>OY757946.1:25981538-26191538 GCA_963585895.1 Sepioteuthis lessoniana
GCCACACCTCCCACATCTCCAGATATGAAACCTCACCATCAGATTCAGTTTAATGTTATACGCCAGACATCTTTTGGGGGGGGAGTCTTACCCCTTACGAGGAGTACAGTTAGTATATTCAAAGCCCCATTGACAGGACGGAAAGTGGAAAATGTCCGAAAGAAATCAATAGATGCGAAATACAGAGAAGTAAAAATGAAAAAAAAAATCAAATAAATAAAAGAATAAAGACGAATATCTCGTGGGGCTACACCAAAAGGATAACAAAAAGAAAAAATAATAATGAAAATAAATAATAAAAACAAAAATAAATATATGTTGAAACAAAGAAAGATAGAAAGAAAGATAGACTGACAAAGGCAACTACACTTTACGTTACGAATTCGTTGATCTCAGTATTAAGACAAAAATTAAAAAAGAACTTTTTTTTTCAAGCAGACACACAGACCTTGTCATCGTGATTGAATGAGTTGCCACAAGTCTGTATCTGTTCAGGTCATCAGCAACTGTAATTCACTGCTACCAAACCTGTTGAAAGAAACGTGCCTCGATATTATTTATCATGCTTGTAAGAAAATATCTTTCTTTTTCCTGCACTTACAAACGCTTGCATTTGCTATCACACAAAAATACGTCTATAAAAACAGAGATACGAAGGCACATTTGAACACGTATAAGCGTGTGCATATGGATTTACCTGCCCTTCGACATACTCACAACAAAATTCATATAAGCATGCAATGGCCATATAACAATTCACAAAAAATCTGGACTTTTTTTTTTCTTTCAGGGTTGTGATAAATTGTGTTCTATGGTCGAGTTGGAGACTTCGACATGATTCATGAATTTTCGAAATCTATACTTTGTTTTGCTTTGTCTTTGTTACCAATAATAGCATTACCGATACTACTTCTTGAAGGCAAAAACTCATCCATTTGATTGTGAAAGGCTTAAGAATAAGTTTTAGGATTCAAAAAATTGCTAGCCCAATAGGCGGAACTTTCCCTGCAGAGGGGTAAGAATCTCACACCAAAAAAAAAGAGATTATAACATTAAACTGCATTTGATAGTAAGGCTCTTGTTCTGGAGATCTACTGCTTCATTGCCATTACTCCCAGGTTCACTTCCCTCTGACCCAGAGCAGTAGTACCTTAAAAATTATTTGTATTGGATCGGACTATTTGATGCTACAATAACTGTAAATCATTTGTATTAATAATAGTTAACTGAAACTAAAATTGTTAACTAAGGATTATTATTAGTTACTTGAAAGTATATAACAGTCCAAATTATGTGTATTAAGAATTGTTACTTGAATCTAGAATTGTTTAAAAAGGATTATTATAATTTACTTGAAAACATATAGCTATGTGCAAACAAATAACTATTATTGGATAGAAATAATTGCTTGGAACCATGAAATTATTAGTATTAGATAGGATACTTGATATATAACAGTTTATAAAAAAAAAACTCTTAATTCGATTAAACTGTATGAAAAAAAGCCTTAAGAAACAACTACCCAAACAATGTAAATATGAACGTACACTGAACGTGATTCCCTAACCTCAAGGCATAAAATAACCCAAAACGGGTTGACATAAAGATAAAATCAATCGATCCAAAATTTGGACGGGAAAGTAAAAGAAGGAATAAATCTATGTGAATCTAACTGTATTCATAAGTGAACAGCGAGAGAATATGCAAATGTTTTCGTCAGTACATACGGCTTATTTGCATATGAATTGTTTAGTTCACACACACACACACACACACACACACACACACACACGTATACTCACATATTAACACGTACAATGATGTTAGGATTGGTCAACTTAAATTCCAACCTGATTCTTCTTAAAGGTTTGACCTTCCTGTCCATCCACTCTTTAAATCGTGTCCATTCAACATTCAACCTTGAAGCAAGAATTCTTAATCGCTAATGCCAGATTATATCTCTTGTCTTTGTTACCCGCCAAAGGTCGCCATGAGCTTTCAAGGAATGGTCAATATTCCAAGTCATCTCTGACATCATCAGAAAGAGACTTTCACAAAACCTTGTTGAAGATTCATGAACTTAATTATAAGTTTATAATCAATTTTATTTCAAGTGGAAAGATTCTAATGTCTAATCTCTAAGTACGATTGTTTGATTTATTGAGCAATTTTAATGGTACGTCAACATGTCTCAGGTTATTTTATGCATAGATTTAGGGAATCGTTTTCATATTTATCTTTTTTGTGTTATTTCCTAAGAAGGTTTTTTGTCTCACGGTCCTATCGAATACAAATATTTTTTTAACAGATCTATTTGACCCATACATAGGACCCTTACAAGTCCTACCACTCCGGGTCAGAGTAGAACTGGGAGTAATGACAATAATGAGACATCTCACACACCCCAGATTTCCAGAACTTGAACTTCATTTCACATGTACTTTAGTGTCGACATCCATTTTGTGGGAGAAATTTTATCTTTCTGTTGGGATTTATTCTAATCCCCACCTACTAGCGAACAAAGTACGAGGTTTTATAAAATGTCTCGAGACTGCAGTTTTGAATATGTTTTATTCTTAAATTCTAAATTTGAATAAAGCCATTTGCACATCTGAGTAACTCATATAATAATGAGATGATGTCTAGATGTCTAGATGCTAATTCTTACAGCAGTCAATATTTTTTGATCAACAGTTTTTTGTGAAACAAGATTCTTCAAGTACAACACCCTCCATATTATCTAGACCAAGCTGTGGGCAGTTTTTTTTTAATCTCTAAGACAAGAACGGTATAAAAGACTTTAAAAGAAACAGAAAAGCACTTCACCCGCTATCAAAAGAAGTTTTTTCGAGGTGCTTTGACAAATAGAAAACTTGCTGGAATAGGTGTGTTAAAACTCTGAGGTAAAGCTTGGGTGAAAGAAAAAGTATTGCTATATTTTAGGAACGTGAGTCACAATTCGGCAGCTCCGAATGTTTTTGCGAAGGTCGTGAAGGTAACGAACGAATAATGGTCTGGGAGATGCAACTCGTCTGAAACTCACCAAGCCTCTGCCTCCAGATATGCACTAGAAGAAGACCAGATACTGCACTGACTGAAACATCCAATGAAAAATCAAAAGCAAGAAGTATTTTAATTCACTGTATAGATTATTTGCTTTTTGATGACTCTTCTAAATAATATAGACAAATTTCGAAGTATATGTAAATCTATTTCAAGCATTCTTTTTTTATGTAACAATTGTTGCCAAATAAACAGATACAATGTACCCAGTGATCTGTAAATAGCTCTCTTTCAAGAGATATTTCTCACAAAAATATGTTTATTCAAGCATAAGATACTATAATCCTTACGCAACTGTATTTTCCGAATTTCCGTAAATTTCAGGGTCACGAACAAAACAGATAATAAAATTCGATAATATTGATGCACCAACGAGGACAGTCATGTATAACACGGGACTACAAATTCGACTATAGTCGTACAAAGCATGGCACTAGGAATTCGGCTTAAGTCGCACATAAGTGTATAATGTTTAAGATAATGTTTTAGCGAAATGCAGAACATATTTTATGACGTAAATGAAATATTCAAATATTTGATGCAAGAAATGTTTCTATAGCTAAAAAAATTTAATAATACCGAAAGCAAACCAGAAACTCAGGAGAAAACATAATTTTATTTAAATTGCTTATTTGTCAATAATTCAACATTTCATTGTTGAGTTCATGGTTACTAGTTGCACAATCTTACTCTTACTCAGGTAATAGACTGTATTTACTTTGCTTAATCTGAATAGAAGCATAGGAAATAGAGTGGAAATTGATGAGTTTTTTTTAATCAAGCAAACAGTTTTTTTATTAAAAACCTCTAAATCACAACTACTTGATTGCCCAGTCGACTGGGGCTGTAGAATACACCGACTGCTTTTCTGCAGAGGAGTAAGACCCCCACCCCAATGAGTGTCCTGGATATGACACTAAACAATCTGATGGTGAGGTTCCAGCAGTGCAAGAAGTTTGGGGAATGCGGAGTACCCCTTCATTGCCATCGCTCCCAGCTTCACTCTGGCCCGGCGTGGTAGCATCTGATAGGGCCCTATCTATGGGTTAAATAGAACTAACAGCATTATTATGCTAAACTGAATTGTTTGAGTAAACTGAATAGCTTGAAGTAGAAATGTTTTTTACCATTGAACCGTACTTATATTTAAACTGCGTGCTTATGCTTAACTGAATTATTTCAAATAGAACTGTTTTTCGACATTGAAACTGTATTTACACTTAACTGAATTGTGACATATAACTGCTTGAATAGTTTGAAATAGAAATGTTTTTTGACAATTAAAATGTGTACTTATGCTAAACTGAATTGTTTGAAATAGAACAGATTATTTACATAAAAATGGATTTTGCGTTAAATAACCTACAAAGGTTGATACGCCATAAAACCCAACAAACCAAACCAAACAACTACTTGAGAGACATAATGGACTGATATCCTATTGTTTTTCTACAGTTTGAATTTAGAGCTGTCCTTCTCCTCAACTGGTTGCCCACAACTATGGCTAGAGAACCCACTTAACCCTACTATTTTACCCGTAGTTAGAAAGAAGTGGATCCTAACAATTTACAACGGTATCAGTACGAATGCAATCAGTCTCGAACAGAATTTGAATTCGGCTGTTTCAATTTTCAATACAAACAGCCACCATTACATTACCCGTACCGCCATATACCAAGGCGTATCATAACTTATTTCTGTAACAGTACGATTTCTAGAAAAATGGTTACCGACATATAACTTCAGTATCGTTGGAAGAAATCTAACTGTTTTAAAGAATAATTGATTGATTAATTGATTTTGACAACATGTCAGTATCTCCGGGGTTATCTTATAGATGTTAGGTAATTACGCTCCTTGTACGTTCCTATTTAATTTTTATTTCTTAAGAGTGTCTTTTTAACAGTCGAATCAAATTAGATGACATTCTAGTAGGTACTACTGCTCTGAGTCAAAGTGGAAATTGGAATAATGTCAATAAAGAGTTACTTTACACTTCCAAGATTTCTATGATTAAAGCTTCTCCATCAGATGCAGTTCATCAGAACATCCCTATTTCGGGGTAGGGATTTACCCCACTGCAGGGTATGCAACTGGCATTTTCTAAATACTGCCAACAAATCGATGCATTTATAAAGGCTGATACGTTGATCATGAGGGCATCTAGCCTAAATCCATCCCTCCCTCCCTGTCTATATATATATATATATAATTGCTGACTGGGTACGTTTAAAAGGATAAGATTATTATATTTATCTGTATAAAAAACTCAGAGTATTTTTTTCAACATTTTTCCCGAATCAGTAATATTAGATTATTGATTCAATATTTCTGGCTTTGAAAAATGTTAGATTAATTTCCTTCTTTTATTCTACACTTTAATTAACGCTCCTTTGATATTATGGACTTATAAACATTGAAAATCAGTACATATAATACTTCAATAAAGTGTTTCTACACAATTGTTTCGGACATTTGCAAGATTACTTATCTCGTTATGCAGTTTTCGTCGGCAATGGTTTGTCAATACTTTTAAAGGTTTGATTGTATCATGTCCTTATCAAATTATAAGCTCTTAATCAGGCGGATATATTAATGCTTGAGTGCTACTTTACATTGGAAGTGGAATGGCGTGGCGTCACTAGATTTGACCAATCTAAAGAACGTGGGATAGAGAGAGAGGGGGGGAGAGAGGGAGGGAAGAGTAGGGAGGGAGGCTATCGCTTCTGATATCAGAAAACTTGGACGGCCGTATCTTTGTATTTATGATGATCACGTACATCGACACGCAAAGGGAAGAAGAAGAAGAAGAAGAAGAAGAAGAAGAAGAAGAAGAAGAAGAAGAAGAATTGAAAAAAGTTGGAGGAGGAGAAAGAAGAGGAAAATAAGAAAAACGAAGTGGATAAATAATAATGATTATAATAATGAGACTTGCTGTTACTCAGACTCCAATGAAAGACTATCAGTTAACGCTGGTATGAGGAACTCGCAAGGAGTATAATAATAATAACAATAATAATAATAATAATGAACAATTGGTATATGTACAACCCAAAATCCGTCTTGAAGAATGAGACACACAAACTTCTCTGGGATTTTGATATACAAACGGGTCACCTAATCTCGCCCTGACGACCAGTGATAGCAAAAAAGAAAGTGTACCTGCTGAAAAGTGGACTTTGCCGTGCCGGTAGACCACAAACAAAAATTAAAAGAAGGTGAAAAGGAGAGATGAATATCTGAATCTTGCTAGAGAGCTGAAGAAGCTATGGAACATGAAGGTGACGGTGATACCAATCGTAGTTAGTACACTTGGAACGATCCTCAAAGAATTTTTAAAGGGACAGGAAAACTTAGAAATCAGACGACCAGCAGAGACTATAGCATTATTAAGCTCGGCCAGAATACTGAGAAGAGTCCTCGATACATGAAGAGACTTGCTGTTACTCAAACTCCAGCGAAAAACCATCAACTTGCACTGGTGTGAAAAATTCTCAAATAATAATAATAATAATAGCAAGATAACATTTTATAAGTTTTTGGTTCAGAGTTTTCCTTCTCCAAGACTGGTTGCTATATGAAAATTAAAAAGCCAGTCTTCCCTACTATTAGAATATAGCTGGAGGGAGAGTAGTTGGATTTATACATGTAAAATGAAACATCCTCTTCCATTTTCTTCAATGATAACAACGAACGAGAAATATAATGTAGAAAAAAATTAAAAAGAAAGAAGAGGGGAGGAGAATGATTAGGTGTATAAATAATAATAATAATAATAATAATAAGTGAGGCCGACACCACCCAGACTACAGCATTGCTAACATCAGCCAGAATAATGAAAAGAGTCCTGGAGACTTGAGGAAACTTACAATCACTCGAACTCACTGGCTCACAGTCACTGAAAGGCCATCAACTCTACGCTGGTGTGAAAATCTCACAAGGAATACTACTACTACTACTACTACTAATAATAATAATAATGGAACTACCAAACCAAGACAAGATTAGAACGCACGGAGAAAACGAAACCTACAAATACTTGGGCATCTTGGAGGCTGACACCATCAGACAAGTGGAAAGGAAAGACAAAATTCAAAAAGAATATCCCAGAAGAAAACTACTCGAGACAAAACTCTCAAGCCGAAACCTTATCAAAGGAATAAATACCTGGGCAGTACCCCTCGTTAGATATTCGAGACCCTTTCTGAAGTGGACAAGAGATGAACTTAAACAAATGGACCAAAGGACAAGAAAACTAAAGACTATGCATAAAATATTACATCCCAGAGATGATGTTGACAGACTATAGAAAAGAGGGAGGAAAAGGACCTGTCAGCATTGAAGACAGCGTTGACGCATCGATACGACAACTCAACGATTATGTAGAAAAACACGAAGCAGGACTGATTACAGCAGAAATGATAATGACAACGCGGTGGACAACAGAATAACAATAACTAGGAAACAAAAAAAATGGGAAGAAAACAACTCTACGGGCGTTTTTAAAGACTAATAAACAACATCTCACTCGACAAAAACTGAACCTGGCTAAGAAAAGGAAACTTTACGAGAGAAACGGAATCTCTTCTAATAGCAGCACGAAACAACGCTGTAAGAAACAATCATATCAAAGCGAGAATAGATAAGACGCAACAAAATAGCAAATGTAGGCTATGTAGTGATAGAGATGAAACCATCAATCACATAATAATCGAATGCAGCAAATTAACATAGAAGGAGTATAAGACTAGACATGACTGGGTGGGCAAGGTGATCCACTGGGAGATGTGCAAGAAATTGAAATTTGACCATAGGAACAAATGGTATATGCACAACCCATCATCTGTTCTAGATAATGATATACATAAACTCCATTGGAACTTTGACATACAGACGGATTACCTAATCTCGGCCAGAAGACCAGACCTTGTAATAATCAATAAAAAAAAGAGAATTTGCTAAATTGTCGACTTTGCTGTCCTGGCTGACCACAGAATAAAACTGAAAGAATGTGAAAAGAAGGATAAGTACTTCGACTTTGCTAGGGAATTGAAAAAACTATGGAACATAAAGGTAACAATTATAGCAATTTGTGATTGGTGCGTTTGGAACAGTAATTAAAGGATTATTAAAAGGACTGGAGAACTTGGAAGTTGGCGGACGAGTGGAGACCATCCAAACTACAGCATTATCGACAACGCCAGAATACTGAGAAGAATCCCGGGAACTTGAGGAGACTTGCTGTCACTCAAACTCCAGTGAAAGACCATCAGCTAATGCTGATGTGAAAAACTCTGAGTAAATAATAATAATAATAATAATAATAATAATAATAATAAAAGATAACTGAAAAACTATGAGACATGAAAGTGACGGTGATATCAATCGTAATTAGTGCGCTTGTTACAGTCACCAAAGGATTGGTACAGGGACTGGAGGACTTGGAAATAAGAGGATGAGCGGAGGCCATCCAAGCTACAGCATTGTTGAGAACAACCAGAATACTAAGAAAAGTCCTGGACACTTGAGAAGATTTGCTGTCGCTCAAACTCCAGCTATCGCTGATGTGAAAAACACTCAAATGTGTAATAATAATAATAATAATAATAATAATAATAATAATAGCAAGAAGAAGAAGAAGAAGAAGAAGAAGAAGAAGAAGAAGAAGAAGAAGAAGAAGAAGAAGCGAGAGAAAAAGAGGTTTTAACGCTGCTTATAATTTGAACAAAAATATAACACGAAAAATTGCACATATTCCTTTTTCTTTTATCATTTTTTATTTTTGCCACTTTTCTTCTATTTTCGTAAAGAACTAAATAGCTGAGGTTTTTCATCATAGAGTTAATAAATAAATAAACAAATAAATGAAAATGGTGTAATGAAAATACAGGTAGACTGAGAGAGAGAGAGAGAGAGAGAGAGAGAGAGAGAGAGAGAGAGAGAAAAGAGGAATAAAATAAAGAATAAACAAAAATATGTTATGAGAGAAAGAAAAAAGAAAGCTGAGTTATTAGAAAAAAAATGCAATAAAAAAAAAAAGGAAATTAAAATGAATCCAGAAATGTTGAGATTTAAACTGCAAAGGAAAAGGGAGGAAAACAGAAACGAAAAAAAGATGATGTCGGCTGTTGTAATAGGGGAATTGACTTGCATATCTAATGTCTCCCGTGAGACTCACTTACGAAATGTCCGCTTAACGGAGATTCTACCATGATAAACTAATTGACTGTTAATTTGGTATGAAGATAACGCAACATTGGGTGGTGAACAAGAGTGGGGGAGCAGCAGCTCAGGCAATAGGATGTGGTTGGAGTCAAGTAGAGCTTTATCCACAATTTGAGGTATTGGATTGGTCACGGAAGAACGGCGTTTTCAGTGACTAATGGTGGATTTCTGAGATATTTTGGGCCGATAAAAGACTACGAAGAGAAAGCGGATAGAAGGAGATAGAGTCTGTGGATTGAAGATGGCACTGGTTGTCAAAGCTAGAGTGGTATTTTAATCTTTTACCCCCCTCTCTTGTTCATATATATACGTGGTGCATTCAATAAGTTTCCAGACTTTTTTTGTGCAGGCATTTAAAATTGTCGTAGACTCTTGAAAATTCAGTGTGTGCTATTGCTATACATCTTATGAGATGACTGACCAATTTTTATGATTTCTGGTTCAAATGAACAGATACAGCAGCAATTGGAATACATCCTACTAAATCCTGATTGTCTCAGCTGGTGAATTTGAAAAACGAAATCTGGATGCGAAACACTTTAGAAGAACGATATGCAATAAAATTCTGTTTTAAACTTGGAAAATATGCCACAGAAACGTATAGAATGCTTCAGACTGCTTTTGGACAATCTTGCATGAATCGAGCATCAGTTTTTGAGTGGCATAAGAGATTCAAGGAAGCCAGGGAGTCTGTGAGGGATGATGAGAGGTGTGGGAGGAGTAAGGAAGTCTATACACCAGTTGATTGGCCAAATGGTTAGGGTTACTGTGTTGAGGTTTTAAGGGAGTTCAAGAAGAGATTCCGTCGTAAGAGGTCAGCACTCTTCAAATCGGGTCAGTAGCATTTCCACCAGCACAATGCACCAGTCCACAACTCCATCCTTGTCACAGACTATTTGACTAAGATGGGCATCAAGACAGTTCCTCAGCATCCCTATAGTCCAGACCTTGCTCCCTGTGACTTTTGGTTATTCCTTAAGCCCAGAGGCTGTCGTTATGAGACAATTGAGGAGATGAAAGAGGCTGTGACGAAGGTCATTGACACGCTCACACAAGAGGACTTCCATGAGGCCTTCCAGAAGTTTTCGGAACGGTACAAGTGCATTGCAGCCGGAGGAGTTTACTTCAAAGGGGACTAGAGTTTCATGTGTGTACTATCAATAATAGTGCCCATACGAAAAAAGTCTGGAAACTTAACTAAGGATCCTCGTATATATGTATATATGTAATTGTAATATATATATATAAATATATATAAACAAAATGTAAGGCAGAGTAACAACTCACGATTCAAAGTTTTACGATTACGATCGTCAGATGATCTGGTATTCTACATATCGGACTTATTTATAAATCAGACATAAGCCAAATCTGTGGAATACCAACTCACCTAACGACCGTAAGCGTGAAACTCTGAGTCATGAGTTCTCACACTGCCTTACATTTTGTTTATAAATATATTTTACAATTATATATATATATATATATGTGTGTGTAAAGGAGGTAATCGAGACACTTTTAAGTCGTGAGTTTTACACTGCCTTACATTTTAGTTAGTAATTATATATTTACAGTTGTAATATTCAATGACGTTGCTTTTCATTTTGTGTATTAATGACAATAAAGATTTTAACAATTAGAGCCTTTTAGAGTGAAATTATATATATATATATATATATATATAAGAAAGAGAGAGAGAGAGAGAGAGAGAGAGAGAGAGAAATGAAAATACTAGCACCCATAAACTCTTGTGAACCCCCCCAAAAGATAGATAGATATATAAATCGATAGATCTACGATAGCAAGATGTAAAATACCAAAACTATCAATATATTTCACTTGTACACTTGACAAAATTGGTTTGATCACCAACAGAAAACATAAAACATACTTAGAGCCTTCAAGATTGGACAGAAGTTTCATCTGTATGAATATGACGACACTGTGGTGAAAAACCAATGAAATCTATTAATATCGTGACCCTTGAATGAGATGAGTTCATGGCTTGTGAATTTGGGTGAAGTAGATGCAAACAAACTTCACCTGAATTCTAACCGGTATTTTCACTTCCAGATCTCTATCCATTTCTTTCTTTCTCTCTCTCTCTCTCTCTCTCTCTCTATATATATATATATATAGGGATAGAATCAATCTGACTTTGGTATTAACGACTTGACGGGTTCGTCTTCGTATATTTGTCGTCGATGAGGACAAAAACTCAATTATTTGAGTGTGAGGAACACAATTCGGATGCTTGTAGCTTAGGAAATGTATCATAGTCAAAGATTTCTTCGTGCTAAACAATGTAAAACTATTCACGGTGAATTAACAGTATATTTATTGCCTGAATATACTTAATAGAATGAATACAGAAATGACATAATATACTATAAGAATACATGATAGAGAAAAAAGTTCTATTTTGCAGTTGAAGAGTCTTCTGATATAAGTTGACAGTCCTCAATAACATGGAAGTTGTTGTGTCAAGACTTACATTAAAGTATAGTACCTTGTGTGGTACGATACACGGTTAGTTGGGGCGAGAGCTGCTCTGTTGGCGAACGGACATATTCGTGCGTGCTTCTCGCTGTCGAGGCATGAACTCATGCAAGGTTAGTAGTAATAATAGTCCCAAGTCAAAACTATTCCTTTTCTAGCCATCAATTTATGAAAGCTTGATAAGTGACGATCGCGCTACTGCTGCTGCTGCTACTTTTTCAGCCATAGTAGTGTGACTATGTATATATAATAGTTTAACATATAAAAAAAAACAACTCAATATACTGAGTATTCACTTCGCTTCCCGAATTTTTTGATAATATCTTGGTCAAATATTTATAAATTATATGATTTTTGTTTCACTTGGAAGTCTCTATTATGACTGAAAAGATTCTGGCTCTTATTTAGATATCTATGTGTGGCCAACAAACATATAATTATTCTGGTAGTAGGAGTAATTTCCGGGCTAAATCATAATTATCATTAACTCAGACAGTCCTTGTAGTATCCTGTTTGGAAGACACTGGCTGTATACTATGCTGCGGGATAAGACCCACACCCAAAAGGATGACCTTTGTATGTCATAAAACTACATCTAATGGTGAAGTAAAATTCGGGAGATTTGGGGAATTGTCATTACTCCCTGGTCCTCTCTGATGCGGAGTGGTCGTACCTTTTATTGTCCAATCAATGGGTCAAATAAATCTGTTTAAAAATCATTTAAAATCGGACTGTGTGCAAAAAAATCTTCAGATACAACTATACAAAAAAATGTCAATAAGAATGTACAATAAATGCGATTCCCTAACCCCTCGGCAGAAAATTATTCTTCACAAGTTGGTACGCCGTGAAAATCAATTAGATAAAAAAAAAAAACAGCTATGTATTAGAATGCTCCAAGATTTTCTTGCTTTTCCGTGGCAATACCAACTATAAAATGTAGCTTTTTGATCTCTATAAAATGTATCGTCCTTTGTTGAATATACAACTTTCCAAAAACGCAGCGTTCATTAAATGACATAATATTTGATTTTACACATCTTTACACGTGACCTGAAAGTTTGGGAGTTTGTCACGTTTTACATTGCCTATTGTATGTTTTTTCCTGGCGTCTGAGGCGCCCCCATTGGGGGAATGCCGACGGGGTCGAAGGTATTTTTGGATTTTGCCGGACGCGTGTGGGCTGCTGCCCTGCGTCCGGACCCACTTTAAAAATAAAGGCCTTGTGCCGTACTTTTCTGGAGGTGGGACGGAGAACAAATAAAGTGTTTGTCTCGTTTTTCACACAATATCTGATTCTATTGGAAACTACTATTCAACGTGATTTTTTTTCTTTATCAATTAGAATAAAGGCAAGTCGGTTTTTGTTTTTTTGTTTTTTCTAAATGCACCCCAACTGGAAACCCCAGAGAAAGTTTGATTTTTCTATTCATTTTGATTTTATTGCTACAGCTGTTTGTATCTAATTGTATCCATTACGCCATAAAATATAAAATGCAGCATAGTAGATGAATAGTTCTAATTACATTCATTCGAAAACAATTTAGAACATTATTTCATTTCCTTCAATTTCTTCCTTTTCATCCTTCTTTCCTCAAAGCGAGTGTTTCCTATTGCTATCTATCTATCTATCTGTTTGTATTTTCTCGGAATAAGGTCTAACAAAATTTCAAGAGCACGTAAAAAGTTAAAAAATGTTTAAAACTGTATTTACTCTTTCGTTTTCGAAAAATGTCACTGGTAACTTTTCCACACATCTATAACAATTCTATATTGAATGGCTTTATATCTCTTCGATAAGTGATCTCTCTCTCTCTCTCTCTCTCTCTCTCTCTCTCTCTCTCTGCCTCTTTCACTCTCTCTCTCCTTTTCTCTCTCTCTCTCTCTCTCTCTCTCTATATATATATATATATATATATAGAGAGAGAGAGAGAGAGAGAGAAAATTTATATGAATGCACCGGAAGAGAGTAACCTCTGAACTGTATGACAGTTATTTCCGCTTGATGACGATTAAACATTCGATTTCAAAGATCCAGTAGGCGATCGTGTGGGCGTTGAGTTATTATTCAACTCAGTTGAGTTAGGGTCCCAGAGCAGTTGCCAGTATAATTCCAGACAGTAGAGACCAGATGTGGTAGGGAAGGCCACACCCGACCGAGGGGGCCCTCGGAAAACCCACGATGGAGTGGACCCCAAGGCCTCTGGTTGAACATCAGGAGAACAATAAAGACACAACGTGATGGTCATAACAGTGGGGTCAAAATATGAAGTTTATGTTCGGTCTCCGGCATCCTCTCACATGCAACCCTTCAACAACCCTTTCGAACCCTTGCAATAAAGTGAGAGGTGAATATTTTTCTAAAGAAGTCTTCTTGTGTCTTCCTTCCTGCATCTTAACCCTTCAGTCGTTTTCTTTCATGCGTCTTTATCGTTGTGTCGCTGTAGATGACTATACAACACTTTCTTTTCTGACACTTCTTGACTCTCGAATATTCAACAAAACTCGGACAAGTTGATCATAAAGCGCCTGTTTAAGCTAGATCACTGAAGTTAAGAAGCGATAAACCGGCTCATAATATTAAGAAGCAATTAGAAAAACTGTGTGATATAAGCAAAATGAATCCTGTGTCCCACATTATGTAAATTCAGTGCGTAAATATTCTATGCGTTTCTATAGCGTAAATAACTTTAAAATATTCAAGAATATGTATACACATTTACATTGTGAAAAAGAGAACTTATCTATTTCACCGTTACAGAGGAACAGGTTTGGTTTGGTTTCTTTGTTTTAATGGCATAATGATCTTTATGGGTTATCTAATACGAAAACCATCCTTGTAGAAGAAGATTAAGTAATAGCTCGGGAGATAAAGGGGGCTCATACCTTTCTCAAGGGTAATCTGAAAGTGAATGAAATATCACGACTACAGTTCGAATTCGCTTACTACAATTTCACAGTCCAGCACTACACCGGGGGGGGGGGATGCACTATCCACACAGACAAACAACAAACAGAAACTTACTAATGAAATATAACCCAGTCTGAATCCTCTGCAGAAGGTAAAGACCAAAAAGGGATTGCTGGACACTAAACTACATCGAATGGTAAGGCTCCAGTTCTGGAGATCTGGGGAGGGTGGACTACCCATTCATTGCTATTACGCCTAGGTTCACTCTGATCCAAAGTAATTGGTTAGTTGGTTGTTTTGTTTTACGGCGTACCAACTCTTTTCGGGTAATTTAACTCCGAATTAAGTCATTCTGATAAAAGTTTCAAACAATCCACTTTAGAATATGGATATTTTTTTTATTTACACACAGCTAAATAATAAAAACAGTCTCATTTCAAACAATTCAGTTTAACATAAGTACGCAGTTTAGTTCTATTTGACCCATAGATAGGGCCCTATCAGGTACTGCCAATCCGCATCAGAGTGGACCGGGAGCAATGGCAATGAAGGGGTACTCCACATTCCCCAAAGTACCAGCATCAATGAAGCCTCACCATCAGATTGTTTAGTGTTATATCCTGGACACTCGTTCGGTTGTCTAACCCTTCTGCAGAGATGATCTGGAGTGGTAGTACCTGTTAGGATTCCATCTATGGATCAAATAAATCTGTTTTAAAATTATTCGTATTCGATGGGACCATATGCAAAAAAGACATCAGAAACAACCCCACAAAAATATAAATATAAAAGCTCCCTAAACTCGCTGTATAAAATAACCCTCAGCTGGTTGACATGCCGTTAAATTGAATCAATCATAATCTTCCCTATAATTTACAATATTTAGTTAAACGATTCAACTTTATAATATTTACAATTTTCTTTGAACATAACCTTTATAGACACACAAAAGAAACAAATTCAAATCATCAACGATCTGTTTTTTGCGTTTTACTTTGTGTTAATTCCCTTTGTAAAGATATGAATCTATATTTTTCTCCAGCGATGGATAAATAATGCGAGAGACAGGGCTCTTTAGCCTTGGTATGGCCACCAGTCTAGAAGAAGAAAAACTCTGATTTCAAACCATGCCTTACACTGCCTAAAAATTCTATGAGTTAGTATTGATTAAACACACACACACACATACAGATAGAAGAAGCGAGAGAGAGAGAGAGAGAGAGAGAGAGAGAGAGAGAGTTGTAGTCATTCACAAACTTTTGTCTTTCCCTGCATGAAATCACAATCCCAGTTTTCTTCTTGTTTCTTTAAGTTCAGACTTTTCAACAAACGAGGCAAACTAGAATTTTGTAGAGAAACAAAAGTAACATTCAATTGTAATTCAACCACACTTCATTTCATTATTTGCAACGATTTTTAGCGAGGTGGGTGTGAAGCGGTATAGATAATGGTTGTAAAACGGCATGGACAAAATGAACATTTAAAAACAAGGCGAACGAACAAAAACAAATTTATATTCTATAATATCAAAACTTACATTGATACATGAAAACATAACTAACTCTAACATACTGATAGTGTGTATATATGTGTGAGCTCGTGTGTGTATGTGTGTGTGTGTGTGTAACACAACTAAACTACAAAAAGAATTGTAAAATTAAAATGTCTTTTTTCTATGATTAGAAACCGGTAGTTTTTTTAAAGACGGGAAAGCGTCTCATAGTTCTTGTACAATAATGTCTACGAGGCATGGTGTTGCTGATACGGGGGAATTTGGTCAAAGAGAAGGTGTTGCCGCTACGAAGGAATTTCGTCAAAGGGAGAGTGTTGCCGCTACGAAGAAAAATCGTAAAAGAGGGAGAATGTGTTTTAAGACGGCGTATTTATAGAAAAAATCGTCTTATCAGTGGCTCAAGACGCAGGACTTGAATTTTCGCGCGCCGACGTAGTTGTAAGCATATCACGTGGTCCTCCTGGCCAATGGTTTCCCGAGACTGAACATTGAGCGTCCGCCATCTTTGTGGGAACAAGTGGCATACCGCCCAAATTAAATTATAGGAGTGTAAAGTCCTATATGCCCCCCCCCCGCAGATTGATAAATATTGAAAATATTTTTGAATATGTTCTCTAACGTGGAGGCAAAATTTACGTGAATATTGACTTTATGAATGCAAGTGTTTTTTTTTTGTTTTTTTTTTTTTAGCGTGGGAGTTACTTCGCACTTTATTTGGCATTCCTTGTGAAATTTTAGGTGAAATTTTAGGTGAAATTTTAGTGCTGTTTTGTGAGTAGAACAGCAAGTACTCAGTGTTTAACTCAATTCGCTGTAATAATGTCTTACGTATCTTGTGTTAGGCTCATTTTAGGATGTGTTGATATTTGAAGTTGTGGAAACTGTCTTTTGTTTGAGCATTCCATGGAGGTTGTGTTGTGTGCAGTTGAATGAAGTGACAGGCGAATTTCTAGCTAGGTTGTTTGTGTTTTTCCAAAAAATTCGGTGTTTCAGCGTGGCTCGTGGGCACGTATTAACCAACGCCTCGAATTTTCTTGTTGGTGTGCACAATTATATAGCTATCATAATTCATGTGGAGTTGAAAATTTTCGTAGTTGAAAGTTGTGTGATGGAATGTTGCGTCAGCTTGGAACAAGTTTCCTTCTGAGTTTTTAGTTGTTGGACGTCTGAGTATTCGTGTTGATTTTTTTGAAGTTTTGCTTGTCTTCGTTTTCGTAAAATCAAACTTTCAGATGTCTTTGTTTTTGATATTTGTTTGATAACATTGTATCCGGTGGGTGATTTTTTGGCTTCGTCACTCTGGCACTCACGGATAGTTTGTCGAATCATGAAGATAGTAAGTGAATTGGCTTGCATTTTGTTGGTATTTGTTCAGAAAATGTCGGGAAATTTTTTTGGCTGGTGGAGAATATCGCGTAGTCCTGTTCTTCCTTGTCGTTGTGAATGTCGTCCGAATGACAAGTTTGGTAGTAGTAAAAGAAACGTGTGTCGTCTACTGACCAGTCTGGTAGCAGCAGAAGATAGTGTCTTTGGTGGCCAGTAAGATTAGGTGGGCAAGTCAAAAGAGTTGAAGGTTGCCTGATTTTTGGTAGTGGGGAAAGTGAAGAAATATGCATCGTGTCAAAATTCCTCTCCTCGTGTGCTGTGAAATAAATTCTGCCGTCCTGTTTCTGTGTAGGAGTTTTAGCTTGGAAAATTTTGTTTAAATTTTTGCATGTAATTGTTTTCTATGAAATTTTTTAATAAGATATTTAAAGAATTTGCATGTGTTCGCCGCTCTTATTTCCAAAAGTTCACGCGCCGTGATAGAATTTTCATGTTGTCTTTGAAATGAGTGAAATATATTCTTAAATGTTTCGAATGTTTAGGAAATTTTGTATGCTCATTTTACGTCGTTGGGTTAACATTTGTGGTTGAGTTTTCTCTGAAGAAGTAAGGTTTCAAATGTTTAGGAGGTAGTGTAGAAAGAGTTCCATGTGCTGTGGGTATATTTAATTTTTATATTTTGGTTGTGTGTTCTAAGTAGGGGTTACCATTTTGTCGGGTGACATGGACGTAAAAGAGGGAGAATGTGTTTTAAGACGGCGTATTTATAGAAAAAATCGTCTTATCAGTGGCTCAAGACGCAGGACTTGAATTTTCGCGCGCCGACGTAGTTGTAAGCATATCACGTGGTCCTCCTGGCCAATGGTTTCCCGAGACTGAACATTGAGCGTCCGCCATCTTTGTGGGAACAAGTGGCATACCGCCCAAATTAAATTATAGGAGTGTAAAGTCCTATAGGTGTCTACAACCAAATTTTTTATTTTCTACCTTCTTTCTATCATGTCCACTTCTTCTTCTTCTTCTTCTTCTTCTTCTTCTTTTGATTGCTTTTCTTCTAAATGCCATAAAGACTCGCTCTTCTCTTTCAACTCCATAGTAATTACAACCATCTTCAACAAAGATTTTTCTGAAACTTTTTATTATTTTATTTGTTTTTCCTTTTTTTAATACTTTGATTATTTGTACAAGTACTCTTTGTACTCATTCACTTGCTTTTTACCTTCTCTCTTCTTTTATTTTTCTATCTCTGACTCTCTCTCTCTCTCTCTCTCTATATATATATATATATATATATGTATATATATATATATATTCCTGTTTCTCTCATTTTCTTTATTCTTTCACAGCGTTTCTCTACGTATCCTTTATCTTTATATTTCCCACTTTTCTCATCTTTCTTTTCTTAATTTTTCTTCTTATTACCCCCCCCCCTCTCTCTCTCTCTCTCTCTCTCTCTCTCTCTCTCTCTCTCTCTCATTCATTTTCTTGCTTCTCTCTGTATATTCCCAATCTTTATGTTTCCGCTTTTTCCCCTTCTTTCTTATCCCTCCTTCTCTATTCATCTCTTTCTTGTTTCCCCAGTGACACAATCAACAACTCTGCAGATTAATTAAAGAATTGGTGGCCAATAAACATTCCCCATTTACACACGGATTGTAATTCCCGTCTCATTAACCAATTAGAAAATCCTCTTGAACCTGAGAGGGAAATGGCCATCAACATCGAGGCTACTCATGTTAGTGCCGTTCATGTTGTCGACGTCAGCGATGACGTCAAGGATTTTTAGCATTTGCTTTTATTACCCAATATATTATGCATCCACAGATTTCAGATTTCAGATCATACAAGTTTATTAAGACAATCCAAGTAATGGAAACCATTTCTGGTTTGGTGAACTTTTCAGAGAAATAGAAGAAGGAAAATTCTATTAAACCAAGAGAGTCTAAGTTTGTTCTTGTTTGTATTTACCCAACCCCTCCGCCACCGAAAAGATGTTAATCAAGACCAATTTGTCGGTGAAGTATTGCTGATTTGAATTTAGAGTTCTCCTTCTCTTTGACTGGTTGTTGCACCAAGGTTAAAGCGCCTATTCTGCCCTTCTATTTACCCATAGGTGGGGGAGAACAGACGAGTTCATGCCTTTCTCGAAAGTATGAGCGCAAAATGAAATGTAAACGTCCTCGTCCAGGATTTGAACTCGGGCCACCGATTCCATTTACAATGACTATAATCCTTACACTAACATGCCCTTATGAGTTAGTTCTTGCAATGCTCGTAAAACCTAACAATACAAATATTTAAAGACTTTTTCGGACAATTAATCTTTTTCCTGGTTTTGTTTTTCATGCGTCGTTTCGATTGATACAACTTCAGATATTCTTCCGGTTTAATACGTAGAAAATAACAGTCGAAACGTTGCACGAACATAAAAACGAGAAGGAGTTTAATTATCTGAAAAATTCTTTGAATGATGATGACCCTTTTCAAAAGTAGAAAATGTATTAAAGATATTGTCAACATTTCTGACTGGACTGTCATTTTAGCAGAGGTAGTATTTTATGACCAAAAAAGCAATTGTTTTTCAACTCATTCTCCTTATCTTCTTTAATAAAGAAAAAAATTTATTAACAGAGCGTAGAATACACCAACAGCTTCTCTGCATGGGGGCAAGACCCCCCCCCCAACGAGTGTTTTGGATATGACATTAAACAATCTGATGGTAAGATTCCAGTAATGCTGGAGTTTTGGGGAATGCGGAGTACCTCTTCATTGCCATCGCTCCCAGGTCCATTCTAGCCCGGAGTAGTAGCACCTGATAGGGTAAAAAAGAACTAAAGTGCATACTTATGCTAAACTGAATTGCTTGAAACAGAACTGTTTGACTAAACTGAATTGCTTGAAATAGAAATGTTTTTGACAATTAAACTCTGTACTTATGCTAAAATGAATTGTTTGAAATAGACCTGTTCATTTGCATCAAAATGGATTTGGCATTAAATAACCTACAAAAACTAACAAAGAAACAAACATAGTCAAAGAATGAAATATGAAATTATAGTTTAATCGAATTTGCTCGAGATAAAAGCATATTCGCCCCCCACTCTCTCTCTCTCTCTCTCTCTCTCTCTCTCTCTCTCTCGATCTATTTCTCTCAATCTTTCACTATCTCCCTCTCTCTACAACTATCAATCTCTCTCGATGTCTTTCTCTCTCACTCTTTCTGAAAACGAGAGAAAACGAAGGAAAAGGTTAGTGTGTGTATGTAGATAAATGTGTTATTTATACAGCCCAAGTCAAGACAGATAAATACACCCCCCACACACACATATAAATATATATATATATATTCACATGAATATATATTGAGAGAGAGAGAGAGAAAGTGAGAGACAGTATCACCCATAGATATGTACACGCTGCCATCTTTGATAAAAGGTTAATTTTCTTCTAAACCAAAGATAATAGGATTTCAATATTTCCCGAGGAAAACTCTAAAATTAAAATGGATATCATTAGGTATTATCTATTACCGAATTCTATAGACGCGAAACTCTGCCACCAAAAATTAAATTCCAACACTACTAAAACCAAAAATAAATTTGCATATATATATATATATAAGAGATACATATTTTTTGACGAATACATGTTTCTATTTTTAGTTAAAGAATTTCAATGCTATCATGGCAATAATATTACCCAATAATATTCGTTCTGATTATATAACATTCCACTATTAATTATTAGATACTGATATGTCTTGTTTAGAATGTTAAAATATTGTTGTGGGTGCGTATTTATGGGCATCACTTTAAATAGACTAAAATAGATAGATAGATTTAGACATATGTGTATTTGACCAAACCCTTCCTCCGAGCAGAATGTGACACAAGGTCAATTTTTAAGCGAAGTTTAACAGGGTTGAATTCAGATTTTTCCTTCTCTCGGACCGGTTGCTCTTCCAAGGTTAAAGAGCCTTGTCTGTTCAACTATTCATCCATCGCTGGAGGTAGAATAGTTGGGTGCATACCTTTCCCGAGGTCATTAGCACGATGTGAAATACAAACAGCCTCGTCCAGGTTTAGAACTCGTGTCACCATATCCATTTCCAACGACGATAACCACTACACCATGGGTGCCTCCATAATTCATTCAAGCATAATTTCGTTCAGCTTGCAAGAACTTCAAAAATCAAGCAAGGTCAGGTGGATTTCGAGACCATGCTCCAAGCCAAATCAGGGGAGTAACATTCAGAGAGTATCAGGCGAGCTAATCACTTTCGCGTTGTACCTCACGTTGCTAAAATATTGTAAAACATTTGATTCGCGTATTACTTTAATATAATGGAGATATTTTTGTTTATTGTGAACCGAATATAAGTATTATATCTTCAACAGAGCTGCGCGTTGCAACGGTTATCGTCATATTAAATTAAATCGACGCCTTGAGTTTAAATTTTGGATGAGACTGTTTGCGTTTTCTTTTCGCGTAATTGCTCTTAGGAAAGGCAGTAATCCATCTCTTCTCTCCCCCAGTACATGAATAAATTGGAGGGTAAACAGGACTCTTTAACGTTAGTACGGCAACCAAAGAAAAAGAAGCCGTTTAATTCAAACTAACTTTATTTCGCTTAAAAACTGGCCTTGTGTCACATCTTGAGTGCAAGGATTAAGTTAATACAAACATTTCATGTGAGTTGTATACTTTTCTTTTGTTTGCTTTGTTTTTTAATGACATGTCAACCTTCCTGGGTGATTTAATGCTAAAGCCATCCTTCTAGAAGAACAGTAGGGGTTCTATTAAACCCATAGCTGGGGGAATAAGAGGATGCATACCTTTCCCAAGGGTATTTGTCCGAAAAGGAAAGTAATAGCGTGACCAGAGTCCGAACTCGATTTAACCATTACGTCACGAGGGCACCCCCCCATGCTTTTCTTTCTTAATGTTAATATAAAATGACGAAAGTAGAATGTGTTCTAGATCTGTCAAAAAGATTGCGTTCGGCACATGAATGAAAAAAAATTATTTTTTCATCTAAAAAGAATTACTTTTCCAAGTTAAAAATATATTTATTTATATAAAATTCGATTTTACTTTATAAATCTATATTTATCGGTCATAGAATTTGTTTTTATTTTAAGGAATAAGTAAGATTTGGGTCCGTTTTCAAAGTAACCGTCTTAAGTCTTAAGGGTTAATCATTATCTAAGCTAGGTTTGGCTCAAAGCCAAGCTTATTTGGTACCAATTTAGAATCGAACTCAGTGACAGGGATCTGCTAGTCTGGCTCGCTAATCCCTACATGACATGAGGGGTAACTGAAAGTGCTTTTAAAAAACAACTTTACCCTCACTACAACAAAAACGGCTGGGAATGGTCCTGATATGAATATAAATATAAAACCATTATAGTTCATCAATATCCACATGGGTCAATCAAGAGACTTGCATCCAAGTTTTTTCGCTGAGAGCAACTAAGGATGAAACAGAACATTGTATTATTCGAATTGATTGAAACAAAAAAGAAAATTATTCCATAAGAAATGAAAAAGAAGAAAAATGTTAAATATCTATTTAAATCCGATTTCGATTTTCTTACTTGCATTCTCTGATTACCAGCTTTATCATTACATGCCGTCTCCTACTACTACTCTACCAACTCCTCTTCCTACTACAACTACTACTTATTCTCATACTCCTCCTCTTCTTCAACCTGCATTCATTTGTATTGTCTCCTTCTCCTTCTTTTTCTCTTCTTTCCCTCCCTCCTCCCAATAAAAAAACAACAACCCATTTTTCGCAACCCTCTTCCCGCCGAAACTTCAATTCCCCGCCTATTTAAAGCTAGCCTTTCTTTTCCAACCGGCACGTGATGCGAAAAAAACACTATATTATCACGTTTCAGTTTTTTGAGGCAGACATTAATCACTTCAATTCAACTCGCTTATCGATTCATTAATACATTCATTCCATTTTACATTCTTTTTTTCTTTTTTCCTCTCTCGATTCTTCTTCACATAATCACGTTCTCATTCTTTTGTTGTTGTTGTTGTTGTTGTTGTTGTTGTTGTTGTTGTTTTTTGTTGTTTTCTTTTTCTTCAAAATATTATTTTTATTTTTGTTTATTTATTTACTTATTCTTATTTTTGAACGTTTTCTGAAAAAAAACATTTCCCGACATCTCCAACCAAATGTGTACATATTCCTTTTCTCCCTTTTTTTTTATTTGTTCTTTTCACTGTGCTTCCTTTCTTTTTCCCAAAAAGAAAAGCACGTTCTTTTCTTTCTTTTTGTTAGCATCTTTGACTACTTTCTCACCGTTTTTTATAGCATATTTTCAACATCATCTTTTTCTTTGTCATCTTTCTTCTTTCTCTTCCTTCTTTTTTTATCATCATTTTTTCTTCCTTCTTTTCTTATTTCTTTTTGCCTCATTACTTTTTTTCTTTTCTCTACTCTTTTTTTCTATCATTTGTTTCCGATTTCTATTATTTCTTTTTGTCTTCCTCTTTTTCTTTTTTCTCTTCCTTCTTTTTTCTTTTTGTCAGCATTAATTTCTTCTTTCTCTTTCTTTCCTAACCTGACTTAAAATATGCACTGTTTGTATCCCTTGCAAAGACACCCTCAATTAGGATGTCCCATATGTGACAGTAAACTGCATTTGATGGTGAAATTCCAGCTCAAGAGACCTGGTAAGTATGGGGTATCCTTTCATCACCATTATTCCAAAGTTCACTCTGAATGGTCGTAGGGTCCCACCAATGGATAATTTTTTTAATTATTCGTTTTCGATAGGACTATGTACAAAAAATCCTTTTGAAACAACTACACAAACAATATGAATAGGAATAAACAATGAACGAGATTTCCTAACCTCTAGGCCTAAAATAACTTTCGACAGGTCAACATGCCGTTAAAATCAATCATTCATTCCAGTCATATATTCTTTCCTTATCCTTATCTATTTCTTTCTTTTCTTTCTTTCTTATAATCTATATTTCTTTTTCTTTCTAACAGCATCTTCTTCTTCTTTGTCCTTATCTATTTCTTCTTTCTCTTTTTTCTAATATTTGTTTATTTATTTTTCTTCTTTTTATCGTCATTATTTTCTTCCTTCTTTTTTTTAAATTTTTACTTGTTTGTTAGTTTTCCTTTCTTTTCTCCTTTCTTTGTGAATTAGATTATTTCTTAGGTAATTAAATACCACAGTTATTGAATTTTTACTGGATTAGTCTTTTTTTTTTAATATTTATTTTCGTATCTTATCTACTGCCTATATCTTTTATCATTTTCTTGTGTTCCTTTTTCTATATCTTGAAATCAAGTTCACAGAAATAGTTGTTTTTTTTTACAAAATAACCTTATACATTAGAGTAAAATCTTCAAAGTAAAATAATAATTCGAAATAAAATATCATCGCGTTTTACAAAACAACATTCTGTTATTGTCATAATACATATGCGTTCTGCGTTCAATTTGAACTTATCAGCGTCTTTAAAAATACAAGTAATTTGAAAATGTCATAAAACTATGAAAAATATCTTCAACTCAAAGTAAAAAACGAAGAAAGATTCAAAAAACGTTAAAGGAACTAATGAATTAATAGGATGTAATATAAAAACGTTAAGTCCAAAGCTGAAAACTTGAAAATGGCTGACGGAAATTTGTAGAAAGCCAAAGTAATAATGAAACTAAAGTAAATAAATACATCTCATTATCTACTATGAAATAAAAATTGAAATAAATCAACCACTATATATATATATATATATATAAAATATATAATATATAAAATAAAGAACAAAACAGTAAAAAGTGTTAAAAAAAGAAAATATTGTTCTATGAATAGATGTATATGTGCGTGTCTGCATCCCAGAAGAGAATTAAAGAGATAGTATCCCGTGGTGCAGTGGTTAACGTGCTGTACTGCGACATCATTGTAAGCGAGTTCGTTCTCCAGTCGCGCTGTTACACTCACTTTCATAGTAATACTCTTGAGAGAGCAAGGAACCGCTTTTTTTTCTGTTCACAGCCATCCATTAAATAGTACCACTACTGTTCTTCTTCAAGGATTGCTTTGACATTAAATAAGCTACGAAAGTTGCTATGCCATTAAACAAATTGAACCAAACCAAACAACTGCAAAAAAAAAAATACGTGCAAGACCCACAATGAGGGGGGCAGCATTTTCCTGTTGGTAACGATTCTATCCTTCAGAATATCGATTGAATATTTTCATCGATTGCTTAAGATCTTTGTCTACTTCAAAATGATTTTTTAAATTTTTTAATTGATTAGTAAACCCATCTGCGGTTATTTTATGACTAGAAGTTAGAGAATCGCGTTCCTTGTACGTTCATATTTACATCTTTGGTGCATTTGTTTCTTAAATGTTTTGGGAGATTTTTTGCACAAGATCCAATCGAGTATGAATAATCTTTAGATATATCTACCTGATCCAGTGATAGGACCCTAAAGAGGTACTACCCCTTTGGTTCACAGTGGACGTGGGAGTACTAGCAATGAAGGGGTACAACACATTCCCTAGATCTTTGGAATTGGAGCCTTATCACCAGATTCAGTTTAGTTTTATTCATAGGATACCACTATTTTGGTGTGTGTGTGTCTTACCCCCACCCCTGCAGGGGATGTAGACTGCGTATTGAAAGCGAATTCGACAAAATGATCAATTTTGTGACAGGTTGTTTGCATTTCCTCGGGAAAGGAATCATTCCAACCATTCTTCCACCAGTTATGGATAAATCTTAGGGCAGACTAGACTAGATAAGCAACCTGTTTTGAAGAAAGAAAACTCTGAATTCAGACAACTTGTACTCCGCTTAAAAATTGACCTTGAGTCAAATCCTGATCGAAGTGGAGGGGTTAGGTAAATAAATATTATTTACGGATAGAAAATTATCAAATATATGAAAGCGACTAATGCTTAAGACTTGCAATTGACTGACCGCAAGTTTCATCCTCCTTATGTGTTCTATGAATATGGTCATGCCTTAAAACCATCCCTACCCAATACTCACTCTCATCCCAATCATGTCCAGTGGGTAGAGACCAATTGATGCCACGACTGTTCCGTTTGCATTCTTCTCTACCCTGGTTACGTTTCTCTTTTTCTTAAAAGTATTTGTGTCTCAACCTTTGCGATTAACCACACTTCTTTCTCTTCTAGACTTGTGATTGATATTAGCAGAGTCAGGGACATTTGAATTAAGAGTTTTCTGTCTCTTACACCGGTCACCCACCAAGTCTCACAAGTTTTGCCTGCTCTGCTGTTTTATCTATAGTAAGAGTAGGAGGTGGTATATCTAAAATGACGAGACAATAATACTTGAATACACAAGACAAACGTTTTTCATGTGTTGTTTGGAAATATCATGAAGTTAAGGTGAATTTCTTGAAATTCTTTGGCTCATTTATAACTAGCCCGACTGGATCACCCACAGGACACACACCCAAATTTTGACGTTCCCCATTTCAATACCCTAGCGCCTGTCTGGCGCCACGTACGTGATTGTAGTTATATTGTTTATGCCTATACATTGACATATACATTTCTACTAATATGATATCCGTGAGCTGATTCTGTGTATACATATGTATGTATGTACTAATATGTGTATGATCTGTAACCTCTTTATTGACTTGTGTTATGGGTTCTTTTGTAACAAAAAGTGTATCCATTTACGCATTGACTAACGTCTCGGCATGGGCAGGATGGGACACAAGGTCAATTTCTAAGCTGTATTTAACAGGTTTCAAGTCAGACTTTTCCTTCTCCTAAACCAGTTGCCATAGCAAGGTTAAAGAGTACAGTCTGTCTGCCCTACTATTTACCCATAGCTGAATGAAGAATTAATAATTCTCCCTCTAGCAATATAATTTCCCAAGGGTATTGGTGTGATGCGAAATGCAAGCAGCCTCGTCCAGAATTTGAACTCATCTAGCTGTGTCCATTTCCTACAATGATAACCCTTTCTCCACGAGCGTGCGAGGCATACATCTCTTTCGAGGGTGTGTCCTCCGATCACCGAATAGTCACGGCAAAAATACGACTAAGCCTACGAAAAAACACCACACCACCAGCGACCACCAAACACTATGACTGGGCCCTTCTTAACAACAGAGATATTAGAGATAAATACGTATTAGAATTGAGAAACAGATTCGAGACACTACATGAGAAGACAGAAAAAGGTACCCCAAATGACGAATATGAGAATTTCGTCAACGCGTACCTCTAGGCGGCAGTGAAGTGTATTCCAACAAAACCAAGAACTAAATATAGAGTCCCATGGGAAACGTTATCGGTTAGAGAAAAACGTGCACACATGAAAACTGCCTCCAAAAGCTATAGGAAGAAACCAACAAACGCAAATGCCCTAAAACTAAAAAAGGCACAATATCAATTAGTAGGCATATATCTAAAAGAACAGACAGAATACATACAAAATCAGATGGATAAGATTAGAGACTCAGTGGAAGATAGGCAATCTAGGATAGCCAGGCAAACAATAAACGAAGGGAGTAGAAGGAAGAGCACAGCCAAAGCAAAATTGAAAGCTGCAAACCAACAAGAAAGAATAAAATTGTGGAAACAGCATTTCGAAAATCTACTAGGAAACCCACAGAAAGTCACGCATGAACCAATCACCAGAATTATTAATAAGCAATTGGACATTAAACTAGGACCGTTCACTCAAGAAGAACTCGACTCGGTTCTTAGAAAAATTAAAAATAGGAAAGCTGCAGGGCTAGACGAGATTCCACCAGAAGTATGGAAGACCAGACAATTCGACGACATACTGTTCCGACACTGCAACGCAGTCTACAATCAAAATCCGATAGACAGATGGATGAAGGGATGCATCCCCCCTTCCCTAAAAAGGGTGACCTCGGATTAGCCAAGAACTACCGAGGTATAACACTTACATCCATAGCAGCCAAAACTTACAATGCCCTACTACGAAACTTCATAGAACCCAAAATCGACAACATCCTTTCGGAAAAACCAAAATGGCTTCCGAAGAAATAGATTCACGACCTCACAAATATTGACCATCCGTAGAATCCTTGAAGGCGTACGGGCAAAAAACCTACAGGCGACATTACTATTTGTCGACTTTACCAAGGCCTTCGATTCCATTCACAGAGGAAGATGGAACAAATCCTACTAGCATACGGTCTACCAAAAGAAACCGTAGCGGCAATAACGATTCTCTATAGAAACACCAAAGTCAAAGTACGTTCACTGGATCGAGACAGAATATTTCGACATTGTCGCAGGAGTACTACAAGGGGACACGCTTACCTCTTTATCATCTGTCTAGACTACGTGCTTAGAACATCGATTGATAAAATCAGAGAAAACAGCTTCGAGATGACAAAGAAAAGCAGAAGTTACCCCGCAAAAACAATTACCGACGCCGACTACGCCGATGACATAGCGATACTGGCAAATACACCCAACCAAGCTGAAACACAACTGCATAGTTTGGAACAAGCCGCCACAGGCATTGGCTTCCATATCAATGCACACAAGACTGAATATATGTGCTTTAGTCAAACAGGTGACATTTCCACACTAGAGGGAACCTCTCTTAAACGCGGCTAACGAAGGCATGGACAGCTATCGATAAGCTATCGATCAAATGGAAATCAGACCTGACCGATAAAATGAAACGCAGTTTCTTCCAGGCAGCGGTCGTGTTGATACTGCTGTATGGATGCACTACTTGGACGCTAACGAAATGGCTGGAGAAGAAGCTCGACGGCAATTATACAAGAATGCTGCGAGCAATATTGAACAAGTCCTGGTGGCAACACCCAACAAGGCACCAACTATACGGCCACCTGCCTCCCATCACAAAAACTATCCAAGTTAGACGAACCAGACATGCAGGACACTGCTGGAGAAGCAGGGACGAGCTCATAAGTGATGTACTCCTATGGACCCCCACATATGGCCAAGCAAAAGCAGGACGACCAGCTCGAACATACATACAACAGCTATGTGAGGATACGGGATGTAGCCCTGAAGACCTACCAGAGGCGATGAACGATTAGAAGTGGCGAGAGAGGGTCAGGGATATCCGTGCTAGCGGCACGACATGATGATGATGATGATATGTCTGTATTTGTTTATGCGTGGGGAATCGAAAATCTGTTTATTCTGTCAGCAAGGCTAAGGATATGCCGACAGTATCCCCAGCAGAGGGGTAATATCCCCACCAAAAATGGACATTCTATGTATAACACTAAACTGAATCTGGGGGTGAAGTTCTAGTAGTCGAGAGTGAGTACTAATACCTTTGTTGCCGTTACTATCAAATCCACTCTGACCTAGAGAGGTAGTACATATGAGGATCCTATTCATGGGTGAAATAGATCTGCTTAAAAATTATTAGCATTAGATAAGAATACTTGAAACAACATAATTATGTGTAAATTATCTATAGTTCTTTAAAGCTATGATTAGCACAGTCGGCTAGGGCTGTAGAATACACCGACTGCATCTCTGCACAGGGGTTAAACTCCCCCAACAAGTGTCCTGTTTATGACATTAAGCAATCTGCTGGTGAAGCTCCAATAATACTGGAGCTTTGGTGATTGCGGAGTCCCCCTCATTACCATCGCTCCCAGGTTTACTCTGGCCCGGAATGGAAACAGCCGATAGGGTCCTATCTATGGGTCAAATAGAACTGTTTAACATTTAAACTGAGTGCAACAAATGACCGATGCTAAAAAGAATTGTTTAAAATAAAACTGTTTTTACATTTAATTGTGTACAAACAAATAACTGATGTTTAATTGAATTGTTAGTTTATACATAGCAATACTCGAAACCATTTAACTTTTTGACTCAGGCTAAATTGAATTGTAAGAAATAGTACTGTTTGATCACTTAACTGTGTGTCAACAAAATATGTTTAGAAATCATACAGTTGATATAAATGTAAAAACATGATGAAATAAACAACAATGTTTGATATACTATAAAACCAAACCATACCAACCACTTAAAGCTAAAGATTTTAATTAAAAAAATCATCGTTACAGGTTATTTCAACTTCTATAATTGCTTGAAATACTTGTAACCTTATAATCATGAGCAAACAAATGAATATATGTTATTAAATAGGAATTGTTACGCGAAATCAAGCTATGGCTGTGTCAGTACTACTGTATGGATGTACTAAATGGACGCTAACAAAATGGATTGAAAAAAGCTTGATAGAACTACATAAGAATGCTATATGCTATTTTGAAGAAATCCTGGAAGCAACACCTCTCGGAACAACAGCTGTATGGCCACTTATCTCATATCTCAAAAACCATCCAAATTAGACGAACAAGACATGTAGGACTGCTCTAAAGAGGCAGAATCAGACTCATAAGAGACGTTCTTCTATGGAACCTTAGACATGGATGCGCCAACATTTAGCCGACCGCAAGAATTTTTGTACCTCAGTTCCTTGTGGACACAGGATGTACTTTGGAAGACCTGCGATGGATGACAATGACGGATGAAGAGAGAAAGAGAGTCAGGAAAACCCGGGCTGTCAGTACGACATGCTGCTGCTGCTGATGATGATGATGATGATGATGAAGAATTACTAGAAGCAATATTTATTAACAAATAATCATTATCATTAGTTATTTGAAACCATATAATTACTTAAAAAAGACTGACTTCGGCATGAAACATTCCAAACTGTTTGATATACCATAAAACCAACCAACCAACTCAGATCCTTGTGTATTTGTGTTTATGCGATCCGATTCGTAGATTTGGGTGTGTTCTTTTGTGTATTAGAGAACATCTAATACCGAATTTGTAAATGTGTGTGTGTGTGTGTAGGTGTGTACATGTATGAATAAGATTGTGGGTGCGCCGAGCGTACACGTACATGTGTGCATGTTTGTGTGTGTATATGTGTATGTGCGTGTGTATGTGTTTGTGTGGGTGGGTGGGTGTGTCTGTCCTTTTGAACATTTCAGGGAATACTCTTCAAACGTAAACGTCCATCTTTTGTCCGAAGACGCAAGTGCTACGGACACAGACCAACTAATGTCCAGACCGAGGCCACTTAAGCCTCTTTGAACTTATCCAAAGAATACAGACCAACGCTTCCTTTTATGGACAACATCAAAAGCCTCAGTACTTCTGATTGGTCCCCGTTTGATGAACTCTTGACTGTAGAGTAACGTGCATTAATGACGTCACATTCATGCGATTTTCAAGGTATGAAGGATGATAATGTATGTTAGTTTTAAAAAAATTCAACTTTTAAGTGTTAGAGAACGAAATTATTCACGTGTAAATCTGCAGATTTTTTAGATAATCTCTGAGTAATAGTCTATCATAGTTTGTTTATATCTATATATATATATATATAACAATTTTGAAAATCAAGCTGACATGTTTCAACATAGATCTGTTAAGAAAATCCCAGATTGATTTGACAAATTATCTTTTAATATTCAGTTAGATTTTTATTCAAAAAATTACTTATCTATCTATCTATCTATCTTGTGCAAATAAAATCGCTCTTTAACGCTGATCCGTTATCAGAAAACAGAATTAATAAAATCTTCAATGTGAAGAATCGTAAGCAAAAAAAGAAACCCCGAAAAACGGCACATAATAGCAAGATTATTTTTGTTTGAACAGTATCCTTAAAATGCTCTGACTCAGCAAATAAAACAATTTCCAGTCAAATCTAAAACAAAATAATGATTTTAGTAGTCTTTAACTTATAGTCATCAAAATTCTCGATATAACAGAGAAAATTAGAAATCTTAATTTAGTAATAGTTAACAAGCCCGATAAGAAACCTGGGAAGTTGATGAGATCGATTTTGACCTTGGGTCAAACTAATCTCTGCTTAGTAAATTAAAACTCAGAAATTTTAATTAGAATCACGTGCTCTTATCTAAATGGAAGTAATGTCATGTCGGGACAGGACCCCAAAATTAAATGGGTCGTCTAGTATAGTTTTAAAAATTTGCTTTTAAAAGGTTACAAGATTGCAGTGTAAGCCTTATAACTGGCAAGTTCAAGTCGAGAGAAATAGAAAATCTTTGTTGCATTAATTTCCCATTAGAGAAAGACGTGTTTTCATGGAAAATCAGCATTCGACTATTGAGTCTCCGAGGCATAGTGGCTAACGTGCTGGATTGTAACATCGTAGTAAGTGATTTCAATTTCAGACTAAAATTTTTGGGAAAGGCATGAGCCTCCTTAGCACCCAACTATGGATTAAATAGTACCACTACTGTTCTTCTCCGAGGAAGGCTTTGGCATTAAATAACACACAAAGGCTGAAATGCCATAAAAATAAAGTAATCTAACCTTATCATCAGTATTTGTCAAACTGATTTTATTATCTAAAGTAAAGAATCTGCATATGAAAAAAACTGGAAATAAGCAGCCATCAACACCACCAATAATGTCCAAAGATGACCGTATATATCACGCAGCAGGACCTGCTTGTTAGGAAACATTAAAACAAATTGATGAAAAGAAAAGAATAATAATGTTGATTTGTTGGTTAGTGTTCTATAGCATGTCAAACTTTATGGGTTATTTAATGACAAATCGTATCTTTATTGCTCCGTCGGATGGAGCGGTAAAATACGCCGAATGCACCTCTGCAAAGGGGTAAGACCTCCCCAAGAAGTGTCCTCGATATGCCACTAAACAATCCGATCGCGAGGATGCAATCGAGGAGTTTTGGGGAATATGGAATACTCTTTCATTGCTATAACTCCCAAGTCGACTCTTACCCGGAGGGTAGTGCCTTTTGCAGTCCCATCTTTCGTTCAAATAGAACTTTTCAACCATCAATCTGTGTGCAAAACAAATAAATGATGATAAATTGAATTGTTGTGTTGCATAGCAAGACTAGACATCATTTATCTGTGTTCAAATCAATACGTTCTAGCTCGTTATCTACAAACTATCGGTTTACAAATCATATGTATTTAATATCTATGTATGAAGTGGATTTGGCATTAGATAACCTACAAGGGGTTGATATGCCATAAACTCCAATGATTTATAAGTAAATAGTTTGTGGGTAACTTTGGCACCCAGTTGAATTATTTCAAGTATTCCTATCAAACACTAATAATTCTATTAATTATTAATCATTTGTTTGAAAACGGTTCAATGGTTCCATTTTAACAGCTATTCTACATTAATAATCCTATTTATCAAGTATTTCTATTTGATAAAAGCAATTTGCACACAACAATATGGAATCAAATAACAAACAATAATAAAGCTAAATGAATAATTGAACAGTTCTATGTGAGCCATTGAATGAACCCTAACAGGTACTACCAGTCTGAGTCAAAGTGGACCAGTGAGTAAAGGCAAAGAAATGGGTGGTGCTCCACATTCTCCGAAGCTGTGGGCTGGAGTTTCACTATCAAATGCAGTTCGGGGTCATACTTGGAATACTCATGGGTAGGGGGTCTTACCCCCTCTTCAGAGGGGCGGTCAGAAGACTGAATGGGAAAATAAAAGAAAAATTTCTTCTTTGAGTGTTTGTCTTAATCATTAGATTCAAATTAATAATGAATTTTTTTTTCTTCTCTTTTCACTTTCTAATCTTCAAATAATCATAGCTGATTATTCTAAGTTAGAAATCTTCGAAAAACAGAAGCAAAAATCAATTCAAAAAAAAATATTGCATTTGCGACCAATTTAAGGAAAATAACTCCAATATCTAATTATTGAATTATGGATTTTTTTTACGATGGAAACCTATTTAAAAGAATCGTAGATTTCGCTTATTTGTTTTAAAAGACTCCTGATTATCATCTTTCATAATTGGGATTTGAATGATTTTCAGCTCAGATCGTTTGTGTATTTTTCAATGAATGAACTAAATTCTGCAGTTTGTTTCGCCAAGTTGTTTTGGATAGCTTCAATCTAAAAAAAAATAGAATCATTTTAGTTACTCTCATTTGATTGATTAGTTGACTTTAACGGCACGTCAATTCGTCTTGAGTTATATTATGCCTAGAGGTTAGAGACTTACTCTGAAGAAACAGCTAAACAAAAAATGCAAATAACGTACAAGAACGTGATTCCTTAACTTCTCAGCATAAAATAACCCTAGACGGATCGACATGCCGTTAAACTTAACCAATCAATAAAACTTGCTTTACAACTCGCCAAAGCTTGAAGTAAATTAAGTCTGAAAAGGATGAAGACATTAAAAAAATATTGAAAAATTGCTTCGCTTCTTATGGTACTATTTACCCAACCCCTCCGCTCGGGCAGGATATGACACAAGGTCAATTTTTAAGCGGAGTTTAACAGGTTTGAATTCAGAGTTTTCCTTCTCCTAGACTAGTTGCCTAACCAAGGCTGAAGAACCTAGTCTGTCCTACTATTTATCCATAGCTGGAGGGAGAATAATTGGATTCATACCTTTCCCAAGGGTATTAGTGCTATGTGAAATGCAATCAGTCTCGTCCAGGATTTGAACTCGTGTCGCCGTGTCCATTTCCTACGACAATAACGACTACACCACGGGCACCTCCTTCGCTTCTTATGGTGGTCATCTCTCAGAACTCCAATTTCTTTTTGATTAGATTTATATGTAATATTAAATGTTTTTCTTTGTATTTATCTGCCATATGGAAAAAAGTTAGAGGGTTGTTTACATATATTATAGATATTCCAACCGAGCATTATTTACCCAACAGAAATCAAGAAGTTATATTAAGAATATCCGTCTATTGAAAAGAGGCACATATTATTGTATGTTTCAAAAATGAAATTGGTGCGCCTATAAATATCGGACTTACTGTCAAAAGGGTTGAATGGGTTAGGGTCATCACTTCACACAAGATGACGTAAAGAAAGCATCATCTGTTTTCAAAAAAAGAAAGACAGAGAAGAGGAACCAGTAATGTCTGGCTGAAGATCTCACATCTGCTGTTCGGGCAACATGACAGCAGGATGAAAACAACATGTTTGCTACTTTCCTGCATTTAGAAAGCCGATTCTTTCTTGAGATCACACAAACACTTCAAGATTGATCACTTTTAAATCTGTCAGCTCTCTCTCTCTCTCTCTCTCTCTCTCTCTCTCTCTCTCTGTGATCCTTTCGCTACTCTTTCTGCCTCCTCTCTTCCCAAATCTGAAGACCTCTTTCTGAACCTTCTTTTCGGCTTTCTGTCTTATGTCTCCCTCTTTCTGAATTTCTCCCTTTTTTTATACGTCTCTTCTTCATTCTGAATTATCTTTTCTTCTCTCGGACATCTCCCCATCCCCTCTCTCTCTCTCTCTCTCTCTCTCTCTCTCTCTCTCTCTCTCTCTGATCCTTTCCTTGCTCTTTCTGCCTCCTTTCTTCCCAAATCTGATCCCCCTTCCTCTTTCTGAACCTTCTTTTCGGCTTTCTGTCTTATGTCTCCCTCTTTCTAAATTTCTCCCTTTTTTTATACGTCTCTTCTTCATTCTGAATTATCTTTTCTTCTCTCGGACATCTCCCCATCCCCCCTCTCTCTCTCTCTCTCTTTCTCTCTCTCTCTCTCTCTCTCTCTCTCTCTCTCTTTGCTACTTTCAGTTTCTTCTCTTTATCTGATATCTCTTTTTCTAATCCTGGCCACTCATTTTATTTTCCTGACATTTCTCTCCCTCTTACTATTTCTTATTTCTCTCTTCCTCTCTCTCTCTCTCTCTTTCTCTCTCTCTCTCTCTTTCCCTCTCTCTCTCTCTCTCTCTCTCCCACTTCCTTTTTTTTTCTTACTCTTTCAAATCACTTTCTTCCTTGTTCTGATCTCTGTTTTTCTTTTTACGATCTCTCCCATCCTTAATACCCGTCCCTTCTTTTTTAGTTTACTCTTCCTCTGATTTCACCCATCTTCTTTATTTTTCTATTTTCTTTCATTTCATAATCTCTCCTATCCTCTATATCTCTCTCTTTCTTGTCCCTTTTCGGGCTTTTTTCTCATTTCCCTCTTCATTTTCCGGATCTTTCGACTTCTAACCTCTGTCTCCCTCTTTCTGATCCATTTACTTCGACTTTCTTTCCTCTCTCCTATTTCTGTATTTCGCTATATTTCTTTCTAATATCACTCTTCCTTATTCTGAATTACCTTTTCTTTTCTATAATATCTCCCTCTTCTTTATTCTTTTTCTATCTTTCTGTTTTTGATGTATCTTCTGACCCCTCTCTTTCTCGTTCTTATTTCTCCCTTTCTCTTTCAGACCTATCTCTTCTTTCTGTCAATCATGTTCCTTTTTCTTACATCTCTTTTTTGGGGGGACCTCTATCTTCTTCTTTTGGACCCTTCTCTTTCTCTTCCTTATCTCACTCTTCTTCCTCCTCTTAATCTATCTTTATCTGAGCCTCTCCAACCATTCCTTCTTTTTCCGTCTCTGCTCCACTTCAAGTTGGTTTTACCCAAATCCATTTCAAAAAGTGTTGTTCTTTCTTTCACACCGTCCAGTTTTTTCTTATTTCATTCTTTGTCATTTTTTCTTTTCTCACCCTCCTCCATTTGCTTCCCCACACCCAATATTTTTTCCTTCTTTCTTTTATCAATCATTTCTGCGTAGGATCCCTTCAACTCATTCTCTTCTTCATCCATCCTTCCCTCTCTGCTATATATATATATATATCATCATCATCATATCGTGCTGGCAGCACGGATATCCCTGACCCTCTCTCGCCACTCCTCCCTATCGTTCATCGCCCTTGGTAGGTCTTCAGGACAACAACCTGTATCCTCACATAGCTGCTGAATGTACGTTCGTGCTGGTCGTCCTGCTTTTGCGCGGCCGTGTGTGGGGATCCATAAGAGTACATCTCTTATGAGTTCATCTCTGCTTCTCCAGCAATGTCCTGCATGTCTGGTTCGCCTAACTTGAATAGATTTCGTGATAGGGGGCAGGTGGCCGTACAGTTGGTGTCTTGTGGGGTGTTGCTGCCAGGACTTGTTCAGGATTGCACGCAGCATTCTTGTGTATATATATATATATATATATATATATATATATATATATATATATTTACAAACCCCTCCGCTTGGGCAGGATATGACACACGCTCAATTTTTAAGCGGAGTTTAACAGGTTTAAATTCAGAGTTTTGTTTCTCTTAGACTCGTGGCCTAATCCAAATTTTTGACGTGGTTTTTACGTTCAACTGCGCAATAAATTTCCCTTGAGAAAGGAATGAACCCTAACCCTTTTTAAACCAGTAATAGTTAGAAAGTAGAGTGGGTTCATTAGCCGATCTACGAAGAAGAAAACTCTGAATTTGAAAACCTGAGAAATGTTATTCACGAGAATCTATGATACATTGGTGTAACATTCTTTTGTTATCAACTCATCGTCCAAGACGTGTCTTCACCACAACAAATAAGTCACCTGCGAAGTCCCTTTGCAAATTTTGAGATTCGTTATTTGCTTTCATCGACCACTTATTTGACTCTTCATCACACACACACACACACACACACACACACACATATATATATATATATATATATATATATAATGTGACTAAATATATACATGATTCTGACCTGCGAACGCGGTCTTCCGGCAGGAGTTTAACAGTAGTATGGCTACTTTTACCTAAGCATGTGTATCCTCTCATGGGACACTTCCATAAATTCATCATATGTCCTTAATACTGTAAAATAATTAGCGTGATAGTTAATTATATTGATTATTTTATTGGTTAATTATATTGTTTGTTTTTGTTTGCACACGGTCCTATTGAATAAGAATAAGATTAAAGTAGATTTATTCATATAGATGGGATCCTACCAAGAACTATCATACCGAGTTATGGTTAAAGTTATGAGAATTTCGAAACTTGCTGTATAATGAGGAATTCCGTTGTTATAGTAACAAGATCCAGCCTAGAAGATTTATCAGGAGCGATAGGATGAAAAAAATATAGTTATACTGTTTTATTTATTTATGTACTCCTGTGGAAACCCTCACATGGCCGAGCAAAGGCAGGACGACCAGCTCGAACCTACATACAACAGCTCTGTGCCGATACAGAGAGTATTCCTAAAGACCAGCCAGAAGCAATGGACGATAGGGAGGGGTGACGAGAGAGGGTCAGAGATATCCATACTGATAGCGTGACATGATGATAATGATGATTTATTTGGTAATATTGTAGATTACTTAGAGAATTTGAATGTAAGTGTAGTTCCTCTCAAAGGTCAAACGCATTCACAGGTGGCGACAAGGTTTTACACATCACGTCAAAAAAATGCTTGGGAAGACAGGATAAGGATAATAAACAAATCAAGCCTTGTTGAACGGAGTGGGGAAATAAGAGTTTGTGACATATGTGATGATTCTAGAAAGTATAAAGCAATAAATAATTAAAATAAAGAATATACAAAAATAAGATATTTTGAAAATTAGGGGAATAGAGTTTTGAAAACCAAAGAGATAATATGGGGTTAGACGTTGGTACGAATCGGTGAAAACTGGAGTGGTGGGTGGCTGTAAAGGAAATACGTTGATAAACCCTTACAAGATCTTCCTCTCTCTTCGTGTTCGCATCGGACTGCTATGAATGTTAATATTCAAGATGATACAAGTACTGTACGCCTGAAGGATGGGGTAGAGTGTTCACCAGTGGCCCGGAAGACCGGGGTTCAATTTCTGGTCGGGTCCTACCAAAGACTCAAAAACTGGTTCTTGATGCCGCCTTGCTTACACTCACCATTATAAGGTATGGATCAAGAGTAAAGCGGAACAATCCAGGGACAGGAGTAAACCCTTCTCTATACCTCAGTGTAGTAACTATTGGAAAGGGAGCCTTCGGGTCCTTCTCGACTACAATTTAATTAGTCACACAAGCTGATCACACTATAGAGTGATTAGAAACTTCGTTGTGATAGCAAAACGAGATAAAATGTTGCCATCATCATCATCATCATCATCATCATCAAGACGCTTTGACAGCACGGAGTTCCCTGATTCTCTCTTGCCACTTATCCCAATCATCAAATCGTTCCTGGTAAGTCTTCTAGGCTCGATCTTGTTACCATAACAACAGAATTTCTCATTATTCAGCAATAAAATCAGAGTGTTAACACATTTCAGAAAGCTTTGTATTGAGTTTCGAAACTTTAACCAAACAATTACACAACGAATGCGAAATCGTTTTGTTTAGAATATGCTGACAGCATTCTCTGCTGGGGTAGGGTGTTGGATTGACCACTAAAGTAAATTCAGCTATGGAAATCTGGGCAATGTCGAGTACTTCTTCATTCCCATTACTCCTACATCTAATCGGTATGATAGTTCCTGGTAGTATCCCATCTATGGGTCAAATAAATCTATTTTAATATTATTCTTAATCAATAGGACCCCGTGCAAAAAAAAAAAAAAATCTGAGAAATAACAGCACAAAAATATAGATATGAACGGACAAATAACGTGATTCCCTAACCTCTATGCATAAAATAACCCTAGGCGGTTTGATATGGCATTAAAATCGATCAATCAAGCAAACAACAAATGTAAAAAAACAAACAAATCTTATTCTTGTCATATCTATTTTGGGATATGTTGTATTGTTTTGTTTTTTTTTCGATTTTTTTCCTATTGAAACTGTATAGAATAATTATAATTTTATGATTTATATATATATATATATATATATATATATATATATATATATATATATATATATATATATAACCTTATTTTTATTCTTTTAAACATACGAGAGTCAGCTGAAAATTTCACAGGCAGAACAACATACTCCCACTGAATATGACCAAATGGAATTTATTTTCCAACATGGTTCTCCTTATGGTCGACACATTTTTCAATCGGTTTTGCAGTGTTTGGATCCCATTGGTCACAAAAGCCATCAAGAGCTGATATGACGTCATCACAGGAACTTTTCAGCTCACTCTCGTATCTTGAGGACAAAAAACAAATACTAAAATTCGATCCCAACCCTAATGCCAGTGTGCTGGATCTTGGACCAAAAATATCGGATGACAAAACTTTGATCCTTAGCTGAACATACAGTTACTACACTCTGATCTTATCCATGCACAAATAATCCCTTCATTGTGACGAGTACTTTTCCCAGTATTAATATACATTTCTACTTACCCTGTATTAACTTTTGTCCCCGCTCTTGCTTTCAATAAGTTTATTTATATCATATCTTAGCCACCCAACCAATCAACATCTTTCTTTTTTTTTCCCTACTTCATCTCTGGCTGTTGATTTCCCTGACATATTTTCCCTTTCGGGTGTCCAGGTTTAATCCTCTTACGATCGTCTTCGTTTCATTCTTTCTCAACAAGTCTCCGCCGGCTTCAGATGATAGCTATGTCCATCCTGTCTCTTTTTATTCTTTGACCCTTCGCCTTCCTTGTCAAGTGGTCAGCTAAATGAAGTCACGACTCTGACCATTTGTCAAGAATAATTCCCGTGACTAACTCATCTCGAATCCAGCCGCAGTTGATTAAAAACAATCGTCCCGCAGCGATGAGGACTTACAAATGGCGGATATTTTGGAGAAAAAATAAAACGAAATGTTATATGCAGGCTTGGAAACACACACACACACACACACACACACACACACACACACACACACACATGTTTACAGACGCACATATGATATAAATATACAGATATAATTGTTCTCACACAATTGTGTACATCATTGTATAGATTTACACAAACATGCTATCACACATATGCATGGATATATTTACCCAACTCCTCCGCTACAAGCCGGGTTTGACACAAGGCCAATTTTTAAGCAGTCTACAATTGGTTTGAATTTAGGGTTTTTCTTTTGCTCGACTGCTTACCATATCAATCTGACCAACTATTTACTCATAGTTGGTGAGTGAATAGCAACGATTCATACACTTCTGAAGAGTATTTGCGATTTGTGAAATTCAAGCAACCTTGTCTAGGATTTGAACTTAGTTCACATAATTGATTTCCAATGAAGATAACCGTTACGTCACGAACGCCTCACACATGCTTGCTGAAAGATAACGAATACGATGCGTCTTTGTATAAACATAGAGAAGTAGACTTGTATTGGTTTAATCCAGTTCACTGCCTTTATCATTCATAACCAAAGCTTATTATTGATAAACTAGTCGAAGTACTCCTCTTCGCTGGGTAAAAGGTCAACACTTTGATCGACGTTGATTATTTTACAACCTTTGCTGTCAATCTAAAATGTTTATCAAATTATGATAACAAACTATAATTTTGAGTATAAAAAATCCACACAATAGAAAAGAGATGTGGGAATAATATTTTTAGGATTGTTTTATGAAAAAATTGTGAAATTTCACTGGGATTTGAATAGAATTAGCTTTTAATTTAAGTTAGTGACACTAAAGAGATTTATCAATTTACCAATTTTATTCATTGATTTGATTGTTAAGCCTAACAGCACAATATTTCTATTTCATATCCTAGCTTGAAATTTAAAAAAATAATAATTCCCTAAAATTTCTTTTTTTTTTTTAAGTTTGGGTAATTAGATTATGCATTATCATATTTACCAACCCCTCCGCTCGGGCAGGATATGACACAAGATCAATTTTTTAAGCGGAGTTAAACAGGTTTGAATTCAGAGTTTTCCTTCTCCTAGACTAGTTGCCTCACCGAGGCTGAAGAACCTAGTCTGTCCTACTATTTACCCATAGCTGGAGGGAGAATAATTGGATTCATACCTTTCCCAAGGGTATTAGTGCTATGTGAAATGCAATCAGTTTCGTCCAGGATTTGAACTCGTGTCGCCGTGTCCATTTCCTGCAAGGATAACCATTACACCACGGGCATCCCCACATTAGATTATGCATTATAGCGTTTTGCAGAAACATGGTTTTCCACAGGTCATAGTCTATTGTTTAATAACACCCCCCCTCTCACTCAATGAAAGTTCATTTTTTCATCCCAACTGCGCCACCTGCGTCCAAAAGTTATGCATTACAAATTTGGTTACTCTACACTAATTCCTTTAGTCATATGTTAAAAACAACAACAACAGAAAATCACTCATTCCAGATTACCTATTTGAGAAGGACAGTGCTCTTAGTGTATCGACTATACATATGTGAAGGTTGCTTGACTGACTGCTGATATTGTGAACAAGGATGTTTTTATATTGGAAAAGAATTTCGAAATCTTGTGGACCATTATTGCTTTTATGTAAATATCCTGAGCTAAGTTTCACTATTTCAATCCGAGTAACGTGTCAATCACGAAACGAGTAGTAAGCAGACATAGAGATGCACTATCAGGTCATCAAAGTGGGGTGGACGGTTCAAAGAGAGGAATAAAGAGGCAGAGAGAGAGAGAGAGAGAGAGAGAGAGAGAGAGAGAGAGATGACCAAACGCCGAATGGAAAACATTAAACTTTAATTACACTTTATTCTATTTAAAAAAAAAAAAAGTGTTCACTCATCTTAAATTCTATCATTGTTGTCGATTTGCTTCCTTACCGCCATTACAGACGATCACAACCAATGTCTCCTACTTCACTCATTTTTGCCTTTTAAACTTTTTGATTTATTTAACATTATTCATTAATTTGCTCAGTTATATGATTTCAAATGTAGAAAATGATTTGATCCCAGATGGGATCCTAACAGCTACTATCGCTCTGGGTCAAAGTGAACCAAGGAGTAATGGTAATGAACGGGTCCTCCACATTCCTCAAACCTGTAACCTGACCATCAGATGGTTTAGTGTCATACCCAGGAGACTCGTTGGGGTAGGGTCTTATCTCTCTGCAAAGATGCAGTTAGCGTATTCTTCAGCCCTAGCTAACTGGGCTATTGGGGTAAGGATCTCAAGACACAATATCCACATCTTAATGGTTTCTTTGGCATATCAAAGGTTATTGTGGGTTATTTACTGCGAAAGCCATTGTTGTAGAATGACAGAAGAGATACTATCTCACCGATAGCTTGGGGATAAGAGACTTCATGCCTTTCCCAAGGGTATTTGTCCGAAAGTGAGTGTAATAGCTCAAGTAGAGTTCGAACCTGTTTACTACGAAGTCGTAGCCCAGCAATTTAACCACTAAGTTTTACGATATTTTGGTAACGTATGGCACAATTCAACAGCTCTGTATTCTTTTGCTGAGACTATATGTTGCTGAGCTCGCCCTATATTCCCAGAATGCAATTCGATGGAATTACCTCTATATGGCTTGAAGCACGACCACGGAATCCACGGTTTGAGGAATCAGTGATCTTGCCAGAATACTGAGATTCTTGCAACCCAAGCGAAATTTCCTGAACCAAATGATTACAGTGATCAAATGTGTTTTTTGTTTTTGGCGGGAGGTCTCCTCGTGATGTAATGGTTAAAGCGCTCGACTGCGGAATCGTAGTAAGCGAGTTCGAACTCCAGTCACGCTATTAAGTTCACTTTCGGGCAAATACCCTTGGGAAAGGAGTGAATCCCCTTATCCACCCAGCTATGGGTTAGATAGCATCACTCATGTTCTTCTAGAAGGATGGATTTGGCATTAAATTACCCACGAAGGTTGATATACAATTAAACAACCAAAGCAAATGTGTTTTACTGCTTCCGTTGTGTTATAGCCCAGTTGGAACTCGTAAAGCAAAAGTTTCTGAATTAGACTACATTTCACGTTCATCTATGTGACTTTCAAATCCATCACAGAGTGAAGCAATGCACAACGAGTTAGTACACTAACTACCACGATACTTACAAACACAGTGGGTACTAACCACAGCTTGAACTGCTTCGATCACGTGATAAACGCACCGCAGTCCACCGCATTCCAAAATATTGCAAAACTTTTGACTCACCCTACTATTTACATATACCAACATATCATACAGGTTTTATAGTATACATACATCTATAGTAATAACTTGAAGTCTTTCGATAGTCGAACGGTCTTTTGTCGAGATACCAAATTTGAGACTCTAGTGAACAGAGGAAAAGACCTTAATGTGAACAATATTGTTTATTTTGAGGTAAAAGTCTATTCATCGAGAGGCGGACTCTATGGTCAACAATCAGAGGAAAGCTATGTTGCTTCAAGACGAAATTAATCGTTAATATTTTAAATTTATAGATTTCAAAAGAAAACGAAAACAAATTATTTATCTAAGTAAAATAGTTATTTACATTTGATAGAACAATACTAATTAGTTTGTTGTTTTTTTTTTCAATGGTTCTTCAAGGGTAAGATATAAAGAATTACATAATCTTATTAATTAGTTAAGGCTAATGATACAGGTAATTACGTCGCTTAAAATCAATAAATGGTAACTAAAATATAACAGTCTTTTCTGTCAGGGGGATATATAAAACATTTTATAAAAGATAAATCCACCTGATAGAAAACAATAACAATTACCGATTGATGCAATTTTTTATTCAGAACAAATATTGTAAAAAAGACATTTTTATAGGAATAATTGGAAGAGAATTCTGTTATATTTGCGTGTTTGTTTTGCCATGTCTGCGGTCTTTCTTGCTCTTTTGCAGTGGCATAACGGTTATCTTCGAAGGATTTAGACTCAGCTACTCGAGTTCAATTCCTGAACGAGACTGTTTTGGCTTTAATTTGTATTAATACCCTTGAGAAAAGTATGAATTCTTATTCTAGTAATTGGTTAATAGTCGGTCAGACTTGGCTCTTTAACTTTGATATGGTGACTAGTCTTAGAAAAGATGTATTTGGGGGATAGTATGTTTGTATAAGTCTTCACAAGGATGTACTCCTCCTTCAAATTTTTAAATATCAGTAATACGTTTTGTATTTCGACCTCTTTTTAAACAACTTTTCAAATTACTTTCTAGATTTGTGGAGGGTTTTTCAAATTTTAGAACTGTACTGAAAGTTATCCATTGGAACAGTTTTATGTATATCGATCTTGTTAAAAAAAACAATAAACAAATATTCTACTGTGAATCTGGGAGTGAATATCTTTGTTTATGCATGGAACAAAGTACAGTTGTTAGTGTAACTATTATAGTTTATACCTATGTGTAAATGTGTTTGGTAATCTGGTTATATGCATCAAGAAGATACACAGCGTAAGTAAATGAAAATAGAATAAATGCAAATACGTAGATATTTATCTCTGCCCCCCCCCATAAATCAAATGATTTTAAGGAAACAGTGAGACAGTAGAAATGAGAGAAACACGCACTCGCTCTCTTCTTATCTCTATCTCTATCTCTTCTCTCTCTCTTTCTCTCTCTTTCTCTTTCTCTTTCTCTCCCACATTTACATACAAACACAGATACAACTTGTATAATACACTCTCAAACACGTCACGCACCCACCCGCCACATCCCCCACATATATATATATATTTACATTTATAGATATTTTAGTATATGTGTATATGCATACGCATGTATATGTGCCTGTGCATGCGTGTATATATATATATATATATATATATATATACATATATATATATATGTATATATATATATATATACACCTGTGTGTATGTATATATATATACATATATATATACAATCAGATAGAGGGAGAGAGAGAGAGAGAGAGAGAGAGAGAGAGAGAGAGAGAGAATGTGTATATGTGTGCATATATGTGGGTATATGTTTGTGTGTATGTATATATATATATACATATATATATATATGTGTGTGTGTGTGTGTGTGTACACACATATAATTGTATGTTTATATTTGCGTATATATATGTGTCTTTATATATATATATATATATATATATATATATATATATATATATATATATACGCGAATGTATGCGTGTGAGCATATATGTATGTTTGCATATATATATGTATTTAATGTTTACAGGGATATGTACTTTATATATACACACAAACATGTATGTGCATATGTGTGTGTGTGTGTGTTGTAAACGTACATGGAAGTGTATGTAAATGTATGAGTAACAGATGCTAGCGTAAACTCCATATGAGCAGCAAACCTGTAACAGTCTATATACGTTTCATGTGTGTGCATAGGTGTATTGACTGCAAGTCCCAAATACGATTGCTTTAATGGCGTCGTAACTGCTTCTGGCTAATCCAATCCTCCTATTAGAGTTGCGCTGTCAGCGCGGACAGATTAAATCGGACGACAAAGGCACTAATAAGGGAAAAAGAGCACGACGTAAAATGAATCAAGGTTAAAATGAAACGTCGCACAACGAAGCAAATTCTCAGTTGTTTTTCGCTTTACTTACCCCCCCCCCGAACCCTTCAGGTTATCTAACGCTGTAAAGACGCAGATTCAATTACTTAACGCCCGTATATTTTAACGTGTGTACTCGTACACGAACAGATAATCGATTTGAGTTTATTTGTACAAATACAGGTGGGTTACCAGTGGAAGTTGGAAACTACATACACTATTTAAAGTCATATGCAATATAGAGATTGTAAGTGTTTAGAAAAAGGTCTACGATAAGAAATAGATAAACCGAAAGGGCACGTGATAAAAAGAAATTTAAAGGGAACTATTTAAAAATAGAATTTCCAGTAAAGTAAAACGAAAACTAAGAAAGCAAAAATACTGAAAGGAAATGGATGAAAAGAAGAAAAACAAATTGATATGAGGTCAGTCTATTAAGTGATGAGACTGGCTGTGTAAAAAAAATCAACTTTATCTTCAAATCTAATTTATCTCTTTTAAAATATTTTCTGTGGGATGTCACACAAGTCGTTACCACTCCTAAATCGGTTCTAGAAGTGTTCAACTGACACTGACTTCGGTTACTTTGTACCGACCTTTTATGTGTTCTCAACTATTCCGAAGTGGTGAGTCTGGAAAAGGGTTTTAATTTTGGGGAATATGAAATATTTACAAGATGAGAGAAGGAGAATAGCTGTGATACAAAACCCGTTAGCATAATTGTGTCTACGATGTAATAAGGTTGATTTTGGGTCTAGAAAGTAATGAGGTTGATCTTGTATCTAGTAAGTAATGTGGTTCTGATTTTTACTTTTTCAGGTTGGCATCTTTGATTGAAAATCACCTGACCAATCTTGATTTATCAGCAAACACTCACACTGTCAAACGTCGACCAAATGGGTCGTCATTTTTGTAACATTTTCCTTTATTCGTGAACTGATCAAACAACATGACGTTCATCCTCCACCGTCTTCCGTGCTGGATTTTGATTACTTTCTAGACCGACATTGTAAATTAATTAAAAGGAAAAAAGAAAAGAGAAAATAAAGAAAAAAATGATTCCGCTACAGAAAGAAAGAAAGAAAGAAAGAAAGAAAGAGAAGGTAAATAGAATTAAAAGAAAGATGAGGAAGAAATAAAAGCAACAATTATAAATGAAAGAAAAATCAACAGAAAAAAAAGGAAGAAAATTGTTTCATTAAATTAAGTGACATGCTAATATCCGTATATTAGGGGGTTTTTTGTAACACGAGTATATGGACTTCACAACTTAAAAATTCAAATTGGATTTTGTTTATAACTTTTTGCGTCGAAAAGAAAAAGAAAAAGAAAAGGAAAAAGAAAAAGAAACGGAAAAAGAAAAAGGCACAGGAGAATTATTCATTGTGATGCAAACAGAATAGTTTGTAGTCATAAAGATAGATAGATAGATAGATAGATAGATTCTTAATATAGATGAGGCCACTGTGACTGCTGATAACTCTACTACTAATAATATTGTGTTCTTTTTCTTTCAGATTTGAAAATAGTATATTATAACGATAATTAATCCTCGATCACAATGCCTTCGACTAGATAGGAAATAATATTTTGCGTCACTTATTTGGAGACTAAATCATTCAAAACAGTCTCAAAATAGATGTAACCCTTTTATATGATAATGATTTATTACTGAGAAAAGAACTCAATAAAAAGATTGCATGTCCTGGAAGCTGATATAATGAATACTAAAAACAAACATTGGTTTGATGTCTCTAGCTCAAAGGATGCATTTTTTACTGGACGTGTTCCAAATGTCTGCCATTGGGCTTATCTCAGTAATAAATCATTTTCATATTAATGGGTTGCATCTATTTTGGACACCAGATAGATAGATAGATAATTTGTATATCATTATTTTCTGACATCAATTTTCTCACACAATTCCTTTCTGATAATAAAGCAATAATTTCTCTATGTTTTTCTTACTGTTTCTTTTTTTCTTTCTCTCTTCTTTTTTCTTTCTTTCGCTTTTCTTTTCTTTTTCTGTTATTCTTTCAATCTGTTTTTCTTCATTTATTTCACCACACTTTGTGTTTTTTGTACGTTTTTAAAAAATCTTTTTATCTTTCTTTACGCCATTTTTATTTCTTTCATCTCTGTTCGTTCTTCTCTCTTTTTATCTTTCTTCAAACCTGTCTTTCTTTCTTTCATCTCTCTTTGTTTTTGTTCTTTTGTTTTGTTTTGTTTTGTTTTTCGTTTTTTTTTTCACTTAGTTTTTTTTTTCTGTGTGTTTTTCTTTCATCTTTCTTTGGTTTTCTTTCTGTTTGTCTTTCTTTCTTTCTTCTTGAGTTTTTCTCATTCATTTCACTTTATCTTTCTTTCCAAATCTCTTTCATCTTCCATTATCTTACTTTTCAGATTGTCTTTCTTTCCGTCTTTCCTTTATGACAAGTTAATGTTGTAGCTATGATCAACTATCACTTTAAGTGAATCAATAGATCCGTACACACATCAAACCATTTTTCATGATGTCATTACCCAAAATTTGCTGAATTAGCGGCATCAGTAAAATTACTGATTTCAAAACTCACTTTGCTAAAGTTAAAAATATAAAATAAAATAAAGATTTTAAAGTGGAAAATTTAAAAAAAAGAAGAAAAAAAAAACAGTGAAAGAATTAATGTTTAGTGTTTGAAATTTTATCAATGTCCGTAAAACCCGTAAAATAGACATCCGAGGTAAGATATCAAATGAAATAAAGTTAATTGATTGATTGGTTGATTTTAACCGCATGTCAACCTGTTTTGGGTCAAGTTGTGCCGAGAGGTTTGAGATTTGCCTTCATTGTTCGTTTATATTTACATTTTTGTATAGTTGGTTCTTGAGAGTTTTTTATGCACACGATCCTATTGAATAGGAATAATTCTTAAACAAATCTATTCGACCTATAAATAGGACCCTTACTGGTACAACCACTTCGGATCAGAATGAACCTGGGAGTAATGGCAATGAAGGAATACTCTACACTCCTTGGATCTATTGAGCCTCACCATCAGATGCAGTTTTTTGTCATACCCAGGACATTGGTTCTATTTGACCTATAGATAAAACTCTAACAGGTACTGCCACTACGGATAAGCGTGAACCTAGGAGTAACGGTAATGAAGGGGTAATCTACACTTCTTAGATCTATAGAGCCTTACCATCAGATGCAGTTTAATGTTACACACAGAATACCCGTTTTATGGAGGGGTTTTTAATTCTCAGCAGTGAGAGAGTACAGTCGACATATTCTCAGCTCTGTCAACAGGACGGAATAAAATGAAGTGCTAAACATTAGAAACGTCAATACTCCACTTGATGACGTCTATAGACGTAATTGGTAAAGAGGTAGCATAGTTGTGTCAAAGTAGCTGTGCCAGTCATGTGGTACGAGCAGGATTTAATAAGAAATACTGGACACTCTATGTTCAAAGTAGCAACTGCTGTAGGCTTTTTATAGATAATCTTAGCAAGAGTTTAACTGGTAAAGCGATAACAATGGCACGTGAAAACTGCCTGTGCCAACAAGGGATGCAAGATCAAAATCACAAGTGAAAACCCAATGAAGGAGAGCATTGCATTACATTTTGCACAATTTAATGCATCACTGAAACCTTCGATTAATCCACTGTACAGTGTAAATTTCATTCTATTCAGTTTTAACAATATGTCAACCCATCTTGGGTTATACCTAGAGGTTAGGGAATCGTGTTCATTGTACGTTCATATTTACATTTTTTGTGTAGATGTTTCTTAAGAGTCTTTTTTGGTGTTTTGATGTTTCTTTTGTATATGGTCCTATTGAACACGAATAGTTTTTTTTTAAGATCTATTTTGATCAATAGATTAATGTAATCCATAGATTAATTGAGTCCATAGATGGGATCTCAAACAAGTAGTACTACTCCAGGTCAAAGGATACATGAGAGTAATGTAAATGATGGGGTACTATATACTCCATAGATCTCCAGAACTAGGGTCTCACCATCAGATTCAGTTTTGTGTCATACTCAGGAAACAGTATTGGTTTACTAATGGCGTGGGATATATGCTAATGGATTCTTTTTGCAAAGACTATTAATGAAAATGAAGTCGACTTTTAGAGGTATGACACACGCTGATGTTTGTAGACAATTTGCATCTCTTTATGATGACCTTATTTCTTGGTTGTAATAGTTTGTTCCAAGAAAATAATTCAGCCTTCATCATGCCTAGGAGATACGCAACGGGTTCATCGAACACTCAGCTGACTTTCAAAAACTCCAGAGTCCCCTATATGAAACATATTTTAAATCTAATTTCCTATAGCCACATTAATTTCAGGTATCAACAGTCTCGGGATACGTCTGGATTGATAGTGCAATGTAATGATTCAAACACTCTTAAGACTCCATTCAATATTGCATGCAGAGGAAAGGAAAATTTCGGAGGTGCATCTAGCGTAACGGTTTTCGTCTCAGAAAATACATTCGGTGATCCAAGTTTAAATCTTGTTCTCGATAAACCCCTGCTAATAGTCGACTCGCTGTTTATGTTTTATTTCCGATTCCACAGTTTTGGGACCGAGAGAGGTCAGCATCAATTGTCAAAAGGTGTCGATATTCTTGAAATCAATGTAGATTAATTTTCTTTCTCCGCATATTTTTCTAAAAACACTTCATCATTTCAGCCTTCAAGTCAATATCCAACAGCTCTCCGCACTCATCAAAGCTTTAGAGCTGGAGTTTCTATATCAAATGTGATTTAGTGTCCTACCCAAGACATTGCTTGGGGGAGCGTTTTCCTCTCTGTAGAGGATACAGTCGGCGTATTCTGAGCCCCGTCGTCATATCTTTCATTTATGTATTGATTGGGCTGGCATTAAGGAATCGAATTAGTCAGCTATCCTGTTCCAGAAAGAAAAGACAAAGTAGAAAAGAAAGATTGTTTAGAAAAATTTAATAGACTATGAGTAAAGGTGAGAAGGTGATGCAGGATGAGATTGGTAAAAAGAAAAGAATGAGTGATGGTTGGGCGGAAGAATGAGGATCTCTTGGAGAAGAAAATAAGAATTCGAGTTCTAGAAAGGACAATGGAATTCCAAAGTAGGAAAAGAAGCAATTGAAACTGATCGGCACGGATTAGTGGAGAAACAGACGATAAAGAAAAGAGATAATAAACCTTTTTTGTGCGTGTTTATTCACTCTTAGTTTAAAGATATGTTGAATCTTTAGCAAATGTTGCTTCTAACGTTGAAATGCAGATAAAAGCAAATGATGAAACTTACTTGAAATGATCCTACAAAGATATTGGATAGAAAAGAAAACAAATGCAGGATTATGTAATTAGGCTCACTACATCCATGCACTGTCAACATTACAGAGATTGAGAGATTAGAACAAATAGATAGATAGATAGATAGATAGATTCGGGTATGATCCCAATAGCACACCAATATACGGACTGCTGTAAGTAAAAAAATCTCATGAAGAAAAGGCCTACACATAACAAAAATCAATATTCAACATCCTTTATTTTAGATAAAAGAGAAAACCGACTAACTCTTGAGATAAACTTGCAAATGCTTGAATCGATAACTGCGTTTGTGTACAAAACCACACACACACACACACACACACACACACACACACACACACACAGAGTCATATATACACACACATATATATGTATACATAGAGTGTGTCCAAAAAGAATCGGAATTTTAAGTATGTGTTTTGAAGGCTCCAGACGGAATTGTTGTGTAGCAATGACCTTGAAATTTTGGATTGTAAAAACAGCATCATATCACCTTGGTTAGTAGAGGAGCTACTCGTGTGGGAGAGAGTGGGTGTGTAATATACTTGTTTTTCATAAATACACAGAGACACAGACACACGCATACACACTCACGGCCAGTCAGAGATACCTATACATACACACACAAATATATATATATATATATATACTTGACAACCGGGACATTGGCCCAGCGGTTAGAGTGTTCGCCAATGGCCCGGGAGACCTGGGTTCAATCCCAGGTCGAGTCATACCAAAGACTTTAAAAATGGAACTTGATACCACCTTGCTTAACACTCAGCATTATAAGGTACGGTTCAAGGGTAAAGTGGAGCAATCCAGGGAATGGAGTAGCGCCCTCCCCTACACCTTGGTGTAGTAGCTATCGAAAAGGGAGCCTTCGGGTCACCCTCGACTATGGTCGCTAACTTTACTTACTTACTTATATATATACTTGGAATTTCCTTGGGAATTTCCACGTAATACAAAAATATAATAATTGTATGAATTTAAGCTATAAATGTTTGAATGTCTTTATTGAATATTTCCCAAATCAATCACAATAGATATAACAAAAATAAACGTAATAGGGAAAAATATCTGGAAAGTGGGAAAACGGAAGATTAAATTTTGCGATTTCAATTTTACACACACACACACACACACACACACACACTTATATATATATATATATATATGGGGGGGTAGTGTGTGCGTAGAAAAGGTAAAACGGAAGAAAGATTTAAGTTTGATGGTTTATTTATTTGCCAACACGTTTTGACTTCAATCTTTTGTTTGAATACAAAAATATTTAATCAAAATTATTTTTGTACGAGAAATAATTATGATAGATAAATTTTTGATTCAGTGGAAAGATTTCTTCAGGGCTCGTAGTTGTTGCTATGTAAAAAAAAAAAAGATGGATTGATATGTTTAAATTGCGTCATGTCATGCGATCGAATATTTTTTTTTTTAAATAACAATATCTACAAGCCCTGAAGAAGACTCCAAGCTGGGATTGAAATCCGCCGAGCTTAACGTTAGACATGGTATCTAACCGCTCAGCCATTTCGGTAACATAGGTAAGCTCAGGATTTATAACACATATGTATTAGCTTTCGTTTTTTTTACATTTTGCGCTATCGGATACCAGAATGCTCAATTTGTTAGAAGAGCTTTGCATTACGCGGCCGTTAATTCCTTTGCCAGAGTGCTCAACCCTCGGGAGGGGAGTGTATATATTGTCATCCACAGATAAACTGTTTTGTTGTATCACAACTCTTCAGTGTCGTTAGACACGCAGAACGCTTCAAGCTGGGATCGAAACCTGCTGAAATTTATGCTACACATGGTATCTAACCGCTCAGCCATTTCGGCGAGATATATATATATATATATAAACGTAAGGCTAACGTTACTAGTTAACGAGAAGATCGAGGTTAATAAAAACTATTCCAACCAAGAATAATTATAAAAGGTTTCAACAAACCAACCCTTAATTAGAAAAAAGAAAGAAAACAGCAGATTAAAAAAATAAGGTTGAAAAGGATTTATAAAACATGGTCATTCATTTTCAATCTTGTTCTTTCAAATAACTTTTTAAATCTAACTTTCAATTCAAAATATGCAAATTAGCTTACCCCCATTAAAAAAAAATCCCTACGTTTCTTAAGTTATATCGCAGTGCACTAAGACACTTTTCGACACCTCACACAGTATTGCTGGTTACTAATGTAGACTGTTAAAGAATTAGATTCTCACCGAATTCCTCATAATCGTTGCTAAGCTTCGTAAATCAAAACCTTTTTCAGCTCTGTATAACGCAATTTTGATAAACAAGCATATAGACACAGTAGATTTGAATATATATATATATATATATATATATATATATGTGTGTGTGTGTGTATGTGCGTGCTTGTACGTACACGTTTAAATGTATGTGTGTGTGTATGGATGTATGCTCATCAGGAAACGATTGATCTCTCGACTAGTAGTCTAATGATCTAACCGTCAGGTTTTACTTGTTAGGTAGATGAAAAGCAAAGTATGTAGTGGAGACAAAAGGTTTCTGGCAAAATGCGAACAGCGATTTTGGGATAACAGACAACCGACATCATCTGGCAGTGACAGACTACCGGAAGCGGATACGTAGTGTCACGTGACCGGTGGCGCGTGCAAAAAGCGCACGTGAATATGAAAAGTGATCAGAAAAGGACTTGGGATTGAAGTTGACTTGATGTTTCGGAGGAGGAAGAGGAGGAGGAGGACTGGGGAGATGAAGATAAGAAAAACGAATGGGAAGAAGGAGAAAAAGAAGAAGAAACAACAACAACAACAAGTAATCGGTTAAAATAAAAGAAGCAAACTGAAAACTGAAAACTGAAAAAAAAAAACTACCGGAATAACAAAACGTGAAAAGAAAATGTAAATAAAAAAGAGTTATTGTAAAGAGAATGGAGAAAAAAAATTGGACTCTACTGAGTAATTACGACAATTTAAATTAAAGAGAAACACGAAGCATGAGTTTGAAAAGAAAGAATCTATCGATAGTACATATAACGAAGACGAATATAGACATTATTATTATTATTATTATTATTATTATCACTATCATTATTACTATTATTTTACTATTTTGAATATTTTTCACACCAGGGTTAACTGAAGGTTTCTCACTGGAGTTTGAGGGATAGCAACTTTCCTCAAGTCTCCAGGACTCTTCTCAGTATTCTGGCTGATCTCAATTGTATATTAGTTTGGATGGTGTCCCCTCGTCCTCTTATTTCTAATTCCTCCAGTCTTTGTACCAATCCTTTGGTAACCGTGTCATTCGCACCAATTACGATTGGTATCACCGTTACTTTCATGCTCCACAGATTTTTCAGTTCTCGAGCAAGGTCTAGGTATTTATTACTCTTTTCGCTTTCTTTCAATTTTACTCCTGTTGTCAACCGGAACATCAAAGTTCACTATTCGGCAGGTTCTCTTTTCTTTTTTTTCTTTTTTTTGTTGATTAATTGTGGTTGTCTGGGCGAGATTAGATGACCCGTTTGTATCTTAAAATCCAAAAGAATTTTTTACATCTCATTTCTTAGGACAGATTCTGGGTTGTGCATATATCATTTGTTTGTATGATCAAATTTAAACCTCTTGCACAATTCCCTGTGGATCACCTTCCCTACTCTTAATCTCTTTTTGCGCTAATTTACTGCATTCCTTTTCTATGTGATTGAGCGTTTCGTCCCTGTCACCACAAATTTACAACTGTTATTTTATTGCGTCTTGTCATTTCTTTCTTTAACATAGTCCTGATGGTGTTATTTTGTGCTTCTATCTGATAAAATTCAGTTTCTTACTTAAAGTTTCCTTTCTTAGCCATTTACAAGTTTTCTCCAGTGAGATGTCTCTTGTTTGTCGCTTAAAATGTCCATTCCGTTTTTCTTCCCATTTTTGTTTTCTGGACATTTTTTTTCCGTAGATGCTTGTGTTTTCTGTATTTTTTCTTGTCGCTATAATCAGTCTTCTTCCGCACTTTTTTTTTTTCTTGTCGCTATAATCAGTCTTCTTCCGCCCTTTTTTTAAATGTAATTTTCAAGTCGTTGTATCGAAGCATCGACGCTATCGAGAATGCTGATAAGTCCTCTTCCTCCTTTTTTTTCTTGACACATACAGTCAACGTCATCCTTTGGATGTAAGGCCTTATGTATCGACATGAATTTTCTTGTTCTCTGGTCCATTTGTTGAATTTCTTCCCTTGTATACTTTAAGAATGGTCCCGAGTATCTTACGAGGAGGTCAGCCCAAGTGTTTATTCCTTCCGTCATTTTGTCGTCTTTTTATCATTAACGTTGCACAATTTTCTCTGCCAAATTCCATCCTTATGTTCGGACTGTATATTCTTACAGCCTGTATTAGGGTTTCCAATTCTTTTTCATTTTTGGCAAACAGTTTGATGTAGTCCATGTACATTAAGTGGATGATTTTTTTCTTGTGATTTACTTAATTTGTATCCACCTGTACATTTCCTCCGTCCAGTGGTATAATCGCTATTACAAATAATAATGGTGAGAGCGCATCTCCCTAAAAGATCCCTATCTGATTTTTCACCTAAGCTAAGGTTTTTTTCTCCTACTGTCAGTTACACTTTTCAATTTTTCATGGTTTCCTCGATAAAATTTATGACTTCGTAGGGTATCTTGTATATTTTGAAACAGTTTATTATCCAAAAAGTAACTACTCATTATGGCCTAATGAGTACAGTGTTCACCAATGGTCCGGGAGACCGGGGTTCAACCCGAGGTCGAGTCATACCAAAGACTCAAAAAATGGTACTTGATTCCGCATTGCTTAACACTCACCATTATAAGATAAGGGTCCAGGGTAAAGTGAAGCAATCCAGGAAATGGAGTAGCTCCGTCGCCTACGCCTCGGTGATGTAACTATTAAAAAGGGAGCCTTCGGGTCACCCTTGACTAAGGTCGCCAACTTTACTTTTTTTTTACTTTATTATCCAACTTTGCAGGACCATATAATAAGCTAAATTTTTTCGTCTCGTCTTGCTGTCCTTAAGGATATGTTGATCAATGTATAATTGATAAATTTCTTTCGTTCCCTTGCAATATTCTTTCTCTTCCTCGGGGAACAGTCCGTAGTTTATTAGTGAATAGTAAATCTGCTCCTTGATTTTTATCGTTTAATATTTTCCACATTATCGGTAGGCACGTTATGGCTCTATATTTGTTGAAAGCGGTTCCTTTGGGGGTGCTTTTTGAATCAGAGTAGTCTTTCCTTTGCTCATCCATTCCGGTATGGTTGTTTCTTGTAAACATCTATTCATTTTGACTGCCAGTCAGTCATGAAGTGACTTTTTAAAACCAGGATCCATGTATGTCATCATGGCCTGGCGTTTTCCAATTAGATACCTTTTTGAATGTTGCTCTGAATGAATCGAGGAATATTTTCTAGTTATCATTATTATGGTGACTCCTTGAGAGTTTTTCACATCAGCTTTAGCTGATGGTTTCTCACTAAAGTTTGATGGTTTGGTTTGGTTTCTTTGTTTAAAGGCAGATCAACTCTTTTTAGGTTATTTAATGCCAAGCCATTCTCATAGAAGAACAGTAGTGGTACTATTTAACCCATAGCTTAGAAGATAAGGGGGTTCATACCTTTCCCAAGGGTATTTGTCCGAAAGTGAACGTAATAGCGCGACTGGAGTACGAACTCGCGTACTACGATTCCGAAGTCAATCGCTTTAACCATTACACCACGAGGACACTCCCCACTAAAGTTTGAGTGACAACAAGTCTCCTTAGGTCTCCAGGACTCTTCTCAGTATTCTAGCCGATCTCAATAATGCAGTAGTTTTAATGGTCTCCACTCGTCCATTTATTTCCAAGTCCTCTAGTCCTTGCATCAATATTTAGGTGACTGTACCAACAGCACCAATTACACTTGGTATAATCGTCACTTTCACATTCTATAGATTTTTCAATTCCCTCGCAAAGTCCAGGTACTTATCCTACTTTTCGCTTTCTTACAGTTTTACTCTGTGGTCAGCTGGGACAGAAATGTCCACAATTCTGAAAGTTCTCTCTTTTTTTGTTGATTATTATACGGTTTGCTCGTCTGGCCGAGATTAGGTGATCCGTTTCTATATCAAATATTGTTATCAATATTTTACTCCTTGCGAGGTTTTTAAACAAGTTTTGGTTGGTGGACTTTCTTAGGAGTCAAAGTGACAGCAAGTTTCTTCTGATTTCCAGCACCCTTCTGAGTATTCTATCGGAAAACACCGTGCTCTCGATTCTTCCTTTGATTTCCAATTCCTCCAATTTCTTTTCCAAGCCTTTGGGGGCCGTTCCAAGTGCACCAATTACAAGTGGTATCAACGTTATTTTCATGTTCCACAGCTGTTTTCAGCTCTCAGGCAAGATCCAAGTATTTGTCTATCAATTCGCTTTCTTTTATTTTTACTCTGGGATTCGTTGGTACCGCAAAATCCGCAAAATGATAACATTTTCTTCTTGCTAATTAATACAAGGTCTGGTCTTATGACTGGGATTCGGTGACCTGTATACATCTCAAATCTCCTAAAAATACATCTTATTTCCTCGGTCAGTTTCGACTTTATGTTTATACTATTTTTCATAGTGCTCAAATTATACTTTCTTTCATCATTCCGAATGGATCATCTTTCCTACCCAGTCGTGCCTGAAGTCCTTTTGGGGCAATTTGTTGTTAACACTTCTGATGTTATTCATCGTTTATATCTGTCACCAAATAACCTACACAAGCTATTTTCTTGCCTATTATCAGTTTTGGCTTCTATAGAATTGGTTCTTATCCCATTATTTTATGTTGCTATTAAGAAATGATTTAGTTTCTCTGTAGAGGTTTCCTCTTCTTAGCCTCTCCAGGTCTTCTCCTCCTCGTTTTCCTCTTCTCCAACTATTATCATTATTATTGCTATTGTTGTTATTGTTATTGTTGTTGTAATGTGATGAGGTTTAATAGTGATGATGATGATGACGAGGACGATGATGATGTTCATTGCCCAGTGCTTGTTATTTTGATTGTGAGTCGCTTTGTTTCTTATTGTTATTGTTGTCAGCATCTGTGGAAAGCTTCACTGCCGGATGGGCATGAGTATAAGAGGCCCCGATACTTCCTGACGGCCAATTGAAGGAAAATGTGTTTTGTTTGTACACAAAGCAACGTATTATTCATCTGCCAATTTCACATTGTCTCTTCTTTTCTTCTTTTTATAGACAAGCATATGAACATGCATGCATTCACGTGTATTAGCTCCTTAATATATATATATATATATATATATACGTACACACACACACACACACAAACAAACACACACACACAAACACACACACACACACACACACACACATATATATATATATGTTTTCTTCTTAGACTTAATCCCTAACTTCTTTACCAATGAGAAATGTGTTTATTCAATTCGTGCTTTTGTGCATCATACATAGGAAGTGTTATCAAAAAGTATTGAGACTGAAACATTATTTTTTTGAAATTTGAATAAGAACGTTCACGCTGTTGAACAACTTACTGTTATTATTCGTGTATAAAGCGCACTATTTTTTGAGATTTTTCAGTTCAATTGATACTGGTAGGTATTATATACACGAACTATATAATTAACTTTTTTTCCGACCACATATTCGGTATGGATGATTGAAAGTTATATCTAAAGTCCAAACTATTTTTTTCGCCGTTGCAGAGAAATATCCACCGGAATACGTGTTTGTTTATACTTTTATTTTTCCTAATGTAAACTTATTTCCACCACAAATTTAATGCATTTTTGTGTAAACATGTCCTTGTGCTTTAAATTCGGAGTAAATTTTGTTCTAAGACATTTTGTAAAAAAGGAAAGTTGGCGACCGTAGTCGAGGGCAACCAGAAGGCTCCCTTTTCAATAGCTACTACACCGAGGTGTAGGGGAGGGCGCTACTTCTTCCCTTAGATTACTCCACTTTAACCTTGATACTTACCTTATATTGCTGAGTGTTAAGCAAGGAGGTATCAAGTACCACTTTTAAAGTCTTTGGTATGATGCGACCTTGGATTGAACCTAGGTCTCCCGGACTATTGGCGAAAAAATTCTTTATTTTAGTCAGTATGCATCGTCGAACAAATTCTAAATTTAGGCTGAATTTAGTTGCAGCCAAAACTGAAAAGTCAACATGCATTATACACAATAATTTTTTTACTGAATTTTGTTGTTCAAAATCAGTGAGGGGTGTTATACATGAGCTCGGATTATACACAAATAATTACGGTATTTAATGAAGGGATGATGTCAAGATATCCAGAGAGCTATCAAGTAATACGGATGAGTCAGTCACATTTTGAACTATTAGTCTCGATATTTCTTAACGGTGGCCTTGGGTGAAACACTGGATTGTGTGAGTGGAACACTCTCCCAACACATAACGAACGACTTTGAGAGGTTTTTTCTTCTTCCTTAAACTGAAAATTAATCATTAACGATGCTGAAGACCTTAAAATACAATACCAAAAGAAGTGTTTCATTAGTGCTTCGACTAGTGGAAAACTTACAGGAGCGAACGTGTTGAATGGCCACGGAACGTGCATTTTTATCAGGTAAAAGGCAGTTTCAGTCTTGATACTTTCCTGAATCCCCAAATTATCGGTGTGGCTTAGAGTACACTGACTGTATCCCCCTGAAGAGGGGGAGTAATACCTCCCAAAAGGGTTGTTCTGGGTATGATATTAAATCACATTTGATGGCGATGCTCATGTTTTTAAGATCTGGAGAGCCCTTTCAATGCTATTACTCCCAAGTCCACTCTGATCTCAAGTGTTAATAACAGGTAGAGACAATCTATGGGTTAAATGAATCTGTTTAAAATTGTTCTTATTCGATGAAAAAATCTTCAGATTATGAATATGAACGTACAATAAACGCTTTTCCCTAACCAATAGGCATGAAATAACTCTGAATGTGTTGATTTGCCGTTAAAATTAATCATTTTCTTGAATACACCACGTACACATACGTATTTTTTCATTCAATTGTTTTTCCATTTGTTTAATGTGCACATATACATTCGCATGAACACACTCTCTGTACACGTATACGTACACACACGCATACACACACACACACACACACACACACACACACTGATATATCCAAACACTCATCTAAACAGACGCCTAAGTTTTGTTTTTGATTATTTACATATAATTAAATATATATGAAAAGGTAAATGTTTATGCTGCCCAACAATAGTTTCTGAAGATTGTTTGAAAAGCCTGTTTATTTTCGGAAGAAAAATAATTTAAATAATCTTTTGGTTTACTTTTATGAATTCTGTATAAAAAGAAGGGCATAATTTTACGTGTTCTAAAAACTATATATATATATATATATATATATATATATATATATATATATATATATATATATATATATATATATGAATGACAAGACATTTCTATGGAGATTATTCAAGTTTTCAAAATGTTCAACCAACAAATCAGGTAAAAATGAAAGAAAGATAATTCAATGAGCAAATCTTTTATTTTTTATAAAAAGGATGAGAGGTGATCTATTGCCCAGCCATCTGGGGATGTAGAATACAACGATTGCATCTCTGCAGAGGTGTAAGACACCCCCCAGTGAGTGTCCTGGTAATGACACTAAATAATCTGATGGTGAGGTTCCAGTAATTCTGGAGTTTAGGAGAAAGCGGTCTAATCCTTCATTGCCATCGCTCCCAGGTCCTCTCTGGTCCGGAGTGGCAACACCTGGTAAGGGTCTTATCTTTGGGTAAAATAGAATTAAACTGTGTACTTATGCTAAACTAAATAGTTTGAAATGGAACTGTTTTCGTATGCTAAACTGCATTGTTTAAAATAGAACTGTTTTTGACATTGAATCTGTACTTACGCTAAACTGAATTGTTTGAAATAGAACTGTTTTGACATTTAACTGTGTATAAATACAAACTATACTTATATTAAACTGAATTGTTTTAATTAGAACTGTTTGACTAAACTAAATAGGTTGAAATAGAAATGTTTTTTACAATGAAACTGTGTACTTAAGCTAAACTGAATTGTTTGAAATAAAACTGTTTATTTGTTTTAAAATGCATTTGGCATTAAATAACCAACAAAGATTGATATGTCATAAAACTCAAACAAACAAGAGGTGATCTAATTAAATCTTTGAAAATAATATATGGAATGTCTAATTATGGTAGATATCCATTACATCTAGAATTGGCAACGCAGATTTTAAAAACAAAATCTACCGCCCAAATAGATTTCTTTGTTAATTGAGGCATATATTTTGGAACAAATTGCTTAATCAGATCAAAAACAGCAATAATGTAGCAAAAAATTTACATTGGATTGGATGATTTCAGAAGAAATGGTAAGAAAAAGAATTTAAGAGAGAATATTTTGTTTAATGGCATATCAACCTTTTTGGGTTATTCAATGCCAAAGCCATCCTTGTAGGACAGCTGTGATACTATTTAACTAATAGGATAAGAGGGTTTATATCTTTCTCAGGGGTATTTGGCCGAAAGTGAACATAATAGCGTGAGCGGAGTTCGAACTCGCTTACTACGCTTCCGCTGTCAAGCGTTTTAGCCATCACACAACGAGGACCGGCCAGATAATTTTTTAGAATCTTTCGTATGAATTTTATCTGTATGTAGATATTGTATTAATATTGTATATCTTCTGTGTAAAGATTTTTTAAAGAGAAAATAATAAAAAGATTAAACGCCCCAGGAGGCATAACAAACAAACCAACAAACAAATAAAAGATCATTTTAACTATTGATTATTATTTTCACTTGTATTTTCTTTCATATTAATTTTTGATTTTTTTATTACGACTCTCTCAAGGAGTCAATCCACAACAAGGAATCAGCACGAACCCAAAATATTTGCTTAGTGGAAAAATAATTGCGTTTTTGTTTATTTTAAACTAGGATAGATATTTTGGAATAAAATATTATTTAAATATATTCATGCTGTATAAGATTTTAAAGTACGAAATTTGGTCAGTTTATTTAGATAAATGATTTTGTTTTCAATGATTTTTCTTGTAAGACTGGAAAATTAAAAATAAAAGTGTCGCATTTCTGGATCTCGACGAGATGAAGAGATGAGAGAAAAAGAAAAAATTAAGCAAGTGACACAAGAAAAATATCACTCTCTTTATTAGTGTGTTTCAGTCTCTCCTACGATCGGTCTCAAATTAAGAAAACATGGAGTGGTATTTTTGAGTCGATGACGGAAAGATCTGATTGTTCCATAAATCGTAGCCTACCACCAATGTGGGGTAGCTAACTCCAAAGTTTAAGCTCTTTACTAATCCTCTGCTGGTTACTGACAGATTGATCTTTTAAAAATCCCCAACTATCGTCTACCGTTTCTCGCACATACCGCGTGACTTGTCGTGGTTGTTGTCAGTCAACAGACGAACACCAGGCTCACTAAAGCTCAGAGGGTTGCTATTATATTACAGAAGAAAGTAAATTCGGTAGATTTTAATACGTTTTCCAAGTCAAGGTAAAACAGCAGAAAGTGCCAACAATATCATTCAAGCCAAGAAAAACTGCCAAGAAAAACTTCAATGGGAATACCACATAAAATTGACTCCATTATAAAAGAAAATCATAAAGAAGACTCAGATGACCTTCTACGATTGACAACAACAAAATGTCTCCGAACAAAGCAAAACATAGCAGAATCAAACATTAATCATTATAAACTTTTGTTAAGATTCGAACTGACATCTGTTTGTCACACTAAGCGTATCAGCCGTTCTACCTACTAAGTTACGAATAGCTAGTTAGTAAAAAACTCAATTTAAACATTTTAAACACATCTTTTTTCTTTTCTCAATGCCAAACATATCATTTTGCACTTGTTGTTTCAATAATGATATACTTTTTTTGTTTTATTTTTTCAATGAAATCATTATCATTAATTTGACTAAAATATCTTTAAGATAAAATTACTTTTTCACACAACTCAAACGAGCTGTCAATCTGCGACTGCAAGGAAACTGTAGATCAAAAATAATAAGAACTTAGCTCTCACTGAGCAATCAAGGAACAAATTAGAAACTGGTTGCTGAAAAAGCTTGGTGGGAACTACCTAAGGATGCTGCGTACCGTTTTGAACAAATTCTTGAAGCAGATCCTTACAAAACTGAAGCTGTTCCACCACTCACTTCCAATCTCACAAAGCACCCAGGTAAGACGAAGAAGACATGCTGGACATTGCCGGAAAAGCAGGGACGAACTCATAAAGGAAAATATCCTGTAGGCTTCCACATGTGTTGCATATCGACCTTTGACAGAGCCTTTGGGATTTCTAAAACAGGATATTCCAGCTGTGTAAACGAGAGGACAGCTCATGTGGGTTGACAACCGGGAGCAGGTCACGTGAGTTAACTGCTGGAAGGACAATTGGAATGCACCCAGGGGAGGCCAATGGCGTGCAGTGGGCCCCATTTGAGAACCTTTTGTCAAGAAAGCAAAGACATAAAGCCCTGAATTTGGAATCACAATGTGGATTTAGAAAATGTCAATGTAGCAGTCCTCCACCGGTCTGTGCCCGTGTCCTTCTTCTCTGTCTCTCTCCCACACGCCTACCAACAGTTTCGACCTTTCGAGTAATAAAGAACAAGAGAGAGGAATATATTTTTGTAAAGAATGATCTACAGTCTCATCCTTCCTTCATTAGGGTTCCTTCTTCATTCATTACTATGATTGCTATGAGCAATGATAGAAAGAAAAAAGAAAGAAAGAAAGAAAGAAAGAAAGAAATCCGTACTGTTAGCCCAACTTAATAATGATATTAATGTATATTTTGAAACTAATTACCCTATCACTGGTTCAAAAACATTATTTATCTTCCATTATTTATCTTATTAAAAGCAAGCACTTCACAATACAGCAGACATAGCTTCATTCTTCTTATGAATCAGAGTTGGCGTTGCTGGCGTAACAGTTTTCATCATTGGCAATGGACTCAGTGGACTGAATTCAATTCCTGGATTCGTTTGTTTGTATCTCACTTCGTGTTAATACCCTTGAAAAGGTTACAAATTCTTTCCCCCTCTCTTCCCAGTTATCATATTTACCACCCCCTCCGCTCGGGCAGGATATGACACAAGGTCAATTTTTTAAGCGGGGTTTAACAAGGTTTGAATTCAGAATTTTCCTTCTCCTTGACTAGTTGCCTCAGCAAGGCTGAAGAACCTATTCTGCCCTACTATTTATCCATAGCTGGAGGGAGAATAATTGGATTCATACCTTTCCCAAGGATATTAGTGCTATGTGAAATGCAATCAGTATCGTCCAGGATTTGAACTCGTGTCACCGTGTCCATTTCCGACGACAATAACCATTACACCACGGGCACCTTCTCTTCCCAGTTATGGGTAAATAGTAAGATGGGCTTGATAGTGCAACTCGTCAAAAAGAAACCTTGTGTCGAATCCTGCTTCTGCCGGAAGTTTCGAGTAAAACATATAGATTGGGTTGTTTTGTTAATTTTCTTCGTCGTTTTAATTTTTACCAAATCTTTTTAAGAACTCGGTTAGTGATGCGGTGTACCTGGGGAATTTTCAATAGTCAGCGGAATGTATGAGATGGATTTAGTGGTATGTAAATCCATCTAGGGTTATTTTATGCCAAGGAAATCGCACTCATTTCATTTAGTTGGTTTAGAGGAGAGATTGTACACGATTCTATCGAATACGAATAATTTTGAAACTGATCTATTTAACTCATAGATTAGACTGTAACAATTACTAATAATCCAAGTCAGGTTCAGCTCAGTCGTCTGGGGCCGTAAAATACGCCGACTGCATCTCTGCAGAGGAATTAGACTTCCCCTATGAGTGTTCTAGATATGATACAAAACTATCTAAGCCCAGTCGGCTGGGGATGTAGAATACACAGACTTCATCTCTGCAGAGGGGAAAGACTCCCCCAATGAGTGTCCAAGATATGATATAAAACCATCTAAGCCCTGTTGACTGGGGCTGTAGAATACACAGACTGCATCTCTCCAGAGTTTTTCATGGATATGACACTAAACCATCTGATGGTGAGGCTCCGGGAATGCTGAAACTTTGAGAAATGTGGAGTGCCCCTTCATTGCCATCGCTTCCAGGTCTACTGTGATCTGGAGTGGAAACTTTTAACAAGGTCAAATAGAATTGTTTGACATTAAAGATTAGTACACACAAATGACTTATGCCGAATTGAACTGTTTGAAACAGAATTGTTTGTTAATTTTCTTCTATGAAATTAAATGACTGTCTAATTGTATAGTTAGTGATACACAGCTATAGTTGGAACTATTTAAGTGTGTACAAACGAAAGCGTGATAATGAATGGAATAATTAGTGTTAAATAGCAATACTTGTAGCCACTTCACCGTGTGCAAAAAAATTCTTAATATTGAATAGAATTATAACTGTTAGATAGCAATAACTGAAACCATTTAATTTCGCAGAAATAATAGCAATACTTGTGTATTAGTTCTAACTCATTTAACAGTGAAAATACCGACAAACTAAACTCTTACATTCATTCATATCTATTTAAATGTGTTCAAACAAATGACTGATGTTACATTGTTACTATTATATAGTGTTACGGCCTTCCCGTTCTTGATGGAGAGTGTGACATACCTAGTCCTTGCTGGGGAGAAACAACCACCATGGTGGTATCAGTTCGGACGAACAAAAATATTTTACGGGTCGTCACTCCGCCGCGAACACCGGTGGAAGGAACAACAGACCCAACACACTGCAACAAAACGAATTAACTTGTAGGTCATTCCACTTCAGCACTGACAAACCCTCTGCACGGGACACAAGCATCCCAAAGAAAATCAGAAAAGTAACAATTCAACATCAAAGGAGGAGGGGCAAAAAAATCGCCAAACACTCGTGGAAACCAACTAAAAGACTGATAAGGCAAAAAGAAAGTACCAACCACTATCTTCCCTTTTCAGTGGTTACAAATCTTTCTCTTTAAGTGGGAGTTGAACGCAGAAGATAGTCCAATCTCTACTAATTTGTGGCCACCAAAACTTGTTGCACTTTGTCTTCAAGCTGGTGCCCAACTTCCGGTTCTCTCTGTCTTCGCTTCTACTCGGGACACTCCGGCTCTCTCCGTCTTCTCCTTCCCCGAGTGAGATGAAACCCTCACAGGTACTAGCGCTTCAAGCCAGAGTGAACCTGGGAGTAATGGCAATGAAGACAAACTCTAAACTCTCTGGATCTTAAGAACTGGACTCTCACTATCAGATTCAGTTTAGGGCTGTACCCAGGCCAACCTTTCTGGAAGGGCTCTTGCTCCTCTGCAGGGGATAGTCAGCGAATTTTAAGTCTTCCGATTGGTCGGTGCATCAATAAACCTTGATACACTGATCATAAGGCCATCTATCTTCCCTCTCCCTTTCTGCCTCTCTACTTTTCCCCCCCCTCTCTCTCTCTCTTTCTCTCTCTCTCTCTCTCTCTCTCAATATATATAGACAGACAGACAGATAGACAGACGTGCCCGTCGTGTAACGATTATCTTTGAAGAAATTTGACTGTGCTACCCAAGATCAAACCCTGAAAGAAGATGTTTACATATCCCATAGCGCTAATATCTTTGCGAAAGGCATGAATCCAACTATTCTCGCTCAAGCTATGAATAAATGGCAAGGCTGACTGGGCCCCTTAACCATGGTATAGCAATCGATATGGGAGAAAAAACTGAATAAAAACCAGTTGTAAACATGAAGAGGGATAATTTCGACCAGTCTGTTCCTGCCAAAGACCCTTACATGAGTAGCTCCTCCTCAACCAAACAAAATCATGAAACAAGCAAGAATTTATATATATATATATATATATATATACAAGTGTGTGTGTGTGTGTCCCACATATTTACACAAATTCAGTCGGCTGGAGCTTTAAAATACACCAACTGCAGGGGGTAAGCCCCCACCCAACGGGTGTCCTCATACGATACTAAATAATTTGATGGTGAGGCTCTAGGAATGCTGGAGCTTTAGGGAATGCAGAATACTCCTTCATTGCCAGCGCTCCCAAGTCCACTCAAACCCGGAGTGGTAGCACCAGATAGGGTCCTATCTATGGGTCTAATAGAACTGTTTGACATTTAAACTCTGCAAACAAATGACTTATGATAAATTGAATTATTTGAAATAGAAATGTTTAATCATTTACTTACTTGAAACTATTGTTATATAGTCATTTACACGTTCATGCAGCATCACAGCGACACAACGATAAAGACGCAAGAAGGAACGAAGCAGGAATGAAGGACGCATGAAGGAATACACAGGAAGACTTCTTTACAAATACATTTTACCGCTCACTTTATTTCAAGGGTTCGAAAGGGTTGTTCAAGATTTGCATGTGAGAGGGTGCTGGAGACCGAACATAAACTTCATATTTTGACCTCCACTACTTATGACCGTCACGTTGTAATAAAATTACAATTATTAGTAAACCTAGTATAAACTCCTCTGTTAATGGTTTTCGTCAAATTTCATAATATGAACAGGAAAAAAAATTTCTAATGTCGCCTTTAAAGTCAAACAACTCAAAATTTTTTCACTTTACAGCAAGTCAAAACAATGTTACAATCACAGTTCAAAAATGTTCAGTCTTCTTTTCTTCTTTTTTTCAATCTATGTAGTGATGTACTGTCTATTTTACTAAAAATGTCTGTTCTTTCTTTTTTTTTTCTTCATATGCTGTGTTCAACAATGTTCAAGTTTCTTCTCTTTTTTTTTTCCGTCTTTTTTCTATTGTTCTGTATGTTTTTGTTTTTGTTTTCATTTTTTTCTTTTTTTTTTTTTTCATTTTTTTTTTTTTCGCAATAAATTGCTCATTCAATGTCCCTTTTTTTTTTTCAACCTTAAATCTACCTCTCTGTCTTTACCTTAACACGATAACTATAGGTTCGCTTCCCAGTTTATTCAATTTCAGTCTATAGTACCATAAATTAAGTCTGATTTATAATACAACTTTTTCAATAGCTTACGAGCATTCTTCTTTTTTTTCTTTTCACAAAATATCCCGGGTTTTTTTTTCTAAACAACCCAAACTTTTATAAATTCTGCCAACATTTCCCATATCAAAATAATTCCTAATCCGAATCTTCGCCACACTTGGTTCCGTCAAAATTCTGTGCATCTCTTAATTACATCCAAAACCCTGTTTCAAAATATCTTCCCCAAAAACAATCTCAAAGCTTCACTCCAGGGGGAACTCACAAAAAACCTGTCTGCCTCGTCAGACACAAAAAACATCTGTCTCTTAGTTACTCTGCCTCCACGGCAAGACCGTTTTCAAGACAATACCTATGTCTTCAATCATTGATATCAACAATTTCCACAGCAAAACAATCGGCCTGATTCTACCAGCGCCGAAAATATCGATTCTCCCAACTTCCTAAATACCGAAAAAGTATATGCGCATTCTTCAGACAAACACCAATGTGCGAAATTCTTGGACAATCCCATTGATGCTCTCAGGATTCCATCTCTCGGATTAAAATTCTCATTTCCAATCCACAAGTTCCAAACATGAAAACCTGACCCAAAAGTTCTTAACTAGAGATATGTGGGATTCCAGATCTCGGACTGAAATTCTAATTTTCAATCACCACTTGTCTGGACCAATGAAAAGTTACTACGATTTTTTTTTTACTCACAAAGACCTATTTACGATAAAAAAATCCCATTGATAAAATTTATTGTTTATTATTGCTGTCTATCAAAAAACGGACAATAACTGTCCCATAGCCATCTTTGTTCTCTTCTTTTTTCCTCCCTCACTTCGATACAATATTACACATAGCAGTAATTTCAATTTTTATCTAAGGACCACACATTTTTAAAAAAAATTATTTCCAATTTTATCGTTCTAGCAAGGCCCTTGTCATTAAAACTAATCTTTCACTATCATACCCAGAATAATCGACAGAGAGATAGAGTTATAAGAATGCAGCAATCTACTTACAAATTTTTTTCTTCTCTTTTTTTTTTTTTTTTTTTTCATCTTTTCTTCCAGCACGTTGCATTGTTTTCTTCTTTTCTTTCTGTTCTTTCCGCGCCGGTCCGTTCCTCTTATTGTTGATGGTTTGTTCTTGTTTTTATTTCTTTTTACTTCTCTCAATTCCAGCATTTTTCTTTGTCCCTCTTCGTTGATGTCGTGTTGTGATGCTTAAAACTGTCGTTTACGGTAACCAGGTTCGTAATGAATCCTTGAAGAACTCTGCTGGCACAAGCACCAAATCGCGATAATGTTATATAGTCATCTGCTGATCCATGCAGAATATACATATATGTACTGGATACATACCGACGCAATGATAACAGACGCAACAATAAAGGACGCAGGAAGACTTCTTTACAAATATATTTACCTCTCACTTTATTTGTAAGAGTTCGAAAGGGTTGTTCAAGGGTTGCATGTGAGAGGGAGTTGGAGACCGAACATAAACTTCATATTTTGACCTCCACTACTTATGACCGTCACGTTGTGTCTTTCTTGTTCTCTTGATGTTCAACCGGAGGCCTAGGGCTCACTCTGCTGGATGCTGGCTTTCTTTATGGCATCTTGTCAGCATCTTCTCTGGACCCCTAACTCCATCAGGGGTTTCCGAGGGCCCCCTCGGTCGGGTGTGGCCTTCCCTACCACATCATGTCTCTAACTCTCTGGAATTCTACTGGCAACTGCTTTGGCACCCAACTCAACTCAATTATATAATAATTCAACGCCCACACGATCGCCCACTCGATCTTTAAAATCGAATGTTTAATCGTCATTAAGCGGAAATAACTGTCATGCAGTTCACAGGTCACTCTCTTCCGGTGCATCACTGTAGTGGCACTGTGGAACCTTCACTTTGTCCCATATTATAAGCCTTAATCCGCCCACGCGATCTCTTTCGATTACTGGCCATTTGAATGTGTCACTTCCTTCCGGTGCATCACCTTGGAATAGCATTTTTGGGCCGGGTCGAAGGTCAAAAGATAACACTATTAACTTTGATTTATGCTAAATTGATTTCTTAGAAATAGAACTGTTTGATCATTTAACTGTGTATCTAAAAAAATGTGTTTACAAATCATATATTTAATATGTAAAAACAGGATATGGCATTAAATAACTAACAATGCTTGATAGGCAGAAAACCAAACCCAACCAAACCAAAACATTTACACAAACTAACATTCACACACACACACACACACACACATATGTGTGTGTGTGTGTCTGCGTTTCTGTATGCATAAATGGGTGGGATATATATGTGTGTGTGTGTGTGTGTGGTTAGGCAGTAGTCGTTCATTTAAGCATATTTCATTAAATAATAAAGACAAATCTTGTGTGTATAATTTATTTAAGACCATTTCAAGTTTCCCGATAAGTGTCTTAGTTTCAGATTGGAATTGGTAGATGAATTTCCCAAAATTGTTATGGTATAAACTTTCAGAAACTTTTTAAACTCTTTTAAAAAAAACAAACACATCTTACACAAGCAAGTAACCCCTGATGATGGCCTATGAAAGATCCGAAAGCGCACAGGACAATTTTGGGAAATTCATCTACCAATTCCAACCTGAAACTAAGACACTAATAAGGAAACTTGAAAGGATCTTAAATAAATTATACCGACAAAATTTGTCTTTATTATTTAATGAAACACATGTGTTACAACCAAACGGGCAACATCACCACACAAGACGGAGCCTCTCTGAAAGTAGTAGACACATTCACCTACCTGGGAAGTAGCGTCTCATCAACCGAAAACGACATCGACACACGACTGACGAAAGCATGGACAGCTATCGATAGGCTCTCGATCATATGGAAATCAGACCTGACCGATAAAATGAAACGCAGTTTCTTCCAGGCAGCGGTTGTATCGATACTGCTATATGGATGCACTACATGGACGCTAACTAAACGGCTGGAGAAGAAGCTAGACGGCAACTACTCAAGAATGTTGAGAGCAATATTGAACAAGTCCTGGCGACAACACCCCACGAGACACCAACTATACGGACACTTGCCTCCCATCACGAAAACTATACAAGTTAGACGAACCAGACACGCAGGACACTGTTGGAGAAGCAAGGACGAGCTCGTAAGTGATGTACTCCTATGGACCCCCACATATGGCCAAGCAAAAGCAGGACGACCAGCTCGAACTTACATACAGCAGCTATGTGAAGACACAAGATGTAACCCTGAAGACCTGCCGGAGGCGATGAATGATAGGGAGAAGTGGCGAGAGATGGTCAGGGATATCCGTGCTGGCGGCACAACACGAGGATGATGATATATATATAGAGAGAGAGAGATAGAATGAAAAAGAGAGAGAGAGTGTGTGAGAGAGAGAGAGAGAGAGAGAGAGAAAGAAAAAAAGAGAGTGTGTGTGTATGAGAGAGAGAGAGAGAGAGAGTACTTGGCAAATAATTCTTCTTTGATTCATGTTTTATTGAAGATCACTCATGAAGGAATAGAAAAAACACTCTGTACATAATTTTGAACATATTTATGTGTGTGGGTTTGTCTATTTTTCTATGCGTATGTTGGAGAATATGTATACAAATACTTTTATATATACATTTGATTATCTCGATGGCACGTAATGAAAACATTGAGCACTTTTTAGGTCTCTTTTTATATACAATATCATTTATTATTATTATGATTGATTTTATATATGTATATATTACAACTTGAAAGCGATTTTAATGATTTATATATATGTATATGCATATATATGTGACTGTGTATGCATTGTTTTATCTAAAGTTTTTGTTATTTTATTTCTATTTAAAGCTGAAAAAATCACTGATATTCCCTGAAGTTCGTGTGACGCTGGGTCACATTAGCTATCCAGGACTTTCAACAGTATTCCACTAGATTTCAACATTTTTAAATCTCATTTTCCAGGACAAAGTCTGATCTATGCGTATACCATCTGTCAGTATTATTACTTTACACCTAGTGAGTTTTTCACTTCCGTTCTAACTGCTATTTTTACACTCTGTGGGATAACAAATCTCCGGAGATCTCCAGGACTAATTTTAGCAGTGCTGTGGTCTGGATGGTGTTCATTCTTCCTTTGATCTTTTTTCAATATTCTCGGTCACGGTTCCAAGTGCCCCAACTAAAATTAGTATCACTGTCACCTTTAATGTTCTACAATTTTTCTGCTCTTTGGCAAGGTTAAAATATTTGCTGAGTGTTTATCTTTCTTTCACTTTCACTGTATGATCTGATGGAAAAGCACAATCCACAAGAGAATAAGTTTTTTCTTCTTGTTAATTAAAAGTTTTTCAGATTTCATCCCAGAGAATGCATTTCATTTTCAAGGACATATTCTGGTTTGTTAGTTGGGGGATTTTTAGTTCCTTGTATAATTCCCAGTGGATCACTTCTCCTAGTCGCGACTCTTCTCAGTCCAGCCAAGAAAAGGATGACTTGAGAAATCGGGAGCTAAGTATGCTAAACTTTGGATGAATATGTAGAAAAAAATGTGTTTCATGGCTCCGGGTTATTTCCTTATTCGTAAGGCCAAGAACTTTTCAGCACCCCTTCTCTGTGTTTGTGTCAATATACGTGCGCGCATCTGTCTGTGTTTTAAGGGATTGTTGAATGTTTTCAGAATGGCATTTACTGAGGTGTATATATAAAACAATATTTCAATGTTTATGAGACGAAAATATTTATATTAACAAACAATAGAAAACGTAAATATCCTATGGTACGTATTTTTTAAATAGTTTTAAGTAGAGCATACATTATAAGAACTAAAAAGAAGATTTTCACTCACGTCTCGTTCGTGAAATCCGTGACAGGAGCAAGCAATGTAGTTGATGACTAAGAAAAAATGTATGCTCAACTTAAAGCTATTCTAGAATAGTAAACTTAAGAATTTAAAATAATATAAAATGTAAAATAATATGCCTCTCCGATCGTGTCTTGAATTCTGGTTTATAGAGGCAAGAATCATAGACACCCAACTCTCCGGTCTTCAAGCTGGGATTAAAAAGTTCATTTTAGCTGTCTTCTAATCTTGGAAGTTCTGAAATTGAATCCACACTACCCCATTGTGCCGAAAAGTAGTCTGAGTAGTCTGACGCAATTGTGACACTGGTCCCCGGGGAACAAAGCAGATTTAATCCTTATCCATTTGTAGGTGTGTGGGTGTCATTTTCGTCGGAAAATATGACAACTCACGTGATGCAATCGTTAGAAAGCAAGGCAAGCAGTTCATTGTTACTTAGAATTAACTTACTGTATCCCCTGCAGATAGGTAAGACCCCTCCACAAAAAGGGCTACCCTGGGTTTGACACTAAACTGCATCAAATGGTGAGACTCCAGTTCTGGAGATCTGTAGAGTGTAAAATACTCCTTCATTACCATTATTTAAAGGTCCGCTTGGAGTTGTAGTACCTGTCTGGGTCAGACTTATGGATCAAACAGATCTGTTTAAAAATCATTCTTATTCGATAGGCCGATCAAAAAAAACTCTTAAGAAACACTTCCATAAAAAATGTAGATATAAAGTATAATGAATGCGATTCCCTAACCACTAAGTATAAACTCTTCCTAGACGGATTGATGTGTCATTAAAATCAATCAATCAATCAATCTGGTTGAGTGAAATTGATAAGCGCCATCTTATGGACCAATTAACTAAGAATTAATACAAGAAATCATCTAAGCATGGCTGATGAAATGAAAATAATCTGCCGTAGAGACAAAGATTTGTTTCAACATTTCCCGGTCACCAACTTCGAATGACGAATGAGAAAGATCGGAAGATAAGAAGGCCGAAACGTCGTAAGCACGATGACAACTAAGACGGGGACACTAGTTCGAGAACATCAGGGAATAACAATACAACGAATAAAACTGTTGAGTATTTTATCTTTGCTGGATAGTCTATGAATGAGTAATTGATTTACTGATTAATTTTAACGGCGTTTCAACCTGTCTAGGGTTATTTTATGCATAGAGAAAGGGAATCGTGTTCATTGTACGTCCATTTCTACATTTAAAGAGTTTCAGTAATTGTTTGGCACATGATCCAATCAAATACTTTCATATTTGCATTTTTGTACAGTTGTTCCTTTAGAACTTTTTTTCGCGCACAGTCTAATTATATATGAATGGTTTTTAAACACATCTTTTTGACCCACAGATGAGACCCTAATAGGTGCTACCACTTCGCAACAAAGTGGACCTGGGAGTAATGACAATATAGGGGTACTTCAGACTCCCCAGATCTTAAGAACTGAAGATTCACTATCACTATGAATCGCCGATCATGCATGCGAATAAATAAGGCAATTAAAGAATTTCCTTCTTCAAAGTATGTTTATCTATGTTTTGTGCATATTGGAAATTTTATTAGATGTACCTGATTTCACGGTCATATTATACTGCCGAGAATGGTTGTTCTTGGATCTATCTTGATATCAAGCCTCACAGTTCCGGCACGCAGGATAAAATTCTCGTCCTCATGGCCGCCAGCTCTATGATCATACTTACTGGATTGTTAAGTATATACTTCTATATTCATATGTGCCTACGCCAATGCATCGACTGAAGCTTTCAGGCATTACAATGTTACCATGGCAACTGACGCCACGTAAAACTTCAGGTCTCATCATATTTACATTTATCCCTATTTTCCACCATTTTGTCGCCTTGACAACCAACTGCCAACGGCTAAAACAAAAACAATAACTACCAGATAATTGTCTGGTCGTTTTTACGCCAATTTCAAACTCTCTCTCTCTCTCTCTCTCTATCTATCTATCTCACTATGTCTCTTCTTCTTCTTCTTCTTCTTCTTTCTTTCTTCTTTCTTTCTTTCTCCATCACTATCTCGTTTCTTCTTCTTCTTCTTCTTTCTTTCTTTCTTCTTGTCTTTTGTAACCTTTACCTGGTGGCGTGACCAAATTGACAGAGGTGTGTAAAATCATTATTATCGAATAATTTTATTTTTGTCGATTTTAACTTGGGGCAATATTTCATCAAAAAGATAAGAAATAAAAAACAATGATGTTACAGAAAAAAAGAAAGAGAAAAATGTGTTGATAATAATTTGTTACAATTATTGAATGGATTCAAATCTTCCATTCTTCTTTGCCTTTCTCGTTTGTCGATATGTGTACTTTTCTTGGGTGTACAAGGCAACATATGATCATTTTCATGAGGGGATACACGACCATAATTGAACCTGGGCCTCTCGACTAGTATTACGCAGGCTTTGGACTAATCATATAAAAGTAAAGTTGGCGACCTTAGTCGAGGGTGACCCGAAGGCTCCCTTTTCAATCGCTACAACATCGAGGTGTAGAGGAATGCGCTACTCCATTCTCTGGATTGCTCCACTTTACCCTTGATCCTTACCTTATTGTGCTGAGTGTTAAGTACCATTTTTTGAGTCTTTGGTATGACTCGACCTAGGATTGAACCCCGGTTTCCCGGACCATAGTTACTTATAATATACGCCTCCTTTTTTTGCAATGCACCGGCTGCTACGACAATATTGGAATCTCTGGTTTCTGACTCACCTGATTTATATGATCTACTCAAAATACAAGAACTTGATGAACAGATACCACACTTTAATCTTAATCGTAGTTTTTTTAAATATATTTTGTAACTTTATCAAATCCAATTCAAGGTATCTTGTTTTTATTTTTTGTAGATTATCTAAATCATTTCTACTTGATTTTTTAAAATTCAAGTTCTTTTTTAATTCCTTTAATTGATTTTAATTACTTCTAGCTTGACTTCAGTCTTCAAAAGTTGCTGAAAGTCAGATATTCCAAGCTGCAAACCAAATGTTCAATTTATTGTCTAGATTTTATGAAACAAAATCTGAAATATAACTCATTTGTAGAGGTGAATATGAATTTTTTTCGCACGTGTGAAGACGGGGCGGTCTGGCACTTGATCTCTCGTAGAATAAGTCCTTGTTCAGAGTCCTTTCTCGGGCATCTAGGAACTGGCATATTATGTGGGGGTTCATTTAGGGCTAGACTGACCGCCGTTGGCAAGGTGTTTCCAAATTTCACACTATACACACATCCACCAAGGCCACAAGCTCTTCCTACCCCTAGAACAATGGAAGATATGGACCTCTAGGTTTACATGTAATAATATTAATCATAGTAGTCGACAACTCCGGTTTCCCGTATAATATTTTTAGAGGAAAGAATATAGGACAACTTAGGCGGGAATAACATGAAGCGAAAGAAGCTGAAAAAGAACATGTAGCAGACAATTTGATAGTAAACGACACAAATGAACAACTTAAATACGTGGGAACATCAAAATATAACAATCTTTTTAATACACACACAGATACACATATTCAACGTGTCAGCTATATTATCATATTATAGTTTCAATATATCTTATCACTTCAACTACTGTTCTGCAAATCCCGGTTTTGGTGCTTCGCCCGGAGTTTGGCGCGAGATTCGCCCCATCTGTTCACGACGACCTCAGTTCCAAAACTGATTTTCTTTTACCCTATTTCCACTGACGGGAAGAATGTGCCACTTCCGTTTTAGGGTTCTAGCCAATCATTTAGCTTCTATCTTCTTCCCTCCGGTCGCAGAATGCAAAGATCTGTTGGTTTCCATTCTGACCTGGATTCGTTACTTGAGGAATTGACCTAGATTTCTCTTTCAATGGTCAGTCCTTGGCCTGTTAATTCAAACACGGAGGGATTGTAGTAATTCCTTATTTCTCTTCTCTCAGTGGAAGACCACGTGACAATACCCTTAGGATAGTCATGGATCCATCTGTTCTCTCCATCAACCACTAATGCACAAACATTGGGGGAACCGGTCTATCATTGGTTGATTGAGTGATTGATTTTAACGACATGTCAACTCCGTCAAGGTTTATTTTTTGCCTTGTCGTAAGAGAATCGCGTTTATTTATACAACATTTTTACAAACATTTTTTGTGTAGCTGTTTCTTAATATCTATTCACTTATTTATTCAATTCTTTTTGCACACGGTCCAATCAAATATCAATCATTTTTAAACAGATCCATTTGATCAATAGATAAAAACCAAACAAGTACTACCTCTTGGGTCTGAGTGGACATGGGAGTAATGCCAATGAAAAGCTATTCGACACTCCTCAGAACAAGAGCCTCACTATCAGATACATTTTATTGGTATATTCAACAAACTCTATTTTTGTACGGACCATATTCTTCTGCTGGGCATACAGTCAGCGTACACTAAGTCCCAGCGACAGGGTGGGCAACAAGTCTAGGAGAAGATAAACTCTGAATTCAAACTAATTGTATTCTGCTTGAAAAACTCTGTGACTCTTTTATGATCATGACGGAGGAACTGGACAAATACACACGAGAGATAATCTACATTTATTATAAGAGAGTACAGATCTGTCCACCGCGTTGATAAGGTTTGACAATAATCTATACCATTCCACAGAAATCAATTAAGGCTTATTATTTGAGAAAATTTGAAATTACCGGGTTTTTTTCCAATTATATTACGTTACTGGACTGCAATATTTCTCTTACGATATTCCAGAACAGTTGTATGATTTCTGTTGAACAAAATTTCAATACTCGAAATTCCTGAAAGGCTTAGATCGAAGAAAATACACAAAAAAAAATTTGTAGTCTTATAAAGCTCTAAGAGTTTTATCATAGTTGGCTAAAAAGAAATAAAACATTATACAGCTTTTGCCTTATACTTTTATGACAATCAAGTAAGGATACCTGACATTGCCCGTGGGAGGAAATAATGTCAAAATATTGTAAGAATGTATTGTATTATATATTTCTTCTAAATTATTTTATTTACATGTTTTATTTTAGTTTTTACTTATAAGTGGATCTTAGTAAAATTTATATCGAAATAGCATGTCCTGTGAAGAAATGAGTTTGGTTTTTTTTGTTTGTTTGTTTTGCTTTCTTTTTTTAGATAACTAAAAAATGTAAAACAGATTTTAAAAGATATATTTTTACAATGTTCTTCCTAATGTAAAAAAAGTTAAATTTTCTAAAAAAAAAAAAAAAATAGCTTTATTTTAAAGCATTTTTCATTTTACGATTCATGGCAGATTTTCGGCAAGAAGATTGCTATTTTTCCAAATCATATTTTCATATAATCATCTGCAGACTTATTTTTATAAATAATATAAACATTTTCCCTGGAAGAATTCATTTTTTGAAAAATTTCTTTTTCAAAAGTAAACATCTTTAAGCATAATTCCATATAATTAAGAATAAATTCCGAAAATGATATTAATTTGTAATTAATGAAATTATCCCGAAAATACAATTATCATTAATAAACACTTCTGACTTGTCGGCTGAGGGGGCTATAGAATACGCCGACTGCACCTCTGCAGTAGGATAAGGCCCCCTACCACGCCAACGAATGTCCTGGGTATGACATTAAACTGCATCAAATGGTGGGGCATCAGATGGTGAGGAATGTGGTGTTCCCCTTCATTACCATTACTCTCAAGTCCACTCTGAACTGGAGTGGTAGTATTTATTAGGGTCTCATCTGTAAGTCAATTAGAATTCTTTACCCATTAACCTGGGATGATCATTTGTTATTTGAAACCATCTAGCTGTGAGCAAATTATTCGTATTAGATAGGAATATTTGATAAATATTTCATGTGAAGTAGAAATACATGAAACCATTTAACTGTGAGGAAATAGAATTATTAGTATTACATAGCAATACTTGAAACCATTTAACTGTGAGCAAATAGAATTAGTAGTATTACATAGCAATACTTGAAACCATTTAACTGTGAGCAAATAGAATTATTAGTATTACATAGCAATACTTGAAACCATTTAACTGTGAGCAAATAGAATTATTAGTATTACATAGCAATACTTGAAACCATTTAACTGTGAGCAAATAGAATTAGTAGTATTACATAGCAATACTTGAAACCATTTAACTGTGAGCAAATAGAATTAGTAGTATTACATAGCAATACTTGAAACCATTTAACTGTGAGCAAATAGAATTAGTAGTATTACATAGCAATACTTGAAACTATTTAACTGTGAGCAAATAGAATCATTAGTATTACATAGCAATACTTGAAACCATTTAACTATGTGTTAACAAATGATGAATATCAAGAAGAATCATTAGAGTTGGATAAAAATTTTTGAAACCGTTTAACTGTGCGCAAACAGTTCTGGCGGGTTTGTATACAAACTATTCGCTTACAAATTATATATATATATATATATATATATATACGCGTTTGTGTGTTTGTTTGTTTGTTTGTGTGTGTGTGTGTGTGTGTGTGTGTGTGTGTGTGTGTGTGTGTGTGTGTGTGTGTGAATAAAACTGAAATCAAAGAACTTGTTAGAATTCATATGCCATAAAACACAACCAAACATAACGAAACCTTAATAAATACTCAGGATTTTACTTAGAAAATTATGCTATTATTGAAACATAAAAAATAATAAACAATGTTTTTTTTTTATTTTTGTGATTATCAGGAAAACAAAATTTCTTTTTAGTCTCTGAAATTTTTAAAGAAGAAAAATTTTTAAAGATTTGTCCTAATTTGCATCATTTTTCAAGTTTTGTACAAATTGGAAATATCAATTGTCTGTATTTTAACATCAATTTCTTTTTTTTTTAAATTGATATTTATTTATTAATAAAAGGAAGAGAAAGTCATTTCATTTTTCTGTTCTCCTTTGCTTTATATGTCACGATTTTATCAATGGAGCATCTATAAACTACTTACTTGTTTCGATCTTTATTTGACAACAAAAGAGAGGAAACACAAGAGAGTTAATATAAGTGGTGTATGTTAATCTGGAAATTTTTCTAAAATAGAAGTGAACAATAAATCAAACGCTGTTTTTTAGTAGTTTACATAGAATGTAGCATACTTATTCCAGTGAGTTTTCTACTGGTCAAAGCATCCCTGAAAATCCTATTGTGATAAACTGTGACACTGAATTTCTGATAAAAAAAATCTTCCACATTCGCCAATCTTACATTTTAGAGCAGTTTTCACTTTAGAAAAAAAACAAATTCTGTGAGGTCTGAGCAGCATGAAAAAATGGTACACGTTTTCAAATTTTGTGTTTCTCCAGAAGATAAAAAAAGAATCGAGACCGGCTCTATATCTTTGAACTGATGTCTCAACATTACTTTATTTATAGAATGAATCAAAAGTTTTGTAAAGCGTAAAATACAATTCAGCAGTTCCGGTTGATTTTGCTAAGGTCTTCACACTGGATTTATGAGATGCCATGCTTAATACTCACCAAGTGCTACTCTTTGGAGTTTTCTCTATTGTTTGGAGCATTGGCTAAAAATCCACGATTTTTAGCCAACCTGTCTTGCCTAATTGCAGAGTTTCTGGAAACTGAATGAAATTTCTATTCTGCGATCAACAAATGCACATTCACCTTTTGCACAACAAATGTTTTTAGTTGTTTCCGCAGAATTATGGCTCCCTTCAAACTCATAAAGCCTAAGTTTCCGAACATACAGATTATCGTGGCGTTCTATTAATTGTAAATTTAAAAGTGCTCGTTCATCTGTGTGACTTTCAAATCTCACGTAATGCGAAGCAATGTATAATTTGTCAGCGCACCATAGAAGGTACCTACGACAGCTGAATTGCTTCGTTCATGTGATATACGTGTAGCAAACTAGAAACGGACCAAAATATTGCAAAATTTTGACTCACCGTAAACTGTACACGCGTCTCCAAAAGCTTCATTCTCCTTACATTTTTTATAACACTTTGTATGTTTTTATTTATGGTACTAGAATGGGTGAAATTTCATAAGTATGATAGCATATTGATTGCTTAGAAAGCAATAGTAAAGATAGAAAGATAAAAAATATATCATTATATGACCTTGAGTATTAATAGTTCTTTGTCAAGTACGTTAGACTATTGCATTGTGGTTATTGCTCTATCTCGCGTTGATTCGACTGTTGACTGGCTTTGACCATTTCGATGACATTAGATGAAAGAAAATGAAAATGTATTGGGGATTTTACATGTTTCATTTTCAGACAAGGTTTCTTCATGAGGAATAATGCATCATAAGACCTCTTTATATGTTTTAGGGATTTGAACTCCTTTGGATTGGATTAAAAAGAAAAATATTACTTCACGGAGAAAATAGCATTTAACATAATAATGATATCAGTCCTCATTATCTTCGCAGTTAATTGCCATCGTTTTTCTAACTATCCTCATTATAACATGATAAATAGTTTGTTGGGTTGATTTAATGACATATCAACCTTCCTGGTTATTTAATGCCAAAACCTCCATTGAAGAACAGCAGTAATAATATTCAACTCATAGCTGGAGGAATAAGGGGTGCGGGGTTTATGCCTTTCCTAACGGTATTGATCCGAAAGTGAATGTAATAGCGCGACTGGAGTTTGAATTTGCTTACTTTACCCATTACACCACGAAGATTCCCTCAAAGAGAGAGAGAGAGAGAGAGAGAGAGAGAGAGAGAGAGAGAGAGAGAGAGAAGGAGATACTCTTTATAGCAAATTAAGAAAGGAGATCTTTTTAAATGATCAATTTTCGTGTTGACTATCATTATATGACATTATCGTTATGGCCACCATAATCTTATTTATAAATTTACTATGATAAAATGCCAGCCGTCTGTATATTTATTTTGTCTATAAGACAACACTTAAAGATCAAGTAACAGACATTAACTTTTTTCAGAATATTTACAATTACAATGATTCCAACATAACGTCTTATAACAATGAAATTTATAATTATAAATTGAAATACTTATGAAATTCAAATTTTAAAACTCTTCTTTCTTCCAACAATGCAACATTTCATATTGTTACGCCGAAAACATCTGCAGGATTCAATAAGTAGGTATATCGAATATGGTAATTCTGCTTCTAACTCTTGGTCGTCTTCAGGGGAAAAGAAAACTCTTTTTAATTATTGATATAGACACACTTTTTATAAGATTTTTGAATAAAATTCACTGGTTGTTGGGTTTTATGACATATCAACCTTTGTAGGTTATTTAATGCCAAATCCATTTTTATACAAATAAATAGTTCTATTTCAAACAATTCAGTTTTGCATGAGTATACAGTTTAATTGTCAAAAACATTTCTATTTCAAGCTATTCAGTTTAGTCAAACAGTTCTAATTCAAAGAATTCAGTTTAGTATAAGTACGCAATTTACATGTCAAAATAGTTCTATTTCAAGCAGTTCAGTTTAGCATAAGTACGCAGTTTAAGTTTCAAAACAGTTCTATTTCAAGTAATTCAGTTTACCATTACTACGCAATCTAATTCTATTTGACCCGGACCCAGTCGGCTGGAGCTGTAGAATACGCCGACTGCAACTCTGCAGAAAGGTAAGACTCCCCCAACGAATGTCCTGGATATGACACTAAACAATCTGATCGTGAGGCTCCAGGAACGCCGGAGCTTTGGGGAATGTGGAGTACCCCTTTATTGCCGTAGCTCCCATGTCCACTCTGGCCTGGAGTGGTAGCACCTGATAGGATCCTACCTATGGGTCAAATAGAACTAAACTGTGTACTTATGTTAAACTAAATTGTTTGAAATCGAACTGTTTTAACATTTAATTGTGTGTAAACAAAAAATCTATACTTAACCTAAACTGAATTGTTTGAAATCGAACTGTTTGATCATTTAACTGTGTGTAAACAAAAAAAAAACGTACTTTTGCTAAACTGAATTGTTTGAAATCAAATAAAACCATTTAACTGTGTCCAAAAAATGAGCTCAGGCTTATTTTAAAATGTTATCTACAAAATGTGTTTAGTGATCATATATTTAATATATGTATAAAAAGGATTTGGCATTAAATAACCTACAATGGTTGATATGCCATTAATCCAAATCAAACGTATTTCTTCCTTTTGAACTGGAGCTTTAGAATACACCAACTGCAGCTCTGCAGAGATTGTAATGGGGGCATTGACACTAAACAATCTGATGGTGAGGTTCCAGTGATGCTGTGGCTTTGGGGAATGCGGAGCAACCCCTCATTGCCATTGCTCCCAGGTCGACTCTGGCCCAGCGTGGTAGCACCTGATAGGGCCCTATCTATAAGTTAAATAGAACTAACGGCATACTTATGCTAAACCGAATTTTTTGACAAAACTGAATAGTTTGAAATAGAAATGTTTTGTCAATTAAACCGTACTTACATTTAAACTGCGTGCTTATTCTAAACTGAATTATTTGAAATGGAACTCTTTCTTAACATTGAAACTATACTTACACTAAATTGATTTGTTTAATATAGAACTGTTTTGACATTTAACTGTATGTAAACAAAATCTGTACTTATACTAAACTGAATTAGCTGAATTAGAACTGCTTGACTAAACTGAATAGCTTGAAATAGAAATGTTTTTCTCAAATAACTGTCATCATCATCATATCGTGTTGGTAGCACGGATATCCCTGACCCTCTCTCGCCACTCCTCCCTATCGTTCATCGCCCTAGGTAGGTCTTCAGGACAACATCCCGTATCCTCATATAGCTGCTGAATGTACGTTCGTGCTGGTCGTCCTGCTTTTGCGCGGCCATGTGTGGGGATCCATAAGAGTACATCTCTTATGAGTTCATCTCTGCTTCTCCAGCAGTGTCCTGCATGTCTGGTTCTTCTAACTTGAATAGTTTTCGTGATAGGGGGCAGGTGGCCGTACAGTTGGTGTCTTGTGGGGTGTTGCTGCCAGGACTTGTTCAGGATTGCACGCAGCATTCTTGTGTAATTGCCATCTAGCTTCTTCTCCAGCCGTTTTGTTAGCGTCCATGTAGTGCATCCATATAGCAGTATCGATGTGATCACTGCCTGGAAGAAACTGCGTTTCATTTTATCGGTTAGGTCTGATTTCCATATAATCGATAGCCTATTGATAGCTGTCCATGCTTTCGTTAACCTCATTTCGATATCCTTTTCGGTTGATTCGACGCTGCTTCCTAGGTACGTGAATTTGTCTACTAGTTTAAGAGGGGTTCCTTCTAGAGTGGAGATGTCCCCCGTTTCGTTATAGCACATATATTCCGTTTTGTGTGCATTAACATAGAGGCCTATGCTTGCTGCTGCTCGTTCCAAACTATGAAGAAGTGTTTCGGCTTGGTCAGGTGTATTTGCCAGTATCGCTATGTCATCGGCGTAGTCGGCGTCGGTAATTGTTGTTGCGGGGTATCTTCTGCTTCTTTTCTTCGTCAGTTCGAAGCCATTCTCTTTGATTTTGTCAATCGATGTTCTAAGTACGTAGTCTAGACAAATGATAAAGAGGTACGGAGCCAGCGTGTCTCCTTGTAGTACTCCTGCTACAATGTCAAAGTATTCTGTGTCTCCATCCGGTGATCGTACTTTTACTGTAGTGTTTCTATAGAGAATCGTTATTGCCGCTACGGTTTCTTTAGGTATGCCGTACGCTAGTAGGATTTGTTCCATCTTTCCTCTGTGAATGGAATCGAAAGCCTTGGTAAAGTCGACAAATATTAATGTCGCTTGTAGGTTCTTTGCCCGTACACCTTCAAGGATTCTGCGGATGGTTAATATTTGTGAGGTCGTGGATCTATTTCTTCGGAAGCCATTTTGGTTTTTTCTAAGTATGTTGTCGATTTGGGGTTCTATTCGGTTTCGTAGTAGGGCATTGTAGATTTTGGCAGCTATGGATGTAAGTGTTATGCCTCGGTAGTTTTTGGCTAATCCGAGGTCCCCCTTTTTAGGGAAGGGGAGTATGCATCCCTTCATCCATCTATCTATCGGATTTTGATTGTATACTGCGTTGCAGTGTCGGAGCAGTATGTCGTCGAATTGTCTGGTCTTCCATACTTCCGGGGGAATTTCGTCCAGCCCTGCAGCTTTCCTATTTTTAATTTTTCTGAGAACCGAGTCGAGTTCTTCTTGTGTGAACGGTCCTAGTTTAATGTCTAATTGTTTTCTAATTATTCTGGTGATTGGTTCATGTGTTATTTTTGGTGGGTTTCCAAGTAAGTTTTCGAAGTGCTGTTTCCACAGTTTTATTCTTTCTTGTTGGTTTGCTGCTTTCAGTTTTGCTTTGGTTGTGTTCTTTCTTCTGCTCACTTCGTTTATTGTTTGCCAGGCTATTCTTGATTGTCTATCTTCCACCGAGTCTCTAATCTTATCTATCTGATTTTGAATGTATTCTGTCTGTTCCTTTATATATATGCCTGCTAATTGATATTGTGCCGTTTTTAGTTTTAAGGCATTTGTGTTTGTTGGGTTTTTTCGATAGTTTTTGGAGGCTGTTTTCACTAATGCACGTTTTTCTCTCACCGCTAAAGTTTCCCATGGGACTCTATATTTAGTTTTAATTTTTGTTGGAATGTATTTTGCTGCTGCCTCGAGGTGTGCATTGACGAAATTTTCATATTCGTCGTTTGGTGTACTTTTTTCCGTCTTTTCTTGTAGTGTTTCGAATCTGTTTCTTAATTCTAATACGTATTTATCTCTTATATCTTTGTTGTTCAATAGGGCCCAGTCATAGTGTTTGGTGGTCGCTGTTCATTTGGCGTTTTTTCGTAGGCTTAATCGTATTTTCGCCGTGACTATTCGGTGATCGGTGGACACACCCTCAAAAGAGGAGTATGTCTCGCAATTCAATGCACTATTTTTCCATTTCTTGTTTATAAGGACGTAGTCTATCTGAGCTTTAGTATTGTTTGCGTACGTGTATGTCCATAGTTTTCCCTCCCTTTTTTGGTAGTTTGTATTGAGGCATGCTAATCTATTTTCTATCATGAAATCTGTTAGATGTTGCCCATTCCTATTTGACGTGTTGTGGAGGCTGTATTTGTTGTTTCCGTTTTTCCCGATTTGGGCATTCATGTCTCCGCCAATGACTAACATGTTGTGTTTCGGGATGCTACGCACTAATGAGGATAACTCATCGTAGAAGGTGACTAGTTCAGTTTCTTCACTAACATTGGTGGGGCTGTAGCATGAGATGGTTGTTGCTCCGGGGTTGCCGTTAAATGTAGCTGCCATCATTCTAGGTTGTATTTTCTCAACGCTATTAAGCGTTTTTAATGCTCTAGGTCCTATAAGTAATCCTACCCCTCCTACTGCGGCGTTGACAGAGTTTTTCCATGCGGATACAGTGACGAGCGACCAGCCATTGCCAGTTTCGTGATATTTGATATCTTCGGTGTGCGTGTATCAGTGTTCTTGTATGCATATTATGTCTATCTTATGTTCTTCGGCCGATGCGATTAGCTCTGGTAGTTGTCCTATTCTATTTAAGGTTCTTACGTTAAATGTGGCTATTTGTAGTGTTTGCTTGCATTTTAGTAGTTTTGATTGTTTGAGCTCGGTAGCTGATTTTTCGAACACCGAGGCCAGGGCTCCAACCTCAGCAGGACGCGCCCCTTTTTTACCCGTTTAGGTATTGAGTTTGGTCGTCCATGGGTTTATTCAAATACCTTTACGTACATCATGCTGCTTCTTTCTTTCTTCTATACTACAGTTGGGATCCTAGTAGGGTTCAGGAATTAAAAAGCTTTAAAAAAATTTTTTTTTTTTCTTTGATGTTTTAGGCTTTTACTTTTTCTTCTAAACTACTGTTAGGGCTTTCTTTACGAAGTTTTAAATTATATTATAGAAGAGATTCAAAAACATTCTGCCTTGTTCGCTGACATTTGAAAAGAGACTTAACATCAATTTGGCTTTATAGTAGAGTAAACGTGTCTTTACATTTAAAACGCATAGTTTAAGCATTATTTCACAAACAAAATACAGCATAGCATTTTGTAAAATTCAGCATTTTAAATTAACTGTACTATACTTACATTTTAAAATAACTGTACTTAACTTTTAAACTGCGAACTAGTGCTAAAATGAATTGTTTGAAATAGAACTGACTATTTTCATAAAAATGGATTTGGCGTTAAATAACCTACAATGGTTGACATGCCATAAACCAACCAACCAACTAACCAACCTTTTGAACTAAACATATACATGAGTGATTACAAACGGTAATTGCTGTTATAAAAAGCAAATTCTCTTAACAGAAGAGATCTACTAATTGCGTTGTTCTTGATACAAATATAAACTCATGATTATTTTACGTCGAGATATTCCGTTGACCAGAAAAAAATTTTAGTTGTTGCTGGGAAATTTAACTTTGTACGGTTAAATAAACCGATAAACATTTTGTTAAGATAAACTCATGAACATAAAGTTAGGGTTCAGTTTAGCATTATACATACATTGTTAATCGAATCCTTCATAAAAAAAAAACTTTGAAAGTTTTACATTTTTCGAAAATTAATATGCCAAAAACATCTGGTGACCATATCTCCGGGCATATTTGAGTTATTCGATGGAAGACGGTAGGGGTAATAAAAAAGAAGATATTTAGAGAATTGTAGTAACCCAGCCATCAGTCAAATAGTATCATCGCAGTTCTTCAGCAGAGGTGGCTTTGGCATTATATAACCCGCAAAGGTTGATATGCTATTAAAAAAAGAAACTGAAGGCGAAATATACAAAAAATTAATTGTTCCTTTCCAGTTGTTATATACTTGTTGATTTTGTTATTCTTTCTCAGTTTTCTATAATTTCTTTTTTTTTTTTCTTTCATTTTTTTTTTTTTTTGTTACTCTTTTTTCTCTTAACCTTTCACTTCGCTGTTTCTTTGAGTTTTTTCAGTTATTTTACTTCTTTTTTTTACTAATTATGAGTTAATGATAATTGTTATTTGATTATCCTTCTTGTCATAATATATCTGATCACTGTCACAGTTAAATATTCCGTTTTCTATGTTTCCCATTTTAACGAGCACTTAAGAAACATCCAGAAAGTAAAGCCTCTTATCTATTTCCATTGAAAATACAACTGATACAAAGAATACAATAACACAGTTTGATAGAGCAGGTTTTCGGCTAGAAATGACCATTTTCCCTCATAATCATCACCAATGGCTACGCATTTTCAATATCCAGTCTGCATACTCCACCCTTAAAATTTTGCACCAGCGAAAGCGACCCAATAACGCAATAGTTACTGTTGGAAGAAGTGGACTAGACAAACTAAGTTCAAATCCTTAACGTAGCAGTTTGCGTCTCACTTCATGCTAATGGAAGAAGCTCTCTATTCTTCTCTTATATGAATAATAGGCAACCTATTTAGGAGAAGAAAAAACTCTGAATTCAAAAGTAAGAAGCATGGGGCAACAATCTTTGTCTTCCTCAACGAGCAGTGAATCCATCTTTTCTCCTCCCACTTAAATAGTAAGACTGACTGACTGTCCGTAAAATATTTGTACTCCAGTTAAATATTGACTTTGTGGCTAAGAAGTTAGGTAAATACAAACAAATTACATTCTAAATAATACTAAATCCATCTTTCACCTCCTCCACACACACCTGAATAATAAATCTTTCATTTGTGATAAAACTGTTTTGTAGCTGAAAACTTGCTCTATCCAACAATGTTATTGCGCTTCCTTTATCTATTGTAGTATACAGGGAAATAAATTTGATTAAGGCACCCCCTTCTCATAATGATAATGGTAACGTGGAATGTGATATGATAACGCTGATGTGATATCATAACGCTGATGTGATATCATAAAATAGCAGGGCACATTCTATGTACAAGGTTTATTCAATAAATTAGGAGAATTGTGCCTAAGGCGTTTGAAATGGTTTACTGTTGCACTTCTTATAAGGAAATCAATAGTCATGGGTTCTTTTATGTCCTTCTTTACATGACCTTCTTTACCGACTGCTGTGTCTGGAACTCTTTTTTACTGAAAAGTCAGTGTGTGTTTCACTCTTTTTTTATTCAGACTTGTGATGGCAAACCCATGTTTAGCCCATTTTTAAAGAATTTTTTAAAACTATAAATACTGAATAAAAAAGAGTGGAACATACTGACAATTAAATGAAATTTACCGAAGAATATGTGATGTATACAGAGAAGTATTTATAATTTGAAAAAATCTTTTTCGGTAAATTTCATATGGTTCTCACATCTCAGCCGCCAAAAATTTGATGGAAGAACTCTGTTCAAATCTGGAAGGTCACCACCTGATGCAGTTTAGTGTAATTCTAAGGTCACCCCCTTTTTGTGGGGTCGTTACCTCTCGGCAAGTGATGCTATCAGCCAACTCTTAAACTCAACCATCAAAACCCTATTGCCAATGAGACAGATGCACTTGTATGATAAGATCTATTTAAAATTCATCAATATGATTATCAGGATTTAATAAACATTTTATGATCATTTCTCATTTAAAGTGAATAATTATTAACAATTAATTAACAACATTTTAATTATTATATAATCATAATACGGTTTATAAACTTTATCAAAGACACTACACTCACTGATGCTATATTGATTATGAAGATCATCATTGTCCCCCAAAAAAAGTCATCTTTATTAGATATTGTAATGTTTTGATGTAATTTAAAAAGGCTGTCACTTGATCCCAGTGTGATGGAAAAACTGACAAACTCATATTTGTATTTTTATTACTTCCCACTTTTATTCGTATGTCCCTTCAATATTCCGATAAACGTTTGTTTGTGGCTTTTCTGTTCCGTGGCCTTCGTGTTAAGAAAGGGTTGACCATTATAGTTTGTTCTTTTCTGTATCTAGTCCGCAATTCCCCCAAACCCCAAAGTAACTAAAAAACAAAATAAATCAATCAAATTTTTATCCCTTTGACTAATCGGACTATTGTCTTCATTTTCATACACACAACTTTTCGGACAATACAACCTTCTTCAGGTGTGTCATATCGAACATGAAAGCACACAAAGAACTTCGAACCTAATCCCTTCTTTAATACACAGGGGCAAATTATTCTAATTATGTTAACCATGACCGAGCACAGGTGTTAAACTATAGTAAGTATTCCTTGTTATTTGCCTGTAGTTGGGATTGAACGCACAGCCCCCCAAACGATTTCACTTAGAAGCACTTCTCAACCAAAAGCCTATATTTGTTATGCGATGTGTCCTGCTGAACAATTCAAAGTAAATTTTGGGGACTTATAAACCTAATTTCTCCATCAACCTATGAGAAACTACTCACAACAATTATGTACGATTTTTTACCTTAGCTCATATTGATTTTTTTTTTCATCGAGCCTTTTTGATAATTGGTTTTCGATCCTACCTTAAAATACTGCTTTTCGATGTTCATCTAGCCTTACTTTTAGTGGGTGGCATGTCTCGCCTTTGTATACTTTACCCCAACTGTATGATATAGATTACGCGCAATTCTTGATCATGTTGCATTCTGTTGGGAGCTCAACGCGGAAGAGATATTTTCGAAGAGTCGCGCCACATCTGAATATTGTCTTGATATCAAAGGGACAACATATCTTAAATTTTTTGGGGCATGCCTTTGACATAGAGCAGAGAGACTGGTTAGTTTTTGGGTATTGTTCTCTGTCATTCTGTATAGATTTCTTCGAACCGAAGTCAGGCTTTCTGGATAGTTATTGTTCCGATGGATGTTTTCTCTTAAACTTTTTATTTCTTCTAGATATATGTAACTGTCACTACTAATTGCTTTTGCTCGATGTTGTAGGCCAAGAACGATTCCTTACATTATAAGAAGGGAGTTGAAATTGAGCTACTGTCCGCTATAGATTTTTGATATACAGATGATAAGAATCCTTGCCCAAAGAAAAGTAATTAGTTGTCTTATTCTTTTTCCATAGAGAACTGTTTAGATGGTCTAATTGGCTTCCAATGATCAAGTAGTATTCAAACGTCTTCTTGATGAAGCCAAAAAATGAAGATATTTTAGCCCAAATGAAGGCTTTAGTGATGAAGAACTTAATGCCATTTCTTCAAAGTATTCTATATTTACGTTAATTAATAGTGGTGAGAACGTTGATTACATAGCCAGTCCTTCTTGTTGGTATATATTAAACCCCATCCCGAAGTAGGTAATTTCCACATTGAAGATCAACATCTCCATTAGGTTATCTTTTAGGATACAGGTGCGTTCTCTCAGCAAGGGATCTGCAGCCAACTTATCCCAGAAATTTAGACAAATAAATGAATCAAACCTTTTCCTTTTCCATCACGTAACAAGCCAATCACAGCTCAAATACTTACTCACAATTCTAAATCTCTATTCAGATACTTCTACACCGTATGTCTTTCACACCAATAACCTTTTAGTTTGTCACTCACCAAGCAGCAGCAGTTTGACTCTGAAGTCAAAATCGTCCCCAGTAATTTTACAATATAACATCAGCATTTATCTTGCTGTCATCTTCATTACCATTATCATTATGAGAAGAATGCCCCGAAAGCAAAATCTATTTATTCTCACGAAAACTACGACTGAAAAAAGGAACACAATAGCAATGTTGGATAGAGCAAGTTTATAATTTTTTCACACAGTTACCATCATTTTGCCAACAAAGAACAACAACTTTCAGATCGTTCTCGTAAGGTCGCTCCAAAAATAATGACTCCTATCATATTGTTTTAAATCAGAGGTTGAAGATATGCCATTTGAGGTTGAATCTTCAAGTCAATCGGACTTTTTTTTTTTCTTCGTGTTTTATTTTGCTTCGTATTTGTTTTTTGTTTTCTGACGGTTGTTTTTTTTAGTGGGGGAGGGGTTTTTGCATTGTCAAGTTTACACCTAAGTGACAGTCTGGCAAAATGGCATCTGACATGAACACAGAGGTGTATCACTCAATTCCTTGATGCTAAAAAATTGCATCTATTGACGTTCATCAACGCTTGCCGAAAATCTGTAAAACCCAAACGGTGGGCAATGCATTTCAGCAGCTGTAGCAGTTATATAAGTGACAAGCCACTTTTAATACAGCTGTTAGCAAGCAAAGTAAAGAGAACTTCAATTAACATGAATCGGGCCCATGAAAGACGGACTACGGGGACAACATTTTCCTGACAATCATGCTGTTATCGCTGTTGAAAAAAAAGGCTGCCTCTGCTGGTGTAATTTTTTACGAGTGTGGTATGGAGGCGAAGGTTCATCGTTCAATATCTAATGGCGGCGACTTTATGGAAAATGGTGTTATGTAGCAAAAAGGTTTCTTTCCAAAAAAGGTGATATAGCCCGTCTGTACTTTTTGCTTTTCCGGAGATACAATCATTAGGACGTCTTTTTATATCATGAGTGATTAATTTTAACGGCATGTCATCGCGTCGAGGGTTATTTTATGCCAAGAGGTTTGAGAATTGCGTGTATTGTACATTTATTTTTACATTTTTTATAATTGCTTCTTCGGTGGTTTTTTCTTCATTTTTCTTTTTTCTTTTTTTGTACACCATTTAATCTAATCGGAATAATTTTTAAACAGATTTTTTGTTTGTTTGTTTGTTTGTTTGTTTGGTTGGTTGGTTGGTTGGTTGGTTGGTGGGTTTTATGGTATATCAACCTTTGTAGGTTATTTAATGCGAAATCCATTTTTATACAAATAATCAGTTTTATTTCAAACAATTCAGTTTAGCATAAGTACAGTTTAATGGTAAAAACATTTCTATTTCAAGCTATTCAGTTTAAACAAACATTTCTAATTCAAACAATTCAATTTCGTATAGTTTTGTTTACCGATAGTTAAACGTCCAAACGGTTCCATTTCAAACAATTCAGTTTAGAATAAGTACAGTTTCAAGATAAAAAAAAAAATTAAAAAAAACAATTCGGTTTAGCATACAAAAACAGTCCTATTTCAAACAATTCAGTCAAGCATAAGCACGCAGTTTAAATGTCAAAACAGTCCTTATTCAAGCAATTCAGGTTAGCATAAGTACACAGATTAGTTCTTTTTGACTCATATACAGTAACCTATCAGGTGCTACCACTCTGAGCCAGAGTGGACCTGGGAGCAATGGCAATGAAGGGGATCACAGTCAGCCCCACCAACAGGGTGACCTAATATTATGATACAATTTATTTTTAATATAATCATCTTAAAAATGAATATAATTGCAATTGAATATTTGGCGTTTGACTTGATCTCTTCAATTATTTCTTCTTTTTACAAGAATTATAAGTATTCTTCACATTTTTACCGATATTGAAGTTTCCAAGATTTTCATTTTCATGCACAAATAAGAAATCAAAATATTTTAATGAGCAACTCGAGGGTCTCTTTACAAGTGAATCTTTAATCACCTTCGTTAATGTCTTGATTTGGGATAAACATATTTTAGCAATTATGTTGATTTGTTTACATAAGATCTGATTATGTTTCTTTTACAGATGAAATGGTAAAAGCGTGTCTGCGGCAATAAAAGGATTACGAATCTGCACACACATGTACAGGAACACATACAAATACACACACAGACGCACACACACACACACACACACACACACACACACACACACACACACACATATATATATATATATATATATACCAGAAGTATCCAGTCCATGATCAAACTAAAAAGATTTTATGAACACACACAAACACACACACACACACACACACACACACATATATATATATATATATATATATATATATACCAGCAGAAGTATCCGGTCCATGACCAGACTAAAAATAATTTATAAACTCCAGAAAGGGAAACAGAAACGGAAAGGATATTAATTTGGCTTAGTTTAATTTTATGGCATATCAACCATTGTAGGTTATTTAATACCAAATCCATTTACATATGTATAAACAGTTCTATTTCACACAATTCTGTTTAGTATAAGTATAATTTTTTCTTTACACACAGTTAAAATTCAAAACAGTTCTATTTCAAACAATTCAGTTTAGCATAAGTACACAGTTTCAATATCAAAAACAGTTCCATTTCAAACAATTCAATTTAACATAAGTACCCAATTTATTTCTATTTGACCCATAAATAGAACCCTATCAAGTGCTACAACTCCGGGCCAGAGTGGACCTGGAAGCGATGGCAGTGAAGGGGTACTCTGCATTTCCCAAATCTCCAATCAATGGAACCTCACAATCAGATTGTTTTGTCATAAACAGGACACTCGTTGGGAAGGGGTCTTTACACCTCTGCAGAGAAGTAATCGGTGTATTCTACAGCTCCAGCAGAAAAGAGAGGAGTAAGCAAAGCATTAAAAGTGTCTCTTTATTTGTAGTTAAAAGATTTCGCTAATTAATTCAAATAAAAAGTAGTCTTTTGTTTTTTTATTTGTATTTTCTTTCTTTATTTATTTTCCATCTAATCTATCAACAAAAATATCTAACCCCATACAAGTGAAAGGTTGCAAAAATGTTCATGATAACTTTTCATAATTAGCGCTCTGTTACAGGAAAATTTTTTAGTTTATAATTTTCGAAAACACAGCCTAGTTTTTGGCATGGTATGCAAATGAGACACCTGAATAAATAGAGCAAACCTCGGGCACTTAGTACTAGGAAATAACGAGGCTTGACACGTTGTTTCCAAGGCACAATAGTTTTAATTCACATTTTTATTTACTCTAAAAAATTTAATGATAAAAAGTCTAAGAATTCATGTATTACTATATTTTTTTATTTTAGGAATTATTTTTTTTTACATTTAAAATAGTATTTTTTTAAAAACAGATGCACCCCGGTTTGAAACATTTTTATAATTTTCTTGGTTCCCGAAAAACTAGGATTTTTTTTTTAAATAATTAGTACTGAATTACAAAAGAATGATTTTTGAAAAGCATTCAATTCAAATTTTGCCTTTGAGATCCATGGGATATTTTGACTAAAAAAAAGGATTGAAAAGTTGCCCTTTCTTCTACTAACTTTTGTAGAATTGTAAAGAGCTCCACAAATTGACTGGTTTTTAATTATTGAATTTCAGTAAAAATCAAAAAGGAAATTTTGTACTTTTCTTTATCATAAACATATTAAAGTATTTATACAATTTAAAGGCTCAATGACATCTCTTCAGAGTGATAAGTGATGTACATAACAAAACAGACGGGACTTATATATATATATATATATATATATATATATATATATATATAACCTGTTCAATGCCAGTAAATTTACGTCTCCAAGAAAGACCAGATATGTTTTGGTACACGAGTTCATATTTGCTGCTGACACTGCCTTCGTGGCACACAAGCATCAAGGGGCACATAAATAATCATCGTTTCGCATAATATATGCAATTTGAATGCTCAATGACATCGCTTTTGTACATAACAAAACAGACGCGACTCATATGTGTGCGTGTGTTTTTCTATCTAAACCAAAGTTACCAATATTTGTATTATTTTTAGGGAAACATCATATAATCAAAACAAATTTCACAAGGGACTATATTATTTAGTATTTAGTATTTCATTATTGTTCTGTTAAATCTATTCAATTTTAGTTATTCTCTGTCCCCTTATAAGTCATACGTTTAGTGTATGAAATTCAAATGTAAATGGAACAACTATTATGGGACAAAGTTAGTATTTCATGATTGTTCTATTTAATCTATTCAATTTTAGTCATTCTCGGTCCCATTATAGTTGATACGTTTAGCGTATGAAATTCATATGTAAATGTAACAACTATTATGGGACAAAGTTAGTATTTCATGATTGTTCTATTTAATCTATTCAAGTTTAGTTATTCTCTGTCCCATAATAGTTGTTACGTTTAGTGTATGAAATTCATATGTAAAGGTAACAACTATTATGGGACAAAGTTAGTATTTCATGATTGTTCTATTTAATCTATTCAATTTTAGTCATTCCTTGTTCCATTATAGTTGATACATTTAGTGTATGAAATTCATATGTAAATGTAACAACTATTATGGGACAAAGTTAGTATTTCATTATCGTTCTGTTTAATTTATTCAATTTTAGTCATTCTTTGTCCCATAATTGTTCTAATAGAATATATAACCAAAACCGATATTAATTAGTAATATTTATTACCAAAGTCTAGAGCGCTGAAACTCTGCAAGTAAAAATAAAACCGCAACAATTGCACTTAATTATGGGAGATACGCAAAATCACCATTACACACACAAAGCCCTGTCAGCGGGATTAAGAATGCGCCTTCTGGATCCTCTGCAGAGGGTAAGAACCCCTTCCCCCTAAAAACGGTGGTGTTCTGGCCATGACACTAAACTGCACCCTGCGATGAGTCTTCAATTCTAGTGCTCTGGGGAGGATGGAGTACACTTTCATTGCCATTACTTTAGGACAAGACTCCCATCTCCCACGTTATAATGGCTAACATGATTCCCTGTAGCATCTAGTTGCGCTATAACATTCACCTATACCACTTGTTCGAATGGTCAAATTTCAATTTCTTGCACAATTTCCGGTAGATCACCTTCTCCACCCAGTCGTGTCTAGTCTTATACTCTTTTTGTGTTAATTTACTACATTCGCGTGTGATTAATCGTTTCGTCAAAATCACCACAAAACCAGCATTTACTGTTTTGTAGCGTCTTTTCTATTTTTGCTTTAACGTAGTGTGTCCTTATGGCGTTCTTTTATGCCGCTATTAGAAGAGATTCAGTTTCTCTCTTAAAGTTTTCTCTTTCGCCAATGGTCCGGGAAACAGGGGTTTAATATGTATATGTATGTGTAGATATATTCTGTGGTACGGACAAAATGTTAGAATAGCTTTAAGTAGAACGTATATCGTAAATTCCAAAAGGAACTTGTTTTTCGGTCACGTCTTGTCAGAGCTGACAAAAAAAGAAAACACTGAGAAGAAAAAGAAAAAAACAATTTCCCAATTTTTCGGTTTGTGGTTTGTTTTTCTTTTCTTAAATCTTTCCTCTGTACTACAACCAGGCAAAAGTGAGGGGAAAATATTAAGAAAAAGAAAAGATAAAAATATAACCAAACTTTCTAGGTAATTTTTTTAGTTTTCGTTATGAATTTTTCCCCTTAATGTATTTTTTCTTTTCTTCTTTCCGTCAATGATCGAAAAGATATCCACATTCCTCATTTTTGTATGATTTCTCACGGTGTTCTCTGACGAAATGTAACCGAAAAAAAGTTTTTTTAGAACTTATGATATACACTTGGCTAATATATATATATATATATATATATATATATATATATATATATATATATATATATATGGAATGAAACAGATCTGTCTGTGGATTACTATAGAACTTATGATATACGCTAGGCTAATATATATATATATATATATGGAACGAAACAGATCTGTCTGTGGATGACTATAGAGATATATATACTCCCCTACCCCCGTGGGGTTGAGTTCTCTGGCGAAGAAGTAATCGTGTTGCCATTAGCGACTATTGCAAGCCTCTCCGTTTGAATTGAGGTCTCGGCGGCCGTTGAACGGATGTATGTAAACAATAATAATTGTGATTCATAACCGTTTAAAATTTACTTCGCAGCTAATATCTCCTCGTGGCTGAATGGTTAGAAGCTTGCGTTGACGTTTGAGTCAACCGGGTTTCGATCCCAGCTACGTGAAGATACTGTCTAGCCACACTAATGAGTTCTGATAGAATGAAACAGATCTGTCTGTAGATGACTATATATATAAGTACTTTATATAAGTACTTACATTCATCAAGAAGTACATTTTGCAAAGGAGTTTAAGTAACTTAAGCATGAATAAAAACACATATCTATATTAATAAAGATTAATGACTGGAAAGAAATTATGTTTCTGTAGACGATCAAGCCGCTTGATATAGAACTAGAAAATGTGCTATGCGTTCTTATGGAATTCAGAAAAAGGTTTTAATGTAAAAAAAAAAAAACTGTTTAAAAATGTGTTACTTATGTGAAAGCGGATCGCTAATCGAGAGATGTCAACATTAAATAATCATCACCTACAGATTATATTATATAAGACTTCACTTATTATATAGGATTTAAACTCCTACACTTCAAACTATGGGGGTGTCCTCGTGGTTTAATGGTTAAAGCGATGGACTGCGGAATCGTAGTACTCGAGTTCGTACTCCAGTCGCGCTAATACGTTCACTTTCGGGCAAATACCCTTGGGAAAGGTATAACCCCCTTATCCTCCCAGCTATGGGTTAAATAGTACCACTACTGTTCTTCTAGGGGAATAGCTTTGGCATTAAATAAGCTACAAAGGTTGATATGCCATTAAACAAAGAAACCAAACCAAACCAAACTACAAAATAACTTCTCTATTTCAACTTATTAACCCTTTACTTAGTATTACTCAGTAGATTTTTAGTTGTCCTTCCAGCTTCGTATTTAAGATAATCATATTGAACTGTAGCTTGCTAATAAGAAAAGACTTGTCTTGTAACCTGATGGGGTTTTCAGGGGACTAAATATATTGCGTATCTTGGACGTAAGTATCGTGACGAGTCCAATGCCTCCCCTGACTTGGTTTAAATTAAGAATCTTCCTTCCCTTAGACTGGTGGCAATACAAAAATTAAAAGACTCAGTCCGCCCAACTATTTACAACTGCTGGAAGGCGAATAGTAAGATTCATATTTTTCCCAAGGGTATCAGCGTTAAGTGAAATGCAAATAGCCTCGCTCAGGTTTTGAACTCGAGTAGCCTCGCTTACTTTCATTGGTAATAACCGTTACACCACGACTGCCTCTAATAACCCGGACCAAAAAATGTATGGAATGGAAAAGATTTCTGTTAACAAGAAAACTTATTGAATATTCATTGTCATACAGCTCAGTTAGAATGGATAATATTTACAAAATTTCCTGAAGGAAAATATTTACATTGAACTACAGAAAAACAACAAACATTGAAACAAAATCACTGCCAAGTAAGGTCCAACATTCGAAAGTAAAATCGATCTTCATAGTCAAAGAAAACATCAATATTAACTCTTGAAAAAGTTTCAGTTATCAGATATAGAGTTTGTCTTCGTCTTTTTAATATTTTGTTTCTATGAGGGATGTCCCGGAAGTAACGCCTGCTACTTATTTCCACTGAAACTTCAATAGATAGACGGATCCCAATAACACTTTTAAATAGAACAAGTTTACAGCTAAAGAAAAGCTCTTTTCTTCACTATGCATTTTTCCAGCGATGAAAAACAGCTTATGTGTCCTGGATATGACACTAAACTACATTCGATGGAGAGGCCCCAATTCTAACGCCAGTACCTTTTAGGGTTTCATTTGCTGGTCAAATAGATCTGTTCAAAAAATTTATTCATATTTCATAGGCCCGTAAGAAAAAAAAAATTCTTAAAAACAACACAAAATGTAAATATGAGCACGATACTGTGACTTTTATGTGTAAATAATCCTAGCTTGCAAGCAACCGCGCCTGTAAAGAATGACGCTGAGAAAGTAATGCCTTCCATTCTATTATGTTATCACACATCATCAGAGGTTGATACCGGTGGTATGGCAGTAGAAGTTGAATCATTCTGTCAATTACTCATCTTATTTTCCGGTAATAAATGGTAACAGTGTCTGGAACGCTACGCTCACCTGTTTCCTTCTTTTAGCGTAATTGCCTTACCAAAACAAAAGAACTCATTCTTCTCAATAATTTATCCATATGTCAGGGAAGAAGGATTCATGCCTTTTCAAGGGACATTAACATGAAGTGAAAAGCAAACTGATTCGCCCAGGATTTTAATTCGGTTTGTCAACTCCATTTTCTACGATCAGAACCTTTGATAAAGGCCAGTAAGTAGTTGTCAGAGGAATATAATCACTTCCTATGTGTGTGTAAACCATTAAAATTTCATTAAAATTTGTGGCAATTTGTTATTAGATGCTTGATGTACAAGCCTTAACCTATTAGCATGATATGAGTGACCTAAACAAAACCTTCAAGCTGACCATCTGTACAAGGGAACTATTTTACTGTCATTATAACCAGCTACGATCTTCATCTCTTACCCATCGTAGGTGAGACCTCCCGCTAGTATTAATTGTTTAACAACAATAACTCAGCGAGAACATGATTGAATGAAACCTTTTTCTTTTCTTTTAATGAATGAAGTCTTGGCTTTCGTTCACCTTCTGTTCGCATTTTTACTAAAACTAGAGTGACTTCTGGACACACCTTCTTCACATGAAGATCAATAATCTACTAATGACTAATGACTAGGTTGTCCGATTATTGATGAAGGAGGAAGATGCCTGGCTGACTGACTGCGTCTGAATAACCCATGCAAAGATCGAGAAGTTAGCAAGACAGAAGTTGGGTATAGAATGAATTGGTAAAGACTGTAGAGAAGAAAGGGGAAAAAAGAAAAGAACTAAAAATGAAATGTGGATGTGAATAAATAAGTAAAAGAGAATGAAGAAAACAAATCAAAAAAGGAAAAAGAACGAGAAAAGAATGGCAAATGACTCTTCGATTCTTGGAGCCAATTAGCAGGGCTAAAGATTCAAAAATCAATTCTCTAACGCCTAGCCAACCCAGCATTTCCGCTCGTTATGTTCCTCTCTGTTTATACAACTGGTCCTCAGCATGACCAGAATAGAGCAAGATAAAAATAAGAGCCTCGGGAATACACTAACAATGAACAGCTTACTTCATGCCTCCAATAAAACAAAGAAAAAGAATGGAGAAAGTAAAGGAATGAAGCAAGAGGGTCAGTATCGATGTGTGGCTAACTGATCATTTCTTTCTGTAACTGCTGGGCATTTATAGATCACTTCTGCACTGGACAAAATGTTAAAATTTACATCCTGGTTGTTGTTGGGAATTAACGTTTCGAGCTGCCACTTTGCAAAATCTTCAAGGTTGTGCTTTCTTTTCAAACCGTCAATTTTCAGATGAGTCATTTATGCTCTTTGCACTAGATAGACAGTCGGTTGCAATATGAAGTTTACAAATAACTGGTAGAACAAAAAAGGTATCGTATCATTGGTTGCTGGTATTACTATTAAACGTCTGATTTAGGGATCACACATTTCACTTTTTCATTTTTTGCAAGCAATTATATAAGCCATATAATTGCTTGCAAAAAATGCAAAAGTAAGTAATCATTAATAAATAATTATAGCTTCGAGTAACGATGCTTGATGCAAATAATTTGTTCAGTAATGAGGTTTCAAGTATTTCTATCAAATACTAATAATTTGTACACATTTATATGATTTCAAGTAACTATTCCTACTTAGTAATTTTCGACACACAATTTTATGGTTTCAAACGCTTCAAACATTTATATGGCTTTAAGTATTTCAAGCAATTCTATGGTTTCAAGTATTTCAAGCAATTTTATAGTTTCAAGTATTTGAAGCAATTTTATGATTTTAAGTATTTTAAACAATTGTGTGATTCAAGTATTTCAATTAATTGTATGATTTTAATAATTTCAAGCAATTTTATAGTTTCAACTACTTTAAGCAGTTGTACGGTTTCAGGTATTTCAAGCAATTTTATGGATTTAAGTTTTGGAAGCAATTATATGATTTCGAGAATTTCGAGCAAATTGATTTCTGGTAACTAATGAAAATCATTAATAAGCAGTTATCATTTCAAGTAACAGTTTGTAAGGCAAATAATTTGCATCCAGTTTCAAGTATCTCTGATACTCATCAATACACCATAAGACTGTTCCAAGAAAATCTACCAATTTAATAATAGAAATCATTTGTTTACACAGATGTACATATTTCTCTCTTCTAATAAAATCCAATACTGTCTCACCTAGTCGACCGGACTTAAAATTCGCCGACTGTATTCTCAAAAGAGAAGAATCTTGGGTGGGTTACTAAACAGCATCTGAGAATGAGATCTACAGATATGGGGAATGAGGTGTGCCCCTTTGTTGCCAATACTTCGAGGTCCACTTAAACCTGAATTGATTCTAGCTTTTAGGTTCCCATCTATTGGTCTAATAGATCTGTTAAGGGTCCTATCTTTTGATTCAATAGATCTGTTTAAAAATCATTTGTATTCGATGAGCTTTTAGAAACTACTATAAATAAAATGTAAATATGAAAGTACAATGAACGATTCCCTAATATTTCGACATAAAATAAGCCTACACGGGTTGACATGCCATTAAATTCAATCACTCCATCAACAAACATTCTCTTTAGACTTCCACACATTTATTCACCAACAACTAACCATTGCTCTCTTGATACAAAAGCTCCCTTTACTTCTTTCCACAACCAACCGGATGTTTCTTTTTTTAATGTCTGCAAATTAGAACAAAAAATAATGGTTGGTGAAAGATTCTGGTGCTGGTGCGTTTGGTTTTATGGTATATCAACCTTTTTAAGTTATTTAACGTCAAATCCATTTTTATGTAAATAATCTGTTCTATTGAAAACAGTTCAGTTTAGCATAAGTACACGGTTTAATTGTCAAAAGCATTTCCATTTCAAACTATTTAAGCAGTTATATGTAATAATTCAGTTAAGTGTAAATACAGTTTTAATGTTGAAAAAGTTCTATTTCAAATAATTCAGTTAAACATAAGCGCGTAGTTTAAGTGTAAGTACGGTTTAATTGTCAAAAACGTTTCTATTTCAAGCTATTCAGTTTACTCAATTCATTTTAGCATAAGTATGCTGTTAGTTCTATCTAACCCATAGATAGGGCCCTATCAGGTGCTACCACTCCGGGCCTGAGTGGACCTGGGAGCGATGGCAATGAAGGGATACTCCACATTCCCCAAAGCTCCAGCACTGCTGGAACCTCACCATCAGATTGTTTAGTGTCATATCCAGGACACTCGTTGGGGGGGGGTCTTACCCCTCTGCAGAGGTGCAGTCAGTGTATTCTACAGCCCCAGCTGACTGGGCAAGTGAAAGATTCTGATTTGTTGACAAGGCAAAGTTAAATGATCACATGAACTGTAAATGTTTGAAGATAGTAACAAATAATTACATAAAATTTAGAGTAATGCTAAACACTTTTAATTCATATTTCATTTTAATTTAGCTCTATCTTTGTGGCATAGAGCATTTTTCTATGTATTGTTAGTTGCTGCTCACAAAATTATATATATATATATATATATATATATATATATATATATATATATATCGAACAACACGTTTTAAATTAACAATGGCCTGCAACTGAAAACTGAACTAGCTGACCATGTGAGGTGAGGAAGATCTTGTTGATATATTAGCAGCAGTAGTTAAATAAACTACATTTTTTGCCCACTTTTCATAATCTATTTTTGCAATTTTTAAGCAAAAGCTGCGAAAGAGAAAATCTCCACCCCTCCCTCTCCTCTCTCTCTCTCTCTCTCTCTCTCTCTCTCACCGTGACAGCTGAACAATAACGGACGATCGACGTTTGTCACATCTTACCCTCACCTAACGCCATATTTCCATTCCATAGCCCTTCACAAATCTCCATTTCGCTTGCGGCAACAGCCACTATGACAACGGGCGAAGGCCAGCCTCGCTTTCAGTTCGCGTTTGGCCGCGCCACGTGATCACTGACACTACTTGCAACCTCTGGCAGATGAATTTGAAGTCTGCCCGATTGTATACAAAAGGTAGGAATACCTGACACAGCGTGTTTGGAGAGGAAAGGTGTGTAGATTGTACGGAATACCATGAGAACCATAATGTGTCTGGTACAGTGATTCTAGAAAATGACAATTCTCGAAAACTAGTATGTTTTGTTTTGTTTTTTGCTTTTTCGTTTTTTGTTTTTTTTATTTCTTTTATTTCTTCTTTTTTATATAAGTACTAACTGAAGTATTTGTTTACGCAGGGAAAGCTGTCAGGACTTGAATTTCAATCTTTATTATCATTTTGAAATGATCGTCAAATTGTTACAAATGTTGATTGTTAAGAGAGGAATCCCCGTCGCGTAGTTGCGGACGTACTGGAGTGAGATGTCATAGTAAGTGAGTTCGAATTTTAGTCGCGCCATTACGTTCACTTTCGGACTGAAACCTTTTGGTAATGGATGAACACTCTTATCACCCACAGCTATAGGTTAAATAGTACCACTGTACCTTTTTGAACAAGGATGACTTTGGCAGTAAATAACTTACGAAGGAAAGCAAAACCAAACCAAAGGTAATTGTTTATATATATATATATATATATATATATATATATATATATGTATTGTCACGTGATATCCCACTGAGACCATGGAAGTGGGATGACTGCTATCCTCTCGTTGGGATGAACAGTAGCAAGCCGTCAGAAAATGACCGTTAAGGCATGATATTAAATTAGTGCAAGCTATCTGTACTGAGTAACCTGACTTGGGTGACATCAAGTAGCCCTAAGAAATCGCCCGACCAGGGGGAGGAAGAGAGAAGCCAAATGATTGGCTGGGACCCCAAAACGGAAGTGGGGACTCCTTCCCGTCAGCGGAAATAGAAAGTAAAAAAGTCAGTTATTGGAAGGGGCTCGTGGCAGACAGACCCATAGCCATTACTCCGGGTGAAGAAGACAAAAACATATCTCGGACACGAGGGACCCAAGTTCTTCAAGCCAATGTTAAAAATAGCATAAAGTCTATTAGCCCGTGAAAGAAGAAAGATTCTCCAGTGGAACCCCGTCGAAAAATAAGATAAGTAACTTTGGGACTATTTCTCCTTTATACCCAAATCTTATATACCACCTCTCTCTCTCTCTCTCTCTCTCTCTCTCTAAATTTGAAGAAAAACGAAAGTGGACAGAAAAGAAGAAAGACATTTATGTCCATGGACTGTTCAATTCATTATATATATTTGAAAGTGTATCTCTTTGTAGAGTAAAGGATTCATGTATTTTTATGTTACCACGTGGTCGAAGTTGTTCTTTGCAGTTCTGCTACGAATTTGTTGTGTCACATTTCCTTTTCAGCTTCTATTCGCCTTATGTTATCTTGCTTAGAATTGTCCTATAAATTCCTTTAAAATATCACACGGAAAACCGGAGTTGCCGACTACTACAATATAATATTATTACGACTAAACCTATAGGTCGACATCTTCCATTGTCTAGGGGAAGGAAGGAAAGCGACCTGGTGGGTGTGTGGATAGTTTGAAATTTCGAACCCCTTGCCAGCGGTGGTCAGTCTAGCCCTAAATTAATCCCTCACGTAATATGCCGGTTCTTATGTGCCTGAGAAAAAAACTCTGAACGAGGATTTATTCTATAAGGGATCAAGTGCCAACCTGCGACGTCTTCACACGTGCAAAAATAAAGTCCCGTTTTGGGATTTTAGACAATTTGCCGTCACAATATATATATATATATATATATATATATATATATATATATATATATATATGTGTATATATATATAGATAGATATAAACAATTACCTTTGGTTTGGTTTTGCTTTCAATTTTGTAAAGAAATATGGTAGATCCAAGTGAGTGTCACATAAGAGATTTATCGAGTGATATCGAATATTTCTTTTATCTCGATTGTTAGTCCAAAGCGGCAATTGTGTGAAATAATATTCCATCTCTGCAAGGAAATCTACAGATAAAGTACTTATCACGTGTCATTTCTCACCGTTGATTAGATTCAATGGGATTCCTCAGTTTCATCGATTTTTTTTTCGCTTCGTGAGTTCATTCTCCATGTTCTGATCAATCTAAAAGCCAATACCCCAGCTAGAACTTGACCGCTATCATCCTGTGTTAATTTGTTAATTGCTTCTATCACTTTCTCGTGCAGTTTGATGTAGGATTTAATCTTGTATTCCATTTTCGTGATACTTGAACTAAATGTCAACATGGTCAACATTGGTCAACTGTTTTTTGATTCGGGTTGCCAACCTGAAAAATAAAAATAATAACCTCATTACTTTCTTGACCAACATATATGCATGGATGTAGTAAATAATTCCATGGATTTTTTCACTATGAATGTCAAAAATGAAAATCCCTTTTTTTGTTGAAATATGAAGGGAGCATTTATTATCATCTTTTGCATTGCTCTAAACAATTTCAAGAGGATGATTACAAAATCATCTGTAGAATTTCTACATGTGTTTTTTACTCGCAAACGTAGCTGCATTTACACGAATCGAGACACATAATGTTGTATTTATAGAGAAACGTACATAAGTTTTCCTCGCACTCTACCATAAAGCAAAGCTTAAGAACTTAATCTTACTAAGTAACATTAAACAAGTGATTTCAGTTCTTACTGAGTGCTCTATAATGGTGGCCTTGAGCTAAACTTAGCTGAGCTTTGTAAATCACCATAAAAATTGCTTGTATTTATTTATGTATGAATATGCATGTGTGTATGAATATTCATATGTATATATGCTTGTATTTGACGTGTATGTATGTGTGTATGAATATGCATGTGTATATGTGTGCGTATGAAAATGGATATGGGTGTGAATATGTACATGTACGTATGTATGTGTGTGATTATGTAGGTTTGCTTTTGGTTGTGTTTTATCGCATATCAATTCTTGTTGGCTATTTAATGCAAAATCCTGTTTATATATATATATATATATATATATGTGTGTGTGTGTGTGTGTGTGTGTGTGTGTGTGTGTGTGTGTGTGTGTGTGTGTGATTTGTAAGCGAATGATTTATAGATAACATTATTTTTAAATGAGCCAGAACTAATTTGTTTGCACTCAGCCAACTGGTTTCAAGTATTGTTATCTATTACTAATAATTCTATTTCAAATCAAGCATTTGTTTGCTCACAGTTAAATAGTTTCAAGTATTGCTATCAAATACAAATAATTCTATTAAAAATTATTCATTTCTTTGCACTTGATTGATTTTAAGCATTGTTATTTACATTAGTGATTCTGTCTATCAACTACACTCACCAAAAAACAAACAATTTGCACACAGCTGTATAATTTCAAATAACTAATAATTATAATAATCCTCAGTCAAATACGACCCTAATAGATACTACCACACAAGGTCAAACTTTGGTTTGGTTTTATGACATTTCAACCATAGTAAGTTATTTTATGCCAAATCCTTTTCATACACATATATCAAATAAGTGATTTCTTAATACATTATGCGATAACACTTTTAAACGAACCTCAGCTCATTTTTTTCACACAGTTAAAAGGTTCCACTTATTTCAATCTAATACGAATAATTCTATTTACAATTTATAATTTGTTTGCACACAAAAAAATGTTTTCATGTATTGCTATTTAACACTAACAATTCAATTAAACACCAGTCATTTGTTTGCACACAGTTAAATGATCCAACAGTTCTATTTCAAACAATTCAGTTTAGCATGAGTACACAGTTTAAATGTCAAACAGTTCTATTTGATCCCTAGATGACCCATTCAGGTGCTACGATTATGGGCCAGAGTGGACCTGGGAGCGATGTCAATGAAGGGGTACTCCGCACTACCCAAAGCTTCAGCGTTACTGGAGCCTTACCATCAGATTGCTTAGTGCCATATCCAGGACACTCGGTGAGGGCGTCTTACTCATTTGAAGAGATGCAGTCGGTGTATTCTACAGCTCCAGCTGACTGGGCCCTTTAAGGTCAGAGTGAACCTGAAAGTATTGGTAATGAAAGGATTGTCTCAATTCCCTAAACTTCAGGACTGGACCCTCACCATTTGATTCAATTGAAGAATACGGTCGAGACAACCATATTAGGTGCTAGGGCTTTACATAACTAGCTGATTGGGCCGTTCCGACCGCCCGTCTAGCCAAAGTTGAGTGTTGCAAGTCACTTGACAACTCGGTTGCCGGATCAAGGGCTGCGTTGCCAGCAGGGTTCTGTCATCAAGGATTATGTGTCACCACCCATGGCCAAGAAGTGAACCCGTTCAGGGCAGAGGTCCTACCTCTCAGCAAAAGTGTTATCGGCATATTCTACTTCCCCAGCCGACAGGATAGGGTTATGCATGTCTATATCAGTATGTATATGCTATCTATGTATGGGTGTGTAAGAATATGCATTTGTATGTATGTGTACGTATGAATATGCATTTGTATGTATGTGTGTGTATGAATATGCATTTGTATGTATGTGTGTGTATGAATATGTATTTATATGTATGTGTGTGTATGAATATGTATTTATATGTATGTGTGCGTATAAATATGTATTTATATGTATGTGTGCGTATGAATATGTATTTATATGGATGTGTGCGTATAAATATGTATTTATATGTATGTGTGCGTATGAATATGTATTTGTATGTATGTGTGCGTATAAATATGTATTTATATGTATGTGTGCGTATAAATATGTATTTATATGTATGTGTGCGTATAAATATGTATTTATATGTATGTGTGCGTATGAATATGTATTTATATGTATGTGTGCGTATAAATATGTATTTATATGTATGTGTGCGTATGAATATGCATTTGTATGTGTACAATTTATTTAATGATTAATGATTTATGCTGGTACGGATTAACGTTTTAATTAGGGTCGTTGGAAATGCAATCGGCGACCTGAGTTCAAATCCTGAACGAGATTGTTTGCGTTTATTTGGCTTTAATTCCTTCGGGAAAGTTTTTGTTTGGTTTCTTTGTTTAATGGCATATCAACCTTTGAAGTTTATTTAATACCAAAGCCATCACTCTACAAGAACAGTAGTTGTACTATTCAATCCATAGCTTGGTGAAAAACGGGGTTCATACATTTACCAAGTCAAAGTAATAACGCAACTGGAGTTCGAACTCGCTCACAACGATTCTGCAATCCATGTCTTTAACCATTACACCACGAGGAGAAACCCCCACCTTATAAGGTTATTTAAGGCCAACAACCATCCTTCTAAAACGACAGTAGTGGTACTATTTAATCCATAGATGGGGGTGGATAAGGGGGTTCATACCTTTAACAAGGATATTTGTCCGAAAGTAAACATAATAGCGCGGCTGCTGTCCGAACTGGCTTACTACGATTCTGCAATCTATCGATTTAACCATTACACCAGGAGGAGACATCCCTGAATCCATATTTTCTTCCACAAGCCATGCGTAAATACTGGGGCTGATCACGGAATAAAACTTGCTGTCACTCAAACTCCTGTTAAAAACCATCAACTATCACTGACTTAAAAAAACTCTCAAGGAGTAAATAATAATAATAATAATAATAATAATAACTGGAAAGAAAACTGAGAAGAATCGAAGACACCTTAGGAGACTTGCACTCGTTCAGAGTCCAGTGAAGAACTATTAGTTAATGCTGGTGCGGAGATTTTCAAAGGAGTAAAATAATAATAATAATAATAATAATAGAATGACAATAACTAAGAAACAAAAATGGGAAGAAAAAATCTATGGGCGTTTTAAACGATGAATAAGCAACATCTCACACGACAAAACCTGGACCTGCCTAAGAAAGGAAACTTTAAGAGAGAAACAGAATCTCTACTAATAGCAGCACGAAACAACGCCGTAAGAAACAATCATATCAAAAGGAGAATAGATAAGACATAAGAAAATAGCAAATGTGGGCTATTCGTAGACAGAGATGTGTAATAATCAATCACATAATAAGCGAATGCAGCAAATTAGCAAATAAGGAGTACAAGATTAGACACAGATGGGTAGGCAAAGGGATCCACTGGGAGTTGGCAAGGCAACTAAAAAGGGGGAAATTCTGAATGTATGTATTTACTCAATCCCTCTGTATTTGCAGTTTGTGACACAAGGTCAATTTTTTGGCCAAGTTTAACAGGTTTCAATTCAGAGTTTCCTTTGCCATACTAAGGCTAAAACGTTCAGTTTATCCATCCATAGTTGGTTTCACACCTTTCCAAGAGTATTAGCGCTATGTAAAATGCAAATAGTCAAGGTTAGGATTTGAACTCGGATCAACATGTCCATTTCAACAACGATAACCATTACACCACGATAACTACCACAAACTCTAACTAGGAACCATTTCTATTTCGCTAAGAAATGACCTTGTGTTGCACCGTAGTGTTCGTGGAGGGGTCGACAAAATATATATAGAAGATTTTATTTCATTGACTCACTCGAAAGCAAACAATAAACAATATGCAATATTCCTAATCTCATCGCGTGACAATCACGTTTTCTTTAGCTGTTTTGGGGTGGGGAGGGGTCCGCTCTTGCTATTACCTGTTGCCACCCTCGACATTCCCAAAAGTCTCTTCTATTTAACCATTTCGACTCCATCGATTCTCAGACAATTTGACCCTTGCCCAAAATTCTTATCTCATTCTTTTTCCTTTTTTTTCTCCACTTATAGAACTGAAGACTTTTCGATAGTTTCCGGTGAAACGTGTTCGGAGATTAACGAAGTTTGGAAGCATCACGCAATTTGCAAATTGAGTCGAAAAACGGCGATTGTGACAAGATATTCTATTTTACATTCTTTGTTTTTTTTTAAATCTTTTTTTTTTTCTTCCTTTAATCTTTTTTTAAGGTTCTTTTCTTCTTCTCTGGGATGTGTTTCTTTCAGTCATAATCTTTTTTTTACTTCCAAACTGATGTTTTTTTTTTCTTTCTTTCGTTCTTTTTCATTCCTTTTCCTTTCAGTTTTACTTTGCTTCTTTTTCATTTCTTTTCCTTCGCTTTTTAAAAATTTCTTTTCCTTTCATTTTCCTTCTTTTTATAATATTTACTTTGCTTATTTTCCATTTCTTTCATTTTGCTTCTTTTTTTATTATTTTTCCATTTCTTTCATTTTGCTTCTTTTTAATTATATTTACTTTGATTATTGTCCATTTCTTTCATTTTGTTTCTTTTTTATTATTTTTACTTTGCTTATTTTTTATTTCTTTCATTTTGCTTCTTTTTTTATAATTTTTACTTTGCTTATTTTCCAATTCTTTCATTTGGTTTCTTTTTCATTTCTTTTCCTTTGTCTTTGATTTGGTCATCTGTGTGCAATGTGTGCTATAACGTTCAGTGTGCTTGTCTAACTGATTAATGTTATTAAGTTCGATTCTTATTAGGCATACTTTAATCTTAAACTTATCTGAGTAAATAATTATTTCATCATTTTCTTTTCCTTGCTTTTTGTCTTCCTTGGTTGCCGGTTCATTTCTTTTCTTTTTTTTTCCTATATTTCTTTTAGCTTCATTAAAGTACAGGAAAGCTTAAAAAAGGTAGACAAATACTTGGACTTTGCCCATGAACTAAAAAGGTTGCAGCATATAAAGGTAACAGTGATACCAATTGTAGTTAGGACCTTTGAAACAGTCCTTCAAAGACCTGGAAAATATACTGGATGAACTGAAGATCTGGGGTAGAGCAACCACATCCCAACCACAATACGGTTAAGATAAGCAAGAATATTTAGAAGATTCGTGAAGACCAGAAGAGACTTGCTGTGATTCAGACTTAGAAACCTTTAAAAAATTGGAAAATTGAAGATTTGACGGCGAATTGAAACCATCCAGACTGGTGCTCTACTAAAATCAGCTAAGATACTTTGAAGAGTCCTGGAGACTTGCTGTCACTCAGACTCCAGTGAAAAACCATCATTCCTGGTGTGATAAGCTAGCAAGGAGTAAAATAATAGTAATTGTGCGAGTGATTAAAGTGTAGTCATACTGACAAACCAGAATCTTTTATAGAAAATAGAATTTTCTACGATTTGAAATACGTGACTTATCGCTACTACTATATGTCACTTCAACTTCATAGAATGAGTTAATATTCAATTATATTAAAAGCTGGTGTTTGTGTGTGTTTGTGCAACGGTATTCACCCTGGGTCGGTTGAGCCGGCATCGTTCAACGAATTTATCACATCCTGAATGAAGATCGTCCTTGCACAACATTCCGAGACTATTGACAAAATGAGTGCCAGCCACTCGCAGTTTCAACGATGAACTCCAAACAGACGCAGGTCCAAGATCAATTCCTCATCATGTTTCATTGTCTTGAGCCATGTTTTCAGTTGGCCACCATGACGCTTCCTCAAGTCCTGTCAGGGCAAGAACTAGATCGAAGGATTCTCAGATGAAAATAAATGAGAATTTTGAGCTGTTTCTTTTCTATTTCATTGCATTACCCGAGACGAAAAGGGGTTGGGTAATGTATACATTACAAGCTTGTTTGACCTGGTCTAACCAAATAAAATGACTAAAGGAAGATTATCTTTATTTTGGTTATATACATGAATCGATTAGTATGTGATGTAACTTGCCCATATCGTACTATTTATACTCGATTCGGTCTTTTTACTTCTCTATCATTTTCCCCTATATATATATATGTATGTGTGTGTGTGTGTGTGTGTGTGTGTGTGTGTGTGTGTGTGTGTGTGTGTGTGTGTGTGTTTTGTAAGATTACAAACAAGTTTGGTCTTAATATTTCTTTAGTTATTTTCTCCCACCTTCACGGAAAGCTACGAATGTTTGGTTGAATTTTTTTTATAGAAATTGTTCAAAATTTTCTTGACATGTTTTGTCAAGCATCATTGGTCATTTTCAAGTGGAAAGTTGAGATGATATTGTTTTTTAACTCAGAGATATTGTAATGTATTTTTCTCTGATGTTTGTGATTTTATATTCTATGCCGTAGTAAACCGCTGTGCTGCTGGCAAACTGTATCCAATAATATTACCGCAGTCAAAGTTATGGAATTAACAGACTTAGAGGATCTTCAACTGATTTTTTTTTTTAAGCAGTAAATAAACAGCTAACAAATAAGGCACAAGACATTTTTAATTTCTGAACATTCTAACTTTGTAGAATATTTCTTAAAACAACTAGATCGAGTAATTCAAAGTAATGGTATAGTGTTTTTCCAAACTATGAAAAAGAAAATATTATGGAATAACCCAATGTTGAGAAAAATGTTATGGAATAACCCAATGTTGAGAAAAATGTCATGGAATAACCCAATATGGAGGATAAATAGTGGAATATCTTGTAATTTGCATTCCTAAAATAAATTTGAGTTTGCATCTTCATGAATTGTTTAATATATTTAGTAAATTTGATTCCTTCGGTAATTGTTATTTTGTTTAATTTATTTTTTCTATAATTATCATTTCTAGTATTTTCAATCTTTCTGTATGCTTGTGTTGTCTACAAATTCATGGGCCAACAGAATGAAAACCCTGTTGGCGGTGGTGGGGGATTCAAATACGCCGACTACATCCCTTAATAGGTGCCAAAAACCGTTTAGAAAGGATATCCGGACTATAATACTAAACTTCAACTTTTCAGCATGGGACAATAACAAGCTAATTTACCGGAACAGTTGTAAGATCTCACATTTATCTATCTATCTCTCTCTCTCTATATATATATATATATATATATCCACTTATAAATTGGTTACGAAATTTTCAATTATCTTTCCCAAACAGTGACAAATTTATAATTATTCTTCTCGTAATATAGACTTCTTCTTCGTATTTTTTTCAAATTTTAATAAGTCTATATGCCTCTACAATGATAATTTCTCTTTTAATCTCGCAAGAACGTTTGCATTATAATGAATTAGATTCTAGTGAGAAAAATCATTAAACTGCTTTGATATTTATAAACTGTAGTGTTAGTTTTCATTAATTCTATTGGCAAAAACATAAACCCTGATTTTCCTGTTCATTATTTAAGCGGCAATTATCTTCATGTCAGCTGATTTTTTTTTGTTACTAAATGGATTTATGAGAAATGATAAAGACCAATTTGGTGTGTGTTTATTTCATTAGAATTCAGCTCCACACAAAAACATTACTTCTCACGAGGGGTAAATCATAAAAATGATAGCCGGCTGAAATTTTATTAATTTCAATAAGGAACGAAACTTCAATTTATAGACTGTTAGAGAAAAAAATATGGTATCATTGAAGATATCCTGGGTGTTTTAGAAAAATGGATCTCATTTGAGATGAACAAGGTGTTTCACAAATAATGATATATCATTTAAGATGAAAAAGGTATTTTAGAAAAATTGATATCATTTGAGATGTCCTGAGTGTTTTAAAAAAATTGATATCATTTCGTAATGTAATAACTTGATTTATTTTTCTCTGAATGATTTTAAACTTTAACAGTATGTATAGAAGTAGCTAAAAAGTTTGTGTTTTATATTTTTTTCTTTTCGGGTATAAAAATGTCATTCATTGGGAAAGAAAAGTCGTTAAAACATTAAGCATTGACTGTTGAGTTGTTTGTAAACATGCTTTTTAAATTTGAGATCATTCGACCAAAATTTCGTCAAGGTATTTGATTACAAAATGATATCAATCTTTCTAAACGTTTTGAATTCACTGATTTACTGTCATGAGACTGCATATCTATAGTTTCATAAACAAATGTGTGTTAAGTAAGAGAGAGAACAGCTAAGAAGAAAAAGTTCCGAAATTATTATTCGCAAAATATGAAGCCGTTTTGGATTAGTGAGGTATGTATTAGAAAAATGGGTTACACAACAGTGAAGCAGTCGATAATAAACAAAAGTGTATGGCAAGTCATGTAGAGTAACTTGTATATTAATTAAATGTCAATAAAATAAATAACATAAGTTAAGTCTAACGAAGTTTTTTCTGGACGGGAAAGTAGACTGACGTGGAATTAGACCGACTTTCGCGGACAGCACAAAATAATTCAACTCTATAGTTTTGAAAACAATGTATGTATTTACCCAACCCCTCCGCTACGTCCAGGATGTGACAACAGAGCAATTCTTAAGCAGTGTAGTGACATTTGTGCCAAGTGAAACGCAAAGAACCTCATCTATTTTTTCAACTCGTACTATAGATTTAATCACTCTCTCTCTCTCTCTCTCTCTCTCTCTCTCTCTCTCTCTCTCTCTCTCTCTCTCTCTCTCTCTCTCTCTCTGGGCTTTTGTGTTTTTATTTCTAAAAATGAACTTTGATATTGATCTCTTGTTTAGAATAAAACAGAAATTGGATTGACTTGTTAATCGTCATGAGACTTATTTATTTCCTCTGTATTTTGTGTAATTGTTTTGATAATGATTACACCTAGAACATAGCAAGAACGATTTGGTGTCGTTCTCGGCTCAAACACCTTAAAAATGTTTTCCAGTCGGTTGGGACTGGAGAATACACCGACTGCTTCTCTGCAGAGGGGTAAGACACCCACCACCAAAGAGTGTCCTGCATATGACACTAAACAATCTGATAGTGAGGCTCCACTAATGCTGGACCTTTAGGGAATGCAGAGTACCTCTTCATTGCCATTGTTAAAACTTTTATCAAAATGATTTAATTCGACGTTAAATGACCCGAAAAGCCTTGAATACACTGTAAAACAAAACAACCAACCAACCAGCAAAACAAAAACTTTTTACAGGCGTTGGGAACACGTCATCATCTCAAATGAAGTTACTTTACACTTGCATACGCTTTATTGCCATCAGCTTTATATTTTATATTACATAAACATATCTTAATGCGTGCAAAAATCTATCTAAAGATCTGTTTGCTATGAAGATCTTAATTATCAATCGAAGATTACCTCCAGCCTTGTTGGGTGACTGTATCCCGTGCACAGGGGTATCCTGGGTAGGAAACTAAACTGCACCTATCGGTGAGGCTCCAATTCTGGTGGTCTGAGGAGTTTTGAATACTCTTTTATTGTCATTACTCTCGGGTTCACCGTGAACTAGTAGTAGTACCTGTTAAAATCCCTTCTATGTGTCAAAGAGATCTATTTGAAAATCATTGGTATTCGATAGGACTGTGTGCAAACAAAAATCTCTTAAGAAACAACTACGCAAAAATATAGAAATAAACATGCAATGAATGCGATTCCCTAACTTCTACACATAAAATAATCCTAGGTGGGTTGACATACATCTTAAAATCAATCAATCAATCAAAATTACATCTACTGAATGTATCTCACCATCTATTTGTGCCATTTTGAATTTATTTATCTATTTATTTATTGGGATTATCACATGATAAAGTTTTCGTAAAACTCCGAAAATCGTAAACGGGGAAAAATCAGGTATTCCAGAACACATAACAAGTTTGAATTTATTTATTTCTGAAAAGGAAGACGCATTTAGCATAACGGTTATCGTCGTAGGAAATGGAATCAGTGGTCCGAGATCAAATCCCACATGAATCTGTTGGCATTTTGCTTCGCGCTAATACCCTTGGGAAAGGCATGAATGCATCTGTTCCCCAACTTAAACAATCATCTACAAGGAAAACTCTGAATTCAAAAACACCTTTAATCCGTCTAAAAAAATTGATCTTGTCTCACGTCCTCTTCGTTGTGGAAAGATTAGCAAAATACTTAATCTGTTATTATCACGTAATATTGTTTTCATAAAAACCTGAAAATCTGAAACGGTAAAAAATCAGATATTTTAGAATTGAAGACAAACTTACTTGAGTCATAGATTCAATGTGTGTTCAGGTGACCAAGGAGACGGCTAACTCAGTATCTTGAATTCGTAAATTATTTGAACCAGGATAAAACGATAGAGGTAAATCTATTTGTCTGATGCAAAATTGTCCTTGAACGAAATTTACCCAAACCAACTCGAACTTGAAATTGTCTCTTTCTACCGAGACACTGCCTCTACTTCAAGAACAGATTTCGGATAAACAAATACAGATTTGCATTGCGATTTCAGCTAATCGATTGGATCGAAAGAAATGTTGTCTTTTGGATTGAGAATGGAACTCAGCTAGCTGGTTCTGTGACAACTGCAGTCCGATGTAAGAAAGGATTGCGCAGATAAGTAGCAATGATAGGGTAAGCCTTCCACGAGTGGCTATCCCGCAGCTTGAGGCGACAGGAAAGATCTTTTTACTTGAATGGATTTACACTTGCATACGTCCAAGTCGGAGAAAAAGGCATACTGGTTGGGTTATCTATGAGGCTATCTTTGTGGATTCCTGTGCACATTCTTGCATCTCTCTTTCTCTCTCTCTCTCTCTCTCTATATATATATATATATATATACATATATATATGTGTGTGTGTGTGTGTGTGTGTGTGTGTGTGTGTGTGATTGTTTGCGTGAGGTAAATGGCCTTAGAGCTAGTGTTTTATCGAGTGTTGCTTTGAGTTCTCTTCGTTTGCTTGATTCCTTATTACGCGTGGCCTCCAGTGTTATGGGCCAGCCTTGATGAAACCCAGCATATCAATCCCTTTCACCTTAAGGGGTTTTTAATGGTATTTGTTGTAGTGGAGCACATCCTCGCTCCTGGAGGTTCCCTGAAAATCTTATCCAAAAATTGAACTAAAAGGTCTAATTCGTTCAGAAAGCAAATAAAACTAGCATTTGCTGAAATGTTTTCCTCGTACGGGGACCGGAACTTCTGGAAGTAAAATTACTCAGAAAGAATACATGCTTCTAACAGATTCCTCGGCTAATGCACTAACTTTAATTAAATCTGGCTTGTAAACCCCCTTGACTTCAAGGAGTATTATAAAAGGTTTTGTTTTTTTTATCATTAAGGGTTTTCGGACTCTTGTCTTCATCTTTATTGTTATTTCCACAATGTTTCGGCCGATATGTCCTCCGGCATTCTTCAGGCGTTTATCGAATACGGGAACCTACATGGAACTTCGAACCACGTCCTTTATTGAATCCACGGGGGTCACCTGTTCTGATTCCGTTGGCCATAACCGGGCACAAGTATTAAGTATTCCTGTATTGTTACTCCATCTGACTGCAGGCGAGTAACAATTCAGGAGTCAGATGATTGTCTCCTTTCAATCTTAAGGAACCAACGCCTATAACCATTACGCTATGTGTCCTGCTGTAGAGTTATTTGCAAAGGGAAAGGGCATGGGAACATAAGACTTTTTTACAAATCTCTCAGAGTTGCCAAGAACAGCATAACTTAAAACTGATAACGAAGGGCTAATTTTTCATGAAAGCAAATAAAGTTGCCATCAGCAGAAATCCTCCTACTGTGTGTAGGGGTCGGGGTGAATGAGACTTTTTGAAGAAAATTAAAAGACAGGATTCATTCGCACATAATGCAGATCAAATGATTTTTCGTTTAATATAAATGTACGTGTACATTTTCTTTATTTTTATTTTTTTAAGTGAAGGAATTATATTGTAATTAATTCATGACAATTGCGCCGCCAATTAACCTGAATGTGTGTTGTAAGTTACATCCGTACTTTTTACAGAGGACACGGTCACCTCCAGGGCCATGTCTTCCCAGGAGGATTAGAAATACCCATCAACGGAATTATAACCTCATGGGCAAGGAAATAGATATACATCTTCTTTTTTTAAGAAGAGGGTTTATATTGTAAATTGAATTACCATAACCAGAAAATCCGGCAAACAGACTAGTTAATTTGGCATCGCTTGCGTGCTGAGCGGTAGAGTTTCGCTTGTGTGTTCTCTGGTTCCATCTCGAGTCGAGGAGATCACTGTATACGCTGTTTATGAGACATAATAAGGTCGAAATAGCTGTCTATTGTTTTGTATGTCACGCGTGTCTACCGGATTCCCTAGTCATGATGATTCAATTTATAACATTATGTACTTTAGCATATTATTTTTAACCCGGACAACACCAATTCTTCCTGCTAGTTATTCATAAAAAGCTTAGGTTTATACGTTACATACATGCTGAGCTTATGAATAAAATAGTAAATATATATATATACAGTTGTATATATGTTGCTTAAGTGGCAATATACGCATTCATGGTAGTGATTAGGCTTGAGGTAGCAAGAAGAAATCGATATATAATCACTGTGTATTTGACAGTGAAATATTCTTGCAGTATTTACTCGTATTTCGTATAAGATGGTCCTAAAAGTTCGTGAGCTGGATTGTTTAACTTGGGATGAACTCACATAAAAATATCACTTTTCAGAAAATGATGTTCATTCATTAGAATGATAAACTCTTACTTAGTTACTTCCCTTGCAAACCACGGCTATCTTGAGGTTTCACATCTTGGATAAGGCTGTCGGCATTTCACATAGTGCTAATACCCTAAGAAAAGGTATGAGTCCAACTATTCTTTCCCGATCTATAAATAATAGGACAGATTGGGTCCTTTAATTTTGGAATGGCAACTGATTTAGGGGAAGTAAAGCTCTGATTTCAAGTCAGTTGTACTTCGCTTTACAAAATGACCTTGTGTCGTATCCTCCTTGGAACAGATAAGAGTTGGGTGGATACATACTTAACGTTTTTATTGGCATAAGAAGCATTTTCTCTTTCATTAACTGGTTGTTTTGGTGGTCGGGGTAGAACCCATCCCTCGCGAGATTGACAACTGGTTATGAAATCAGAGTTTTCTTTCTTTTAGATTAGTTGCCATGCCAAAGATAAAGAACCCAGCCTGACCAACAATTTACACATAATTGGAGGGAGAATAGTTCAATTCATACATTCCCTAAACCTATAAAAACTATGTAAAATGCAAACAGCCTCGTTCAGGTTTTGAACTCGGGGGGGGGGGACTGAGTCCATTACCCATGATGATCACTGATATACCACCAGTGTCTTACTTTAGGGAGTGGAAAACCAAATAACTATGTCTGGAGAGAGATTTTCAGAGATTACCATAACAATTAACAACATACTCGACTAATAAACGACTACTAATTATCAGCCGTAAAAAGATATTTTCATCATATATTGCATGTAATGAACAACCCCTAACTTTTAGCAATCCAAGCCAAGGAAATATTTCGTCAACATCCAATGGAATAAAGAAAAAACATTCTCGAATACCTGTGTGAATCATAGAATCATATAAACAAGTGTTTACAATCTTAGGTTTCCACATAACCTTGGCAATGCCTGAGCAGAAGCTTGTACTTAAGATAAATTAAGTTTTCACGTCACTTTGCTTACTATTTATATTTGTACATACGAGGGTCATTAAATAAATGGGGGGATTTTTTAAGAAAGCAAAATAGATTTTTATTTTCATCCATAAAAGTAAAATCTGCATAATTTGGAATTGGTTTATGCCAAAAAGTATTTTAATCTCGTAAAATATTTATTTTGAGGCTATTCAAATCAAAAAGACTGCACCAGGCTTGAACAGAGGTCTGTCATCAATTTTTTTGCTGGCTGAGAAATGCAAACCCGAAGAATATTTGATGTGTACGGAGAAATAATTACTAGTAAAAAATTAAAAAAAACTTTAAAAATTGGCTAAACACGGTTTAATATTACAAACCTGACGTGAAAAGACAGACTATAGAGTGGAAACACACTGACTCTCCGGTAAAGAAAAAGTTCCGGTCGCAGCAACCAGTAAAGAAGGTTATGCTGACAGTCTTCTAGGATATGAAACGACCCACGACAATAGATTTCCTTGATAAAGGTACAACTGTAAACAGTGCTTCATTTTTGATCACTCAATTTATTTATTGAATGAACTCGTATTTCATACACAAGTGTTAAATAACTTTGTCTTAACTTATAGCGTTTGCTTAGGTATATGTTATGTGGGGACAGTTTAGACCGAAGGTGCTGCAAGGTTAGACCAAGAAAATAGGTAAGCTTCGACGTTTCCGAACTTATTTCGTATAATGAATGACTCCTTGTTTTTTATGTGAAAAATGAGTCTTAAAATAGTCCATTACACGAGTATACTCGGTACTAAAGGTTTGGTTGAAATCGAAATAAAAATAGTGGAGCCTTGGTTGTACGGACGGGCGGACATTTGGCAAATTATAACAATATATTGATTTATACAAATAAAATCAGCATTTGTTTGCTTGTTTGTATGCTTTTTAATGGCTGTCAAATTGTTGGATACCGCAAACTAAAAATAGTTTACAAGCGTAACTTGACAAAGAACATGAAATAGGCAGTGCTGACATCCGAACTGACAACAAAGGTCAATATGAAGTTAAAATTGTTATTTCTCTCCAAATAAAAAGAGATTATAAGTTTAGTACAGAACTTGTTTATTTTTGCACAAAAAGGGAAGATTGTTAATTTTTTTTTCTAGAAGCATTACCGCATAAAATATTTTCTTTTTTCCTTTTGTTAAAATATCATGACATCTTTTAAATTTTAAAAAGATATTTTAGAATTTGAACAATAACCCTAAAGTGTTGATTACGTTTTTCTGTGCAATGCTGGGTACCCCAGCTAGTAGAACAATAAATCTCAAACAACAATAGATAAATATGAAAAGAGATGATTGGATTTGAAGAGACCGAGATAGATAGATAGATAGATAGATAGATACTATTATTAGGTTGGACATCTTCAAGAAGGTGGAACAATAACGTGTTTATTGGTGAATATTGTGCATCTACCGACCAATAAACTGTGTAACAATAATTGTTGGCAGTGCAGTCATTGAGTACACATTGATAGTCGTACACTTAACCTTTTTTTTTTACAACTGCTTCGAGTGATGATGAGTGCTCTTTCTCTAGTTGTTAATGAAAATGGGCAAATCGAGAAAAGTTTTAGTAACTGGAAAGACAGAGCTTATCGCTTGATTAAGGATCGATAGAGGATTACAAGAAAACAGAAGGAAAATATTTAAGATAAATGTATTTTGAATATAAAGTGGCTACTCGGAGTAAATATGAATGAGGCAAATAATGATGCATTTAAGAGTGAAAAGGGAATATAAGAATAGAAAAATATACATGATCATTGGGAAAAAAAAGCAACAAAATATCTTTGAAAAAGAGAAGGAAGACTTATCTCGCAATCTGGTTCGATCGTAAAGGCGCTTTATCATGTAGTTTGTCTTTAGACAAGAATAGCCTGGCGACACCCATCCATCTCTAGGTCTACGACTGGTTTAAATTTAGAGTTTCCTTTCTAAACCGGTTGCCATACGACGGTTAAAGAGACCAGTTTGCCCTACTATTTATCCGTAGCTGGTGAGAGAACACCGTATATACTCGTGTAATGAACGACTTTTAAAACCAATTTTCACCTAAAAATCAAATGTGTCTTCTTTTCATTTCACGAGATATATTTTGAACACACCGGAGCTTACCGTCGTTTATTATACGCAATATATGATTAAAACACCTTTTGTGGATGATAATTAGGGCTCTTTCATTACACGAAGTTGTTCATTACTCGAACATATACGGTCGTTGGATATATATCTTTCCTTAATCTATTAGAGCAATGTGAAATGCAAGCAGTCTCGCCCAGTGTGTAAACTTGTCTTGCTGAGGTCATTTTCATCAATAATAATCATGAGACTTTGTCCCTTCACGAATTCCATGAACAATTTTCTCAAATTACACTATAATAAGTCGACAATGTTAAGTGTGATCAATTTTGTGAGACTGACAGTGTACATGAACAAGACTGATCAGGTTGACAATCTTTGCCAACTGTGGAAGTTTTCGATGTTTGCGCGTTTAACTCGATCATTCAGAAAGTCTCAAACTTTGCAGACTAGGTTGTTTCAGGACTACAAAGAAGTTAAAATAGTTTGAATAGAACAAAGTCTCAAAATGACGGTTGTATCCCATTTCAACCAAGCCGTTTATGCCAAAATGATTAAAATAATTTATTAATTTCAACGGCATATCAACTCATATACGGTAATTCTATGCCTATGGAATTGCGTTCATCGTACGTTCACATTTATTTTTTCGTGTAGTTATTTCTTACGAGTTGGGGTTTTGGTTGTTCGTTTGTTCGTTTTTTTAACGTGGTTCATTGAAAGAGTTCCCCACACTTCCAAGATCTCCTGAATTAGAGTCTCACCATCGAATGCAGTATAGGGCCATACCAATAATATCCCCATTAGGGTGTCTTAATCCTCTTAAGAGGATACAACGACATAGCAAAGATAAGTAAACGATCTGACTAGAAAAACAAAATTTGAAAACATGAAAGAAAGACAAAAATGTTGGATTGAGAGAAATAGAGTCAGTGCAAATTCGGAAAGGAAAATAAACGAAATAAATTAGGAAGATTAAAAAACAGGAATGTGATCTTAAGGAAAACAATGGTCCTATATATAAATAATAAAGGAAATAAAAACAAACGAAAATCAGGAGAAAACAATAACGAATATTGTCATTACTTTTACTTTGCTCTTTCCTTCCGTTCTACCTTCCTTCTTTTCTTTTTTTCCTTCATTCCTTCATTCTTCGCTTTCTCCTTTCCTTCTTTCGTTCATTCGTTGGTCAATTCATCCGTTTCTCTTTTTCTTATTTCTTTTGTACATTCATTCTTTCATTCATTTATTGCTTTCTTCTTTCCTTCATTTTCCTATCTTCCCTCCCTTCATTCCTTCATTCGTAGATTCGTTTTAACATTTGTTCATTTCTTCCTTTTTTTTCATTCCTCCAGTCATTCAATAATTCGTTTATTCTGACGTTTCTTCCATTTTTTCTTCTTTAATTCATTAATTCCTCCTATCTTTCCTTCCTTCCTTCTTTCTTCTCTTTCACACTTCTGCTCTGTTCTTGTTTGCCATCTTTAAATTGTTATTCCATCAGCTGAGAGCGCCACCAAGTGTCACCTCAAGAGTTTTCAACCTTTTTTTCCTCCATTTTCTTTTCTTATATTCTGACATTCTCTTTGCTTTACTATTTCTTTTACTAATTATTTTCTTTTTCTTATATTCTTTTATTATTTTTTTTTTACTATTTCAATATCAATAAGTAGAAAGTGAGCAGATAAAATTGGCACAAAAAGGAAATATAAAAAGGAATCGTTTCGTTTTGTAGAAGATATTTTGGGATGAAAGAAGAATTATAATGTGAAGGCCAACAAAGAAACTATGACGTGTTTGAGTGTTCCAAGTTATGGCGTTTGAATATTTGGATGTCAATGGATTTTGTTTTAGTTTTCCACTTTTCTTTTTTATTCTATTATTCCTATTTATAGAATTTTTACAGCTTATTTATTAGATTATCATTTTTAAGTTAAAACACCAATGATCTTTAATCATTCTCTTTACAGAAAGCGTGAATTAAACTTTTAATTCATATCAGATTAACTTTTTAAAAGATTGATGATACTCTAACCTGTTATTTATTTATTCAGATATAGAAGTAGCTTCCTGATATATTAAAGTTAAGTTGGTGACCGTAGCCGAGGGCGTACCGAAGGCTCCCTTTTAAATAGCTACTACCCCAAGGTGTTGGGGAGGGTGATACTCCATTCCCTAGATTGCCCCACTTTGCCCTTGATCCGTACCTTATAATGTTGAGTGTTAAGCAAGGCGGTATCAAGTACCATTTTTTTGAGTCTTTAGTATGAATCGACCTGGGATTGAACCCCAGTCTCCCGGACCATTGGCGAACACTCTACTCATTGTTATATTTTGACCCTCGCCCCGGCCCAAAAATGATATTCCAAGGTGATCTACCGGAAGGAAGTGACACATTCCAATGGCCAGTAATCGAAAGAGATCGCGTGGGCGGATTAAGGCTTATAATATGGGACAAGGTAAAGGTCCCACGGTGCCACTACAGTGATGCACCGGAAGAGAGTGACCTGTGAACTGCATGACAGTTATTTCCGCTTGATGACGATTAAACATCCGATTTCAAAGATCCAGTAGGCGATCGTGTGGGCGTTGAATTATTATTTAACTCAGTTGAGTTTGGGGTGCCAAAGCAGTTGCCAGCAGACTTCCAGACAGTAGAGACCAGATGTAGTAGGGAAGGCCACACCCGACCGAGGGGGCCCTCGGAAAAGCCCCGATGGAGTAGACCCCAAGACCTCTGGTTGAGCATCTAAGAGAACAAGAAAGACACAACGTGACGGTCATAACAGTGGGGTCAAAATATGAAGTTTATGTTCGGTCTCCAGCATCCTCTCACATGCAACCCTTGAACAACCATTTCGAATCCTTGCAATAAAGTGAGAGGTAAATATATGTTGTTAAAGAAGTCTTCCTGCATCTTTGTCAATGCGTTTTCCTTCATGCGTCTGTCTTTGGTATTGTGTCGTTGTGATGCTGAATGAACGTGTAAATAACTATATAACACTCATTAGGCCAATGGGCCGGTTATATTAGATTATAATTCTAGGGGAAAATTTGGGATGGAACATCATTACCATAAACTCCGTGTTCCCCAGCAGTACTTAATGATACCACAAGACTTGGTTCAGTTTTGGGATTGTTTTTTCGAATATTTTGGATTTCCATCAAAATGTGGAAATGTCAAATGAAAATCCATGTGAAATTTACAGAAGAATGTGTTCTGTGTACAGAGCAGCGTGTTTCCTTTTTTTTTTGTATACAAATGGGCTAAATTATTTAAAGATCAAAATAGTTTTTAAGACGAAGATAGTCTCATAATAGCGAGCACACCTATAATGGAGGATTCGGTTAACGCTTTTATTTTAACTGACAAAAGATTTGCAGTGAAGAATTTCTGTGTATACAACACACGAAGTTATACATAATGACAATGACTTTTCTAAGCTCGGTGAAAAACATCAGTCAGTTTGTATGGAAACTGTTGCCACATCCACTTTAAAGTCCAGATCCTTTGTTGTTTTCACAACTTTCCAGTTAATGTACATAAACAAAGCAATGAAGCATTAATTCAAAGACTTACGCTCTTTTTTAATGTCTGAATATTTTGATTATATTTACATTTTTGCTATTTATTTTCTATTTGTTTTTAGCTTTTATATTCCTAAAGCTTTTCAACAGTTTTATATTCTTTTAATTTTATATACATTCTTTGCCGCTAAGTCAATCAAAATTTTACCGAAAGACGACTGAATTGTATTTCCTACACATGCAATAGAAATAAAAAATAAAAAAAGCCTTGTTTCGGGGCTGGAACATCATTACTACAAAAACCATGTTCTCCAGCTCTATTTGATGATATCATTTGATTTTGAGTCTTCTTTTTTCGATTTCTGTTGGTTTTTCATCACATGGTAAAAATTCCAAATGAAAATTAAATTTCTTCGATTAATTCTTTCTCGTATTCGCAACTTTCCTGTCAATGTACAATGGTCCAGTAATTATTTCTTGCATTCACAATTTTCCAGTCAATGTACAATGGTCCAATAATTATTTCTTGTATTTGCAACTTTTCAGTCAATGTACAAGGTTCCAGTAATTCTTTCTTGTATTTGCAACATTCCAGTCAATGTACACGGGTCCAGTAATTCTTTCTTGTATTTGCAACATTCCAGTCAATTTACAAGTATCTCGAAATATTTTGTTGTACTTGCAACTTTCCAATTAATGAACAAGGGTCCAGTAATACTTTGTTGTACTCGTAACTTTCCAATCAATTTACAAGGGTCAAGTAGTTCTTTGTTGAATTTGTTACTTTCCAGTCAATGTACAAGGGTCCAGTTATACTCTATTGTACTCGCAACTTTCCAGTCAATGTACAAGTGTAATGAACCGTTAATGAGACTGCCAGTGTCGAAACTGCTCATAGCAAATATCTTTGTTAATTATCGAAGCTCTCAATATCTGAGCGTTTTACTTTATTCATTCAGAAATTCTCTTTGAAAGCTAACTTTGTTGACTGGATTGTTTACAGCTAATTTTTTTCAAGACTACAAAGAAGTTAAAACAAATTTTCAAAATGACGGTTGCATCCCATTTAAAATAATCCATATAAGGCAAAATTGACTGAATTTAACGAAATGTCAACCTAGAGTTATTTTATGCTTAAAGATTAAAAAATCGCACCCATTGTATAACACCACGGTCCCAAATAGACTATGGTTTCAGTCGGACTCCGTGGTAACATCAATTCTTACAAGTGATGAACACAAAACACTGTTGGCTGGCTAGATACGAAAAAAATATTGTAACTGTCTTTTCGCAATAGTCGGCGAAAAGAGAGAAATAGAGTATAGGAAATGTGTGAATTGGTTTGATAGATAGAGACGAAGCGAAAGGGACAGCCATTTCTTCTCCGTTGACCTGGCCGCCACCTCCCTCGGAGCATCGTCTCTCGTCTGTCGCTTTTTTGTTTCTTTTGATGCTCTTTCTCTCTGACTGCCTCCACTGTCTCGAATCCTTTTCTTATTTATGTTCTTCAAATTATTCTTTAACTAATTCTTTTATCACATTTCATCCGTAAAACTTTTTGTGACACGTCTAAGCAAAAGAAGATTTATTCACCTTGACCTTACAAATAAAAAAAAACAACTTTTAACTCCAAGTTTAACTAGAAAACAATTTATTACTAAAACGATTAACTAGAATCCCGAATTATTTTACAGTCGTAGGCTTACATTTGTTGTGTTGTTGTTTCTTGGGGGTGGGGTTGCACTCAAAAAAAAAATTTTAAAAAGATCTATTTGACCGATAGATGGTATCCTGACAGGTCTGGAAGTAATGGTAATAGATGAGTACTTCCCTCTCCCTGGTGTTCTATACCTAGAGTTTAACCACCATATGCAGTTTAGTGTCATACCCAGGGCATATAGTCAGTGTATTCTAAGCTCCACTAACAGGACTTAAGGTCATTTTGATCTTTGATTGATAATTAAGATCTACAGAGAATATACAAGAAACCCCTTGGAAGGGGTTCTTTCATCTCTACGGTAGATACAATCAGCATATTTCAACCCCCTCAAAGGAAATATGTGCAAACTATTTGTATTAAGAAGAGTTACTGGAAGTTATAATTTTCTGAAAATGATAATCAAAAATGAATTTACTTGAAACTATTGCAGATTTCAGCAATAACCCCAAAATTCTAGATACGCTGGAAACCAAGGAAAATCAAGCCTGAATAATAATGTCACATAAAGCATTTATTTTTAACAACTCTAAATCGTTTGTTTTTTAGTTTTTTGTTTTTTTTGGTGGGGATTGGCGGGAAAGTGTTGTCATCTTTTGTGGCCACACGTTTTTGCTATGAATCTAGAATGCTGAATAAAATTTCCAATTCAGGCTTTGAAATCTTCTGAATAAAATGCAAATGTGATATAACGAAGTTCCGTCATATTCGGTTGATCTTGTTGATCTGATATTGCAGCTTTGTTTTCATGTCTTCATTTCAAGTATTATCGTTTCAAATGACTTTGAACTCTACCTCAGACTTTTTTCTTGGAATTGTGCGATAAGTGCTTCTTTCAACGACTTCTTCACTATTTTCAAAGTTGTATTTTACTTGTGCCTGTCGTCTTTTTTTCTTTTTCCGTTTTGTCTATTTTTTATCTTGTTTGTTTTTAAATGAGTCATATTTAAATTTGTCTTAATCCTTTCCTCCTGTTTTGAAAATTGCAAATCCACAGAAGTCAAAACCTCTGAACAACTATCAAACAGATTTCTTAGTTTCAATTGCAGGCAAAGTTTGAATGAACAGGATTTGCAAAAAGAAAAAAAATGGATTCCAAAATGATAAATACTTGTACTAAATCCATACAACATACAATATTTTCCTGTGGATTAAATATTGTCTTTCTAGTTTTTTTGCATAATCATCCATTATTTTTTTCCTTTTTCACAACTTTCAAATTGCTTCCTTTATGATCAACTTTAAGAGCATCTTCATGATCAATATCACCATCACCATCATAATCATTATCTATAATATAATCATCATCACCATTATAATAATCAATAAATGATTATGATTTTGGTACCATGATTTTTGTTTCGTTTTAATGTCTTTTTATTACAAAAAATATACATCCTACGAGGATGTATAAAAATACGAGGATCATTAAATAAGTTTCCAGACATTTTTTGTATGGGCACTTTTATATGGGTACTTTGATAGTACACACATGAAACTCTAGTCACCTTCAAAGAAATCTCCTCCGGCTGCAATGCACTTGTACCGCTCCAACAACTTCTGGAAGGCCCCATGGAAGTCCTCTTGTGTGCGCATGACAATGACCTTCGTCACAGCCTCTTTCATCTTCTCAATTGTCTCATAACGACAGCCTCTGGGCTTAGGGAATAACCAAAAGTCACAGGGAGCAAGGTCTGGACTATAGGGTCACTGAGGAATTGTCTTGATGCCCATCTTGGTCAAATAGTCTGTGACAAGAATGGAGTTGTGGACTGGTGCATTGTCCTGGTGGAAATGCCGCTGACCCGATTTGAAGAGTGTTGACCTCTTCCGACGGAATCTCTTCCTGAACTCCCTTAAAACCTCAACATAGTAACCCTAACCCTAACCCTTTGGCCAATCAACTCTGGTCTATTGACTTCCTTACTCCACCCATACCTCTCATCAACCCTCACAGACTCCCTGCCTTCCTTGAATCTCTTACGCCACACAAAAACTGATTCTCGATTCATGCAAGATGGTCGAAGAACAGTCTGAAGCATTCCATACGTTTCTGTGGCATTTTTTCCAAGTTTAAAACAGAATTTTATTGCATATCCTTCTTCTAAAGTGTCCTCAAGTCCAGATAGCATTTTTGAAACTCACCAGCTGTGACAATCAGGCTTTAGTAGGGTGTATTCCAATTGCTGCTGTAGCTGTTCATTTGAACCTGAAATCATATAAATTGGTCAGTCATCTCATAAGATGTATAGCAATAACATAGTGAATTTTCAAGAGTCTACGACAATTTTAAATGCCTGTACAAAAAAATCTCGAAACTTATTGAAGACACCACGTATATACGTTTCATTCTGTAAATAAGGGTAATTTTTTTAAAGAGCTATGTAATATTTTTTTAGCATAACTCTGCAATACTTGGAATTGGTTACCAACAAAAATGATCCTTCTACCTGATATTTATATTTGTTTGATCCCCTCAAAGAATTTCTGCAGAGAATAAAGTTATCAAGTGATGACGAAATGAATAGACGCAAGTTGCTAAAAACTAAGTCCGAATATTTCTATGCTAAGCAAATAGACTAAATTGCTTTTCAACGGGAAAATATGTTTTAAAGAATAGAGATTATATCAAAAAATGAAGTCTTTCTTGGTGAAATGTGAATTGTTATCGGGCAAAATTCACTTTCTTTGCTTAATGAGCCGTGCATATATATATATATATATATATATATATATATATATATATATACAGACACACACACACACACACACATACATACACACATATATAAAGGTGCACTTGTTAAGCACTTTACTCATTACGCCCCGGGGACTCCTCCAACGTCTACTGGTTAAATGTGTATATATATATATATATATATAAGGTGAGCAAAAAGGGTAAAACAATAAATAATATTTCTTTTGTTTTACGTATTTTTAAAAAATTTTCTCAAGACGTTTCTCCTTTAGCTCATCTTCCAAAGAAAAGTGTTTATGAAAAAAAAGATACTTTTTTTAGAAAGTTTTTTAAAAAAAATTTTAGTCGAGATATGTTATAAAAATACGACGAAAATGCTCTGCTGACATAACAAATCCATTCGTTGAACGAAAATTTATTTTCTTGTATCCAAGTGTCTTCAACTGACCTTTTTATATCTGTTATTAGAACCCCTGGCCCTGTGCTCCTAATTTCAGAGGTGTATTATTTTCAATATGAGAGTAATGTATTTCAAATTAGCCGTGACTGTTAGGCTTTATTTGTTGATTTAGGTATTTATGCGTCACCCTAAATCTGACCATCCTATTTTAAAACAACACCACTCAGTTTGAAGTAAAATCCATTACGAGAGTGTATCAAATGAATTTTTATTTTTGTATCATCATCATCAAGAAATGCTAATTGCACAGATTTCCTCAATTCTTTCCCATCATACGTCCTAATCGCTCATTGCTCCTGGCTAATCCTCTAGACGATATCCAGTGTCTACACAGAGATGATAAGATTTTTGCTAGTCGGACAATAATGGAAGGTTCATGTATAGAAGTTCGCAGGACGTCGATTATGAATTCGTCGTTACTTCGCCAGCCTTATTTCGTCAGCAGGTGCCCAGCATGTTTAGTTCGTCCTCCTGGGATGGTTTTGGAGATGGAAGGTAAGTGGTCGTACAAATGTCGTTTTGTAGGAATTCCAGTTTTATTCGGCTAGAGAGATCAAATGCCTATATGGGCCTTAACTTTTCAACCTGTGCGTGTACTGACATCCCTTTCAGTGGATAAGATAATGCTACCAGGGTATATGAACTGGTCTACGAATATCAGTAGCTTGCTAATTTGTTGACAAGATTGTGCCATCTAGATTAAAACTCATGAAATCTGTTTAATCTGAGTTCTTTTAGAGCTAAATAGCTCTTGCTGTCTTCTCTAGGTTGTACAAAAGAGATTCCGCCTTAGCAGGTGTATCTGCGAGAAGCGCTAGATTATTTGCGACCCCTTCATCCGTAAGCGCTAGATTATTTGCGACCCCTTCATCTGCGGGATATCGTCTGCTTTTTAAATTTTTTAGCATTAAACCATTTTCTTTTATTCGATCCATAATCTCGGTAGATTATGGACAGAAATGGTGCTGATGTGTCTTTTTTTACCAAACTCCAATGACAATATCGAAGAAACCAGAATCACCAACGGGTGAGCAAACCATTGCTTGTGTGTGTGTTGTTGAACACCATTTTAGTGGTAACAATTCTTTTGGGATTTCCTCCATCTTTCCACTGTGTATGGAATCAAATGCTTCGGAGAATATCTACAAATAAAAATATTTCCTCAAGATCTTTCGCGCGTACTGCTTCGATGATTCGACGAATAGTCAAAAGTTGTGGATCGATTTCTCCGAAAATCGTTCCGATTTGTCCAAAGAACTTTATTAAATTCACGTCAGATCCAATCGAGAAGTAAAGAATTATAAACGTTGGCAGCTCTAACATTAAGAGTAATACTTCTGTAGTTTTTAGTGATTCCGAAGTCACATTTTTTAGGGAAACGGGAGATCTAACCTTTTGTCCATTTTCTTTTGTGTTTTTGTTATACACGGCGTTGCATAATCGAATAAGTACGTCATTAAATTTTCTTGTCTTCTGTACTTCAGGGGGTTTTTCATCGATAACTGCAGGGTATCAGATTTTAATTGTTTTCAAAACTGCTTTTTCAGTTCAACCATTACGAAGTGTCCAAGGTTGGTGTCTATTTAGCCAGGAATAATTTCTGCGGTTGGTTTATTCGTGATTTCGGGAGGGTTTCCAAGGAGATTCTTGAAATGTTCTTTTCATTTCTAAAGTCTCTCATCGCGACTGGTAGCTTTTAGTTTTGCTTTCGAGGGGATTTTCCTTCCACTAAATTCATTTACTGTAAAAAAAAATGTTTACTGTCACTCTAAAACTTTGTTCACACAAATATTTAATGACTATGAATTAGATAGATAGATAGATAGATTGGAGTCATTAGATATTATATCAAATGTTATAATGCCACAGATTTAGATTTTATACAAACAGCTGGTCGTTAATAAATAGAACTGATACATGTAATAAAAATCTAAAAAAATGGAAGAAGAATTAAACATAGTAGGATTTTTTAATCGTAATAAACTTTTGAATGTTGTCAATTTGTCTTCAAACACTTACTTTGTAATTAAATGCCAGATTAAATCACGTAGCTTTGATTTTTTTCATGTATCTCAACTTTTGTATTCCTCATATCAATAGAGTACTAAAAATTCATTGGCCAACGAACGTTTCCACGTATCTCTGGTGATGATCAAAATCGTTACTCAAAGTTGGGAAATTACACAATTTTTATATTTCCATATCTTTATATAGATAGATACAGAGATGAGTCCCCTCTGGTTCTGTCAGCTGGTTTGTTCGTGGGATGCTACTTATATAGGGCAAGAATAGCTTGGCGGAACCCATCCCTACGACTACACCTAATTTAAATTCAGAGTCTCCTACGCTAATTGTTAAGGTTAAAGAGCCCAGTCTGTCCTACTGTTTAAATACAACTTGAAGTAGGATAGTTGGATTCATACCTTTCCCCAGAATATTAGTGACATGTGAAATGGAGACAGGATTTTAACTCAAGTGGCCGATTCCATTTATTACGATGATAACCGTTAGGCCAACAGAGTCTCCATATATATATATATATATATATATATATATATTGATATTCATATATAAGTAAACTAAGTAGGCCGAACGTAGTCAATGGTGATCCGAAGACCTCCTTTTCAATCGCTACTATACCGATGTGTAGGGGAAGGCGTTACTCCTTTCCGTGGATTGCTCCACTTACTCTTGATCAGTACCCTATAATCCTGAGTATTAACCAAGGAGGCATCAAGTACTATTTTTTTGAGTCTTTGGTATGACTCGACCAGGGATTGAACCCTGGTCTCCCGAACCATTGGCGAACACTCTAACCATTATGCCAATGGGCTGGTATATATATTTATATGTATATGATTGAAATACTCGAATATTAAAAGGTAAATTTTACAAGTTTTCATTGGAACTACAATTTCAATGGCATTACAATTAATCAGTGACCATTTGTATTTGCCTCATACTAATATCCATAAGAAAGTCATGACACCACTTTTCCCTTCACTATATGGGTAGAAAGCAGGTCCTTGTTGTTCGCACCATGAAACTCATTACAATCTGTAGTATATTAATTGGATAAGATGAACACCGCCAAATAACGACCATTAGTGTCGATGCCATGAAAAAACATTAATTGATTTAATCAATTCAAGTTCTACAATATTTTGATAACTTGAGGCAAAACTCGGGGTCATGAAGGTAACGAACCACACCGTACTGCGAGATGCCGAGCTTGCCTGATACTCCTCGAGTGCTACTCGCCAGATGTGTCCCTATGGCTTGGAGCACAGCCTCGGAATCCACGCTTTTAGAACTAACTGACCCCTTCTGATCGTCGATGCTCATGCAACCCGAGTGAAATTTCTTCAACCATTTAGTTTCGCTACTTTGATCAACTGCGCCTTCAACTTTCTAACAAGAAATGTTTTTTTGGTTTATTCCGCAGCGTTATAGTCCACTTCGAACTCGTAAAGCATAAGTTCCTGAATTAGACTATTTTCCATGTTCCTCTGTGCGACTTGTGAGCGCATCAACTACCACAATACTACCAATCACAGCGGACACTTTTCTCAGCTTGAACTGCTTCGATCATGAGCTATGCGTACCACAAACTAGCACACTGATTCACTCTAATATATATATACACACACACACACACACACATATATATATATATATATAGTTTTTAGATGTTTTCCTTTTTCTTTTTTTTTTCTTTTTTTTTTCTTATATTGTGGATTCGTTGATGTTAATGGATTTTTCTCCTCTGCAAATTGTTCATCAGCATTTACCATCAATGATTACAACATAGTTATAGAGGAGTCTTCATCAATAAATCTATACGATGCTTTATTCAAACTTCTCATTACGTCTATTATCATTATAATTATCAAGCTTTTCTTCTTCGCTTTGAGTTACAGTGACAACTAATCTTGTCTTTAATGTTCTAAACAAAAGGTTTATCGCCCTTAAAAATCACTTCTACCGTGTAGTTTTTCGGGACTCCATGTCTACTGCAGAAAAGGCAGTAGACATTTTGAAACTAGGCAACTATTTAATGAGGCTATAAATATTCATAAAACAATGAATAATTGTCAACATCTGCTTACCTTTAAAAATACACTGTAATAAACGACCGAGTACAATTATATGCAATTGAGTTGTGTGTTTATTTGAAAGAGAAACAATCTATATTATAATGATCTGACTTTTGTGTGTCAGTGTAACACAGCAAAAATAGCAAAAACAGTAACGAGGCTTAAAGAATAAGGCAATTTCCAATCCAATTGACAACTTAATAATAATAATAATAATAATAATAATATATGAAAAAATGGTATATGCACAACCCTGCAGCTGTCCTAGAGAATGACTCATATAAACTACTTTGAGACTTTGACATACAAACGGATCACCTAATCTCGGCCAGAAGACCAGACCTTATAATAATCAACAACAACAAAAAACTTGCAAAATTGTGGACTTTGCTGTCCCGGCTGACCACAGAATAATATTGAAGGAAAGTGAAAAGAGGGATAAGTACCTTGACCTTGCTTAGGAATTGAAAAAACTACATGAAGGTGACAATTATACCAATCGTGATTGGTGCTTTTGGTACAGTAACTAAAGGATTATTAAAGGGACTGGAGGTTGGGGGACAAGTGAAGACCATCCAAAGTTGTTGCCGACCGTAGTCGAGGTTGACCCGAAGGCTCCCTTTTCAATAGCCACTACACCGAGAGGAGGGCGCCACTTCTTTCCCTGGATTGCTCCACTTTATCCTTGATACGTACCTTATATTGCTGAGTGTTAAGCAAGGTGGTATCAAGTACCATTTTTAAAGTCTTTGGTATGACGCGACCCGGGATTGAACCTAGCTCTCCCGGACCATTGACGAATACTCTACCCACTTGCCCGACCAGAATACTGAGACTTGAGTAGACTTGCTGTCACTCAAACTCCAGTGAAAGAATATGGAGGTCTGCATTTTTGCTGACGCGGATCTTTACAACTTCTTAATTTGTTTGTTATTCAAAGGCATATCATCCTTTACGGGTTATTTTATGCTAAATCCATCCTTTTAGAAGAACGGTGGGTGTACCATTTAATCCATAGATGGGAGGATAACGGGGTTGTAAGACTTTCCCAGGTGGATTAGTCCGAAAGTGAACGTAATAGAGCGACTGGAGTTTGAACTCGCTTACTACGATTCCGCAGTCCATCGATTTAACCATTACACCACGAGGACACCGCCACAATTTATCAAGGAAAATAATAAATAAACTATTTAGTGTTAATTATAAAAGGTCTCCCTGATTAATCAATGGCCTCCAAAGGTGGTCTTTAACTGCTGAATATTACAATAGCTTGATTGTTATAATTATTTTAACAAAGCAGCAAAAATAGTAGATTTGATTTGGTGTCTTTGTTTTTAACGGCATATCCATCTTCGTAGGTTATTTGATGCCAAATCTATCATTGTAAAGGAACAAAAGAGATACTATATAAGCAATAGCTGGTGGGGGGATAAAAGGGCTCATATCTTTTCCTCGATTATTAGTCTGAAAGCGAACGTAATAGCATGACTGAAGTTTGAACTCACTTACTACGATGTCATAGTCTGGCATGTTAGCCACTACGCCACAAAGACTTCCCTTGGTGCATTAAAGCGATATTTTGTTTTAGCAAAGTTCTTAAAAATCACTTATTTGGAGACTATATCAAATTACTGTCCAATTTGCAACTTGATAATTGTGTTGAGTCTTCATCTGCACTCACCCCGATAATATCTGATTTCTGATTGGTCAAATGCTGGACGAAAAGAGATCACTTCTGGCGCAGAATTTTAAAAAAATAAGAAATTCCATCTTCAGTCGCTAAAATATTGAAATTATTAAACAAAAACAAATTCTTTTAAAAGTTTTAGAAACTTTCAACCTAACTTCTAATACATTATTAGTTATTTTGGTATATCTCAGTTGAATATTACATTGATATTTACTCAACCTCTACGCCAGGGTCGATACAAGATCAGTTTTAAGCGAAATACAGCTGGTTTGAATTCAAAGTTTTCCTTCTCCTAGATCGGTTGTCATACCAAAACGGAAGATCCCAATCTGTGCTACTATTTTATGTGCCGAGTTAGAGAAAGATAGATTCATGCCTCTCTCAGTGAATTAACGTGAAGTGAAACGGAGTGTTGTCTAGTATTTGAAATCAGTCAGCTAAATCACTTTTCAAAGAAGATAACCGTAACGCCAGAAAAGAACCTCATTCTATAATGACACATAATAATAAATCTGTGTTCAAGGCAAATATTAATAAATGGTAAGTTTATTCTTATCATTTAGAGTATTTGGACGATTGCCTTCAACTTTATTGTTATATTCAAATGTTTCGGCCGATGCATCCTTCGGTCTTCTTCCAGTGTTTATCAAACTTGTGAACATTCACGGAACTTCGACCCGAACCCTTTATTTAATCCACGGGAGTTGGACACGAAGTATAGAGGGTTTAAGCGTTTGGTTAATGAACTTCTAAGTGAAGTCATCTGGAAGTTGCTGGTTCAATTCTTACTACAGGTAAAAATAACAAAGAATACTTAACACTCGTACCATGTTATGGTTAACGAAATTAGAAAATTATACCTTCGTGAATTAAATAAAGGGTTTGTTTCAAAGTTCTGTGAAGGGTCCCTAGTTCGACAAGAAACACCTGAAGGAGGCCAAAGAACGGATCGGCCGAAACGTTGAGAATATAATAATAAATATGAAGACAATTGTCCGAATACACTGATTGACAAAATTATCATGCTTCATTTTAAAAAATTAAACAAATAATATGTTTATAATTAAGATAAATTCAGATAATGATGGGAACCAACGAAATAAATACAAAATTTTCAATTTATTTCTGATATCTTCAAAAATATTTGGGATATTTGTTTATCGCTGTACGGTGAGCTTGTCTTTCTTTTTAGCAACCAGCACTTGCTACTATGATGCTTTGTTTGAATCGACTGTGACATTTCTTTTCTATCACAAATAAAGTTTTGTGAAACCACACATGAGATTTCTGCTTTGTTGGTGCAGTGTAACGTTACAGCGACCAAGTAAACGTAAGTGTTACGTTACCAGTCATGTCGAATGTTGTAACGCACACAAATACAAAATGATTCCGTTTTTTCTTTAGATACAAAATTTATTATAGTCTACAACATTTGGACAGAGTTGCACGAACGAGAGACATCAAGTGATGTTCATTAGAAACTCAGGAGTTTCCATTCGTGTGAGACGAACAATCAAAATACCGACTGTTCGTCTCTCGGGATCCAAAACTGTCCGACCAACTGCGACCTTCTGCTTCTGACTCGACTCTCTCCACTGAATGACCGATTAAAATCTTCCTGCTTAAATGGTATTCTAATTATTTCAGTAACTAATGACCATAAGTACGTATGTCGTAAAAACTTTCCATAAGCCCGTGATATCATCTTAAGTCAGCCGATATCACATTCAAAATCGTTATTTTAAGCATCCGGCCTGCAACCGATTTTTACAAAAATCCCTATTTTGGCATGAGCTGACATCTGGTCGTAGCATGTGCACACATTCGACCTTTCAATGCGACCTACACTTCAATTCAAAATTTTTAACCCACTCACAATTTATTACTGCAAATTAAATGATTAACTAATATAATCAATTATCATCGTTAATCATATTACAGTGGTTTTGAATACGCTAACTATATACTCTACCGAGGCGTACAACCCACATACCAAAAAAGGAGTGTTCTGGGTAATATTATTATTAAACTACATTTGAGGGTGAAATTCTAGCTCTAAAGATCTGGAGAGTGTGGAGTACACCTTTATTTCCATTGTTTCTTGTCCCACTCTTACCCTGATTGGTAGTACTTGTTAGGCTCCCATATATGGGTTAAATAGATCAGTTTAACATTATTTGTATTCGAGAGAAGCGTCTTAAAAAAACACAAAACTGTAAACACACAATGAACGCTGTTCCCTAACCCCTATGCATAAAATAACCCTTGACGGCTTGACATGCTGTTAAAAGGCATCACCTCACCATGTTCATTTCTTACTACAGTCAGTTTGGCGATTTTGTTTTTAAAGGAATATCAACTTTTGTGGGTTATTTGATGCCAATCCTTGCAGGAGAACAGTAGTAGTTCTATATAACCCATTCCTGGTGGGATAAGGAGATCCATTCTTTTTCTAGGGGTATTAGTCTGAAATTAAATACAATGGTACGTCAAAGTTCGTAATCAAGCTCGTAAACCACTACGCCTAGGGGACTCCCTCTTACAGCACTCAAATGAAATCTGGGAAAATTTCAAGATATTTGTGCCCTATTCTTTGATTGAATGAAAGTTGTTAGATCTTCATAGTTTTTCGCATCTTGAGAAACTTTTATACAATTATTCATATGGCATCAACTCATGTGGATTTGTTGTATAGCAGAGAAAGACAACAAAACTGATGTATAAAAATATAATCTGCTTCTTTTTTCTTTTTCTTTTATAACCCAAAATGTACGTATGTGTACAGTGAGAGAGGGAGTCGAAGACGGCTGAGTTTGCACACATACAGGAGCCGACTGTACGGATTTTATGTGAGCCGCTTCCACTTCGTTCTGTCCGGGTCGAAATCTTCCCTGGTTTATATAATTTTCTGGACGCCCATGCAAATCCTTGTGGTCACACCTCCCACCTATACGTTGCATATGAACATGCCCCCTTCTTCCTTCCACCTACAAAATGCATGTGATCATGCTTCCTTCTGGCATGCCACCCACGCATTTTCCGCCGGGTGAAACCTGCGCTCTGTTTACTTTAGGAACCAGGTACACTTACTGCTCAGGGTCTGATTTCCTTTTAGCATGCCTCCGACGTAAATTTTGAGACGTTTTCGCCGTGGCATCTGCGTCCTGTTTACTTTAGGCAACAGATGCATTTCCTGTTATGACACCTACGCAATTTAGGCGGCATGTCAAATGGATTGTCAAGTCAATATCCAAGAGATCCAATCTACATTCATTTTCTGATGCCATGTCCGACGAAAATGCCATTTGCTTCACTTTTGTCGACGTCAAATGTTATCTTGATCCACAACCATCGAATGCCATTGCTATCATAAAATTCTTCACCAGAACATTCACCCATGTATCACTATGTCCATTCATACCATCCTAGACCACAAAGACGAAACAAAGAGAGAGAGAGGATAAAACATGTCGAGTTGTATTTTGGTGTTTTTTCTATTCTATCCGACGATTGGCTATCACGGATATTGCAGTCTCGCCCCATAAAATATCGATAATGACAATAATCTGTCTACAACTGATACAAGAAACAACGGGATGTTTGTGTGAGTGTAAACTTCCTGCAAAGCCAACAGTATCTGAAAAATAATTGGAGTATGTTCATGTGAGTCAGTAGTTACGGTTTGTATATGACACTGGAAACTTTTTTCGTAACAATTTACCGTTTTGGCAAACTTAATGGGACCAAGAATAAATTCCACAGAATCTCTGTACAGAACGGAGCATTGTAAGATGAAGATAAAGTTTACAGAATGTTTAATTTTCACTTATGTCTTAACCGTAAGTTATTATAATAGACTTGAAATATTTCTCAATAGTTCTATGTATTTTCATTTTCAACATCTAAATAGTTAAATATTGGGTTGAGTTATAGATAATTTCCGTTTCTAAAAGCAAGTTGTAACCACTTATTTCAAACTTCCAATGTTTCAAACTAAACCGGAAATGACCTGATTAAAGAGTGCCTTTATTGGTCATTTTTATTTCAGTTGTGAAAAAGTGCATAATAAATTAATCTATGAATTCACACCCCTAAAATGGAAGAGAAATAACCCATTTCTCAAGAATATTATTGCAAGTGGCGAAAAATGCGTCTTTTATGACAACGCAAAAGACAGCTTACCGCAAAGGCGGAGTTTTATGGAAGAAAAATTGTTTTGTCAGCTGGGATCACCGCAGTATTCATCTTGAGTTTTTAAACTGCAATCTGACACTCAATGTAGACTTATTTTTTTTTAACAGTCTGTTCAACCGTATCCACCATATTCACTACACCCTACACCTGGTAATTTCCATCATTTTAGTTCAACAAAAAAATTCTCTGAATGAAAAAATATTGTCAAAATGATCAGATGAAAACGTTTGCTTGAAATTAAAACCAGATGAATCTTATTTGATAAAAATCAACAATCTACCAGATAAATAGTGAGAGGTGATTCAAAATAATGGCGAATATACTATTGATTGAAATTAATTCATTGATAATTATTCATGAATAAATTATATTTCATAAAAACGGGAATTATTTATGACTCAACCAAACACACACACACACACACACACATATATTTATATATATATATATATATATATATATATAAATTGCATATTCCCATTATGGTATAATACATTTCAGCATTTTATGCTTATATCTTACATATCTACTTCTTACTCGATCGTCTTGCGACTAACTCCTCACTTGTTCTTTCGTTGTTCTGTCAGTGTTTTTCCCTTTGTGTTCTGGCGACCGCTGTCTTTGTTCTTGTCTGTCGTGTTTCGATCATCTTCTTATTTGCTTGGATAACAAACAACGCAGACACATTTTCCGTATGTGGACATTGTTTTATTATCGACGACACATTCGCATCGCTCTCAGCGATCTTGCAGGGAATTAGTGAGAACAAAGATGGAACTATCAATCAAGCGCTTCAACTTCCTAGGATCCTCTATCATCTAATCAGAGTCGAGTTTTCATTTTATCTCGAGGTCACCATTCATCTCTCAAATCCAACGACCTTTTCGCACCACGTGATATCCTAACGATTAGGATTATTCAAATTAACGTATACTTCAATTGGATAATAGTTTCTCCAATTTATTATGAAACACACACACAAGCACGCACACACACACACACACACACACACACACACACACACACACATATATATATATATATATATATATATATATATATATATATATATATTACTGTGTTTAAAGTTTAGAATAACCACAGTATTTTTTGGATGCAATCATGCCTGAAATTCTTACTTGCAGCATACGGTTTAATTTCTGTGTTAATAGATAAATAGATTGGAGGTGGAGAAATGTGTGTGTTTGTATGTGTGTGTATCAAGGAGGGAGAATGGCTGGTTGGTTTATAGGTTGGTTGGTTGGTTGGTTTATTTTTACGACATTCAACCTTTCTGAAGACCATAATTATTAAACTGCCGAAAGTAGTTTAATAATTATTGTCTCCAGTTATATACGGAGCAAAAATGTATATTCACAATCATTTTAAACAAGTAAACACTTCCTTATCTCAAACACATCCAGCCAGTTCATTTAGGGAAGACGATTAGGTACCACAATATTCGTTAATAGTGGGCCAGAGAATTGGATTATTATCACCAAACGGCGCATGGTGTCCTATCCATGACGTCCATCCTGCTATGGGGGGGGACAACACAGATTTACTTGGTGTATTTGGTGTATTGTAGGCCCTGTGGATAGCGTAGGAAAGAAGAAGAAGAAGAAGAAGAAGAAGAAGAAGAAGAAGAAGAAGAAGAAGAAGAAGAAGAAGAAGAAGAAGAAGAAGAAGAAGAAGACGTGGGCAAAAAACAATAATTATGTGTTTTACAAATTCATGTCCTTTAATTTCAAACAAAACAGATCTCTTTATTCCGTTCCAACAGCGAACGCTTAGCAAATAAACTCTCTCTCTCTCTCTCTCTCTCTCTCTCTCTCTCTCTCTCTCTCTCTCTCTCTCTCTCTCTCTCTCTCTCTCTCTCTCTCTTTGCTGTGTTTACTGACCCCTCAAAACTTGGCTAAACAAGTGTTACCTGTTCTAATCGATTGATATTATTAACAAAGACCTGCCTACGTCATCTCATGAATATTCATGCTTCATTAACTATTTTTGCGTTTAACATGATTCAATAACTTTTGGACAAGTAAATCAAATGGAACGTTGCTTGTCACAAAGCTTTTCTCATTCTATTAAGTAAAGCTCATAACTGTCAATTCACAATGATCTTGTGTCGTCTGATAACAGTGATTTTTGTTTCCCCAATATCTAAAGTCATTGGCGCTAGAAATGAGGCAATTTTCGCAGCTATTTAAGATGAGTAATACATTTCTATTGTTGGGTCTGCATCGGCGAAGTGTACCAATCAAACATCGATAACAGAACCTTATATTTATCAGATCGCTGTCTCTTAATCTACCGCTGGTCTCCCCGTTAGTGGGGCTTAAAATACGCTCACTATATCCTCTACAGAGGTGTAAGACTGCTCCCCAAAACGGATGTCCTGGGTAATTTCATCTTAGCGTGTCCTGGGTAATTGCATGTGTAGGTGATGCTCAAGTTCTGGAGATCTGGGGGGACTACCCTTTGGTTACCATTACTCCGAGGTCCACTTTGACGTGGAGTGGTTGTAACTGTTAGGTCCTATCTATGGATAAAATAGATCTGTTTAAAAAAATTTTGTATTCGATTAGACCGTGTGGAAAAAAAGACTTTAAAAAAACAAAAAAAAACAAATTCAAATATGAATGTAAAATGAACGTGATTCTCAAATCCCGAACAATGAAATAACCCTAGACGGATTGAGATGCCTTTAAAATTAATCAATCAATCTTACAATTTTGACATGATTCTAATTTCTGCAATTTTTAAAACAATGGCAAGTTTCTCTAAGTGACAATCAATTTCTCTCTCTCTCTCTCTCTCTCTCTCTCTCTCTCTCTCTCTCTCTCTCGCTGTTCTTTTGTTGTCTCACAAGTGTGATTTTGTTTCCCCAATACCTAAAGTGATTTGCATCAGAATGAGGCAGTTTTTGCTATTTAAAACAGATTAATACTTTTCTATCGCCGGGTTTGCATCGGTAGAAAGTACCGATCAAACATCAATAACAGAACCTTAAATTCATCAGTTCACCGTCACTTAATCTACCACTAAATATCATATTAATTAAGATTCATTTATTTCAGATATATCAATATGAATATTAATATCTTGACTGTACAACCAAGTCTATTTCATAAGAACCATTTTTCTTGTTTCTTTTTGTAATTCTCATTTTTTTTGGGGGGGGGGGGAAACATAAATTAAATTCATTCTCCCCTTGAAGTGCTTAAATTGTGTATTTCCTTTTTGGAGTAAATAAAGACAAGTTTTTTTTTCTTATTTCCTACGTAAATGATGACCTCTATCGACAGATACTACACATAAATTACATAATGTATCTTAAAAAACCCAAATACTCGTAGATTCGAAATTGTACTTTATCTAAGAAAACAATCAGTGTGAAGTACGAGAAGTGGTATGCATCATAAAGTACGTAGATTGATGAAGAGGCAAAAAACGCCAAGACGGATAGAGAGTATCAACTAGAAAAACATTTAATGTCATATTATCTTCTTAACATTTCTAGTAAGGAATTACCGAAGATACTTGAGTATATGTCGATCTTGAGTGCAAGATAAGCTCAAATTTCAGATTTTTTAAAATTATTTTTCTATATGTTGAACATTAAATTCAAAGTTTAAAATCTACTTCTCCTGTAAGATTACTTGTGAACTTAGAACAAGATTATATATATATATATATATATATATATATATATATATATATATTAGTTGGCGACCGTAGTCGCGGGTGATCAGAAGGCTCCTTTTTCAATAACTACTACACCGAGGTGTAGGAGAGGGCACTACTCCTTTCCCTGGATTGCTTCACTTTACCCTTTATACGTACCTTATATTGCTAAGTGTTAAGCAAGGATGTATCAAGTTCAATTTTTAGAGTCTTTGGTATGACTCGTCCCAGGATTGAACCCCGGTCTCCCGGACCATTGGCGTCTCGGTATTTAACTGAATTAATAGGAAATTGGGACATTTTAGCATAAACTTTTCTCTTGATTTACCAGGTAATTAAAGTAAAATTGGTTTTGAATCTATTCGGGTACCGGGTGTTGAGTTATGGATACTTTCTGGGTATCCCAACATAAACAAATGTTTCAAACTTTATACACATCACTAGAATTTTCACCCCTATCTTTTACTTTTTCAAAACTAAATCTCTGAGGAAAAAAGTCGCATGTTGATGTTGCATTGCTAAATGAATAACAAATCAGGCAAAAGAGAAAGAAGTTAACTGATAAGAGATGTCCTTTTATGATGGTAAGTGACATGAGAATCATTTACCTTCGTGGATTGAATAAAAAAGGCTTCGGTTTGAAATTCCCAGGTTACTGACAACGTCAGACACCTTTTGGCTACACCGATCAAATGTATGAACGATTACGTCGAAGAAATAGTTGCAGAGAACAGCAATTCTCTTATGCAAATCACTTTTGTACTATTACCATTGCTAAATTAATGTTTTGTACAACTTTATCCTTATTTAAGCTGTATCACACTTAGTCTTATTATATTGTCTAAATCATAACAGGAAAAGCCTTGTGTATGACACAAAACTGCATTTGATGGTGAGGCTACAATCCTCGGGCTTTGGGGAGTGAGGAGTACCCTTTCATTGCCATTACTCCGAGGCCTACTCAAACTCAGAAATGGTAGCACATATTAGGTATTAAGTATTCTATCATTTACTATACGTAAAACTATTTAACTATGTGCAAATAAATGACTGATGTTAAATTGAATTATCAAGATTACATAGCAATACATGGAACGATTTAACTCTGAACAAACAAATGATTACAGTTAAATTAGATAGAAATGCTCGATAAATAAAATTACTATTTTTGTATAGCAATTCTTGAACTTATTTAACAGTGTGCAAACAAATAAAAATAAAAATAATGTTACCTAAAAGTATTCATTTGCAAATTATATATATATATATATATATATGTGTGTGTGTGTGTGTGTGTGTGCGTGCGTGTGTGTGTGTGTGTGTGTGTGTGTGTGTGAAAACAGGATTTGGCATTGAATAACCTACAAGGGTCGATATGCCATAAAACACAGCCAACTAATCAACTAATCATAAGAGGAAATTGTAACAAATATAAAATCAGCCTGTTGAGAGTCTTTGTCAAAGGTTATTGGAAAATAAATGATAGAAAAAAGTGATTGATTGATTGATTGATTGATTTTAACGGCGTGTGAAGCTGTGAAGCAATATTTTATGCCTTACGGTGAGAGTGGACCTGGAAGTAATGGCAATGAAGATGTATTCCACACTCCCTAGATCTCCAGAACTGAAGCTTCACCATTAGAAGCAGTTCAGTATCATACCCAACACATTCTAATCTCGATGACAATATAACTCCCATTCACAGTTTGTAAGTAAAGAGATTAAGAGTTGTTAGGTCGGTACTGTTATGTTGTTGATGATGATTATGCTAGTGAAGAGGATAATAATGGTGATCGTGTTGATAGTTGACCGAAACAATTGGTTGAGACGAGTATTGCAATAGATCAGATGTATAAATCGGACTCGACTCTGCTAAATCGGACATGATGGCAGTCACTTGTGTATAATTCATAAGGTTTTGGCAAACGAATAGACAGTTAATGAATGAATGAGTTGAAAGAAAAAAGAGAGAATAAGAACAAAAAAAAAATCTAGGCAACAAAAAATAACCTAAATTAACAATTCTTTCTTCTAATGCGTCATATATAAATTTGGATCCAAATGTGAAATTTATTTCCATCGAAACTGATTCCAACTTCTACATATGTACAAGCAATTACATATATGTATTTACACAACCTATATATATATATATATATATATATATATATATATATATATATATATGCCTCTCCAGGCTCAATAAATGTTCGGGCTACTCAAGTAGTTTGTGAGATAGGAGGAAAGTGGTCATACATATACCGTTTTATAAGGTGCTGCTGCCTGCGTTTGATCAAAACATCATGTAACATCCTTGTGAATTTTCCATCTAGCTTTTTCTCCAAGTATTTCATTAAAGTTCAGGTAGTGCAGCCATACAGTAGAATTGATATGGATTCAGTTAGAAAAAATTAATTTTATCAAACACATCATATTTCCCAAAGGTCGATAATACGTCAATAGCAGTCAATCCTTTACAAATCTGTATGTAGACATAGTTTCTAGTTAATGAGGTATTGCTACCGAGGAATATATGAACTGGTCTATCAGTAATAGTTTCTTAGTGTGGAAAAAATTTAACATGCACACACACACACATATATATATTGACATCCACAGAAAGACTGTTTCGTTGTATCGCAACTCTTCAGTGTGGCTAGGCACTCAAGATGCTTCAAACTAGGACCGAAACCCGGCTGACTTTACGTTAGTCGGATATCTTACCTCAGAGCTGTCGTCATTCTCTGCGTTAGAGTAGGATTTTTTTACATATATATATCATTTCTACATATAAAGTTAACGGCTACCGGTGATGCTCAATTCTTGAGAAGAGCTTTTGAGTTTTAGCTTATATGCTAAGTGGAAAATTCCCCACTAGAATGTTCAACCCATGGGGGAGCGTATTTGAAAATGTGCAGAGATGAAAAAACAAAAAATTATCTTCAGGGGATTATTTTATTTAAAGAATTATAAAAATAAAATCATCCTCTGAAAACATTGTGTTTTCATCTATGCACATCTTCATACTGTCACATTTATTTCCCCTGTTTCTCTTTTATATATATATATATATATATATATATATATAAAGAATAGACATCTCAAACTAAACAAAATAACTTTTAGCTTGGGAGTTGTAAAAATGCATTCGACACAAGTACTGAGTCTTCGAGCCACGATGGATTCACAGTTACGAGATCCTTAGCTGCAATCTCTCCACATCCAAATCAGTGCCAACGGTTTAAGCGTTTGCACATGATGTCACCAGTGTGTGATGACCATGCTCACCCCCCAAAATTCCTTGGTCTCAAAGCAAGTCTTGAACTCCATAACACGTCTTCGACAATGAATAAAGAGCAAATCAACAACTCTATGGGAGTATCCACGTCTTTGACAATGAACAAAGATCGTCAAAAGTATCGAGACTACAATAATAAAATCTTAGTACAGTTTGGAACTGCCTTCATCCACAGTTGTGATATCTCGCACGTCAACCAGAAAAGGCAAATAAAAAGCTAAACCCTAAATACTTGCCTTTTATTTTCAACAAAATGTGTCAACAATATATATATATATTTATATATATATATATATATATATATATATATATATATATATATATCTTTAAAGAAAAAAACATGTTAAGTTTCGAAATAGACCATTCTATCTCAGGGGTTAACCCTTTGTTTTTTAAACATTTTGAAAAAATCAAATACTCCAAATAGTTTTGACGGTAGATGCAATTTGTGCTTAGAAGAGAAAATAAATATTTTAACACATAAATTGACTGATAAGTTATTAAATAAGAGAAGTGAATTAATAGCTAGATGTAGACATAAGACAAAATTTAAACTATAGACTAAAACATTTTTTAAAAACATAGAAATAAATAGTGAAACCAGACAAAAAACGTATCCAATATACACACAAGGAAAAAATAGGTAGCTAAATAAATAGTATCAAAATTAATATAAGCATTAATATTTCTCTTAAAAGTTAATTATCGAACTTAACATGAAAAGAAGATAAATTAAATAAATAAATAAATAAGTTAAATTACCGTAATTATAACTGACGGAAGAATTTTGAAAATAAAATAAATAGGTAAATAAAAAAACGGAAATTCAATAAAACGAGGAGGTAACTCTTTAAATCTCTTCCTCCCCCACCACGTGTCTATTCTGTTTTATTTATCCATTGGATCTGAAGAAGTCCTGTTATATTTTTCTTCGTGTTTTTGGTTCACACCAGAAACTGAAAAACAGAATGGAAATAAATTTATAATCCTAAAATAACAGGTCTTTGGTTTTTTCTTTAAAGAAATATTGCTCTGTAAAAAATTACATTGAGCTCTCTACCAGGAAAATTTAAATGTTCAGCTCCTGAATGATTTTCTAGTCCTGAAGGAATTACTCCCAACTCTGGTTTAACTGGACTGAATAATACCTATATATATATATATATATATATATATATATATATATATATATATATATATATCTACTTTAGGCAGGGAATTGTTCGATAAATGACCACTTCTGAAAAACTCAGACAAGCTAATCAACTCTTGTTTCCTCTCCTTTTCACTTTGATTATTTTTGACATATGCATTTGACTTCCGTATGTTTTTGGTTTATTTTATTTTTATTGTTGGGGATTTGTTTCTGTTCTTTTTTTATCGCCTACAATATTGACATCATTCATTGCTTATTGCCGCTTCACACAACAATCTCAATGGTGTCCATTTTATCTTGTTTAGTGGAAACGAGAATTCCATTAGTTCCCTGTTACATGAGGCTTAGTAGCAATGAGTCAATGTTTGAATTCCTGTTAAAGGCTAATCCCCCCCTCTCTCTCTCTCTCTCTCTCTCTCTCTCTCTGTCAATATATATATGTATATATACCCAGTATACAATCAATTTGTATGCAATCAAATTTACATGTTTTTAGCGATTCACACACACACACACACATATATATATATATATATATATTGCAGCATTTCTTTATTGTTACATATTTGATTGAACATTATAGACATTTTTTGTCTACATATTTTTTGTCAATCCTTTCGAGTTTCCGTATCGATCTTATAATATTCGGCGGTAATTGGTTGATAAACCTTCCATAAAAAGTTATTTCCCTTATACTTTCTGTCCAACTTTGGGCCATCATGAAGAGATGGCCCAAAAATGATGTAACTTTTTATATACATTACTTGTTTGTAAGAATAAGCATTTATACTGGTGTAATGTGTAGCGTTTACTTTTTAAAATTTAAAGCATAAGATAAAAAAACAAAAACTACAAATTCTCGAGGCGCTACATGTTAGAAATGTACAACACCAACTTGATAGAATTAATTTTCAATCCAGTGCTAATGTATTTAAACGTACATTAGCACTGGATTTAAAATTAATTCTTTAGCTCCTGACGCTATTTATAAAAACAAAATTTAAAAGGTAAACGCTACACAATAAACCAGTAGAAACGTCCATTCTTACAAAGTAGTTATGTATATACAAAAGTTACACCATTTTTGTAATACATTCTCCCCTAATGATGGCCCAAGAAACTGAGAGTCACCCAATGTCATTGACTCTACACTGTCCTAACTTGCCTATGCATATGCTCTATCACCGATATTGGACACTTTTTTTCGATAATACAAATTAAATTATTAATTATTAAATTATATATATTTACAATATATCAAGACATTATCTTGCAAAATTAACTTTTTCTCTATATCTATCCGAAAATCTACAGCTTTCCGCATATAAATACAAAGAAAAATTTGTATTATAATAGTTGCAATACGTATTAACACTTACTAACTTACTAATCCTGGCTAATGATTTATTGGTATCATTCATGAGAAGCCAAGAGCATCATCAGTTAAAATCCGAAAAAAGAAAGAAAGAAAGAATTAGAAGGAAAAATGAATTGAAAAATATTGATTTTAATGATATGTCAATCCGTCTAGTGTTATTCATGCCGAAAGGTTAGGGAATCGGTTTTATTCTACGTTCAAATTTTCATTTTTTGTGTGGCTTTTTCTTAAAGTTTTTTTCTATTTTTTTGGTGGGAGGCATTTGAGAAGGAGTTGCTCACGATTCTATCGAATATTGATAAATTTCGGTTAAGGTTTCTTGGTTTAATGGCATACCAACCTTCGCGGGTTATTTAATGCCAAAGCCACCATTAGTGATACTATTTAATCCATAGCTGGGGAGACAACAACGAGGCCGCAGATCTGTACGTTTGCCACTACGTCACGGGAACTTTCTTCAGATAATTTTTAAACAAATTTGTTGGACCCTAACCGGTAGTATAACAGTGAACAGTCTTGATCGGGGAGTAATGGCAATGAAGATATACTTCACACTCATCAGATCTCCAGAACTGGAAGAACACTATCAGATGGTGTTTAGTGTCGTATCCAAGACACCCCTATTTTGGTATTCTTCAAGAAACACAATCATTGACACTGCAACATACAGAAAAAGAAGAAAACTGAAGTATAGAAAGTTACAGTGAAATAAGAAAAAAAAAGAGCAAGTGAGCGTAATGTCGTCTACTAACTTATTACCCGTCAAATGATCGCATATATTTGAATATTTATGATATCTTTCTTTTAATATAATAATGGTGTGGTCCTATGCTAATCACGGAGCCCAATCTGGTGTGATTACTAGTCACAGTACTTGTTGTGGCTGTTGTGTTCGTGACTACAACATTAGCTTCCGATTGTTTGCTTTGTCCAATCCTTCCGTGCCCACGTTGTGTTTGAAAGATCCACGGAGGGGGGTTGTCACAATTCAGCCGGATCTTCTTCTGACGGTCAGGTAATATGAGTGGCTAGATTGTCTAGCAGCTCAAAGAATAGAGAAAACCCGTTGTTTACAACAACAAAAAATCGTTTTTATTGAAACACGTTTGTGAGACAATAAATAAAAAAAAAACGATGTTTGATTTCCTGGCAAACAAAAGAAGAAATAATATCGAGAGAGGAAGAATGACGATGAGGTACGATTAGAGCGACACTAATGTCTCTAAAGTCTGGGACTTTGAATTTTTGTCACATCTGAAGGTTGTTCGAAGTGCCTCGGGTCTAGAATGAAAGGGATGCTTCTTTAGCAGTTTCTTCTTGGTCTCTTTTCTCATCCTCTCTTAAGATTCGTTTTTCCATCCCATTTTTATAGATTAATATCTGAACAAAAAAGGTTTCCGGTTGATTGTCCAATAAGAGACAATTGGGAGTCATTTTCCCATTGTTCAGCCATTCCTAGTTTAGGATTATATATCACAGGTATTGGGGATACCCTTTTTAGATTCTTTGACCAATGGGAACAGGTTTAGAGCAATGGGGCTAAACAAAAAAATTCTCAGCCTCATCTGACTGGATGAGCCATGCCCAGCTCACCTTTACTTAGGGTGGAGCAAAATTAAATCTCCCTTTTGACATTGACCTTTAAGATAAGGACTAGAGAGATATGTATTACGAAATATCCCGTTTCATCATTATGATCGATGAAGTTAGTTGACAACCAAACAATCAAATAAATTCGCTGACCTTTAAAATCAAAAACAATTGTCTCGCACTAAATTTAATTTTAGGAACAATCAATCAGCTTTTTAGGTCCACTTAAGCCTTGAACAAAAGATACGTATTTTATCTTTTTATTTTATATATATATATATATATATATATATATATATATATATTAAGTCGTGTCACAATGGAATTTTTGATTATGATGTAAGTGGACAGCTTTTTAGGACGATATATATATATATATTGTTACGTGACATCAATACCCAACCCTGGATAGCAACAGATTTCTTTTTGGTCAACCAGTGAATCGACCTGCATTGAAAGTAGATTACATAGTCTTGACGAAATTTGCCTTTCTCCTAACCTTGTTTCTTGGAAAACAGTAACTGAAATTATGATTTGAACAAGAAAGCTGATGGTTGGATGAAAGGTGTCTCGTGGCAAATTCAGATTTTTGCACGCAGAAACACATATTGCAGATAAGTCAGTTGGCCCACGAGCTTCAAACAAGATACATGCTTGAATTGCCCTGGTGAAGAGAAAAGAAATAGTATCGCTATTTCACTCAAAGTAGACAAACATCACATATTCAAAGATTGAAAAAATCACGAGGAAAGAAGAAAAATCGTAAAATATATCCTGAAGTTGATGATAATCATATTGATTATAATCAAAGAGTAATTGAATCTTGGAAAGAGAAAACTGAATAAACATTCTGACGACTACAGAAAGTGAAAGAAGTTAAAGTGAAAGAAAAGAAAAGAGTAAAGAAAGACATATATGAAATCTCCGATGAGATATTGAACTCAAATAGAAGTATCATATTTTAGATAAGTAAAGATTGTAAACAATTCCTCTGCTCTAATATCCTTATCGCATATACATCTGAAGCTGTCATTTCTTTACTGCACGCATCATTCCATAAAAACAAATTTTAAAACTGTTTTTGGTACGCATGCTTGTTCCTTTTTATCATTCTATTTCATTCACAAGTGACGAATAAAACAGTCTTGCTATATAATTTCGTTATCTTCGGCTTTAAGTTGTCTTTGTGGATTTCTGTCTCATTTTTATTTTTAATGTATCACAGACGATTCCACAGATTGTTTATGTGAATGATATATTTGTGCTAAACATATTTGGAAACCAGTCTGATATATATTTTAAATTGTTGACTTGGTCCGGGATTCAATATCGTGTTAGATTTGAGGGTTTGTCCGGGATCTAAAATTTTACATTCCGGATTTATAAAATATTTGGTGGCTCACCCGAAATCTATATTTAGGAACTTGTTTTAAAAGATCTTGTGTTCCAGAATTTTGTATATTGTGGACCTACTCGCACATTCCGGTTCGTAACAATATATATATATATATATATATATATATATATATATATACGAGGGACATTAAAAGAGTTTTAAGGCTCTCACAAAATTTCTAATTTGTTACACACCTCTCACCTTTGTATAGGCCTCATCTGCAAAGAAAATAAGACATAAATCTGAATTACTATTTTGTTTTATAAGATGACACTACTATAGACACAACAAAAATGGTTCTTGTTCCTGGGTGAGGCTCAGAACCTTTTAAAATTACATATACGTATATATATTTTTTGTAAAACAACATTTTTTTTATATTTGAGTAAAAAGTCATTTTTATTATGACAATAATTAAAATCTATTTTTTTCATATAAAATTTACATTCATATAATATTATGTATCTTTTTTCCCTGGGCACCCCATGTTTGTGGCTTCTCAACCTTAGCTTAGTTTAATAAATAAGTATCCGTACACAAACTTTATAAATATGTATTTGCGTTGTTTTGGGAAGCCTGTGTAACTGTGTATGTTTGTGACTGAGTATATCTGTTATTACGTGTCTATGTATATGTACACGCATACGCGTGTCTAGGGGTTATCCTCTGTTGCAGGAAAATAATTTCACATTTAATCCTAGCAAATCTTTGGAAAAAAAAACTTTCATAGAATGGTTCTTAATAAAAATCTACTTATATATATAAAAGACAATGTGAATTTATATCAATATTTATCGCTAACATCTCCTTGTCTCCCTCCAGATAATACAAGGTATTTATCGTATTACTATGACTAAGGAATTTATTATATACTATTAATATGACGAGGTTATTATTAAATTTTGAAAAGCTCCGTTTTGAGCTTTACAATCAGCAGAATTTTCGCCCTGTCTGTGGAGCATAGAATATGCAGACTCTTTTATAGAAATAAGAATCTCCCTCCTCAAAGGTGAAGTCTTGGGTGAGACTAAACTTGATTTGATGGAGAGATTCTTATTCTTGAGTTCTGGGGAGTGTGAACTACCCTTTCATAGTCATCACTCCCAGATCCACGTTGCGCCGGAGTGTTAGTACAAGTTGGGGTCCCATATATGAGCCAAAACGATATGTTTAAAATCATTTGACAGGACTGTGTGCAAAGGAATTTAAGAAACAATAACATAAAAACGGGAATATGGAAGCGATTGGCTAATTACGAGGCGTAAGATAATCTGTACAGATTGATATGCGGTTAAAATCAATCAATAGAATTTGAAACAAATATTAATACAATATCAAATCCAGACAAATTTCATTTAAATATTATAAAATTTGTTTTATAATTATCATTCTTTGGTCCAAAATAATAGAATATCGTTAAAAACAGTTTTTTAAAATCATTATGTAATACTAAGGCCAGTTCTAGAATTTGATCAAATAAAACATTGTAAAAGATTTTAGTACATATTTCAATTTACTATGATCCAAAGCATGGACAACTACTCACAGTTTATCGATCATACGGAAATTTTATCTCTCTGATGAAATAAAATGGAAATCTTCCAATTTATAGCTGTGTCAGTACTACGCTATGGCTGCAGCACTTGTGCTCGAACTCGAACAATCAAGCACATTTTGATAGAATGCACAAAACTAAACCACACCAGGAAAAAGTTTTATCAGACAAACAGCATGAAGGAACTATTTTAAAAATTGCTCTCAAAAGCATAATCAATTTCTTAAAAACAATTGGCCTCCTATTAAAGATATAGACAATGTTACCAACACCTTCGACCATCAAGTTTATACAAGCAAAAAGCTTTGACATTTATATATACACACATATACATATCAGAATTTAACACTCAATGACCCTTAAGAGGTCAATTTGCCATAAATCCAACCATCACCAACCTAAACATATGCATTTAAAAATCATATATATAGTATATGTGTAAAATGGCTCTGGCATTAAATAACCTATAGAGGTTGATATGACATTAAATCCAACCAACCAATAACCAACCAATCGAACAAAAGATAGAAAGGAACTACAAAAGTATGCTACGTCCTGTTTTAACAGATCCTGGAAGCAGTACTCAACAAAAAACCAGCTGTATGTATACTTACCTCCCATCTCACAAACAATCCAAGAAAAACAATTAAAACATGCTTGCCATAGCTAGGAATCTAAGGATGAACCCATAAGCGACATTTTTCTATGGACTACTACACATGGAAACACCAGTGTTTGCCAACCTGTAAAAAGTTAATTTAACTAGCTCTGTGCTGACACTAGATGCCGTTTAAAGAACCTACCGAGAGCGATGACCAATAAGGACGGATGTGGTGAAAGACTCAAGGGAATCCGTTCTGTCAGTATGTCTTAATGATGATGATGATGATGATGACGTTGATGATGCAAATGAATCCTCTGTTTCAATTTTTGGTTAGTGTGCCAAAAGAGTCAACGGTTTCAAAACTCAACGAATGTTTGAGCAAATCAAATTGCATTTTTATGATTTCAGTATAAAAAATATTGAGACAAACATCAATACGTGTCGCTATTGATTGTATGGCAGTGAAAACAGTTCAGAATCAAATGAAGCATTCTTCAAATAGTTGCTCTTAGTAAAATGTTTCTACAAACACTCTGAAAATGCAAAGGAAAGTTTAAAGAAATCCAAAAAAGAGCTTCAAGAAGATTCCATACTTAATTTACGGCACATCAACTCTCGTTGAATTACGTTATCTAAAAGTAAGTCTTTTTTCCTGGTTGTTATATGGTTTCAAATAATTGAAGATAATCATTTGTAAACAATTGTAGATTCAAGTAACTATTCTTAATACAAATAATTTGCACTAATTTATATGGTTTCTAGTATCTCTATTCTTGTAATTTTTTAAAAAGTTCCAGCTGACCACTGATGAGACCTTAACAGGTCCTACCACTCCCAGTCAGAGTGGACCTGGAAGTAATGGCAATGAAGGAGTGACTCTACACACCTGAAATATTTCAAAAAGTTATATCATTGATTTCCGTGTAAGACATTTTCAGCTAGAAGTCTACTTTATACGATTGAACCATAAGGTGAATATTAGGTTAAAACCTATCTGACAAACACAAAGTAAGGATTCAGTTTATTATTACGAAGGTCTTTTAATAGATAAGTTGAGTTTTGCGTAAGGAGCTGTCAATAAGAAGCATTATTTACAGTTCTAACTTTTTCAAGGAAATCAATAATCATGGATCTTTTCATTTCTCCGAAGACTGTCAGCTTGTCCTTCTTTATTGACCGCAACACAAGGAATTTTTTCTTTACCAGAGTCAGTGTGTTTCTATTTCATTGACTGTATATTTGACTTTGGCTCATAATAGGCAAACCCATGTTTAGCCTAATCGTAAAGATTTTAGTAAAACCTATTTCTCCATACACATTACACATTCTTTTGTAAATTTCACATGGTTTGTACTTCTCTGCTACCAGTAATTCGATGATAGACCTCTATTGAAGCCTGGGTTGGTTGGTTGGGCTTTATGGCATATCAACCTCTTATGGGTTATTTCATGCCAAATCCTGTTTATGTATATATATCAAATATATATGAATTATATGCGCATATTTTGTAGTTTAACACTTTTAGACAAACCAGAGCTCACTTGTTTGTACACAATAGTACTTGGAGCTATTTTGAAGCCTGGGGTATTCTGTTTGAAAAGCCTGAAAACAAATGTTTTTTCAAAATCAAAATACATTTTGCTATAAACTGATTTCAAACTATGCAGAAAAAACTTCTGAAAAAAATATTTTGCTTTTTCAAAAAGTTCCCTTTATTTATTGAATAATCCTTGTAGATAGATAAATTGACATTATTTATTCCGTCATAGATAGATAGATAGATAGATTGATTGATCCTCGTATTTATTGAATGATCTTCGGATATATCTATCATACAAATCGAATCTCTCATTAAAAACTTGGTATTTTGAAAATTTGAAAAACTAATATGTCAGAAATATGCTCAAATGTCTCATTGATGAGCACAGAAAATTTGACGTCTCTAGCTATTGTTGTCTTTGTTTAATAAGACAAAAGCTATATGGTACAATCCTAGTAAGATACGAACATTGATTCTTGCATAAGTGGCGTCATTCCATGTCCATATATTTGACATATTATTTCTGATATGCATATTTCTAATAACACGATTATAGATTAAACATAGTCTGACCCAAAGTTTATCCTTGATTATTATTTCTGATCTGTGCTCTTCCTTTGTCGAATGACGACGATATGAGTGATTTCCAATAATAATATAACGAAAAATTAAGATGCAATAACGTACACTGCAAAATTAAAAAAATAACGACAATGTTTTTTTTTACTAAACTTAGAATAGTTGTTGCACAAGGCCAGAAGTCCGGGACAACCAGAATGAATCAAACTTTATAACAATAGTATCTCATATAGTTTGTGAACCATTATATCACGTGAGATAAACAAACATATAGACATACATTAAGTTTAACTTTGTCTGACACAGGAATACAATTAGGTAGCTTCCCTTGAGATAATAACTCACGACACTAACTTCTTAGCAATCTGCCCCCACTATATCACCTATCATATGAGCTCATATATATGAGCTCAGATAAAACAGAGTTCATGTGTTTTACTCAAGCCTCTGAAATTAGTAGATTAGTTCTCATACCTCGAGAGCTATATCTCATCTACTGAAAACAATATCACCATACACAAAGGTGAAGGCTATTGGCAGGTTAACGACCACAGAGAAATTTGATCTCTCTGATGAGATAAATGGGGCTGTAGAATACACCGACTGCATCTCTGCAGGGGGGTAAGACTCCCCCAACAAGTGTCCTGGATATGACACTAAACAATCTGATGGAGAGGCCTGTGGAATGCTCGAACTTTGGGGAATGCGGAGTACCTCTTCATTGCCATCACTCCCAGATCCACTATGGCCTGGAGTGGTAGCACTTATTAGGGTCCTATCACTGGGTTGTATAGAACTGTTTGACATTTAAATTAAGAGCAAACAAATGACTAATGCTAAATTGAATTGTTTGAAATAGAACTGTTTGATCATTAAACAAATGACTGATATTTAATGGAATTGTTAATGATGCATAGCTATACCAGGAACCATTTAACTTTGTTGAATTATGCTAAACTGAATTGTTTGAAATAGGTCTGTTTGATCCTTTAACTGAGTGGAAACAAATGACTAATACTGAATTGTTAGTGACACGTAGCAATACTTGAAAATATTTAACTGTGTGCAAACAAACGTTTAATAGTAAATAGAATTATTTGTATTTAATAGAAATAAGTAAAACCATTTAACTGTGCGCCAAAAATGTGGTCAAGATCGTTTAAATATATTATCTACAAAATGTGTTCAGAAATCATATATTTAGCAAATAAGAATAAAAAGGATTTAGCAATAAATAACCCAGATAGGTTGATATGACATAAAACCAAACCAAACTGATGAAATAAAACAGGAATTCTTCGCAACTATAATATGGTAGACCTTAACGAAGACAAAAAGCAAGGTAGTAATTTCACAATGATGCTGAGCGCTATTTTAAACAAATCCTGGAAGCATCACCCAACTAACCAGCATAACTTACCCCCACCTTCAAAAAAACTATCCAATGGAGACGAGCAAGACATGCTGGGTACTGCTGGGAAACTAAGGACGAATTTATGGATTCCAGTGTTTGTAGACCAGCAAAAAACTTGCATTCAGCATCTCTGAGTGGATATTGCATACCCTCTAGAGGACTTACAAAGAGCAATAGTCGAAAGATGCGTATGGCGAAGGAAAGAGAGAGCAGGGAGAGAGTTAAGGGAATCCATGCTGTTAACATAGCACGCTTTGATGATACTAGGCCCCTCTCACTCACATACACATTAGGGTAGGTCGATTTTGGAACTGTAAAAAGAATAATGCGGTGAAAGTTGCAAAATAACATCAGAAATTACCCAACGAAATATTTTTTTCCAAAATTTTGTATTTTTTTGCGAAACCGCATTTAAAGACATAATATTTTGTGATTTTAGTCGTGATATCGGTGACGATGGAAACCTGTATCCATAAAATTAAAACCGAGACTAAAGGAAAATTAAACAATAAAATTTGTTAAATAATTGATATTTTAAAGTTTATTATCCATTTTCATATTATGTTTTATTAAATGACCAAGAACAAAAATAAAATACATTAAAATATATAGTTTAAAATACAAATAACGACTTACTAAACCTCGTTTTATTTACTGGATATTTTTTCGGCTTTCAGCGGTGGTAAATATCTTCGGAGTACTTCGGTTTGTTTATGTTTTTTACCCTTATAATTAACGCAAATATATATATTTCGCAAAGTGGACATACTATTAAAATATTTAAACATTTTATAATTATTGTAATTTATTTATATTTTAAAATTTAGTGTTTTTTTAAGTGAAAAGTCGGTTTACGAGTTAATTTTGGAACTAAACAGTACAATACTGTTGTTTGATAAGTAAACATTATTATTTTTTTTAATGAATTTCGAAATTTATTTACAATTTTTTTAAAACATCTTCGTGTATTTTCAGACAATATATATATATTCTTTTTACAGATATTTTGATTAAAAAATGGCAGGAAAAAACACTGGAGTTTCCACTCGAAGTAAAGGTGCAATTAGATTTTCAGGTTTACCATCACCATTGGATAAAACTGAGCAACGAACTTGTCGACAAATAATTCAATACAGCTATTTTTTAATGAACACTTATCCCTACCTTTCTTGTTTAGGTATTTCTAAATTAATAGCAAAGGACGTGATAGATATTTGGAAGGTTGTCAACCCTCGTTTGCCTTTGTTAAAGGAAATTAGTGTTGTCAACAAGGTGAAAATTCTATGCTTTCAGAAGGCAAAACAAATAAGTAGGAAACATCTACCTGCTGCCCAAACAAAATTCTGGAAGGAAAAGTTGGATACATTTTTTGATATATCATCATGTTCGTGCAACCTGCCAATTTTAAGTTGTGACAATATTAATGTCAAATGCACCAAAGAAAATTGCCAGACTAAGCACATCATCTGCACTTGTCCTCTGACAAAAAAGCCAACAAAAAAGTAGGAAGATATCCCCACCAATAGCTTCAACATTATATGTTCAGGGTGATTCTTCCCATTCTTACTCATCTTCTCCAAGGGATGAAACAGAGGATTATAAACAGCTAGATAGTCCTCTTCAAGTGCCTTATAACCTCACAAAAATTCCAAAGTATGCTCTTGAGTTAGTTAGGGGTGATATATTTTCTAATCTTGGAGCCAGCCTTGCCCATGCCTTGCTCTTGGATTTGAGGGCTATTGGCTTTTTTATCCCTAATATAGATATAAAGAATATCTATATGGATAAATGTAAAATAGAGCAAAGGCTAAAGTGAAAACAAATGCCTATGAAAAGCATAATGAAAATGTGGAGAATCTTCTTTGTATAGGAGTTGATGGGAGGAAAAAGACACACTACACTACAAGGAATCAGTGGAGGAAAATGGAAGTAAAATTCTGAAAAAAGCCAAAGGACCTAATGCCACTTGACAATCAAAAAGGAGACACCAAATGAGAGTATATATTTGATTCACAGGGTTCTTCTTGATACTGGTGCAACTGGTACACTATTAAGGCTGTCCTTGTTGACAACACGAATGCAAATACAGGCTGTGAAGGTGGACTTGTTACACTTTTAGAAAAAAATAAAAATAAATCTTCACACAATTGGTTGCTCCTTACATCAAAATGAACTTCCATTTAGAGCTCTATTCAAACATTTAGATGGTACCACAAAAAGCCACACTACATTCAATGGTCAATTGGGTAAATTATGTGCAAATGATTGCCATAATTTACCCCCAAAATCTTTTTCAGCTGTTGAGAATCCCCTGGAGTTTCATTTTGGAATGAAAGATATAGATAGCCTTAGTAGTGACCAAAGACTACTCTATGAATATACAGTTGGTATTTCTAGAGGTAAGGTGGACCCTAGATTTGCATTGTGGAAAATATGTCCATTAAACCAGGCAAGGTGGTTAACTTTGGCCATCAGGCTCATGTGCCTATGGACTCGTGGGGCATATCCACAGAATCTTTCGACTAAACTATATAGTTTGATAAATTTTATTGTGAATATTTATGCTATTTGTTGGTTTGATATAAAAAAAGTAACAAGTTCCATCACCAGCAAATTCATATTTACAATATGATTGACAGGATACGAAAGAAACCAATTGAGTTTCAAAGGATTACATTAAAAAACCTCCAGTATAATGCCTTGCATTACTTCTGGAGAATGTTTTATTTTCAATGGTGAAATTTGATGAACCTGAAGTGAGAGAAGAGGGTATAAAAAGAATTTTGGCCATTAGGTACGTTTATATTTATTCATACAAAACTGGTTGAAGTACTTGTGCCCATTTATTGAAACATTTTAAAGATTACATCTGATTTCACCAAATATTATTAAAGCAGAACAAATTGCATTTAAAAATTAAACTCAAATTATTTTTTATATTCTTTCAGAAGAGGGAAGCCAGTCAAGAAAAGATTTTAAAAGATCCCAATGATCAACTTTAAAGTTGTGCACTGAACTGATTTAATTGATTTGTCAGTAAATGGAGTCTGTGAGCCACCACTCACACTAGATTTTTTTGACGATGAATTACAGAATTCATTGTTAACTGGTGAAAAGATTAACTTGCCAGATTTCCCTTCACATTCCCAAGGTGTGGAACGGGCAGTTAAGTTAGTAACAGAGGCTTCTCAATCCGTGTATGGCTTTGAAGCAAGGCACCAGCTCATACTTGCAAAAGTTTTGTGCCAACAATTGAGACCAGCGTTTTCATCTAAGGGCTCATATATGGAACTATTTGATTCCATATATTAAAAATTATTAAGCAATTATTTGTTTTTCCATATTTGTTTATTTGTTGTGTTTCAATTCATATCAGGAAAAAGTTTTTTTTTCAATATATTCGAATATTACTGCTTGAATAATAGCATTTTAGATTCGACAGAGGTAAAGCAGGGTGGGGTAGGGGTTCAATTTTCAATTTGAAGTTTTGTTATAATTTATTTATTATATTTCCATAAAATAAAATGAGATTTCCTAATTTAAATACTGAAATTGTTTTGTTTTTACGTCAATATTTAGGCCAAATCAGGCAAAATCGAGGACTTTTCAGTACGTGTTTATTCAAAATCTTTCATGCCAAATTAGCAAAAAACTGTTGAAGATTCAGATCTAATTTTTGGTATGAGTATTTAATAGGTATATACACAACTTTCAGTGCATTATTCTTTTTGATATTTAAAAAAAAGTGAAAAATCAACCTACCCTAATACACATGCACCTATAAATAATAATAATAATAATAAAAATAATAATTTCAACCAACTAGTCAGAGACTCGCCGATCAAGTTAGAATGATAATAAAGAAGTGTTGGTTTTCAGAACTTGAAATAATTGAAATACACCAAAAAATGAATGATCATGAAAGGGGGAATTATACATTACCTAGCTCATCAAATATTAACAAACAAAAACAGCCCATCCAAAATGAACCACCAACTTGGGAAAATGGAACCCCCACCCAACCTAACACTACACAACAAAACAACCTAGAACTAACATTAACACAAGAACAAAAGTTAATTCTAAGAAATTTAAAGATGATTTTAAACAGTGAAAAGACCACTTTGCCATCATTAAGAAACATTGAATGGAGAGTAGTTAAGGCAGAAACAAATAAAGTGAATCAAGTTCTGACATGTATATCAACGAATAATATAACCGAATTAAATGAACTAATTTATGCTGGAGCGAAATTAGTTTGCGAGAAAATTGGGATCCCCTCAAAAATCACGAAAGAAAAGTCAAAACCAGGATGGGAATTTCGACTAGAAACTCAGATAAAAAACCTACGAGAACAGCTAAAAGTGATAAAACAAAAGAAAAACGCTGAAATAAATAGGAACAGGGAAGAAAAGACAACACAAGAAAAACTTGCAATACAACTTGAGGAAATATACCAGAAAGTACTGGCCAAAGAAGGAAGGTTAAAGAGATATCGACAAAGGGTAAAACAATACAGACAAAATAGGACATTCCAAAAAATGAAAGAAAATTCTATCAACAATTGGAAGGAGATGACAATAAAACATACCAACAACCGAGCAAAAGAAACCCAACGATTCTGGACTAAAATATTGTAACCAAATAAACATAAAGAAAAGGCTGAATGGATGAACCAATTCACAAGAGAACTAGAAGAACTCGAAGAAGGCCCGAAAGCTGAAATTCACACTGATTTACTCAAAACGACACTTAACGTATCAAACTAGAAAACGCCAGGCCATGATGGAATACATGGTTTCTGGTTCAAGAGGTTCACCTCCATCCACGACAGACTATCACTAGAAATGAATAAATGCCTACAAACAGCACACGTACTTGAGTGGATGACCAAAGGAAGGACCACATTGATACAAAAGGACCCAAACAAAGGAACCGCCCCAAACAATTACAGACCATTAACTTGCCTACCAATGATGTGGAAAATTTACCACTCTCTAACAAGCCGCGGATTGTTCCCTGGCGAACAGAAAGGATGCTGCAAAGGATCCAGAGGCACAGCAGAACTACTTTACATAGACCAACACATTCTAAATGAGAGCAAAACCAGACGGAAAAACCTAGCTATGGCCTGGGTTGACTACAAGAAGGCATATGATATGGTTCCGCATAGCTGGATAATAAACAGCCTCAAAATGTACAAAATATCAGATGAAGTCATAAACTTCATCGACAAAACCATGAAAACCTGGAGTGTGAAATTGGCAGTAGGAAGAAGAAGATTAGCTGAAGCAAAGATCCAAAGAGTTATTTTCCAATGAGATGCTCTATCACCCTTACTATTCATAATTGCCATGATGCCACTTAACCACATACTCAGAAAATGCACAAACTGATACAAACTTAGTAGATCGCAGGAAAAAGTTAATCATTTAATGTACATGGACGACATCAAACTTTTTGCAAAAAATGAAAAAGAACTGGAAAACCTAATACACACAGTTAGAATATACAGTTGGGACATAGGAATGGAATTTGGCATAGAAAAGTGTGCAATGCTTGTAATGAGAAGTGGCAAACTGACGGAATGGAACTATCAAACCAAGATAAGATTAAAACGCTCGCAGAAAACGAAACCTACAAATACTTGGGCATCTTGGAGGCTGACACCATCAAACAAGTGGAAATGAAAGAAAAAATACAAAAAGAAAATATCAGGAGAACTAGAAAACTACTCGAGACAAAACTCAGTAGCAGAAATCTTATCAAAGTAATAAATACCTGGGCTGTACCACTCGTTAGATATTCTGGACCCTTTCTCAAGTGGACCAGAGACGAACTTAAACAAATGGACCAAAGAACAAGAAAACTGATGACAATGCATAAGGCTTTACATCCCAGAGACGACGTTGACCGACTATATGTTTCAAGAAAAGAGGACGGAAGAGGACTTGCCAGCATTGAAGACAGCGTTGACGAATCGATACAATGACTCGAAGACTATATACAAAAACACGAAAGAGGACTCATTACAGCCACCAGAAACGATACTAATAACACGATGGAAAACAGAATGAAAATAACTAGGAAACAAAAATGGGAAGGAAAACAAATCAATGGGCGGTTTAAACGACTAATAAACAACATCTCACACGACAAAACCTGGACATGGCTAAGTAAAGGAAATTTTAAGAGAGAAACAGAATCTCTCCTAATAGCAGCACAAAACAACCCCGTAAGAACCAATCATATCAAAGCGAGAATAGATAAGACGCAACAAAATAGCAAATGCAGACTATGTGGTGACAGAGATGAAACCATCAATCACTTAATAAGCGAATACAGCAAATTAGCGCAGAAGGAATATAAGACTAGACGTGATGTGCAAGAAATTTAAATTTGACCATACAAACAAATGGTATATGCACAACCCAGCACCTGTCGTAGAAAATGACACACATAAACTCCTATTGGACTTCGACATACACACGGATCACCTAATCTCGGCTAGAAGACCAGACTTATAATAACAATCAACAAAAAAAAGAGAACTTGCAAAATAGTCGACTTTGCTGTCCCGACTGACCACTGAGTAAAACTGAAAGAATGTGAAAAGAAGGATACGCACCTCGACCTTGCTAAGTAATTGAAAAAACTGTGGAACATGCAGGTGACAATTATACCAATCGTAATTGGTGCGTTTGGAACAGTAACAAAAGGATTACTAAAGGGACTGGAGGAGTTAGAAGTTGGCGGACAAGTGGAAACAATCCAAACGACAGCATTATTGATACGGCCAGAATACTGAGAAGAGTCCTGAAGAGTTGAGGAGACTTGCTGTCACTCAGACTCCAGTGAAAAACCATCGGCTAACGCTGATGTGAAAAGCTCTAAAGATTGAATAACAATAACAATATATATATATATATATATATATATATATATATATATATATATAACAGTATGGAAGCTTATCTGCGACCAATGGTTTCATTCCGTTTTTACTCGGCAATCAGTCGGAAAAGATTGACAAGTAAAGACGGCATGAAACCAATGGTCGCAGAGCAACATCGATGCTATTTATTATTATATAATAGGTCTCTCACATATATTAAGCACTCTCCAAATTATACTGCATTTGGTCTACCACTAACCCACCCAGCGAGATAGTGACAACAATAGACTGTCCTAATATATATATGTATTGCGTTAATACTTCGATAATTATATTTACAGAGATCTTTCTTGCTATATACAGGTACATTTCATTCGTCCACAGCTGCACATATACAGCCAATACTTGAGATCAAATACTTGCCGTTTATTTCACATAGAATCTGCGTCGACATAGAAAAAGCGCGAAGGCTGCCATGTTGCGTTGTTATGAATTAAACAATAGCACGTCCAATGCAAAGAAACTTGGGCGTTGTCGGCCTCCGGCGACAGGTCAAAGGTTACCATCTCGAGCTGTACACCTCTGCCTTTTCTCTATATCCGCCACTACCTTTACCATCTGAGTTGCTTCCATCCCTACACCTGCTCCCCCAACAGCGTTTGTTAATCGGCGGAACATGTTTGGAGAGTAATTTACAAGCAGGCTTATTTGACATTATTAAATTACTGCACGAGAGATCGATGGCTTCAAGATGGCTGACAAAAGCTTCTGCACTTCTTCCAGTTTTCAAAAACATCCAACTTTTACGCTGTCATTGTTCTTTTCTTTTTCCTTTCTTTCTTTTACCTTCTTTCTCTTCAGCCTTTCTACATTTTTCTTCAGTTTTCACTTATTTTTGTCAACTTCCTTTCACTTTTTAAACATATAGAGAATGGACATATCTCCCTTTTCGTTATTTTATAACTAACTTTATTTTCTGCGTCTCTTCATTTTTCAAATAGTCATTCATTCTTTTCTTTTGAATTTTATTTTACCATCTTTACCACATCCCCCCTCAGTCTAAACTTCTCACCTTCTCACATCTCTCTAAATTCCCCTCCCTCAATATATATACATATATAAATATATAGAGAGAGACAGACCGACAGAGAGAGAAAGATAGTGGGAAAGCGAGAGAGCAATGTAAATAGATAGATAGATAGATAGATGTGCCCAAGAGATGCTCCAAAAGTAATGCTAGCTACGTATTTCCATGAAAACTATTACGGATAAAAGGTGTAGAGTTACAGTACAGGATAGAGTAAGTTTTCAGCTCCAAAACATTAATTCCCTCTCATCAACAAACATTGATCTAGCAATTTTTTTAAAATAGAAAAACATCTTTTTTGACCATGGCAAGGAAGTTTATGTTGATCGCTGACGAAAACGCATATTCAATGGTAGTGACTCAGCGGAAAGTTTTTTTAGCAGAAAACTTGCTCTATCCAACGATGTTGTTGTGTTCTGTGTAACTGTTATAGTTTATGTGGAAATAAATTAGGGACATAACATTCAGAGCAATTCTCATTATCATATATAAATCTCTATGATATGTCCACTTGTTCTACTTCCTTTTCCTTCCCTTTCTTCTTCTTCTTCTTCTTCCTCTTCTTCTTCTTCTTCTTCTTCTTCTTCTTCTTCTTCTTCTTCTTCTTCTTCTTCTTCTTCTTCTCCTCTCTTCCCTTTTCCTTTATCTCTCTTTTCATTTTCCTCTCTTTTCTCTCTCTTCTCCCTTTTTATGTCTATCTTTCTCTTTTCTTTTCCTTTCTCTCTTTCCTGTCCTTCTTCTCTTTCTTCTTTTCTTTCTTTTCTTTTCTTTTCTTCTTTCTGTCGTTCTAATCCGTTATATCTCTCAATGGTTCCATTTGTTTTACATCATTGCCTTACACGTGATACTTTTTGAAGTATGAACACTGATTTAATGATTGAACGGTCGTATGTTCTTTCTTTGTATATATAATTTCCTTCCTTGTTTTTTTTTATATATTTCATGAAATATCCGTCGTTTATCAATGAACTCTTGATATCATCATTTTTAAGATCCAGATGATGGTTTTTTAAAAACTGAAACGTTATAATGCCAACTTTCTTTCGCAATAAATTCTTCACTTTGGATTACTTTGTTTTTCAATTATTTTTCAAATCTCAATTTACCTACATATATCTATATACATTTATTCAAACCCTTCACCACTATTAGGATATGGCACAAGGCCAATTTGCTAAGTGGGTTAAGACTGGGTTTTTCTTTCTCCTTAGCTGGTTGCCCTTCCGACGTTAGAGAAACTAGTCTGCCCTACTATTTTCCAATAGCTGGTAGAAAAGAGATTAATTCATGCCTTTCACAAGGGTTTTAGCGCAAAGTGGAATTCAAGCAGTCTTATCCTGGATTTGATCTTTCCTTCGACGATCTTATTTGTTGTTTTATTTTTATTATCAATATCATAAATAGCGATTGATAATTCCACCAATTTTCTTACCATTTCATTTTTACTCTTCTTCCATTCTTTTTCTTCCTAGTCCTTCGAATTTCATTTTTCGTGGCGAGATGTTTTTTTGAGTTCTACTTTCTGACACTATGAAATTCTTAACCTTTTTCCCCTTTATTTAAAGTTTAAGCGAGTGAAAATATTTTTCGCCAACCAAGTTTGTTCAGCCTATAAATGCTTCATTCTTATCCGGTGGTCCTTCTTAAAAAAGATGTTTATCATGTATTTGTGGAGCGTTTTTATAACATGTTCGAAACGTACTTTCATTTAAAGAGAAAAGAATACATCGGAGTTTAATTAGTCTATACATTTAAATTTTGAGGTTTGGTTATTTGGTTAAATGGCATATCAACCCTTGATGATAATTTAATGTTAAATCTTTTTTTATAAATGTGATTTTAAAGTAAATACTTTTTTTAAACGAGTCAGTAATCATTCGTTTGCACACAGTTAAATGGTTTCAAGTTTGCTATCTAGTAATGACACATCAACCCCTGTTGGCTACTCAATGCCAAATCCTGCTATATATATATATATATCTTTTCAACATATACATATATATATATGTGTGTGTGTGTGTGTGTGTGTGATTTGTAAAACATAATTGGTAGATAGCATTTTCAACAAGCCAGAGCTCATTTGTCTGCAAGTTCTGCTATTCAACACTAATAATTCCATTTAATATTATTCATTTATTTGAATACAGTCAAATGGTTTCAAGTATTGCTATCTGACACAAATAATTTTATTTACACACAGCTAAATTGTTTCAAATATTGATATCTGATATTAATTGTTTTAATGCTGTCAGTCAAATGTTTTCAAATGTTACTATTTAGCACTAATAATTATATTCAACATCATTCGATTATTTGTGCACAGTTAAATCTTTTCAAGTATTGCTATGTAATACCAACAATTCAATTTAATATAAATCATCATTAATTTACATAAATGATTAAATAGTTCTATTTTAGTTATTGATGTGACCCTAACAGGTACAACCACTGCGGGTTAATGAAGTAATGGCAATGAAGAGGTACTCCACGTTCTTTAAAGTTCCAGGACTGAAGTCTTAATATTAGATGTCTTGGTGCCATATCCAGGACATTCTTACACCTCTGCAGAGACACCGTCGGCGTATTTTACTCCCTCAGCTGACTGGGTTCTTTATATAAGCTCCACAGTTCTCTTCTTATATATATATATATATATATATATATATATATATATATATTAGATTTATATATTTAATGCCATGAAAGTTTGCGACCTTTGGTTTCATGAAGTTTTACAAACAACAATCGTCAGGCAGATAACGAAAGGAGATGAATAAATCGAAAAATACTCTCAAAAACCGTTGGATTGTGTAGAAATCTTTATATGTGCTTGTAAGCGTGTGTGTGTGTGTGTGTGTGTGTGTTTTATAGTTGCATATTATTGAGTGTGGATGTGTAAGTGGTGTTTAGTGTATGTGTATGTTAAGATATATGCACAGTGCGATAAAATTGGCGTTGTTTACCGGATAGGATGATTTGGTTTGGTTTCTTTGTTTAATGACATATGAACCTTTGTAGCTTATTTAATGCCAAAGCCATTCTCCAAGAAGAACAGTAGCGGTACTATTTAACCCATAGCTGAGAGGATAAGGGGGTTCATACCTTTCCCAAGGGTATTTGTCCGAAAGTGAACGTAATAGCGCAACTGGAGTACGAACTCGCTTACTACGATTCCGCAGTCTATCGCTTTAACCATTACACCACGAGGACACCCCCCCATCCGGATGGGAGAACGCAGTTGTATCGAAATATTGCTACAGTAGAGGCGAGAAAAAATTCTTTATTTCTATATGTGTAGGTGATTATAACTAAGGAACAAAACATCATCATTGCATTTCGAAGAAAATAAAATAAAGATATGATTTGTAAACGTAATTAAGTGAGTGTTGTATGGTAGGCCAGAATCACAGTGAATATCATGGTGGAAGTATATGTCGTATTGTATCTATATGTATATATGTATGTATATATGTATATATATGTATATATTTGTATGATCTGTGTTCGACAGGCTGTTGCCTAGTCCGGCAAAGAAAACTGCTAAAAAAGATAATCAGAAGACTTTAGTTATCTGGTTTTCTTTTTAATAAAAAGATAAACCTTATAATCCAGGTGACAAAGTTTTTTCAAAAACTTTAAGGCTGGAAAAAGGTATTGGGAAGAGGGAACGATAACCAACAGAATTGGACAGGTCATATATGACGGAAAAGGTGAAAAATTTCGGTGCAAAAGATATTGGAATCAATTGAGACCCTGACACACAACAGTGGCCACGGAAAATACCGAAGTGATTCCAATGGAAATCCTGTATGACGGATTCGAAATTCCCGTTCCAGTAAGTCAACGTTCGCAAATGGATGTATCCCAGACCTGTGAAGATACAGGCGCAGCACGATAAACTTAGCGTGGTTTACCGGATGGGAAAACGCAGTTGTATCGAAACATTGCTACAGTAGAGGCGAGAAAAAAAATTCTTTATTAATTTCTATATGTGAAGGTGATTATAACTGAGGAACAAAACATCATCATTGCATTTCGAAGAAAATAAAATAAAGATATGATTTGTAAACGTAATTAAGCGAGTGTTGTATGGTAGGCCAGAATCGCAGAAAATATCATGGTGGAAGTATATGTTGTATTGCGATATACAATGGAATATTGTACAATATTGGTATTTTATGTTGGGAGGAGATTTGAGTTAGATTACAATAATAATTTGTATTGTGTTGATGATATGTTGCGCGTATATCATAGTAATTCATGATAGTACGTACGTAAGGAATATAATGGTAAGGCGTTGCAATTGTTGTTAGTATTAACTATGTTTTCTTTTTTTTATGTACGATGATGATTATAACTGAAGAACAAAATGTTATCATTACAAAATTAAGGAAATAGATGATCGGTTTGGGAGGTATGGTTAATAGGTGGGGGGGTTGTGATTGTTATTCTTAATAGTTATCTGTATTGTGTTAACGTTATATGACTTATACGTTATTGTAATAAATGATGGGGTGTACGTAGTAAATAAGAAGAATTTTGATCTTCAGTTATAATCATTATTGGCCTCAAATAACCCTCCAAGGTTGATATGCCATTAAAGAAAATATCGACCCCCCAGAAAAGACAAATGTATCATTCGCTCTGTTGGTGGGGCTTAGAGCATGCTGACAATATCCTTGCAAAGTGGTAAAAGCTTACACTATAAAAAGGGGGTGTCCGACGGTACGGCTTCAATCGTGGAAATCTGGGAAATGTGGAGTACCTTTTCAATTACCATAAAGCCCGGTCCACTCAGACCGGGAGAGGTAGTACTTGTTTAGGGTCAAATAAATCTGATTAATATTATTCGTATTTGATAGGAATGCAATTTCCAAACCGCTAAGCATAAAATAACCCTAAACGAGTTGATATGCCATTAAAGTCCTTCAAGTACTTAATCATTGTTTGCTTTTTGTTTGAATAACATCCGTATTGACCCATCGGTGAGACCCAAATTGGTAATATCAGTCGGGCTTACATTTATGCGATATCATAAATATGCCATATAACGTAGTTAGTAAAACCTGTCGTGACTTGTAATTTCACATTTTTTACGATCATCAGGTAATTTCTTCAAATTGTAATATAGTAGTAGCCACACCAACAACTGGAACGTGGTGACTGTGTGTGACCGACAGCAAAGGAGAACATGCGCAATTAGTGCGAAAAACGGTTACATGAGATTTGGGGATTTTTGTGAAAACCGCGTTTTAGGGAGATTATAGTTTATTGAACAAAAAGATTTTTCTTTTCTCGACTCAAAAATACCTCCGAACATTCCCCAGAGGCTGAAACACTCTAATAAATTGCGTACTATTTTTGTTGCCACCTATCAACTATTTCCTTTTTCCTTATTGGTACTTGTCGTTATCGTTTCATCTCTTCAAAAACCAACAACAGAGCTAAAATATCAAAAGTGGGTTGAGACTGTGGTACAGAGAAAGAACGGAATAAAAACTGAAATTCGATATACAATTAAAAAATCGGGGAAAAAAACCTTTATTTAACAATAGATTTAATGTGTGATAGTTCAAAATGAGTTATAATTTATTATAAAATTTAAAGCAAATTTAAATCGAAAGATACTTGGAGAGAAGAAAAGAAAGAGAAAAAAGAAAAATAGGGTCGTAAGAAGTGTAATACAAACCTATTTCCGTGTATGTCATTATTTCGTTGAATTTATTTTCCTGTATAGCAGTATTTCCTTTGGTTCTGTTTGTGGGTATTGCATTATATATATATATATATATATATATATATATATATATATATCCTTTACTCAACGCAGATCTACCATAACAGGTGACATTAATCGAGAAAAAAAGAAAGAAAGAGAAATTGTAACAAAAGGTAAGAATGGAAAAAGCTTAAATACAAGATGTTGTTAGAAGATAAAGAGAAAGAGAAAGAGATGGATAGATAGATAGATAGATAGAAACTGATTGCGGTTGTCTTTAACATTTCATTTAACATCACAAAAAAAAATAACACTGTGTGAACCAGGAAACGTTTTTTTCTATCACCAATCGTTTTTATAAATTCGTTTTGTTGATTTTTTTTTGTTTTGTTTGCAGGTTGTTTTTATGGGGGTGGGGTTATTTTCTGTAATTAATGTAGTGGATTGTGCTTTGATCTTTGGTGCTAGAATTCGACAGTGACATTGTTATTATTGGTAGAGTATAATTACATTTCTCTGCCTTTCGATGCTTTCAAGGTCGAATATATCATAGCAGATTTTAAGGCTGATTTTTACTTTCAATTGAAAACCATACACATGTTTTCTAATCAGATCATTTTTTTAAGATAAAAAGCTCTCATCTGAAATGTATTCTTGCTGAATTAAGCAAATGATGCTAAATTTAGGGCTTATATATTCGCTGTATGCTCACATTGTGTCATAGTAAATTTTTAAAAATACATAAAAGAAACTATTCATGAACGAAAGATCTTTTCCAGGACTTTCTCTTGTGCTCGGCAGCCCCTGCATCTTGTTTCAAGCACCAACAATCGTCAACGAGAAAGTTTATATTCCACCGGCTTTGGTAGAGCTTTTCCATAATGCGAATGTCTTAGTGAAAGAATATCCAGGAAGTTTGTAACTTCTGTTTTCAGTGACTGCCAGGCGTACAGTTCAGCTTCGGTCAGTGCTTCGTCAAACATTAGGTCCTTCATATACCAGCCTTAAATTTCTCCATGCTTATCAATGGGAACTTCCCCTGGAGGAAAGCAAAACCAATGCCTTCACAGTCCATTGATTTTATAAAGTTCTTCATTACTACTAACTTGATATGTAAGGGTGGAAGCAGTATGTTTTTTTATTCAACAAGAGGGTGAGACTGAACATTATGCCAGCCAGGTTTTGACCACTGTCTTAACGGCCACTCTTGTCTGACATAATGTTGATCATTAGCCCGGCTGTCCCAGAGTCACAAAAACGTATATACTTTGTGTACATACATTAGAGCTCTAGGACCAGTCCAACCACCTTAAGATCTTCACAGATCAACCATTTGTACTCCTGGTTGTTAACAGCAAACAGCAAATGATCCATGCTGTTGTGAGTTTCTTTCATTTGTACTGAATGCCCAAGAGGGATAGATGAAAAACTATTCCCATTATGTAGAAAAACTGCTTTGAGGGTTCAGTTGGATGAGCCAATAAAAAGTCTCCATTCCTAGCTATCATATTCTAAACCCATTGATTTGATCAATCCAGTTGTTCCCATAAACTAACAATGACTTATCCTAGAATGCGAAATGTCCGATTTCTCTTTCACGGTCTCGATATCGGTAAAACGTTGTTATTAACAACGTTCTACTGATATTGAGACCGTGCCAACGCGAACCCAGCGGCCGAGCAATTTTTTTGAATGGATCGGGTCTCATTTCAGGTAGTTGAGTTCTACTAATGTCAAGGGTTCTGGGTGGTCATCCTCTTCTGACTTCTATGCGTCATCCCCAATTTCAACCGTCATGTGACTTGGTTCGAAATCAGAGTTATATTCCATGTTACCATCTGGCTTAGGAATAGGAAGGTCTTGGCCATAAGGGATTGGTTTTGTGGTAGAAGGAACACCGGTATATTGGACATGATGCCTGTTCTTGCTACTTATTTCTTTTAGATTTATCATGCAGAAATAGCAGTCTGTAATGTGATCTTTTCCTTTACTCCAGTGCATTGGAATGGTAAATATTATTCTCTTCTTTTTACCATTCCCCTAATCCTTCAAGTTCTTCATATATGTTTTACAGCAAATGTGGGGATCGATTGCTTATCCTAATCCTCTAGTTTGACTCCAAAGTAATCGCGATATGCCTTCGTCATAAAGTCAGCGATTTTTGCTTGACGGTTAGGAAGAATCACATTACTGCAGATATAAGAAAACCCGTCAGGATTGTTCTTACATTTGCGATCCATTCTTACAGGAATACAAATGTCAAGCAGAAAAGAGAAAAAATAAATCGGCACTCAGCTCGTCGTTGACACTTAACACAATACATTAAAATTATTTAAAGGTGAAGGATAAACCCCACCCCCTCTAGGTATGTGGGTGTGATCGAATAGGGTGGTATAACGTAGTTAGGTACATATACAACATTATATACTATAATAAACATTAAGCACCGACGATCAGTTGTAACAAGCAGAGTCCACAGTATTTATTTCATTTATTTGTTTTTATTTGAGAGTTAGAGGAGGTGGAGTAGGTCTAGTCTAGGCTTCGTCAACTGAGCAGTCTATAATCAGGAAAATATGTTTGTTTGTTTGTTTGTTTGTTTGCGTTTATGGCATATCAACCCTTGTAGGTTATTTAATGCCATATAAGGAATATAAGTACTGTAACTGAAGTTGATATGACAAGTTATTCCTGCCTTTGGTTGTGTTTTAAGGCATATCGACTCTTCTGGGTTATTTAAAAACGTAACCTTTTTATACATACATATTTTCATTTACATGATTTGTAAGTGTAAATGTTGTTAGTAACATTATTTTTCAACGAGGCAGAGATCATTTTTAATGGTTTCAAGTATTACTATTTAACATTAATATTCCCATTTCTCAATTATTCCTATCGAGTTTAATATTAAACATTTATTTACACACAGTCAAATAATTCCAAGTAATACAATGTAACACTAATTTTATTTAATATAAATCATTTGTTTGCACACAGTTGAATGGTTTCATATATTTCTATCAACCACAATTAATACTATTTAAGATTTATCTTGCGTTTGCTTACTTTTACAAGGTTTCTAGTACAGTAAATGGTTGAATAGTTCTATTTGACTCATAGATAGGACACTAACAGGTACTACCAGTCTGGATCAGAGTGGACCTGGAAATAATGCCAATGAAGAGGAACTGGAGTTCCCCAAACTCCAAGACTAGAGCCTCATCAACAGATGCAGTTTAATTCTACAGCTCCAGCCAACAGGGTTTTATTTCTATCTAAATGTCATTCCCAGGACACAAACTCGGTTTGTGGGGTACGTTCGGTGTATTCTACAGCCCCAGCCAACAGGGTTTTATTCCTATCTTTATGTCATACCCAGGAGACTAATTGAGATGGGTACAGTCGGTGTATTCTATAGCCCCATCCACAAGGGCTTCATTCCTATCTTAATGTCATACACAAAACACTAACTGATGGGTACAGTCGGTTTATTCTACAGCCCCAGTGAACAGGGCTTTATTCCTATCTTAATGCCAAACACTGAACACTAACTGGGGGGTGTACTCTTCAGACCCAGCCAAAAGACTTTATTCTTATCTTAATGTCATACTCAGGACACTAACTGGGGGGTGACAGTCGTGGTATTCAACAGCCCAGCCAACAAGGCTTTATTCCTATCTTATTGTCTTACCCAAGAGATTAACTGAGGTGGGGTATAGTCGTTGTATTTTACAGCCTTAATGAACATGGCTTTATTCCTATCTTAATGCCATACACTGAACACTAACTGGGTGGGGGCGTACTATCGGTGTACTCTTCAGACTCAGCCAACAGGACTTATTTCCTATCTTAATGTCATACCCAGGACACTGACATGTGGGGAGTACAGTCGGTATATTCTACAGCCCCAGCCGACAGGGCTTTACTCCCATCATGATGTTATACCCAGAACAATAACTGGTGGGGCGAACATTCGGTGTATTCTACAGCCCCAGCCAACAAGGATTTATTCTTATCTTTATTTCTGTCTCAATATTTTTCTCCTCGTTCTTCTCTTTCATTGCCATTATTGTTTATTTTTTTAACTTTTGCTAAGATCTTTGGATTTTACTTCCATCTTATTAATTAATTTCTTTCATTTCTGTCAATTTTAATTTTCAGTGAATCATGTCTGTTTGTAATATAACTGTCTTCAATGTTTTAATTTCATGTCGTATAGTTTTTAAACTTCAACTGTAAAACAGAAAGATATATAAATATAGAAGTAAAGTTTTTTCAATTTCTACCACGCCGAGGTGTAGGGGAAGGCGCTTCTTCTTTCCCTGGATACCTCCACTTTACCCATGATCCTCACCTTATAATGCAAGGCAGCATGAAATACCAATTTTTTGAGTCTTTCGTATGACTCGATTTAGGATTCAACCCCGGTCCCCCGGTCTATTAGCAAACACTCTACTCATTAGGCCAATGACCTGGTTGAAAGGTTATATGATAGATTATAATTCTTAAGTTTCGAAATTGAAAGAAACTTTTTTGTCTCAATGTATTCACACTTTTATTTTAATACTATAATTATTTGCTTTTTTGTTTTGTTTTGTTTTCTTCGTTTGTTTTTTTTTTGGTTTTTTTTGTTTTTTTTATTTATTTGTTTTTTGTCTTAATATTTTATTATAATTGTTGTAATTCGTAACGTTGTTATAGCCGTTGCTGTTGTTTGGCTGCTAAGCAACCATGTTAATACTAGTCTGCTAAGAGCGCCTCTAGCGGTGAAATGATGAAGTAGGAAAGACCTACTCGACGAATGAACAGCGATAGGTTTGTGTTTAAGTACGTGTTTGTTCGGTTGTTCAGTAAAGAGAGTAAAGTTGGGAAGATGGTGAGGTAACTGATATGGCGGAAAAAGAAAGAAAGAAAGAAACATAAGAGAAACGAAGAAACAGGAAGAATGAAATAAGGAGGAATGGAAAGAAAAATAATGAGTAACTGCAGCAAAAGTAAAAATGATGACAGAAATTGTTTTCGTTCGTGGAAAGAAGAAAATGGACGGATCTGAATATAACAACATGAAGTTTAATTATTGTTCTTGTTTGTACATCCAACACAAATATCCGTTCTTCAATCAATCAATTCTTTTCTGATTAATATTGTTTCAATGATATATATATATATATATATACCCCACCACATACGTATATATATATATATATATATATATATATATATATATATATACACGCATGTGATAGGGTGTATGTATTGGTATTGGTGCGTTTGTTATGGTGGTCGAAGAGCTTTGGAAGAGAAAATAATTTCAAACATATTTCGCCAATCGTCGTTATGAATTCCGGTTCTATGATATCAAAAGCAGGCATAATAACAAATACCAGCATGATGAAAAATGCCAGCATAATAAGAAATACTACCATAATAACAAATACCGGCGTAATAAAAACAAAAGACCAACAGTCATATTTCTTTGTCTTAATAAAACCTTGTAGAAAGTATCTCGCTTTTTCGCCATTTCAAATACATATCTTTTCAACTGATAGAACAAATAACACTCTTCAAAGCCTTGAATACTTTTTAAAACAAAGACAGCAGTTATTAATTGTTTGATTTTAACGGCATGTGAACCCGCCCGGGGTCATTTCATACCAGGAAGTTAGGGAATTACATGTATTGTATACTTATATTTCCATTTTTGTATGGCATCAAGTACCATTTTTTGAGTCTTTGGTATGACTACACCTGGGATTGAAACCCAGTCTCGCGGAACACTCTAATCATTTGGCCAATGGCTTGGTACCTCCTTTTCCTTTAAAATTAATTTTGAAAATGTAAGATCGAAAACTAATTTTCATTAATGACCGGATTTTTGAGTATGTTACCGTAACACAGATCTAACTCAATGCAAAACCGTTAAAATGCTCTTACTTAAGCAACTTTCAATCTAATTTGCAACTTAATATTAAGAGTACAAATTTTGTCTTTTAACTAATCCTGATCAGTCGGTAGGGGCTGCAGAATACACCAACTTCATTTCAGCAGAGAAGTAAGACAACCCTCAACATGTGTTCTGGAGACGACACGAAACAATCTGATGGTGAGGCTCCAGAAATCCTGGAGCTTTGGAAAATGCGAAATACCTCTTAATTGCCATCACTCACAGATCCACTCTGGTCCAGGGTGGTAGCACCAGATATGGTCCTATCTATGGGTAAAAAAAAACTAAACTGATTACTTTTGTTGAATTGTTTGAAATAGAACTGTTTATATGTTTGAAAATGGATTTGGCATTGAATAATCTACAAAGGTTAATGTGCCATAAAAGCAAAGCAAATCAATCATCCTGATCATTATAATTTCACGACAGAAAAAAGTCTTTGTGGTCTTGTAGCATTGAGTTTGAGTCGATTTCGGCTTAATTTACACGTATTTGTTTTTTTATATCATTTAAGAAGCGTGCTTACCGTGACGATTATCGTCATAGGAAATTGAATCGGTGATCTGAGTTCAAATACTGGACAAACTGTTTGCATTTCCCTTCGCGCTAATGCCCTTTAAAAGGCATGAATACTTATCTCTCCTTCCAGCAATGTGTAAACAGTTGGCCAATTTGTGTTCTTCAACCTTAGTAAGGCAATCAGTCTAGGTGAAGGACAACTGAATTCAAAGCAGCTTTGCTCCGCTAAAAACTGATCTTATATCATATCTTACTCGTAGCAGAGCGTTTGGGTGAATTCAACTAACTTATTTGATGCCGAAATTGGACGATCAAAATAGTTTAGCACTGTCGGGTGATACATTTTCCCCAAGCTTAAGATATTTTCTCTTCTTTGATATTTTCATTTTTCATCCATCTTGCGAAAGCAAGCTTTCCTTTATGCAGTGGTTACCCTCTAATTGCCATCAAATCACAAGTCATTTCTTAATCAGATCTTTCATCCGATTGAATACATCTGTTGTCCGAAAATTGGCCCAAAATGAGAAATAACGTTCGAATGCATTGGGGTGAAAGAGTCAGTCACACTGGAGAATATTTTTTACTTAATACCCAACAAGACGAGAGAAGGGTCTGTTGGTTTTAACGAAGGCAAGACGAATATGAAATATGACAATTGAATGATTATAGATTGCTAATCTAATGGCGGCCATTTTACTGAGAATAGGCGGGAAACAAAGAAGTGCGGGAACGGTGAGTCGATTATAAAGGCCCGTGGGAGGTATGCGCCGTTTATCATATGCCATCGCACCCAGGGCAAGCTTTATCATTTATTCAAACCTTACTCTTTCTTCTCTTTATTTCTCTCTAATGTCAATATAAGTGTGTGTCCTTACTACAATTTATCTACATATCTATCACAGTTGGATCAAATCTCTCTCTCTCTATATATATATATATATATATATATATATATATATTTATCTATCTATCTATCTATCTCATAGTCTGATCATATCTATCCATCTATCTATCCATCGTAGTATCTGTTGTTACTGTTTTGTCTATTTGGTTCAAGTAAAGACTTTTAAAATATTTTCTTTTATAACGATTGCTTTTCATTATTTATATATTTTTCTGTTTTATATACATACACTTTTTACTGTAATTTTACAAATTTAAGATTTTCTTATCTTACGAGCTAATACTTTTCTCAATGCTAGTTCTCATACAAGCGCTGACTGGTGAATTCAGTGGGAGAGAATGTTCCACTCAACTCTCCAGAACTCTGCTCAGGATTCAAGTCAATCTTAACAGTCTCTTTTCCAGGTTCTTTGGAATTATTCCCCCCGCTACGTGTATGGCTGATATTTCTTTCACATTATTATTATTATTTCCTCATTAGACGCTTTTCACATCAGCGTAAGCTGATCGTTTTTCACTGGAGTCTGAGTGACAGCAAGTCTCCTCAAGTCTCCAGGAGTCTTCTCAATATTCTGGCCGTTCTCAATAATGCTGTCGTTTCGATGGTCTCCACTCGTCCGCCAAATTCCAAGTCCTCCAATCCCTTTTGTAATCCTTTAGTTACTGTTCCAAACGCACCAATTACAATTGGTATAATTGACACCTGCATGTTCCATAGTTTTTTCAATTCCCTAGCAAGGTCGAGGTACTTATCCTTCTTTTCACATTCTTTCAGTTTTATTCTGTGGTCAGCCGGGACAGCAAAGTCGACAATTTTGTAAGTTCTCTTTTTTTTTTTTTTTTTTTTGTTTGTTTGTTTTTTTTTTTTTTGTTGATCATTATTAGGTCTGGTCTTCTGGCCAAGATTCGGTGATCCGTATGTCAAAGTCCCATAGGAGTTTATGTGTGTTATTTTCTAGGACAGGTGCTGGGTTATGCATATACCATCTGTTTTTATGGTCAAATTTCTATTTCTTTCACATCTCCCAGTGGATCACCTTACCAACCCAATCGTGTCTAGTCTTATATTCCTTCTGCGCTAATTTGCTGCATTCGCTTATTATGTGATTGATGGTTTCATCTCTGTCACCGCAGAGTCTACATTTGCTATTTTGTTGCGTCTTATCTATTCTCGCTTTGATATGATTGCTTCTTATTGCATTGTTTTGTGCTGCTATTATGAGAGATTCTGTTTCTCTCTTAAAGTTTCCTTTTCTTAGCCATGTCCAGGTTTTGTCGTGTGAGATGTTGTTTATTTGTCGTTTAAAACGTCCATAGAGTTGCTTTCCTTCCTATTTTTGTTTCCTAATTATTATTATTATTATTATTACTTCTTGCAGATTTAGTTGATGAATAAATCTTCTCAATTCTCCAGAACTCTGTATTCTGGCTGATCTCAACAATGCTATGGTTTGGGTGGTCTAAATTCGTCCTCTGATTTCCATCTCTTCCATCCCCTTTCCTTAGATTTTGAAGACTGCTCCAAGTGCCCCAGCTACAATTGATATCACCGTCACCCACATATTCAATAGCTTTCTTTTTTCTCAGGCAAGGTCTAAGTACTTATCTCTCTTTTTTCTTTCTTTTATTCTCTCACTGTGGTCTTCTTGGACGGCTAATTCCACTATACAGTAAGTTCATTTTTCTTTCTTTTTTTTCTTTTTTGTTTTGCTGTTACGACATCAGAGATGCAACCCAACCAAGTATCACATAATGATTATCCTTTTTTCATTCTGGAAACGAATGCAGTCAACTTTCACGATAGACTCGTGATAGTCTCAATCCTGTCATTTTCATGGTGCATGGCAGATTTGAGAAGAAAATGAGATTGATGACGCGTAATCTTCCAGCATACATTCACAACTTTTCATTATCAAAATTGACTGACTCGGTAGTGATTACTCAGTTACGTTAAATGACCCTATCTCAGTGTATATGGGTGAGTCTATGAATGCATTTATACATTAGTATAGTTATTCACTCTCTCTCTCTCTCTCTCTCTCTCTCTCTCTCTCTCTCTCTCTCTCTATCCCGCTTGTTTTATCTGCAAGGCTTAGGATACGATGACTTTATCCCTTTTAGAATATGTATGGCACCTACTAACTGTTTGTCCTGGCAGTGACTCTTAACTTCATCTAATTTTAGTTCTGCAGATTTAGGGAGTCGAGTAAAGCTCTCATTGCTATTAGTCCCGAGTTCACACGAACCCGGAGTGGTAGTCATTGTTAATGTCAAATCTAGAGGTCAAATCTAGAGGTCAAAGATAATTGTTTAAAATCATCAGTATTCTATAGGATCGTGTGCAAAATAAAATCCTTCTAAGAAATCACTACTTTAAAGATATAGATATGAACGTACAATGAAGGAGATCCCCTAACCTCTAAGTATAAAATACCCCTAGATATGCCGTAAAAATCAATCTCTCTCTTTTCTATCGTCACACATCTAACAGTATTTATTCCCCGTAAGAAGTTTTATACAACACACTTATCTCTGTAATTCTCTTACTAAACTGCTTGAAAACTATTCCTACATCTTCGTTTTTTTATCATAAGGGTAATGAAGATTGGCCTCGAAACTACTCCTGACTAAAGATGCATCATCTGATGAAGGTTTCATAGATCACACAGCTGTTGTTTTTTTTTTTTTTTTTTTCCTTTATTGTCGCTTTCTTTTTTCTTTTCTTTTTTTTTAAGCTGCGGTAGCATGTGTATATAATGCGTGAGTAATTCAATAAATAAGGTGATTTTTGCCCAAGGAGTGGGCAATAAGAATCACTGTTTTCAGTTGCAACTTTTTCAAGGAAATCAATAGTCATGAGTCCTTTTATTCTTCAAAAGACTGTCAACATGACCTTCACTGACCGCTGAGCCCGGAACATATTCTTTACCGAAGAGTCGGTGTGTTTCCACTCCATAGACTGGCTGTTCGTTTCAGACTGGTTTTTTCAAACCCATTTTAGTCCATTCGTAACTCTTTTTCTTTACTAAAACATATTTCTCCGTAGACATCACTTATTTATCTGTAAAGTTTGCACTTCTTAGCCAGCAAAAATTTGATGACAGACCTCTGTTCAATCCTAAAGCACTCTGCTTGATTTATCGCCATTTTTGATAACCTTAAAACAGATGTTTTTGCGTGTTTTAGTTTATTTATATAATTTTGCAATAAACCAATCCCAAATAATCTAGACTTTATTTTTATGGTAAAAATTCATCATAACTAATATATTATTTGTATATCTCATTATAAGCATTTGTGCTTTTTAATACAAATGAATAAATTATTTTCAGCAAAATAATTAGTGCTAAATAGCAATACTTGTAACTACTTCATTGTCTGAAAACAAATGATGAATATTGAATGGAATTATAAGTGTCAGAAAGCAAAAATTGAAGCCATTTAACTGAGTAGAAACAATAGCAAAACAAGTGTGCGATTAAATTGTTTCTTATTCATTTAGAAATGAAATTACCTACAGCCTATGTGTGCAAAGAAATTACTAACTTTAAATAGTGACTGTTATATAGCAATACTTTAAACCATTTTATTGTGAGCAAAAAAAAAAGCTCAGGTTTGTTTAGAAATGTTATCTACAAATCTACTGATACCTACAGTTTATTTTATATTCTTTTTTTTTGTGTGGGGTGGGGATGCCGGTGGAAAAGTTTTTAAAAATATTGATATTGTGCAAAGCGAAAAAATTAAAAAAATTAAAAATTGCTTTTAATTTTATATAAACTTAAATTATGACACTAAATGTATTTGAATCAGAGGCGTTTGTGAAAGGAATAGCTACGTTTATTATTGGCTATTCCATTTATTACTGCCTTTCATTGATAAATTTCCCTAATTTAACTATTTCACAAAATTAGACAATAACAAATAAAATTACACCTATTTTTTTTTTGTTTTTTGTTAATGAACTTCTTTTAAAGACTTATCGATAGCATTTTTGGTGATATTCATTATAATAAAACCAAACATTTAGAAATCAATAATACCGAGCAAATATTGGTTAAAATCGATTTTTAAAGTTCAATATGAATTAGCCATCTCGTTCTCATTGTAAACTGCTATTTGTATAGATAAATTCAATTGCATTTTATTACTACCCAGATAAAGACAGCAACCGAACCAACTTTGTGCAGAGGCGATACCATAGTCTATGAGGATTTTACTATGAGGAAATTCCGAGGCATGAACTCCAGGTCAGCGCCTGGTATTCGTGCCGGGAGGTTGTTTTCTCACCATGACTACTTGACCTCAGGGGGCTGTCCCCCATGTCTTTGCCTGCTTGCAGGACAAGGTTTATTGCTTGATGCCTCAGGCGCCTTAAAATGGGAATGGCCGACACGGTCAAGAATATCTGCACCTGCCGCGCATGTCTCGATTCAAGCGCAGCCACCACCATAAAACGGCTTGGGGCCATATTCTGACACGATGAAATGTCAGATAAATCGCAGTTAAAGTCAACAACCGGGCCAGCTTTTCACATAGTCAATGAGGAATTTCCGAGGCATAATCGATACATAGTGCTTTGAATCAGTGCCTGGTATTAGCGCCGAGTGGCTGGGACAATGGCAAGGATTGACAAGCATAGATTTACATTGACCTTAGTGAATCAATGACAAGCAATGACCCACTTATACCTGTCCCTCGGCCAGTAACGCGTAAGTATTGGTTCATGCGCGACCTTCCTCCCCTCTAATCCTCCCCATAAAATAGCCTTGTGTCAAATCCTACTTGATAGGAGGTACGAATAAATTTCACCCACAACCGGGACATTCGGCATGAAAGCCGAGCGGGATTCAATGACAAGCAAAGATTCACATTGTACTTGGTGAGTCTATGACAAGTAATGTCCCACTCAGACGCGTCTTTTAGGTCTGGTAAACACCTGCTTCCGGGAGGTGTTCCTTGTCACCTGGCATTACTAACTTTGCGAGGCTAAGTTTTTGTGCCTAAGAGACCAAGCATTTTTTTAACTTAACGCGCATGAGTTTCGATTCATGACCGGTCCCCACTTTAAAATGTCAGATCCTACCTGATGAGAGGTATGGATAAATATCACCCAGTTAAAGCAGATCAATGATAATATTCATTATATTAATTTCATCACGTTTAATATTAGTCCTTTGTTTTTAGTACCGAGCCATTGGCCTATTGAGTTGAGTGTTTGCCAATGATCCAAGAGACCGGAGTTTAATCACAGGTCTAGTCATACCGAAGACTCAAAAAATGGTACTTGATACCACATTGCTTAACACTCAGCATTATAAGGTAAGGATCAAGGGTAAAGTGGAGTAATGCAGGGAATGGAGTAGCGCCCTCCCCAACATCCCGGTGTAGTAGCTATTGAAAAAGGAACCTTCGGGCCGCCCTCGACAACAGTCATCAACTTTGTTTTTTTTTTTTTTTTTTGTGGATTTGCTCTGTTGAAATTGCAGTGCGTCTTATACACCGTGCGTCTTATATGCCGTTAGATACGGTATATAATACATTAGTGGTTAGTATGCTGTTAACCAAACCAAAATCTTTTTCGCCTTTTCTCTTTTAACTCGATATAAAACGAGTGGATACTTCACTATCGAGAGATCGATCTATAGGTGATGGGGATAGTGGGGTCGGTTTTCTTTAGATTATTTGATGAGTGTATCTTAAGAGCTTTTTTCAAGTATTTAATACTTTTATTTTAGGCTTTTGAGGAAATATTCGATTTATTCAAATTCTTCATTATGGTATTGTGGGCAACATATTCTGAGTGCTCTTAGGTAAAAGCCTATTATTAGACCTGTTTTGATTTTGTTGTTGAGGTGGAAGTAGAAATGTATGAAACCGTTTTTGTTTGTGGGTTTGCGGTAGACTTTAAAAGTTAAACTGTTTTGAGATTTAGGATGTGCAGGAAGGGTATGGTGTTATTAGATTCTTTTTCATAGGTGAAGTTGATGGAGGGTTCAAACGATCTCTATACCCACTAACACACATAACATAACACTCTACGACATACTAACCAAGTTAGGAATACCAATAAGACAAACCACATTACAAACCATTAAAAATCTCACAAACATCACAAAACTTACCAACAACGAAACTATCTCTCATGCAGGCTTATACTCCATCCCATGCAAAGACTGCAACAAACATTTCATCAGCGAAACCAAACGCAATCTAAAAAAAGAATTTACAAACACAAACGTTCAATCAAAGCAAATGACGACCAAAACGCCCTTTTCTCCTACAGGTTAGGGTTCAAATACACATGCAGTTTTTCCCAAGCCACCGAAATCAAACCTATACACTGCAAAAATTCTCGAAGACTGCCAGAATCTGCGGGAATTTCCAAAACAAACCATAAAAAAACAACCTCCAGGTTTTTATAAAATCTCACCCTCTTTGACGAACATCATACTGAATGAAAACAAAATCAAAATAGAAAATAAATAGAAAAACATTTTTTCACTCTGTGCCACCATACTTTTAAGAATCCTTTCCTTTTGTCTTTCCTTGTCCCTTTGCCTCTTAGCCTATTTACAAGCTAGACACTACAATATAGACAATTGTTTCTGTCATCACATTATAGTCAATATTTTCCATGAAACAAGTTATGCTAAAACCCCTTTCATTCCCAACTTTTTTCTTATCAGCTCCCTAAAATCTATCTCTTCTTTCAAAACAAAAAATCTTTTAATAAAACCTGATACATTTGACTTTAACTCCCTCCCAGCTTTCCTGCTACAACTATACCACCTACACCATATTATCATTTCTCCTCACATGCTTTTAAATAGAAAAACTTAGAAAACAGTGTCTATCTAAAGAATTCCGTGATGAAATAAAGTTGAACGAAATATCACACATCTAAAGTTGAGTTAAGTGTTTGATTTATCCAACTTTCCACATATTTCTATCATACTGTCAGATTCACTACAAATCTATCTTTTCAACATAGTTTCCTATATTCATAAATGAAGAGTGTTCAGTATAAGAGATAGAGCACGTATATCAAAGTTAGGATAGGGTAGACATAGAATCAACCGTGCTGGGTAACTGTTTCTCGCCAATACAATTATTTGATATATACAAACACACATGTATATATATATATATAAATTTTCAAATATAATGGCTATATCTTATATCTAAATGAGTGATAGAATCATCTATTACTTTCAATATATATATGTGTGTGTGTATATATATATATATATATATATAGTAATATTGTTTTATATATATTCATATATAGGTATCTAGATTTCCAACATTCTCGTGTAATTACGCAAAGTCAAGAAACGGTTGCTATGACATCTAACGGCCGTAAGTAAACGCTTTTTTAAATCACAAACTGCACCAAAATGAAGATGAACGAACGTCTAATGTAATGTCCGCTTTTAGTTGATCTTATGTATACATAGGTTTGTTTTTTTTTTAAATACCCTAGCCGGTGGCAAAAGCTGCTCGGTAGCGCCAGGTGTGGCAGTACCGCCTTAAGCTACCGAAACTGTGTTATCACCCTGGATGGCGGCTGATGAGGCTAGTGTATCGCACGTGCTTCCACACGTTGTATGATGAAAATTTGAACACTAAGACTCTCTGGAAAGCAAGATGACTCTTTGGAAAGACAAAGTGACTCTTCAGAAAGTTGGAGTGACATCCTGGAAAGACAGGAATTTTAACAAATATGGATAATACAATGAAAGAAAAATGCCCTCAGGGTGTCTGTAGCGGGGAGGGAGAATATATCACCCATCTTACTTGCTCCTACGGTAACGATCTGGATATGTACCCGGCTACAACGTGTGATTGCGGTAGAAAATTCAACAGCTTGCGAGGAACACGAATCCACAAGGCGCGCTGGTGCGAAGAACGTAATTCTCCTGCCGGAGAATGTAAATCGATTGATGGGCCTATGAGTCCGGTTTACCCCCACAGTATTCACAAGCCCATTGCTGACCATCAGCGTCCTGGAGACATTTTTTGCAAGCCAAGAATTTAGTGGCCCAAAGGTAATAAGATAGCTACCTGGACTAACTTAGACCACGAGCTTTCTTTTTACTCACCACCCATCTTGAGGGCCCATTGATCAACAAATAATATCTTTTAGCGGAATTATATATAACGTTTGTCTCGAGTGCTTTTGGGCAGTAACGCATAAATGAAAGAAAACGAATCGAAAAGATAACGGATATAGAAAGGTTTTCAACACGAATGTTATACACGTGTAACCAACATTCTCGTGTAATTACGCAAAGTCAAGAAACGGTTGCTATGACATCTAACGGCCGTAAGTAAACGCTTTTTTAAATCACAAACTGCACCAAAATGAAGATGAACGAACGTCTAATGTAATGTCCGCTTTTAGTTGATCTTATGTATACATAGGTTTGTTTTTTTTTTAAATACCCTAGCCGGTGGCAAAAGCTGCTCGGTAGCGCCAGGTGTGGCAGTACCGCCTTAAGCTACCGAAACTGTGTTATCACCCTGGATGGCGGCTGATGAGGCTAGTGTATCGCACGTGCTTCCACACGTTGTATGATGAAAATTTGAACACTAAGACTCTCTGGAAAGCAAGATGACTCTTTGGAAAGACAAAGTGACTCTTCAGAAAGTTGGAGTGACATCCTGGAAAGACAGGAATTTTAACAAATATGGATAATACAATGAAAGAAAAATGCCCTCAGGGTGTCTGTAGCGGGGAGGGAGAATATATCACCCATCTTACTTGCTCCTACGGTAACGATCTGGATATGTACCCGGCTACAACGTGTGATTGCGGTAGAAAATTCAACAGCTTGCGAGGAACACGAATCCACAAGGCGCGCTGGTGCGAAGAACGTAATTCTCCTGCCGGAGAATGTAAATCGATTGATGGGCCTATGAGTCCGGTTTACCCCCACAGTATTCACAAGCCCATTGCTGACCATCAGCGTCCTGGAGACATTTTTTGCAAGCCAAGAATTTAGTGGCCCAAAGGTAATAAGATAGCTACCTGGACTAACTTAGACCACGAGCTTTCTTTTTACTCACCACCCATCTTGAGGGCCCATTGATCAACAAATAATATCTTTTAGCGGAATTATATATAACGTTTGTCTCGAGTGCTTTTGGGCAGTAACGCATAAATGAAAGAAAACGAATCGAAAAGATAACGGATATAGAAAGGTTTTCAACACGAATGTTATACACGTGTAACCAACATTCTCGTGTAATTACGCAAAGTCAAGAAACGGTTGCTATGACATCTAACGGCCGTAAGTAAACGCTTTTTTAAATCACAAACTGCACCAAAATGAAGATGAACGAACGTCTAATGTAATGTCCGCTTTTAGTTGATCTTATGTATACATAGGTTTGTTTTTTTTTTAAATACCCTAGCCGGTGGCAAAAGCTGCTCGGTAGCGCCAGGTGTGGCAGTACCGCCTTAAGCTACCGAAACTGTGTTATCACCCTGGATGGCGGCTGATGAGGCTAGTGTATCGCACGTGCTTCCACACGTTGTATGATGAAAATTTGAACACTAAGACTCTCTGGAAAGCAAGATGACTCTTTGGAAAGACAAAGTGACTCTTCAGAAAGTTGGAGTGACATCCTGGAAAGACAGGAATTTTAACAAATATGGATAATACAATGAAAGAAAAATGCCCTCAGGGTGTCTGTAGCGGGGAGGGAGAATATATCACCCATCTTACTTGCTCCTACGGTAACGATCTGGATATGTACCCGGCTACAACGTGTGATTGCGGTAGAAAATTCAACAGCTTGCGAGGAACACGAATCCACAAGGCGCGCTGGTGCGAAGAACGTAATTCTCCTGCCGGAGAATGTAAATCGATTGATGGGCCTATGAGTCCGGTTTACCCCCACAGTATTCACAAGCCCATTGCTGACCATCAGCGTCCTGGAGACATTTTTTGCAAGCCAAGAATTTAGTGGCCCAAAGGTAATAAGATAGCTACCTGGACTAACTTAGACCACGAGCTTTCTTTTTACTCACCACCCATCTTGAGGGCCCATTGATCAACAAATAATATCTTTTAGCGGAATTATATATAACGTTTGTCTCGAGTGCTTTTGGGCAGTAACGCATAAATGAAAGAAAACGAATCGAAAAGATAACGGATATAGAAAGGTTTTCAACACGAATGTTATACACGTGTAACCAACATTCTCGTGTAATTACGCAAAGTCAAGAAACGGTTGCTATGACATCTAACGGCCGTAAGTAAACGCTTTTTTAAATCACAAACTGCACCAAAATGAAGATGAACGAACGTCTAATGTAATGTCCGCTTTTAGTTGATCTTATGTATACATAGGTTTGTTTTTTTTTTAAATACCCTAGCCGGTGGCAAAAGCTGCTCGGTAGCGCCAGGTGTGGCAGTACCGCCTTAAGCTACCGAAACTGTGTTATCACCCTGGATGGCGGCTGATGAGGCTAGTGTATCGCACGTGCTTCCACACGTTGTATGATGAAAAAAAAAAGAAAAAAAAAAAAATGTGTGTGTGTATATATATATATATATATATATATAGTAATATTGTTTTATATATATTCATATATAGGTATCTAGATTTCAATCTTTCAAGAAACCGACTATTGTTTTGTCTTTTTTTTTTTCTCTCTCCTCTCTCTATCCCACGTGATATCTTCTCTCTGTCTTTTCTCCAATCATATTCACATAAACGCCATCCGCTCTCTCGTATAGTCCACCTGATATGTTTAATGCAATCAGTTCTCGCCTTATCTCTACGTCAAGCCACCAACATGGCCAGAGAAAAATGCGGGAAAAAAGTGTCTCTTTATGTTAATGAAATCGCTCTAAAGCGAATCATGGCCGTTCAGATGTGAGGTTCGGGGCCATTTACGACTGCGCATCAGGGACCCCCGTGGGATTACCACTGACAGGACGATAAGCTGCCCAACGGATACGTAAACCACAAATATTAAGTAAACTGAAAACGGTGGGATGTTAGAGGTTCTTCTCTTTTTCGTGCCTCTTCTACCTCATTATTGTTTAGTCTCCTCTACAAACTATTTTAATTACGTGTTTTTTGCTTCTATTGAAGACAATTTGTATAACTGATGATATTTATAATCATTTGATCTCGTGGGCTTTGCACGTTGGGCACTTGCCATTTGGGAAACGAATAGCTTCCTCCTGTCAGAAATTAAAATATCTCTCTATCTATCTATCTCTCTCTCTATCTCTCTCTCTCTCTTTTACACACACACACACACACACAAACATACATGTGAAAATTAATGTCCTAGAATAAAACCTAAAATTCCTCACTTATAACACAATGAACTGAATCCCAATTGGCTCCCGAGGCTCCAATAAACATTTATTTTCCTATTTATCCTTTTAAAAAATCTCTAAATCTAACAGATTTATTCGATGAACATGACATATTAATATGGTAGTAATTTATTAAGTTTACCATAAGACCGAAAGTATGTAACATCCCATGACAATTAAACTTTTAAAAGTTTCCCTAACAATTACACCACATGAGACACATGTAAATACGAGACTAGTCTTTCTCTGATGTTTTAGAATGGTTTGATCAGTTGAGAGTAGAAGGAACGTTTAGCGTAACGGTTATCGCCGTATTGGAATCAGTGACCCGAGATTGTTGGTGTTTCAATTCGAGCAAATGGCCTTGAGAAAGGCATGAACTAATCTCTTTCCACTAGCTATAGGCAAATTTGTGACTTAAGGTTATCTCCCTTGGAAAATCATCATGCTCGGGGTGAACACGAACGCTCTCTCACATTATTATTATTATTATTATTATAGAGTTTTTCACACCAGCATTAGCTGATGGTTTTTCACTGGAGTTTGAGGAACAATTCTGCTCATGTCTCCAGGACTCTTCCCAGTATTCTGGCCGATGTTAATAATCCTGTAGTCTGAATGTTCTCCACTCGTTCTCTTATTTCCAAGTCTTCTTGTCTCTTTACCAATTCTTTAGGGCTAGTTCAAAGTGAACCAATTACATTTTGTATCACCGTCACTTTCATGCTCCATAGCTTTTTCAACTCTCTAGAAAGGTCCAGGTATTCATCTCTCTTTTCGCTTTCTTTCAATTTTATTCTATCATCTCCCGAGACGGTAACGTTCACTATTCGGCAGGTTTTCTTTTTTATTCACTGTCACTAGGGTATTATTCCTCATGAGATTTTCATACAAGTTTTTACTTGTGATTTTTCATTGGAGCCTGAGTAATAGCAAGTCTCCTCCGATCTCCAGATTCTGGGTGATTTTAGCAGTGCTGTGATCTGGATGATTCCAATTCTTCCTGTAATCTCCAGTCCACCTAATATTTTTCCTGGTACTTGGAGACCATTTCAAGACCTCCAACTACGATTAGTATCACCGTCATTTTTAAGTCCTTCATCTTGTTCAGTTCTTTAGCAAGATCCTGGTATTTGTCCAGCTTTCTACCTGTTGTCTGTTGGAATCGTAAAATCCACCAGATGGCAAGTTTTTTTTTCTTTTTGTTAATCAACACTTATTATTATTACTCCTTGAGAGTTTTTCACGTCAGCGTTATCTGATGGTCTTTCACTGAGGTTTCCAGGACTTTTCTCAGTATTCTGGCCGATCTCAATAATGCAGTTGTTTGGATGGTCTCCACTTATCTTCTTATTTCCAAGTCCTCCAGTCCCGTTATTAATCCTTCGGTGACTGTACCAAGGGCCCCAATTATCATATTTACCAACCCCTCCGCTGGGGCAGGATATGATACAAGGTCAATTTTTTAAGCGGTGTTTAACAGGTTTGAATTCAGAGTTTTCCTTCTCCTAGACTAGTAGCCTAACCAAGGCTGAAGAACCTAGTCTGCCCTACTATTTACCCATAGCTGGACGGAGAATCATTGGATTCATACCTTTCCCAAGGGTATTAGTGCTATGTGAAATGCAATCAGTCAGGTCCAGGGCCCCAATTATAATTGATATAAACATCACTTTCATGTTCCACAGTTTTTCAATTCCCTTGCAAGGTCGAAGTATTTATCCTTCTTTTCACTTTGTTTTAATTTTACTGTATAGTCAGCCAGGACAGCAAAGTCCACAATTTTGCAAGTTCTCTTTTTTTGTTGAGTATAATAAAGTCTGGTCATAAAGTGATCGTCAGTATATCAAAATTCCAGAGGAGTTTGTGTGTGTCATTCTCCTGGACAGATGTTGGGTTGTGTATATACCATTTGTTCGTATGGTCAAATTCAAAGTTCTTGCAAAATTCCCAGTTGATCACCTTGCCCACCCAGTTATGTTTTGTCTTGTACTCTTTCTGTGCTAATTTGCTGCATTATGTGATTAATCATTTTGTCTCTATCACCACATAACATATATTTGCTGTTTTGTTGCGTCTTATCTATTCTTGCTTTGATATTCTTGCTTTAATATAGCGTTGTTTTGTGCTGCTTTTAGGAGAGATTCAGTTTCTCTCTTATGATTCCCTTTTTTTTTTTTAGCTACGTCCATGTTTTCTCCTGTGTTGCTTATTAGTCGTTTAAAATGTCCATAGAGTTGTTTTTCTTCCCATTTTTGTTTTTTGGTTATTGTCTTTCTATTGGTCCTCGTGTTGTCTGTATTGTTTCTGCTGGCTGTCATCAGTCTTCCACCGCGCTTTTGTATGTAGTCTTCAAGTCTTTGTATTGATGTGCTGGCTAATCCTCTTCCTCCTTCTTTTCTTGACATATATAATCTGTCACCGTCATCTCTGTGATGCAATGCCTTATAAATGGTCATTAGTTTTCTTGTTCTCTGGTCCATTTGTTTAAGTTCTTCTCTGGTCCACTTCACGAATGATCCCGATTATCTTACGAGGGGGACACCTCAGTTATTTATTCCTTTGATAAGGTTTCTGCTAGATAGTTTTGTCTCGAGGAGTTTCTAATTCTCCTGAAAAATTCTTTCTTAATTTTTTCTTTCCTTTCATCTCCTCCAGTTTAATGGTGTTAACTTCCAATTATTATCATTATCATTATTCCTTGCAGGATTTTCACACTACCGTTAGTTGATGGTCTTTCACGGTATTATTAATATTATTATTGTTGTTATTGTAGTTGATGTTGTTATTGTCGTTGTTATTTCACTCCTTGTGAATTTTCATACAAGTTTTAACTGAATTCTAAGTGACAGCAAGTCTCTTACTGTAATCTAAATGACAGCAAGTCGACTCAGGTTTCAAACTCCTTGAAGTATTCTAGCAGATCTTAATAGTGCTGTGGTCTGTGTGTTCCCGATTCTTTTTCGAATTTCCAATTCTTCCAGTCGCCTTTCCAAGCCTTTAGGCAACATCCCAACCCTACCAATGCTCTTTGGCAAGACCGAGATATTTGTCGAGGATTTCGCTTAATTTTACAACAACTGAAACGGCGATATATATAATTTACAAGTTATTTTCTTTTTATTAAATAAAAGTATACCAGGTCATCTGAACAGGAATATTATTATTATTATTATTATTATTTGAGTTTTTTTTACAACAGAATTTCATTGGAGTCTGTGGGCCATCAAGTCTCTTTAAGTCTCCCTAACACTTCTAAATATCCTGATTTTACCAAGACTCTTGTCTGGATGGTTTCGATTATTTGTCTAATCTCCAATTAATCGAGTAAACTGTTCCAAGAGCCTCAACTCCGATTCATATCATTGTTCCACAGATTTTTAGCTCTCTTGCAAGGTCCAGGTAATTATCCAATTTTTACTTCCTCTTTCACTTTCACTCCATGGTCAACTGGTTCAGTAACATCCAGTACATGACAGGTCCTTTTTTATTGTAAATTAAAACAAGGTCTAACCTTCTAGTCTCATTTGGGTGATACGTTTGTATCTCAAAATCCCAGAGAAATTTATGCGTTTTATTTAAAAGGACATTTTCTGGTTCGAGTAAATAACACTATTTAGTATGGTTAAATTTCTATTTCTTGCGCAATACCCAGTAGATACACTTCACTGTCTAGTAGAGTCTTTTCTTGTATTCCATTTGTGATAGTTTACTGGTTATGTGATTAATTGTTTCATCTCTTCACCACATACAATTGCTATTCTTCTGTGTATAATTATTTATATTATTTTTATTTTGGCAACGAGTTTTTCACACTCGCCTTAACTGATGGTCTTTCAACGGCGTTTGAGTGACACTAAGTCTCTCAGATATCCACGACTCTTCTTTGTATTATTGCTGTTCTCAACAATTCTGTAGTTTGAATGGTCTCGATTCGTCCTCCGATTTCCAACTCTTCTAGCCACCTTTCTAAGCTTTTGGGAACCGTGCCAAGTGCGCCTATTACAATTGGTATCAACGTCAGCCACAGGTTCCACAGGGTTTTTTTGTTCTCTGACAAGATCCAAGTACTTGTCTCTCTTTTCGTTTTCTTTGATTTTCTCACTGTGATCCGCTGGGACGGCAAAGTTCACTTGACGGCAAGTTCTCTTCTTTTTTTTTTTTTTTTGTTAATCATCACAAATTTATTTTTCTGGTCGGAAGAATTTTATGTGTCTCATTCTTCACGATGGATTCTGGTTTGTGCAGGTACCATTTGGTAAGATCAAATTTCAATTTGTTGCAAAATTCCCAATGGATCACCTTTCCCACCCACTCATACCTTGTCTTATATTCCTTTTGAAATTACGATGGGATTAATCATTTGGTCTCTATCACTATATGACCTACACTTGCTATTTTGTTGCGTCTTATCTATTTTTACTTTAAACTTGTTGGTCCCTATAGCGTTGTCTTGTGCAGCTATTACATGAGATTCAGTTTCTCTCTCAAGGTTTTCCTTCCGTAGTCATGTCTAGGTCTTCTCGCGCGAGATTTTGCCAGTTTGTTGATTGAAATATACATACAGTTGTTTTTCTACCTCATTTCTGTTTCCTAGTTTGTGTTGTTGTCCTCTTTGTCCTGGTGGAGTCAATACTGTAATTGGCCGCTGTAATTAGTCTTCTTTTTTTTCTTTTTTTTTTGCTCTTTTTTATGTAGTCCTCAAGTCCACGTATTGATGCATCCATTTTATCTTCAATTTTGGCGTCTCAACACTGTCTTCAGTGTTGGCTAATCCTCTCCCTCCTTCTTTTCTTGACACATATAGTCTTTCTGTCATCTTATATTCTATGGGGGTACAAAATTTAATTGTACTGACAAAAAGACCAAATTTATTCATGGTTAAAAAATAGAAATGAGCAACTAACCGGTTTCGGTCCTATCTGATCACAATTTTAAACTGGGACCACGATTAAGACACAAAAAGAGGAAACAGACTCTGTAATGCTTTTCTTTTGGGGTTTTCCTCCTCATATGACAGAGTCCGTTTCCTCTTTTTGTGTTTTAATCGTTGTCCAAGTTCAGACTGTGATCAGATAGGAAAGAACTTTAAACACTTTCTGCTACTTATTTAGCTATTTTTATTATATGGGTTAATTTTGGTTGTGTTAATTTTCATATAAAGAATAATCATGAATTAGTTTTTAAGATATTGTTTTTAAAATGAAGTTGACGTTAACCATTGAAGCGTTAACTGACATTGTGCTGAGGTCACGATTCAATAATATATAATACCCAGTTATTTTCGACAAGAATTTTATGTACGCCAAGAACTTAAAATGGTTTGATCTAATAATTAACAACAACCTGTTTTGACAAAAAATAACACCTATTATCCCAACTAGATTCATAAGTTAATTCACTTAGTTGTCTAAATTTCTGAGACGAAGCTTGATGATTTTTATTATCAAGGGATTTCGGACTATTGTCTTCATCTTTATTGTTATTTCCACAACGTTTCGGCCGATATGCCGCCGGCTTTCTGCAGGTGTTTGTCAAATTCAGGAACTTTCACGGAACTTCGAATTACGTCCTTTACTGAATCCACGGGGTCGCCTGTTCTGATTCCGTTAGCCATAACCGGGTACAAGTGTTAAGTATTTCTGTATTGTTACTCACCGGCAGTTAGGATTGAACCTGCAACCTCCAGATGATTGCCTCCTTAGAAGCTTAAGGAACCAACGCCTATAACCGTTACGCTATATGTCCTGCTGGACACATAGCGAATAAGTGAATTCACTTATTCCTTGGGAAATTGTCTCTCCTATGTAAAAAAAATATTTGATTTCTATATTGTACAAACAAGTTATATCTTATCTTGACATCTTGACAATCATTTCGCCTATTCTACAGGGATTAGGATACGCTGACAGTAAGGCCTTCCCCCCAAAAAAAGATGCGGCCTGGGTATGACACCAAATTGCATGTAGTGGTAAGGCTTCTGTCCTTAAACCTTCTTCACAAAGACAAATCTCTAAAGAAGCAACTACACAAAATGAAAATATAAACATAGTATGAATACGTTTCCCTAACCTCTAGGCATAAAAACAACCCTAGACCGGGTGACATGCCGTTGAAACCAATCGATCATCCACCAACTCTCATTCAAGTAATCATCTCAACAAACACCACAAAGTCAAATTCTTGCCAAAAATACCTGCATATATATATATATATATATATATATTGCAAACAAAGACTGTGATACAGATCGACATAATTAATCCTCATGGCCATAGATATACAGAGTGCAAAGAGGAACTGAATCAATTAAACTATTTACTAAAATATTAGTATCGTAATAACGTTCGTAAGATATTAGAACGTATCAAAAGTATTGATATTAAAAAAAATTCATGAAAATAATGGTATTAAAGATTAGAAATCATTTTTATATTCCCTGAAGCCACATATTGGCGAAGCTGTTCCCACTCCTGAAAACAGTAATGGGAGTCTTTAATCGATACTGACCTAAATTGGTTTGTCTCGACTTTCTGGCTTGATTGGTTGATTTTAAAGGCATGTCAAACCATCTCGATTTATCTTATGCCCTGAGGCTAGGGAATCGCGTTCACTGTACTTTATGTTTACATTTTTTATGTTGTTGTTTTGCAAGGGTTGGTTTTGCTTTTGTTTTTTGTGCACGGACCAATGGAATACGAATAATTTTTAACCAGATCTATTTGACGCATATATGAGACCCTAACGAGTATTACCACTTCGGAACAGTGTGAACCTTGGAGTAATAGCAGTGAAGGGGGACCCAACACTCTCCAGATCTCAAGAATTTAAGGCTCACGATCAGATACAATTTAGTGTCTTACCGCGAACACCCTATTTAGGGGGGGGGAGGTTTTATCCCTCTGCAATGGATACTGTCAGCATATTCTTAGTCCTGTCGACAGTCTAGTAAAATATTCTTAGTTTTGGTTCAGATTCTTGCGAAAAGCAAATAGTCACAAGGATCAGGGAAGTAAAAGGAATATAGTGCCTCAAGGCCATTCTTTTGGGCCCAAACCTCATTTACTAGGAGTGAGGTGTGACGGGGGGTCATATTCTTGTGTTCCGTTTTCGAAAGACATTTAACCAAATGTTTTCAAGTTTTCAAGATCGGTATTGATCAAATAATTTTCAATCAGTGTTGCCAACCTGAAAAGTTAGTCTCATTATTTTCTCGATGCACTGCGTTTTTTGACTTACTGAGCCTCACAGCGAAGTTTCAAAACATTTTCCAGTCCTTTGTAGAAAAGAGAATGCGAAAATAAGAATAGAGGAGCAACTTACATACAGTCAAATTTACGACAATAGCACTTTCATGTGCATTTATGAAATCTGCAATATTCATTGATTACTGAAAATATGAATTGATCAAAGTGAGTCGGTCAGTTGACCCAGATCGCCCCTCTTGAGAGCTGATATTGAAAAAAGCTGCCAGTAGGTTACATTTTCCCCGTCTGTTTCATAACGACACATCTTGAAGTCTTCTGTTTTTGTTAATTAACTCACAGGAACAAAAAAATGATGTGGAAAAGGCATAGCTCATCCTGTAGATGGGGAAAATTGTTTCAAGGCATTAATAAATAAAAATGATCGCATATTACAATGCACTGTGGGACTCATATGAGATAAAAACAAACGCAAGGATTGAAACTTATTCACTCACATGTATCAAAGTGTAGAAAGCCTATTTCTCATGCCAATTACATATGCCTCTTTACACGCACACACATTCAACGCACTCATCCATATTTGGATATCTACAATAATGAAAAAATATAATTACAGGCATTTTCTTAGAAAATACAATATTTCATTTGTGTTTATTACGATAACACAAAAAAATCCTCATCAAAAAAGAAAACAAAATTTCAATCTTCGCATTTTTATGGATATTTTTTATTTGTTTGTTTAGAGAAAACTTTATTAAAATCCAACTAAATCGCATTGACCTTTTTCTTGGCTCATTTTCTTTCCTTTTTCATAGCTTCTCGTTTTCTTTTTCTTTTTTTCTTTTTTTTTTTTTGTGGGGAGATCTCCATCATCCCACTTTCTCCTTTCCATCTTTTTCATAATCAATTTAATTTAATTTCCTTTGTACCGCCTTTGTTTATCATCTTTTCATCCTTTTTTATGTTCCTGCTTAGAATAGCGAGTATGTAATCATGCATGTACATACGGATGCAATAGAACCCGGTCGGTGAGGCTAAGAATATGCTAATTATATTGACAGCAGAGGGAGTTCCAGAAAAAAGGGGTGTCCTGTGTATAACACTAAACGGCATCTGATGCTGAGGCACCAGTTCTTGAGATCTGGGTAATGTAGAGTAACCCTTCATTGCCATTACTCCCAGGTCCACCTTGACTCGGAGTTGTAATACATATTAGAGTCTCATCTATGGGACTGTTTAGAATTATTCGTATTTGGTTGGCTAAAGGATGGCTTTGGCATTAATTAACCCATAAAGGTTTCCTCCTTTCTTTTTCTTTCTTTTTTTCTGTTGTCTTTTTCCTTCTTTTTCTCCTTTCTTTAATTTTCTTTCTTTGCCGATACCCCTTGTTCTTCTCTTCAATTCCTTCTCTTTTTCATCATCTTCTTCTTCTTCATTCGTTCTCACATTTTCTTTTTTCTCCTTTCTGGAAATAAAGATATCAAAGAGGCCAAACCGTATTTAAAAGGACCGTGTTAAAAAAACGAAACCTCTACACAAACAATAGGATTGTAAAATGAACGCAATTTCTTAACATCTAGACATAAAATAATCCTAGACAAGCTGGCTTGCCTTTAAAATCAATCAATTTTTTTAACAGAGGAAATTCCTTTAATATTGCTTTATGAAAGACTACTTAAAAGTATTATAAGATGAAAAGAGCGAACAATACAGAAAAAAGGTGAAATACAAAGATGAGTCAAAAGTCTTGCAATATTTTGTAAACGTGAGGCATAATTTCTCTCTTTCTTTCATCCATTCCTTCATTTTCTCTTTCCTTCTATTTCTTTCTTACATTTTTTCTCTTTCTTACACTTTCCCTCTTTCTTTTTCTTTTTTTCTTTCTTTTCTACCGTCTATCTCTTCCTTTTTTTTCTTTCTTTGCAAATGCCTCTTTTTCTTCTTTCTTATTCCTTCTCTTTTTCTCCTCTTTTTAATTCATTCATTCATTCATTCATTTTCTTCTTCTTCTTTTTTCTTCTTTCTCCTTTCTGTAAATTCTACTTTTTCTCTTTTTTCTTCCTTTTTATTTCACTCTTTCTCTCTTCCTTTTTTTCTTTCTTTTCCTCTTTCTTTCTTTATTATTCTTTTTCTTCATTTTCCTTTCTATATTTGTTTTTCTTTCTTTCTGTCTGTCTTTCTGTCTTTCTTTCTTTGCAGATGCTATCACGAATAGCAAGCCTCTTCGCTCTTCTCTTCATATACTTTCTCTACTCGACCGACTTTCTCGATATGAGCCAACTATCTGCATTTCAACGTAACGGCCATTAATACTTGAGAAGATACGATTCTATACGGAAGCCATAAACCGAATAATATAAAGAGACTTCGATGCACCAAGATGTCCTTTTTTTTTCTGTTTTCCTCTCAATAATTCAATTTTGTTCATTTCCTCCCTGTGAACTTTACTTGATTTTGTACACTCTTCTCTCATCAGTCGATTTCTTTTTTTCTTTTCTTCCTCATTCCTTCTTTCCCAAAACACCTACCTTTTCTCTTTTTTATTCTTTCTTCTTTCTCATTGATTCTTCTTCTTCTTTCCGATTCCTTTTTCTTTTCTTCTCCTCCTTTTTATTCCTTCTTTTGTTTTTCTCATTGCTTATTATTATTCTCTCCTCCTCTTTTTTATTAGTTCTCACTTTTTCTTTTAGCCGGAAATTCCCCACCCCTTTTTGTTCTCGATTACTCCTTTTCTTTCGTTATTCCCTTACTTAATCCCTTCCTTCCTCTCTTTCTTCCTTCCTTCTTTCCTTCCTTCCTTCCTTCCTTACTCTCTTCCTTCCTTCCTTCCTTCCTCCCTCTCTTCCTTCCTTCCTTCCTTCCTTCCTCTCTTCCTTCCTGCCTCCCTTCCGTCCTTCCTTCCTTCCTTTCTTCCTCTCTTCCTTCCTTCCGTCCTTCCTTCCTTTCTTCCTCTCTTCCTTCCTTCCTTCCTTCCTTCCTCCCTCCCTCTCTTCCTTCCTTCCTTCCTCTCTTCCTTCCTTCCTCTCTTCCTTCCTTCCTTCCTTCCTTTCTTCCTCTCTTCCTTCCTTCCTTCCTTCCTCCCTCCCTCTCTTCCTTCCTTCCTTCCTTCCTCTCTTCCTTCCTTCCTATCTTCCTTCCTTCCTATCTTCCTTCCTTCTTCACTTCATTTCTTTCTTTTTATTTAATGATTTTCTGTTTCATTTTTCTTTCGATTTCATCTTCTCTTATCGTTCAACTTAATGTGATAGAATCACAAATTTGTTCATTTAAAATTCATTATTTACTAAACGCATTAAATACATTTTCTCGGTACTGAACTAACTCGATACAGATCTGCCAATTCAAAACAATAGATATCGTTAAAAGAGAATCAATTTATAATAATGACAATTTCTTATCCAAGAATTTCAGACCAAAATTACCCTCGAAAATCGTTTTTTTTTTCCTTCTTACAAATCAAGAGAAGTTTTCCTTGCTTCCGAATCAAGATAACTAATTTATCATTATAAAAACTATTCAGATACTTAAAATCCTACAATAAAGTTGGTTGGTTGGTTAACAGCATGTCAACCCTTGTTAGATTTCCTAATGATGACGTCAGACTTGTCTTAAAAGCAATTATATGGTTTTAAGTGACTAATAAATATATTTCATGCTGAAATCAGTTAAACAATTATGGTCTTCAATTATATATAAATATATTTGTCCCATACATGGAACCCTAACAGATTCTTATACTCCGAACCAGAGTAAAGCGGAGGATGGAGTGTAATGACAACGAAGGGGTGACTCCTTAACCCCGAAAGCTCTAGAACTGTAACCTGACCACCATATGAAGTTTAGAGTTATACCCGGGACACTTCTTTTTATTTATTATTATCATTATTTTTAGTTTTGATAGAGGAGGTCTTACCTCTTTGCAGGGGAGACAGTCGGCGTGTTGTAAGTACCATCAACAGGGTGATCTACAATAAGGAATATAGATACTGTGACGGAAGTTGATAACTAATGAGTTATTCCTGTCTTTATTTCTATCTCATTTGATATTGTTCCCCTCATTTTTTTTTTATTCTCTCATCCATTCTTGTTTTTTGTTTTGTTTTTTTGGCCTTTTGCAAAATCCTACGATTTTACTTCTATCATCTAGTTTCTTTCATTTCAGTCTATTTCACTTTTTCTTTTCTTCTTTCTTTTATTTCTTTTCCATCCATGCAGCTTATTTTTCATCTCTTCATATTCTATATATTATTTGATTCGGTTAAAGAACCGCAACGTCGGCACTTAAGTTCAATATCAATTCACATCGGTTGCTCGGTTGGTTAGTTTTACGGCGTATCAACTCTTTTCGATTCATTTAACGCCGAATAATGTAATTTTGGTTTGGTTTGGTTTTATGGCATATCACACATTGTAGGTTATTTAATGCGAAATCCTCTTTATACATATATATGATTTGGTTTGGTTTCGTTTGGTTTTATGGCATATCAAACATTGTAGGTTATTTAATACCAAATCCTCTTTATACATATATATGATTTGGTTTTGTTTGGTTTGGTTTTATGGCATATCAAACATTGTAGGTTATTTAATGCGAAATCCTCTTTATACATATATATGATTTGGTTTGGTTTGGTTTGGTTTTATGGCATATCAAACATTGTAAGTTATTTAATACCAAATCCATTTTTTACATATAAACAGTTCTATTTCAAGCAATTCAGTTTAGCATAAGCACTCTATTCTATTTGACTCATAGATAGAACCCTATCAGATGCAACCACTCTGGGCCGGAGTGGACCGGGAAGCGATGGCGATAAAGGGCTACACAGCAATTCCCAAAGCTCCAGCATTACTGGACCTTCACCATCAGATTTTTAAGTGACACATTCACTCGTTGTGGAAGGAGATCTTACTCCTCTTCAGAGGTGCAGTCGGTGTATTCTACAGACCCAGCCGATTGGGCCAAAATTCACATTAGATTAATAGAATGTTTCTCATAATCGCAAATAAATAAAGGCAAGTATTCCACAATTAGCATTTAACAACTATCACCCAGAAGAAATTTGTATCAGAATGAGAGTGAATGTAAATCCCAGACTATTATTATATTTTAAATTGACTTACAAATTGCTTTTATTTCTAAATTACGAGGTTTTAATGCAATTGCACATGCAGGAATTTTGCTGAGATGATCTATTTTCACTTTCTTACCGTAAATAATACAAAAATTATTTTTACTATGAAATAAATTCTTTTTTGTAATTAATCTTTATATATATTTTTTAGTTATTCTTTCTTCTTTCACGGTTTCATTTTAATGCTTTTACTGGAGGTGGAGGGACAAAATTTCTGCCTCCACAAAATCTATCAGCCTTTCTTTTTTTTTTCCCTCAATATATTCCGGCTTAAATTTCTTCATTCTCATTATTTTTCTCATCAAATAATTCATTTTGAAGAAAGGAAAATTATTTCTGTTTTTTTTTTTTTTTTGCTTCAAATATTTTAGCCTCTTCTTCGTTTCATTTTAATGTTCTGCCAACTTTATCTCATACAGAGGGATAAGGGCCTCCCCACAAAAAAGGGGGGGTCTTGAGTATGACACTTAACGGTATCTGGTAATGAAGCTCAGTTTCTGAAGATCTGTGGAATGTAGAGTGCGCTTTCATTACTATTATTCCCAGGTCCACTTTGACTCAGAATAGTAGTTTCTGTTAGAATCCTGCTCGTGGATCAAATTCATGTTTCGAAAATTATTTGTATTGAATTTTAATACTTGAAACCATAAAATAACTAATATTTTTTAGGAATACTTGTGTACAAACAAACGATGAAAAACAAATAAAAAGAATTCAATGGAACATTAAAACATCGTTCCAAATATATTCATACATCCTCTCTCTCTCTCTCTCTCTCTCTCTCTCTCTCTCTCTCTCTCTCTCTCTCTCTCTCTCTCTCATTGTTCTTCTCTCTTTTCTCTCAATTGTTTATTTTCTGACGCTCTTATTTGTTATCGCACTTTCTTCGGCTATTTTATCTCATAGTGCTTCTCTTGCATTTGTTCTTATAATGCCTTTCTCTCAACGTTCTTCCATTAACCCTCTCTCTCATTTGTTCTCACACTACCCAACTCAAATGTCTTCACACACACACACACACACACACACACGAAATCACACGCGCGTGCGCACACACACAAACTCTCTCTCTCTCTCTCTCTCTCTCTCTCTCTCTCTCTCTCTCTTAAGTCGTCGTCTTTTTTATACTCACTCATCTTGTTTTTCTCCATTTCTACTCTCTAGTCCACTTTGTTGCATTTCTTTTGCACCCTCTCCCTCTGTTTTTCTTACCCACCCCTATATCATTCCTTCTTTCTTACACCTCTTTTCTCCTTTCTTCATTCCCCTCCTTCCTCTATTTGGATTCTATGCTTTTTCTTTTCGCTCTCCCTGTGAAAGATTACCAATTTCTTCTTTAAACTTCCGTTTTTATCGCTTTTATCATCTTTATTTAATATTTATTTTTCTTTGAAATTTTTTCATTCTCTTCAGATATTTTTCTACATTATATTCCACCATTCTCATAGGGTGCCCCACTTATACGGCTTTTTGCCACATCTGAGCAAAGCGCTTCGTAAATTACTGCACTATATTCCACCATTCTCTACTAATTCTGATATTTCCTTTTCTAATCGTCTTTTTTTCTCACAATCTTTAATTCTGTTTAACTATTCTCTTTTATTCTTCAACTGCTGATTCGAAAACTTCAGTGTTGTACGTACTTTTGACACAGACGACACAGAAACAGGTAAACAAATTCTGATTCACTTCCAGATTCTTAAATAAAAGGAAAGAAAAACTGAATGAAGATGGAGCAGATATAAATAGAAGAGGTTCAGGTTGTCGTTTTATACAAAAAAACTCTAAAAAGAGTTAATTTTTAAAATTTGAAATAAATTAACTATAGTTAGAAATTTTAATTTTTTAATGCATAGGACGCAGTCGTATCGTAACGATTATCGTCATTTGTTGTGAACTCGGCTATCCGAGTTCAAATCCTAAACGAGGCTCTTCGGATTTCACACAGCTAATCTCTCTCTAGCTATGGATAAATTGCAGGACAGGTTGGGTAAACACGCCACTAGAGTAGTGCCCTGGACATCTCAAGTGGTGTAATGATTAGCAAGCTTGACTAGCAAACCTTCACGAGTGAGTTTGAGTCTCATTAGGTGCCCCATTCGTTTGGTCTTGTACTACATCTATGCAAAGAAGTAAATTACGACAAGAGTAGTGACCCTGCACGACCAGTTTCCGGGATAAGTCTTCGAAATCTTCTTCTTCAAGAAAAGCGGAATTCTGCGTAAAAATATTCAATAGTGACGGAAATTATTTTTGCATGTTAAGACAATGTTTAACAAAAATAATTCTTTAAATCTTTTTTCTTGCTTTTTTTTTTTTTTGTTTTGTTTTGTTTTTACTTTTAGACATGAGGTCTGAAAAATTTGTGGAACCGTTTCTCCTAGAGTTTATGCGTGCATGTGATTGAGGTGTATTGATATATTTCTATTTTCATTTTTATAATCTCTCTCTCTCTATCTATCTCTATCTCTATCTCTATCTATCTATCTATCTATCTCTGAATGCATTCGTACACATCAATACACACACGCACACACAATTGTGTATACATCTTCTGGCCGACCTCCTACAAGACTCCTTGCTTTCCAGCCAAATTCTAATATTCATTAAGCCGTCTTCAGTGTCCGTCATTGTTTTGAACCCAAGATCAAAACAACAACAAAAAATGGCGGCGACGACAAGCCAATATCTTTTCCTGGTCGGCTGTTTACTTGCTTGTCTTTTAATTATGTTGGCTAATATTGAGTGAATCGGTCACCAACACAACCGACACTGACGACGCTGACACCATTATTAGAAATGGGGAAAAGAAAAAGAAAGGAAGAATGGGAGAAAGAGAGGAGTACATAATGTATGGTAAAGAAAGAGGTGAGGAAAAGGGTGTTAGCTGATTGAACTAAGGAGGATAGGGCCATAAACTACAAGGAAAATAGCAAAAAAGAAATGTGTAAAGAAAAGAATGAGAAATGAGAATGAAGTAAAGGGAGAGAACTTTCCCAGAAATATAAAGAAAAAGAAAAGAAGAAACGATAGAAATAATTAAATATGAAGAGATAAAGTAGATATATTTAAAAAGGGGTTTGTTTGAAAGAATAGATATGTAGGAGAAAGACAAATTTTACTTGTTTCGAATAGGGAATCAGACGAAAAGCCATATTGGTTTATATAAACCTTTCAAAATGATAAGTATCGAAAGATTAACAAAGGGATCCAGACGAAGCATTAAAAAGGCAGATAATACTGATAGATAAGTAAAAAATAAAGTAAAAAAAATGGAATTCAAGTTAGCCGAGCGAAAGAGCGGCAAAATATATACAAGTAAAGAAATTTAAGAACAAATGACTTAAAAAGACAAATACGTTCAAAAAAAGAAAAAAAAAATATGTTAAACTGGTGATGAAAAGATGAAAGGAGAGACAATATACATAATGTCTCATAAAAAATATAATTCTCAGGAAAAGCGAATAGAATTTATCCGTGTGTAAATTTTATATTTCAATATCAGTTACGTGGGAGACGCACTTAAAGAAAATGGAATCGGCTATCCAGGTTCAAATCCAGAACGAGACTGCATTTCACTTCGCACTAATGCCCTTGGGAAAGTTATGTATCCATTAATGTTTTTCCCGCGGCAACTGGTAAATAGTTTGGCAGACTGGATTCTTTAGCCTTGATAATACAACTAATCTTGGAGGGGACATTGGCCCAGCGGTTAGAGTGTTTGCCAATGGCCCGGGAGACATGGGTTCAATCCCAGGTCGAGTCATACCAAAGACTTTAAAAATGGTACTTGATACCACCTTGCTTAACACTCAGCATTATAAGGTACGGTTCAAGGGTAAAGTGGAGCAATCCTGGGAATGGAGTAGCGCCCTCCCCTACACCTTGGTGTAGTAGCTATCGAAAAGGGAGCCTTCGGGTCACCCTCGACTATGGTCGCTAACTTTACTTTACTTTACTTATACTCCGCTTAAAATTGAACTTGTGTCAACATCCTGCTTGTCTCATTGGGGATGGGAAAATATATACTGGGGGCATCCCGTTGTGAGTATCGATAACAAACTCATCTCGTAAATCAGTTATGTGTTCAACCTTCACTAGGCGCCAAATATTCGTGATTTTGTGCCAAATCTAAGCAATACTTTAAATTTATTTCGAGCTAGGACAGTGATTTTGGTTCTCACTTGTGATTTGGGTTCTTACTAGTGATTTTGGTTCTCACAAGTGATTTTGTTTCTTACTAGTGATTTTGGTTCTCTCTAGGTGGCTATACTTCCGATCTTGTTCGAAACTAAGTTTCATAAATAACCATGAGATTAGTCACGTTGGAGAGACAACAGAATTGTACAGTGGAAAGTTTATATCATGCCCTAGGCTAATTCAAGCATTCATTCCCTTTTGCTATGTAAACAATGTTTTTCAATGACGAATGTATTTCTTGAATAAATCTTATAAATATGTAAAAGACAAATGTAATTTAGAATTTATCTCTTCTACACGTTCCAAAAGCCGACAATATATCATTTATTTTGATAAATGTTATGAGACTGGGTGTATATAAGATCAAAAGTCTTCATACCAGCCATCTTTGTTAACAACTAAAGTTTTTGATGACGTGGTCGAGCGTTTAACTCGATAACATAACACATTTCCGACAAGGCTCTCTGCACTAACTGATGCTACAAGCATGTTCAAATAATTTAGAAAATAAAACATCCAAAAAGATGGTTACATCATTTTGAAATGTCATATCCATCAATGTATTAAAAAGCCTCATTTTGGATTCTAGAAGGTTCAAAGTTTTAGCGAATATCATATCGTTAAACAATAATATTCAAATAGATAGATAAGAGGAAGACTGATTGATTCAGTGAGTGAGTGGTTTTAACGGCATTTCAACCTATCTAGGGTTATTTTACGGGGTTTAGAGAAACACGTTAATCGTATATTTATTGGTACACTTTTCTCTAGTTGTTTTTGAGAGTTTTTGTACTCAATTTTCTTTCAGGTATTACTGATACAAATAGTTTGCAAACAATTGTAGGGTTTCAAGTATTTTTAACACTTATAATTCTGCAGCTCTAAGTAATTATTTTTCTTTAATATTAGTCATTGGTTTGAAGACAGTTGTATGGTTTCAAGTATTTTTAACACTAAAAATTTATAAGTGAAAATGTAAGTTGGTAACCTTAGTCGTGGGTGACTCGAAGGCTCCCTTTTCAATACCTACTACACCAAATTTTAGGTGGCCGCTACTCCATTCCCTATATTGCTCCACTTTACCCTTGATCCTTACCTTATAGTACTGAGTGCTAAGGAGGCATCAAGTACCATGTTTTGAGTTTTTGGTATGACACGACCTGGGATCGAACCCCGATCTCCCGGGCCATTGGTGAACATGAACACAGTTATATGGTTTCAAGTATATATGACACTAATATTTCTGGAGCTCCAAGTAATTATTCCTACCTAATATGAATAGTTTCAAGTAACAAATAATAATCCTAAATAAACAATTAGAGATTCATGTAAATCTTTTTAATGCAATTGATTTACAGGAATATGGCATCAAGTTTTCTTCTTGAATGTAAATAATTTTTAGATAGATCTATTTGACTCATAGATCGGACCCTAACAAGTACTACCACTCTGGATCTAAAAGAACTAGGAACTAATAGCACACTCACAAGATCTTCGGAATTGTAGCCTCACCATCAGATGCAATCAGCGTATTTTAAGCCCCATCGGCAGGGCAACTGAAAGGTTGAACAAACT
>OY757946.1:26196538-26238060 GCA_963585895.1 Sepioteuthis lessoniana
TCTTCCAACACACACACACACGCGCGCACACACACGCACACACACACACACACACACGCGCGCGCACGCACATTCACACACATACACACGGGTTCAAAAGAAGATTTTGATCGAAAGCCTCCTCACGTTGTAGACAAGATGTAGAAATACAATTCATCTTGAATCTTGCACCCATTTTATTGAAGTCATCAACTTTTGACAGGAGATTTCGGTTTCTGGTCAAAATTCGGAGATCGAATTAACGGATAGGCGGTAAGAAGGGGAAATCGACCCACATCTTTTGCCCGCTTTAACCTTACTGCATGTATTTACGTCTAAGAAGGAATGTGGGTGGGGGGAGAAAGTCTGAGGACTAATTAAAGAGAGCGGATTGAATGCCAGATCTATCTATCTATCTATCTATCTATCTATCTATCTATATAGATAGATAGATAGATAGATAGATAGATATGAACAGACTGAGATGGATAATAAATAGATAGAAACATAGATATAGACTAAGAAAGATGGATAAATAGATAGATAGATGTGGGTCAAGAAAAATAAAACATCATTTTGCTTACACCAGACGTCAAAATGTTCACCAGTAAGCCGTCCGCCATTTTAATCCTCATTTTCATCTCGCTACTCCATCATCATCTCCACCACCATCACCTTAATTGCTGGCATTGGAAAACTTACAGCTTTGCCGGGAGCGAAAATCTGGCTTTAATTTTTTTCTACTTTGTCAGCTGAGGCTTTTTTTCTATGATATAGTTTAGGTTTATATATCTCCAGTCAATATTTATCTACATCTCATAATATATATATATATATATGTGTGTGTGTGTGTGTGTGTGTGTGTGTGTGTGTGTGTGTGTGTGTGTGTGTGTGTGTGTGTGTGTGCAAATCTGTGTTTCTGAAAGCACAAAGTGGCATATATTATTCAATTCATATTTGTCTTTTGTTCATTGTATCTTATACAATGTGATGCGAGCGTGTGTGTTAGTTTTTGTCTCAGTGGAATTTAATTTTTTTTATGTATATCGTATGGATTTACGTATTTTTTTTAAATATATTATCGCATGGATTTATGATTATGTGTCTTGTTTCTGAAAAAAAAAGGATGATTAGCACAAAGAAGACGCAGAAATTCTGGAATATTCGGAAACTTTAATGTTTAATCTACATTTCTAAGAAAAGCTTCTTAAGAAAAATCACAATGAGCCTTAGTTGCCATCATTGATATAAATTTCCCAGGTTAACAGTATCATAATTTTTGCAAAAAGACTAATAGACAGGAACACACTAACATAGACAGGTAAATACCTTACTCTTAGTTTCATCACGTTTTTTAGATAGATAGATAGATAGATAGATAGATAGATAGATATGAAGAGACTGTAATATAGCTAGAGAACAAAAAATGAAAATGAATACAGACAAAAATGTACTTTTGCTTCAAAATTTGGTTTGTATCAACTCCATCTTATATCTTCCTTCGGTTTTAATACAAACCAGTACTCTTCCATGTATATATTTGAGTAGATGCCAAAACACCTATTATTTAAGAATTTGTGCTGTTCTTTTTTCCAACAGTGTATATATATATATATATATATATATATATATATATATATATATATATATATATATATACATATATATATATATATATATATATATATATATATATATATATATCTTTGCTTGGCTCGATTATCTTTCTCAAATATGTTCCTTTCTTTCCACGGTCAACTAGAAAATATCGCTAGGAAACAACTCACAATCAACCGGAGTCCATGTATTCAGTAGTATATACAATTCTAGATGATAAGATCAACAGTTAAATCAAAAGTAAATCAGTATCGTTCTCCACGAACAAAAGAAAAAAGTGTCTTGAAGCAAAAATGTGTTAAAATAACTTTGTATCTATTTTGAAAATTTGTTAAAAATTAAATTTCAAATTCTGAAAAGAAATAAATGTATTGTTCCCTTCAACACCAAGTTTCTTATTTCCTCTGATATGAAATCTGTTTAACAGAATTGTTGTGATGACTGATTTTAACGAGATGTTGACTTGTCTTGGGTTATTTTATACTTAGATGCTTGAGAATCGAATTCATTGTACTTCCATGTCTACAAAAGGCAGAAAGAATTGGAAACACTCTATATATATATATATATATATATATATATATATATATATATATATATATATATATATATATTGTAATGCTAGTATAAATAACAGTATAGTATCATTAAGAGTGAAGGATAAAAGTGTACCATGTAAATAGAGACAGGCTAAAAAGCTGGGTGAGGGTAGATTTCTTTGATTTCTTTTATCAACTTTCTGGTTATTTAATGTCAAAGCCAACTTTGTAGATGAACAGAGGGGGTACTGTTTTACTGAGAGTTTGGGGATAAGAGTGTTCATACCTTTCCCAAGGGTATAAGTTCACATGTATTACACTTGAAAGAAATTCTATGAACATACTTTTGTCAAGTTTGTTAAGAACCCTTGCCGATATTTGTCGCTGTCTCCCACCAGACACGACTTGACACAAGGTCAAAAGCCCGAAGGCCAATTAAAGTGGGGATAAAGGGGAGGGGAAGGTCGGGAAGGAGCCGAGACTCGAACCCTGCTTGTCTGTGCTGCTCATCGGCTCACTTAGTGCAATGTGAGCCTGATGAGGCAAGCAGTTTCACGAACCCAAATGTGGGTCCGGGCACGTATGCCAGTTTGCGGCTTAAACTAGACGCATGGTCTAAGTGCCGTACAAGGGGGACAAAGGAGACAAGAATGCAGCTCGCCCACCCGAAGGTAGCCTAGTCGAAACTAGGTGCCTAATTAAAGGCCCCAAGTCTGCCATTGTTCCTTTTCCAGGGCCACGCTCCGGACCGAAGTCCAGACCAGGCCCCGGGGCATTCGCCGGAGGCTTGCCCAAGAACCCTTGCCGATATTTGTCGCTGCCTCCCACCAGACACGACTTGACACAAGGTCAAAAGCCCGAAGGCCGATTAAAGTGGGGATAAAGGGGAGGGGAAGGTCGGGAAGGAGCCGAGACTCGAACCCTGCTTGTCTGTGCTGCTCATCGGCTCACTTAGTGCAATGTGAGCCTGATGAGGCAAGCAGTTTCACGAACCCAAATGTGGGTCCGGGCACGTATGCCAGTTTGCGGCTTAAACTAGACGCATGGTCTAGTGCCGTACAAGGGGGACAAAGGAGACAAGAATGCAGCTCGCCCACCCGAAGGTAGCCTAGTCGAAACTAGGTGCCTAATTAAAGGCCCCAAGTCTGCCATTGTTCCTTTTCCAGGGCCACGCTCCGGACCGAAGTCCAGACCAGGCCCCGGGGCATTCGCCGGAGGCTTGCCCAAGAACCCTTGCCTTTTATCTAATGAACCAGTTCAAAGATATGTATTGCATTTTGCATTTTAAAGATGATGTTCGTAATTTGAATATCAATACAAATAAATTCGTTAGACTTTACTAAATAATGTAACAAAAGAAGGTAATACAAATTTGTAGAAGATTTTTTTCTTACTAACGATTTTCATTCATCTATTTTTCCATTCATTCATTTCAATGTTTATTTTTTATGATATTTTCTGAATCGATCTTAACAGTTAACATGCACAAACACTGATACCTCTGACTGCGCATGTGCAAGTATAGCATTACAAACCGGAATATCTGACACGTTCGTAGGAGGAAAAAATTAATTTGAACCAAGATATGTTTTTATTTTCATTGAGGATTATTTTCATTGATAGATTCAAAGAACAAATCCAGTGTACAATAGGGTCAATTAGGAATAAATCTAAAGTTTTATTTCAGATATATATATATATATATATATATATATATATATATATATATATATATATATATATATATATATATGTATAAGAGGATAAATTCATTTATATAGCTTTCTGGTTGTCTCTCGTGGACATTTCTCCACATATATCGATATATGTTCATTCAACATTGCTTATAAGAAATGGAAATTAATGTGAGTGTATGTATACACATATGCTGGGTTCGTAAGTTTTTGTATGGCAAGTGAAATCAAGAAAAGAAAGAAAAATTTTAATTAAAAAAATATTAAACTTCAAAATTAACTGTCTGTGGTATTCTGCGGAGAGATTTGATAGATAAATATATCAATGGTGAGTCCGAGGATAAGGCTTTTCACGCTCAGCCCGAACAGCTATTCTCTTAACTCTAGGTTTTTTGAAGCAATGAAAATTATCTCATAACAAATCATTCATCTTTGTCTTTCGTTGGATTCAGTACTTTGACGCGATCATCATTAATAATAATGTTTTATTCAATTTTATGGCTTTGTTTTATTTTTATGCCTTGAAATGCTGATTTAAGTAAATTCTATTTTGTTCTCTTGATAACGTTACACGACGAAAAGAATAATGGACCGAGTCCTAAAACAACAAGCGAAATCCTTCTCGTCACATGACCCGGACAAATAGATTTGGGGGGCAGAAATAATCAGATAATCTTTAAAAATCTCAAATATATCTCTGTTTTTCAAAGAACATTTTTTGATTCATTTTAAACAGCTTTGAATGTAAGTATTTTTTTACTTTATCAAAATAATATATGAGGGAAATTTAATAATACGTCCTCAAATCCAGAAGATTTGATCCTTATCTAAGTTCTCTGAGGGCTTATATACATAGGCACTACGATTTAATGAATTTTTGGAAAAAATGTAGTTGGAGTCGAAAATTCTTCATACATTCTAAATTATACATAGAGTAAATTATGTTAGAAATATGAATAACATTGATTACCCAGAGTCGCCACTGATCCCCCTACTCATGCATATATATATATATATATATATATATATAGAGAGAGAGAGAGAGAGAGAGAGAGAGAGAGAGAGAGAGAGAAAGACAGATAGACATGAACAAACTGGGATAGATAGATAGATAGATAGATAGATAGATAGATGTTAATTTACTTCTGTAAACTGAAAGGATTATAGGAGAATGAGAACAAAAATGATCTTTTGGGACCCCACAATTACAACATCCACATCGTCGACCTGATTGAATCCTTTTTAAGGTCATAAGAGAATATCTCATCACTGATGTTACTGCCCCAGACGAACCCTGAATAACAATAAAAGGGAAGCAGACGATGCATTACGTTGAATTAAAGGTTAAATCATCCGAAGGTTGGTTATATCATAAACAGTGCACTGGGGTCGAAGATATTCAAAATCTTCCTAGAGCAGCCAGGGCTTTCATATAATATTGACAGCAATCTAGTGAAGAGCAGTTATTTTGAGAAAGATATTTAGAGAGCATTGTCATTAACCTGTTACGATAGTTGAGATCAACCATGTGCGAAGCAAAATACTTTGAGATACAAACGGATTACCTAATCCAGACCAGAAGATCTGACTTAGTTTTAAATAGCAAAAAAAATTGTCATCGAGTGGATTTTGTTGTTTCAGCGGATCATATAGAGAAATTAAAAAGAAAGCAAAAGATAGGCAAAGACTTGGATCTTGCAAGAGAACTAAAAACGGTGGAACTTGAAGGCGACGATGATATCAATTGTAGTTAACGCTTCTTAGGGACTATAAAGGATATTAAAGGAATTCGAGATCATTCAGATGACAGTGATTTTAGAATACTTTGAAGAGTCCTGAAAACCAAAGGAAACTTTCTGTCACTCACATTTCAATGAGAGAATAACAGTTAAAACTGGTAGGAAAAAGTCTCTAGAGATATTACTACTACAACAACAAAAACCCAGCACCTGTCCTAGAAAACGACACGTACAAACTCCTGTGGGACTTTGATATACAAACGGATCACCTAATCTCGGCCCGAAGACCAGACCTTATATAAACAAAAAAAAAAAAAGAAAATCTGCAAATTTGTCGACTTTGCTGTCTCGGCAGACCACAGAATAAAACTGAAAAAATCTGAAAAGAGAGATAAGTACCTTGACCTTGCTAGAGAATTGAAAAAACTATGGAACATGAAGGTGATAATTATACCAATTGTGATTGGTGCTTTTGGCACGGTAACTAAAGGATTATTAAAGGACATGGAAGATTTAGAAGTTGTCGGCCGAGTGGAGACCATCCAAACAACAACATTACTGAAAACTGCCAGAATACTGAGAAAAGTCCAGGAGATTTGAGGAGACTTGCAGTCACTCAATTTCCAGTGAAAACCATCAGCTTACGCTGATGTGAAAAACTCTGATGAGTAATAATAATAATAATAATAATCATTTTGAAGTGGACCATAGAACAAGAAACTAATGACCATTCATAGGGCATTATATCCCTGAGAAGACATTGACAGATTATATGTGTCAAGAAAAGGAGGAAGAGGACTAACCAGTATTGAAGACAGTATTGACGCATCAATACGACTTGAAGACAACATACAAAAGCGTGGCGGAAGACTGATAACAGCCACTAGAAACAATACTGACAACATGAGGACTAATAGAACGACAAAAAAAAAACAGAAAACAAAAATGGGAAGAAAAACAATTCTGTGGACGTTTAAAACGACTAATAAGAAAACATTGATGTGGCTAAAAAAAGGAAACCTAAAGAGGAAAACTGAATCCTTCCAAACAGCAGCACAAAACAATGCTTTAAGAACCAATCATATCAAATCAAGAATAGATAAGACGCAACAAAACAGTAAATGTAGTTTATGTGGTGATAGAGACGAAACAATCAATCATACAAGTAAAATCAGCAAATTAGTACAGAAAGAATATAAGACTAGACATGACTAGGTGAACAATGTGATCCCCTGGGAATGGAGCAAGAAATTTAAATTTGTCCATACGAACAAATGGTATATGTACAACCCAACATCTGTCCTGGAGAATGACACACACAAACTCCTCTGGGATTTTAACTTACAAACGGATCACCTAAACTCAGCCAGACTACATCATCATCATCATCATGTCGTGCCGCCAACACGGATATCCCTGACCCTCTCTCGCCACTTCCCCTATAATTCATCGCCTCCGGCAGGTCTTCAGGGTTACATCCTGTGTCCTCACATAGTTGCTGTATGTAAGTTCGAGCTGGTTGTCCTGCTTTCGCACGGCCATATGTGGGGGTCCATATAGCCAGACTACAAGACCTTATAATAACCAACAAAATTAAGAACTTGCAAAATTGTGGATTTACTGTCCCGGCTGACCACAAAGTAAAATTGAAAGAAAGTGAAAGAAGAATAAAATACCTCGATCTTACAAGAGAATTTGAAAAAACTGTGGAATATGAAAGTGACGTTTATACCAATTTTAAATGGTGCTCTTGGTACTGTCACCAAAGGATTAATAAAGGAACAGGAGGATTTGGAAATAAGAGGATGAGTGGAGACCATCCAAACTACTGTATTACTGAGATCGGTAAGAATATTGAGAAAAGTCCTGGAGACTTGAGGAGACTTGTTGTCACTCAAACTCAAGTGAAAGACCATCAACTAACGCTGATTTAAAAAAAAAATTAAAGAGTAAATAATAATAATAATAATAATAATAGCAGCACAGGACAACGCCATGAGAACCAATCATATCAAAGCGAGAATAGATAAGACGCAACAAAACAGTAAATGTAGGCTATGCGGTAACAGAGACGAAACGATCAATCACATAATAAGCGAATGCAGCAAATTAGCACAGAAGGAGTATAAGGCAAGACACAACTGGGCCAGCAAGGTGGTCCACTGAGAAATGTGCAGGAAATTTCAATTCGACCATACAAACAAATGGTATATGCACAACCCGGCACCTGTCCTAGAAAATGACTCGCATAAACTCCTATAGGACTTTAACATACAAACGGATCACCTAATCCCGGCCAGAAGACCAGACCTTATAATAATCAACAAAAAAAAACGAGAATTTGCAAAATTGTCGAATTTGCTGTTCCGGCGGACCAAAGAATAAATCTGAAGGAAAGTGAAAAGAAGGATAAGTACTGCGACCTTGCTAGAGAATTGAAAAATCTGTGGAACATGAAAGTAACGATTATGCCAATTGTGATTGGTGCGTTAGGCACAATAACTAAAGGATTATTAAAAGGCCTGGAGGACTTGGAAATTGGCGGACGGGTAGAGACTATCCAAACGACAGCATTGAGGAGACTTGGTGTCACTCAAACTCCAGTGAAAAACCATCAGCTAACACTGATGTGAAAAACTCTGAAGGAGTAAATATAATAATAGAATTTTTTTCCTTTATGTTCGTGCGAAATCATCCGAAGAAATAAAAGCTCATTTAAAAATCAAAATCATTAACAATTATAGAATATATCTAAAGGATAAATTACCATATTAACATTGATTGTAAGCAAGTAATTTTATTTAATATCTTCTTATGGCCACCCTGGGATAGATCGAGACAATTTCTGGGAGATTGTCTCGTGGTAATGAGGTGGATATGGAGAATAGACGAAGTTGAACAGGGAAAATGACCAACTGTTATTCAATGGGATTGATAGAATTGGATGAATTTCTAGAAATTATAACTGACTTATTTTGATTACACACTGACAGATGGATCGATACATACATATATACATACATACATACAGGCGCTCTTAGTGTAATGGTTATCGTCGTAGAAATGAGACACAGAGACAGGAGTTAAAATCCTGGACATGACTGTTTAAATTTCACATATCGCTAATACTCTTGGGAAAGGTTCGCAACTAACTATTCTCACTCCAGCTATTGGTAAATTGTCGAGCAGACTGGGCTCTTCATCCTTGGTATGGCAACCGGTCAAGGAGGCGAAAAATTCTCAATTAAAACCCGTTAAACTCTGCATAATTCTTTTTTTTTTTTTTTTTTTTTATCAAAACATGCTTCTCTAAACAAATTTTCCTGTAAATTTCACGTGGTTTACTCTTCTTCATGACCAAAGATTTGATGGCACATCTCTGTTTAAGCTTGAAACTCTAAATTTTATTTGTCGCAATTTCGAATATCCTCAAAAGAAATATTTTTTGTGAGATTTGAATTATTTTTGCTATAAAACAATCTCAAACAATACAAAGTTTACACTTATGAAAAAAATGAATTATTTCGCTTTTCTGAAAACAATTCCTCTTATTTATCTTGCCCAGTCGGCTGGGGCTGTAGAATACACCGACTGCACCTCTGCAGAGGGGTAAGACCCCCCCCCATGAGTGTCCTGATATTGACACTAAACAATCTGATGGTGAGGTTCCAGTAATGCTGGAGCTTTGGGGGATGCGGAGTACCCCTTTATTGCCATCGCTCCCTGGTCCACTCTGGCCCGGGGTGGTAGCACCTGATAAGGGTCCTATCTATGGGTTAAATAGAACTAAACCGTGCTTCCTTCACAATACTGATTTTTGCATTTAAACTGCGTATATATGCTGAACTGAATTGTTTAAAATATAACTGTGTTGATGTATAAACTGTGTACTTATTCTAAACTGAATTATCTGAAATAAAACTGTTTTGACATTTAACTCTGTGTATTACCCAATCGGCTGGGGCTGTAGAATACACTGACTCCATCTATGCAGAGGGGTAAGAGCCCTTCAACGAGTGTCCTGATTTATGACACTAAACAATCTGATGGTGAGCTTCCAGTGATGCTGGGGCTTTGGGGAATGCAGACCACCTCTTCATTGCTATTGCTCCCAGGTCCACTCTGGCCCGGCGTGGTAGCACCTGATAGGGCACTATCTATGGGTTAAATAGAACTAATGGCATACTTATGCTAAACTGAATTGTTTGACTAAACTGAATAGCTTGAAATAGAAATGTTCTGGACAATGAAACCGTACTTACATTTAAACTGCGTGTTTAAGCTAAACTTAATTATTTGAAATGGATCTGTTTTTTGACATTCAAACTGTACCTACACTCAACTGATTTGTTTAATATAGAACTGTTTTGACATTTGACAGTGTGTAAACAAAATCTGTACTTATACTAAACTGAATTAGAACTGTTTGACTAAACTGAACAGCTTGAAATAGAAATGTTTTTCACTATTAAACTGTACTTACATTTAAACTGTGTGCTTATGCTAAACTGAATTGTTTGCAATTGAACTGTTTTTGACATTGAAATTGTACTTACACTAGACTGAATTGTTTAATATAGAACTGTTTTGACATTTAACTGTGTAAACAAAATCTGTACTTATACTAAACTTAATAAGCTGACTGCAAACTTATGCTAAACTGAATTGTCGTAATTAGAACTGTTTGACTAAACTGAATAGCTTGAAATAGAAATGTTTTTGACAATTAAACTGTTCTTACATTTAAACTGTGTGCTTATGCTAAACTGAATTGTTTGAAATGGAACTGTTTTTAACATTGAAACTTTACTGACACTAAACTGAATTAGCTGAATTAGAACTTTTTGACTAAATTGAATAACTTAAAATAAAAATATTTTTGACAATTGATTTGTGTACTCATGCTAAACTGAATTGTTTGAAATAGAACTGACTATTTGCGTAAAAATGGATTTGGCGTTAAATAACCTACAAAGGTTGATATGCGATAAAACCCAACCAACCAACCAAACAACCCTTATTTATCAAATGATCCTCGTGCACATAAACACGGAAGTCGCCGTAAAAAAATATCACGAAAGAAAAAAACTTGCCTAATTTACAAATCACCGAGATAAAATAAAACAAAATCGCTGAGAAAAATATTAGAAGAAATTCAGCTTATAAAGGATATTCTTATTTATCAGAAAAATATTTACTTACATTTAGATTTATGATTATCGCATGTGTTTATTGGTTATTATAAACACCTTTTTTAATGCTTAAGATCAATTGAAAGAATTCTTTTATAATTTTTTCCCTCCTCTATGTGATGGCTATCTGAAGACGTTGGTTGCTCTTATCGAGTGGGAAGCTATCATAAATTTATAATAGCCAAATGACGGTCTGTTGGGGTTTTCTTCCAATTATATATATATATATATATATATATATATATATATATATATATATATATATATATATACTACCAGTCAAAGGTATTTGAACACCATCAAAAGCTTTTATTTCTCATCCTAAAAGAGTTAATTTTAATCAAAGAATTTAAGCACCACTATGGTTTTATTGCATTATCATCAAGTCGCGCTGCTAGCACGGATTCCCCCCCTCTCTCTCTCTCTCTCTCTCTCTCTCTCTCTCTCTCTCTCTCTCTCTCTCTCTCTCTCTCTCTCTCTTAAAGTCTTTTAAACAACATCCTGTGTCTGCACAAAGCTGTTCTAAGTAAGCTTATGTTGGTCGGCCAACACTGCCATGTTCATATGAAGAGGTCCATAGCTGGACGTCACTTGCTTCTCCAGCCGTGTCCCGCATGTATTGTTCGTCTTATTGGAATTATCGGTTTGTGCGTACAGCTGTTGTTTTGCGGGGTGTTGCTTCCAAGATTTGTTCAATTTAGCTCATAGCATTCTTGTGCAGTTCCCGTCAAGCTTTTTCTCTATATGTTTTGTCAGCGTCCATATGGTGCATCAGTACAGTAGTATTGGCACAAGCGCTACTTGGAAGAAATCCCGTTTTATTTTATCGGATAGATTAAACTTCCATATGATCGATAGCCAATCGATACAAGTCAACGCCTTCACTAGACACATATTGACATTACTATGCTGCTGCCAAGATACGCGAACTTGACTACTAATTTCAGAGGACCACAATTTAGAGAGGAGATAGCTCCTTCTTGATTAAAACACATGTACTCCGTTTTGTCCACATCTATATGGAGACGAATGCTTCCTGCTGCCTGCTCCAGGTTATGCTGCGAGGATTCATCCGGTGAGCAAACTTACTTTCATGGGGCATCATTATGGCTGTTACTGTTTCTTTGGGGAGACCATAAGCCAGATGTATTAGCTCCATCTTCCTTCTGTGTGTGGAATCAAATTCCCTGGAGAAATCTACAAACAAGAATTCTGCTACTTCGAGGTTTTTGTATTAACTCCTTCGATGATTCGACGGATTGTCAAAATCTTTGATGTTGTCGATCAATTCCTCCGAAAATCCTTCTAAAATTTTCAAAGAATTTTCTTAATTTCAGGTCCGATGCAATTGACAAGCTGAATAAGTGTAGGTTCATTGTTTCCCCTCCATTTTCTGGAATTTAGTATTTAGGTATGTTTGTCTAATTTTGAGTGAGAAGTCTGTTAGACGTTCCCCATTTCTGTTTAACGAGTTGTGTAAGCAAAATTTGTTATTTTCGTCTTTACATATTTGAACATTCGTGTATTCAGCGATGATTAAAACGTTGTGTTTTGGAATACTGCGGACAAGGGAAGATAGCTCGTTGTAAAAGTTGATTAGGTCCGTTTCATCACTGGCATTAATGGGACTGTAGCAGGAGATTATTGTTGTGCAGGGGTTGCCGTTACATGCAGCTACTACCATTCTCGGTTGTATTTTCTTTTTGTCATTAAGTGATTTTAGAGCACAAGGACTGAGGAGTATTTCAACTCCTCCTATGAAGACATTTGAGTACAGATTCCAGATAGAATTGTGTGATGTTACAAAGTGCTGTGATAGCCGGTTTAATTCAATTTGCCCTTTACCTGGAGCAAATCCCCACCTTTGCAATTGGTAAAATCCCTCCACATTGGTTCTTCTGTGCTTTACAGTTGGTGTAATACAAGGGGTTTCCGCTATTTCACCAACTCTTCGCTATCATAGACCCTCCAATTTGAACCAAAGATTTCAAACTTTGCTTCGTCAGTCCAAAGGACTGACAAATATATTTTCCACAAATATATTTTCCACAAATATATTGTCCAGTCTTTGTGCGCTTTGGCCAACTGGAGCCCTTTAACTTTGTTTTGCTTCCTCAACAGTGGTTTCTTGACGGCAATTCTGTCATATAAACTACCTTCAGAGAGTCTTTTCCTTACAGTAGATGTTGACAGGTTTTTTTTTTCACGACAGATACTACCATTCTGGGCCTGAGTGGACTTGGGAATAATAGCTGTAAAGGAGTACTCCACATTTATCAAAGCCCCAAGGCTGAATGTTAACCATCAAATGCAGTTTATTTATACCCAGAACAATTGTTGGAGGGTTTTTACTCCTCTGAAACCGACAGGATATTAACCCATTAGTTGTTTTTTATGCCGTTAAACAAATAAAGAAAACAAAATCTACAAATTTTGTCAATGTCGAGGGAGACTACAGCAAATTATATTGTGTCTATCAGAAGTAGAAATTGACAATGGTATATGTCTGCTACAAGTTTCTTGTATACGTTACAAGAGATATAATAAATTCTTTGAATCTTTCAAAAGCATGATACAACCGAAATAAATAATACGTTAAACTTACTTAATAAAGATATTTTAAATTTTGAACTGTATAATTATTACAAAGAGGAAAAGTGTATTTTGCTTCTTAGAAACACACGTTACTAGTATACACGTCTTCTCATAACAAAACGAAAGACTGGGAAAGATAAAGGACCAGAAAGAGAGAGAGAGAGAGGGAGAGAGAGAGAGAGAGAGAGAGAGAGAAATAAGGAAAGATATGTAAGATAGTGTTATGACGGGCTGCTTAGTGAAGAGAACGAAGAAAAAGAACTACTGGTCTAGATGGATCACGTTCCCGCCATTTTTTCGGCCTCTAGAAGTAGTGCGGAGAGTATAGGAAATAGGGTTGAATTCACTAATTACTGCCGAAGCGAACGACGCCACGTGGAGTCTGAGCTTGACATTAAGGACCGATTTTGTTGCATCTCTTCCACCAACTAAACATCAAAGACCGGGATCAAGGAGATTTTATATCTATGTTTTTATGCATCTATCTCTTTACTGATTCAGTTATCAATCTATTTGCATCATTTTCTATCAGTCCCATTTATTCCTATCTATTTCTGCTTCTGTAGATGTATTTATTGATATATAAGTATATAAATCTTTTCTAATATGCTGCTCTATTGGTGGGGCTTAAAATACACTGACTAACTGACCCGACAGAAGAGTGAGACCTCAAAAAACAATTGGTATTTTCGAGATGCCACTAAATTTCACACGATGCGTCAGCTCCAATTTTGGAGCTCTGGAAAATGTGTAGTCCCTTCTTCGTTGGCATTACTCCCAGACCCACTCTTATACGGAGTAGTAGAACTTGTTAGGCTCCCATATATCGATCTGATTTATTCGTATTCAAAACAAATACTTGAAACGATAAAACTATGAGTAAAGTATTCAGATTAAGAATAGCTACAAATATACCGTTACCATCACTCCCAGGTCTACTCTAGCTCAGAGTGGTAGCATCTGATAGGGTCCTATTTATGGGTCTAATCGAACTGACATTCAAATTCTGTACTTGATTGACAGTAAATAGAATTATTCCTATGAGATAAGTGAAACTATTTAACTGTGTGGAAAAATAAAATGAGCCCGGACTTGTTTAAAAATGTTATCAATAAAATGTGTTTAGAAATCATATATTTAATATATATGTATAAAAAGGATTTGGCATTAAATAACCTACGATGGTAAATATGCTATAAAACCAAACCAAACAAATATACTCAAAACCAGACACAATTTGCATACAAATGTACATATAGAAATAAATACACACACACACACACACTCATACATACATCAACATACACAAACCTACTCAAATGTATACATATTAAGACATACAAACGCACGCTAACACATAAATACAAGCACATAATATGTATAAGAATATACAGACACGCGCATTTTCATACACACACACACACACACACACACACACACACACACACACACACACACACACACACAAGAAAGTACAAGCACACATACAAACTCACTCTAACGAAAACGCATATATATATATATATATATATATATATATATATATATATATATATATATATATATATATATATATATAAACAAACCAACACTCATACGCAAACAAACTAACAAGTAGATACATAAACACAGAAATAGACATACGTACAAACACATATACACATAAAATACATATACATACATGCACACAGCTACATACATAAATATATACACACCTATTGATTTACGGCGTTTGTAGGGTCATGTTTTAATGACCTTACTCTTTTCATAAGTTGTGTATATAAGAATATACGTTGAGGTTCGTATTTTATTCTAATAAATGCAGATATATACATGTGTGTGTGTGTGTGTGTGTGTGTGTGTGTGTGTGTGTGTGTGTGTGTGTGTGTGTGTGTGTGTGTGTGTACTATACTCTGTGTCACAATGAGATCTGGGTTTGTTTATGGTTCCAGTTTTCGATAAATATTTACTCCCAACTTACCTACAACTGGACAAAAGGACAGCTTAAAATGGCTGTGGAATACAAACCAACAATATTGTTCGGATAGTGATTTAATAACGAACAATTCACAAAATAATCTACTCTACATAAATTAAATAATGTGTTGATATTTTTACCTGAAAGTAAAATATTGCTTGTTTATTTAACACCGAAGATTTCGCTTTTATTTTCCACGAAAAATATATAATTTAGCTCTTTTACAAATCATACAAAAGAGAAGGAATGAAAAACGAAAAGAAAAAAAAAACGTATTCAATGAATATTAGAAAAAATATCAGAATTAAGTAAAATCTATTTTTACAGAATTTATGTTTTTATACGAGTCACAAAAATGAATTTTTTTTTATTTATCTTAACTTCAGAATCAGCATTAAAATTTTATTTTTTCTTGTTATCATTCTTCTTCTTCTTCTTCGTCGTCGTCGTCTTCTTAATCTTTGACATACCTTTCTTTTTTATGTTATTTACGGAATTTCTTTTTTTTTTATGTATATCATCCTTTTTCTTACACCGCCATCTTCCTATCCTTGTTTTTGCTTCTTTTTCTTCTTGTTTTCTCCTCTTTTTCTCCTATTTTTATAAAATAATCAGTGTGACTGATTAATTATATTAATCATTTTATTTATTTGGTAGAATTTAAAGTTAGCTAAGAACTTTGAATTTAAGTGTGTTTAACACCCAAAATAATGTTGGGGAAGACAGGATATGGATGATAAACAAATCAAGGCTTGTCGACCAGCGTGGAGAAATAAGGGTTTGTGACATATGTGATGATTCAAGGAAGTATGATGCCATAAGTAATTAAAATAGAGAATATATAAAAATGAGATAATTTGAAAATTAAGTCAGTTGAGTTTTGAAACCCAAAGAGAGAAGTTGGGAGAGACGTTGGAACGAATTGGTGAAAAACTGGGTAGTGGAGTAACTGTAAAGGAGATACACTGAAAACCCTTAGAAGGTCTTCGTCTCTCTTCGTGTTTGCGTCGGACTGCTATGAAATTGTATCAGTTTGAATAAAGATTTTTCATACCTGAACAACATATTGCCTATTATTTTTTAATTTTAATATTCAAGATGATACAAGTAACTTTTTATTTTCGGCAGAATACACTGACTATATCCCTGGCAGAAGTTTAAGACACTCTCCCACTCCTCAGAAAAAAAGAGTTCTGAATATATCACGAAGTATGGGATACTTTTTCGTTACCATTACTTCCAGATCCACTCTAACCTGAAGTTGTAATGCCTGTTAGGATTCCATCTACTGGTCGAGTAGAGTTGGGTAAAAGTTATTCATATTTAATTGGACCGTGTGCAAGAAAACATAATTCTTAAGAAACAGCAACATCAAATATGTAAATGTGAACCTACAGTGAACGCAATTCTCTAACCTCTAGGCATAAAATAGTTCTTGATAAATTGAGATGCCGTTAAAATCAATCAATCAATATTCTTCGATTGTTTCTTAATCTTTTTTCTAAAATACTAAAAAATAATACGAAACAGCACGGAAAAGTTCTCAGACCGTCTTTGGTAAAGACATCATCATCAAGGCCCACCAAACAGCACGTATTCCCTTGACTCACAATCCGACCCTATTGGCTATCACTCTTGATGAGTTCTCTAGACAGCATCTAGTGCACGCATAGAGCTGATGAATGCAAGTTTTTGCGGTTCGGCTAATACATTATGTATCTGTGTGTAGGAGTCTATGGGTGAACGTTGCTTATTCCCTAGCAATTTCCCACATTATCTTTCACGTCATACTTAGATTATTTGAGATGAGAGGTAAATAGACGCATAAGCATTGTTTTCTAGGATACTGCTTCCAGGAGTTGTTCCCAACAACACACAGCATCTCTGTTTAGTTCTTTTGTAACTTTTTATCCGAGCGTTTCGTTAGCGTCCAACTAGTGCCATCTTACTGTAGTATTGAGACGGCTACAGTTTGGAAGAATTTATCATTCTTTATTTTATAACATTTATGTATTTCCTTTTGTTTCGTTTTTCTTTTTTGACACCATTTTCGTTTTTGTTTCTTTTTATCCTCCGACTTTTTCTTTGTCTACTTTCTTTGATACTTAAAATAATACGAAGGAATGCAGAAAAGTTCTCTTACCGATCTTGGTAAGGACTGAGTGCTATGAAACTTGCATATTATTCAACATTCTGTAATTCAACATACTTTGCACACCATTCACAAATTTCTGCAATATTTCAAAAATTCAAATTAAAAAAAAAAGTGTTCATTCTTTTTTTAGTTTGGTCGAGAACCTTTCGTAATCTGATTTAATTTTGGTTACACATGAGTGATTCAGTCAGTCTGTACCCTGACACGTTATTATTTCCTAAATTTTGACCGGAAATTTTCTGTGTATAATGTTTGATTTATAGAATAAATAATTGCTACTGAATTAAGTACCTAGTCAAGGAAAGATATCATGTTGAAAAATAAATGTTTTTCTTTTTTTTTTTTCAACATTAGGCTGCAGAGTTATTGATTTTTCCTACGTCTATGAAATACTGTAAATCAATCGATATTTCTTTCCATATGTCTCACTTAAATCCTGCTTCTCTTTATATCTTTCACCATTCAAGCAATTTAGAAGTCCGCCATCTTGAATATTTTTCTAGAAACCAATGAATATTGATCTGTCTCAATCTGAATTTCTTCTCCCATCAAACTATAAATATATCTGTTCATATATCGATACATTGATCTTTCTCTTTTTAACTTATCAACCATTTCATTTTCTTTTTATGTGTTTCCTTTGGTTCTAAACCCGAGTCCATTCTTCTCCTAATTTCATCTAAAAGGGTGCATTAACGAATTTTTTGTTTTATACAGAGTTTTACACAAAAGTTTCTTTCAGATAAATATCGAAAAACTACCTATGACTACATTATTAATATACATGTGTCTCAAAATAGATGTAACCTATTAATATGATAATGATTTATTTCTGAGACAAGCGCAATGGCGGTCACTTGGAACACGTCCTATAAAAAATTCATCCTTTAAGCAATATTTTTTAAACTGTTGTTATATCAGCTTCCAAGACATGCAATCATTTTTTGAGTTTCTTGTCTCAGTAATAAATCATTATCATATTAATAGGTTGCATCTATTTTGAGACAGTTTTGAATGATTTCATCTTCAAATAAGTAATGACGCAAAATATTTTTTCCTCTTTGGTCCAAGGCATTTTGATTGAAGGTTAATGATTTTTATAGTATACTATTTCAAAATCTGAAACAAAAAACATTATTAGTAGCAGAGTTATCAGCAGTTACATGGGTCCCATTGGCTTCGAACTGACGAAGAAAAGAAGCAGAAGATACCCCGCAACAACAATCACCGACGCCGACTACGCCGATGACATAGCGATACTGGCAAATACACCTGACCAAGCCGAAACACTTCTGCATAGTTTGGAACGAGCAGCAGCAAGCATAGGCCTCCATGTTAATGCACACAAAACGGAATATATGTGCTATGACCAAACGGGGGACATCTCCACTCTAGAAGGAACCCCACTTAAACTAGTAGACAAATTCACATACCTAGGAAGCAGCGTCGAATCAACCGAAAAGGACATCGAAACGAGGTTAACGAAAGCATGGACAGCTATCAATAGGCTATCGATTATATGGAAATCAGACCTAACCGATAAAATGAAACGCAGTTTCTTCCAGGCAGCGGTCACATCGATACTGCTATATGGATGCACTACATGGACTCTAACAAAACGGCTGGAGAAGAAACTAGATGGCAATTGCACAAGAATGCTGCGTGCAATCCTGAACAAGTCCTGGCAGCAGCACCCCACAAGACACCAACTATACGGCCACCTGCCCCCTATCATGAAAACTATTCAAGTTAGACGAACCAGACATGCAGGACACTGCTGGAGAAGCAGAGATGAACTCATAAGAGATGTACTCTTATGGATCCCCACACATGGCCGCGCAAAAGCAGGACGACCAGCTCGAACGTACATTCAGCAGCTATGTGAGGATACAGGTTGTTGTCCTGAAGACCTACCTAGGGCGATGAACGATAGGGAGGAGTGGCGAGAGAGGGTCAGGGATATCCGTGCTGCCAGCACGATATGATGATGATGATGACATGGGTCCCATGTATATTGAGACACCTATATATACACTACCAGTCAAAAGTATTTGGCCACCATCAAAAATGTTTATTTCTCATCCTAAAAGTGTTAATTTTAACAAAAGAAGTTAAGCACCTGTATGTTTTATTCATTATACTAAATACAAGTCTTTCTCGGTAATTTTGACATTTGTATAACCAGATATCTTTTGAAAGTTAATTTGAAAGCGTTTTTCTTCTTTTATGCTAAAAATAAAAATTCCCAGGACAACAGAGGATAACACTGTTAGTGGACATCAGGAAACGGGAGAAAACAAGACCAAAAGTGGGGCTGGTAGAGCAGAAGATAATTTTATTAGAGTCACAAGCTTGCGTGACAGAAGTTTGACTTCTCCAAACATCACTGCGCAACTGAACCAATGACGTGAAAAAAATCTGTCAACATCCACTGTAAGAGGAATCTCTGAATCTGGTCTCTATGACAGAATTGCTGTCAATGAACCACTATTGAAGAAGCAAAACAATGTCAAAAGGCTCCAGTGCGCCAAGGCACACAAAGACTGGACAATAAAGTAGTGGAATAAAGTAGAAGGCCCATTAAATAAGTTGCCAGACTTTTTGGGGAATGGGCACTTTTATTGATAGTATACACATGAAACTCTAGTCCCCTCCGAAGTGATCTCCTCCGACTGCAATGCACTTGTTGTACCGTTCCAACAACTTCTGGAAGGTCCCATGGAAGTCCTCTTGTGTGAACCTGTCAATGACCTTCGTCGAAACCTCTTCCATCTCCTCAATTCTCTCATAACGACAGCCTCTAAGTTTTTCCTTGAGCTTAGAGAATTACAAAAAGTCACAGGGAGAAAGATCTGGACTATAGGGAGGGTTAGGAACTTTGATGCCCATCTTGGTCAAATTGTCTGGGACAAGGATGGAGTTGTGGACTGGAGCATTGTCCTAGTGGAAATGCCACTGACCCGATTTGAAGAGTGTTGGCCTCTTCCAACGGAATCTCTTCTTGAACTCCCTTAAAACCTCAACATAGTATTCCTTGTTGACTGTCTGTCCAGTGGGAACCCGGTGCATGTAGATCATATCAGTGCTGTCAAAAAAGGGATCATCAAAACTTTGTTGGTAGATTTGCTCTATCTAGCCTTCTTGGGTCTGGGAGTTCCACTGGGAACTCTGTCACTTGGTCTCTGGGTCATAGCAGTAGATCCAGCTTTCATTGCAGGTCACCAGAGCATCGAGAACTGCAAGATCTGAATTGATCAGCTCGACCATCTCCCTGCAGTCATGAAACGTCTTTCTTTCTGATCTTCTCTGAGCACCCTTGGGACAAACTTCACGCAAACCTTCCGCATCTTCAGTTCCTCGCGAATAACTGTGTGTATAGTTCATACACTGACATCAAACTGTGCACTTATTGTCTCTATAGACATACGACGGTCCTTATCCTTGAAATTCTTTATTTGGCCAATCAACTCTGGTGTTCTGACTTCCTTACTCCTCCCACACCTCTCATCATCACTCACAGACTCCCTGCCTTCCTTGAATCTCTTATGCTACTCAAAAACTGATGCTCGATTCATGCAAGATGCTCCAAAAGCAGTCTGAAGCATTACATACGTTTCTGTGGCATTTTTTCCGAGTTTAAAACAGAATTTGTGCAGTGGTTAACGTGCTGGACAGGGACATCGTAATAAGAGAGTTCAAATTCCAGCCAAGCGATTGCGCTCACATTCAGACACTTGGGAAAGATATATTCCCTCTGTAGGTTAAATAGTACTACTACTGTTCTTCTTCAAGGATGGTTTTAGCAATAAATAGCCCACAAAGGTTGATATGCCATTAGGCAAAGAAACTAAACCAATTAATTTTAATATGTGTAAAAACAACTTAAAACTCTAACTTTAATGTTAATGTTTTTTTTCTCTTTGAGTAGAGAAATATGAAAAAGTTTTTTTTAATGTCTAAGAGTATGTTAGAATAAGACTGTATAGCATGTATCCGTGAGTGAATTCAGTTTGGTTTGGTGTCTTTGTTTAATGGCATATCAACCTTCGTGGATTATTTAATGCTAACCCAATCCTTGGAGAAGAACAGCTACGATACTATCTAATGCATAAGTGGATAAGGGGATTCATACCTTTCCTAAGCGTATTAACCTAGAAGTGAGCGGATTAATGCGACTGGAATACGAAGGCGCTTAATTCGAGGTCGCAGTCCAACACTTTAGCCTCAACAGCCTCGAGAGAATTCGCTAAAAATGCACTAACTGCAATGCCTATTAAAACATCACATAAATATTTCAAAGAGGAAAGCTCTATGTGCAGGGCAAAATGATCTGTACGGCCACCAGTATCAGAAGAGCTAGTTGAGAAATTGTGTAATCGATCATTAAATCCACATACACACACACTCTCTCTCTCTATATATATAAACACACACACACACACACACACACACATATATATATATATATATGTATGTATATATATATATATATATATACTTATCATATAACTATTCACAATGCACTTCTACTTCGTTCAAGGTCTCAAATTTTTCTTAGGTTGGCTCGAACCGCTTAATACTTTCATCTTCCCATCATTGTGGAAGTCCTCTGAGTGGTCGTCCCCTGTCTTGTGGATACCATTCGACAACTCCACTTGCCCACTTATCTGTGCATACAGCGATGAGTTGGTTCATGCAGAACTCTCTGTTTTCAGCTCTCAGCGATCACATCCTTCACTCCACTCCCGAATTACCTAGCTTCATATGTGTTCACGCATTGATCGTTCCAGCATAATTTTTCCGATATCTTCCTATCCTTCTCTGTCGAAAGCAGTCCCCGCAACACTATATATATATATATGTATGGTTGCTGAGAAATGAAAACCATGAGACATTTACTGAGGAATGTATACGAATAAGCTTATTCAAGTCAAATGGCTTGACATAGATTTGCGACTAAGAAACGAAAAACAATCCGTGGAGATGAAACACACTGATTTTCCAGTAAAACGTTCGAGCGCAATGGTCAGTAAAGAAGGTCATGCTGACAGTCTTCTGAATCGTTAAATATATATATGCGCGCGCGCGCGCGTGTGTGTGTGTGTGTGTGTGTGTGTGTGTGTGTGTGTGCCCGAAGTCTGTTACAGAAACAGATCCATTCTCATGAAACTGACGCTTGGCCGTACAAATTCCCGTCATAAATAATCCGATTATTCACAAATGCATCGACGCTTCTGCTTGTCCATAGGTTCATAATGGTAATGTTTATTGTGTTGGCGAGATGAGAACGCAGAAACATCAATCGACTGAAATCTTTTCAAATCCTTCGTGTAAACAAAAGAAAACGGGAAAGAAAGAAAGAAAGAAAGAAAGAAAGAAAGAAAGAAAGAAAGAAAGAAAAGACATAAGTTTGAAGGAAAGTGTGGTTGAAAAAAAAACACATTGAGGCGGAATAAAATACACACAATAAAAAGTTATCGTAAAAGCTGAAAAATGAAGAATTTGTGTCGTTTATTCAATTATAACCAGCGAAATATCACGGATATATGAGATGAGTTTTTTAGAAAAGAAATGAAATGTAGATTGAATTGTATATAATATTTAAGTAAATAATTATTTTTTCAGTTGATGTTGACTATGATGCATTAAAAACAGGATAAATATCAACCAAAAAATAATCCTCTGAAATATAAAACAACATATTTTAGTTTCCGGAATATTTCGATTCTTTTGATTCAGTCTTTGAAAGCAAATTCCCAATACCTCACAGAAGATACTTCATTTTTTGTGTCTAATTGGAGGCGCGCTTAATTTAGTAGTTATCATCTTAGGAAATGGAATCGGTGACCCGAGTCTGGTAAGGAACGTAAGGTAAGGCTGGTAGTTGTTTTTGTAAAGAGATTATTTTGCATGTTACTTGATATCATATGCAAAAAAAATTCTTACAAACTCTTAAAAACAACTTCACAAAAATGTAAATATAAATGTTCAGTGTACGCGATTCCCTAACTTCTTTGCAAAAAATAATCTTAAACGGGTTGATATACCACTGTAGTGACGTCAACTGAATATTCAGCTATTGTTGCTACATTAGTTTTTTTTTTCTATTTGTTTGATGGGTGACATTAATAGAAATTTGTTTTGAAAATGTTCCCACGACTATCGTCCTTTAAGTAGTCATATGATCGTTGGGATTTTACAAGAAAAAAAACTGCGTGAAGGATTCACAAACATCCCAGATGCCTGCCCAAAGGCTTAAATATAGTTACAACCATTCTGAATAACTGTCAGAGAAAGGAAGGAAATTCGGCCAAATTCTGGTAACCATTGATTATTAGATTCTATCACCATCTCACGCCCTCTCGTCTCGATGATTTGTTTGTAAATGGATCCATCTGACATGTAGCATTAACAATCGCAGGTTGGAGACTTTCCGGAAGCCTCCCAGTTTTCTCACTAATCCATTTTATCTGTTGACTTTACGGCTGAAACGCTTCTTCCTATTTTTCATTATAACAAAATATCGAAATCAATTTTACTTTAAGACAAAGAATGACAGGTGGATAGGCAGATGAATAAATACACTTTCAATAATTTTTGTCAGATTAAACCGTCAAACTGGGAGAATAATATATATATATATATATATATATATATATATATATATATATATATATATATATATATATATATATATGACAATGCTAATTATATATATATATATATATATATATATATATATATATAATTAGCACAGTTATCGTATATATAGAGAGAGTGAGAGAGAGAAAGAGAGAGATTATTATTATTATTATTATTAGTAGTAGTAGTAGTAGTAGTAGTAGTAGTAGTAGTAGTAGTAGTATTTATTATCATCCTAAAACGCAGGCACACACTCACTCACATACGCACTCACACACATACATATATCAATATTTTATTAATATATGTTTTCCTCTAAATACAAAAAATGTTATAAAGGGTATTATAAAGATAATACAACTATGATATTCCAACTATTTTCATTTCTTTGTATCTCTGAAAACATTCCCTATGTCATGAAGTGATGCAAAAGGGCGGAGACTTTCTGTGAAAATATGACCCAAAGGTCAAACGAATATTTTTTAATTAAAAACTGGAAGCATGAGAAATCTACGAGCTATATTGAACAAATACTGGAAGCAACACCCCTCGAAACAACAGCTGTACGGCCACTTACCCCCATCTCTAAAACCATCCAAGTAAGACAAACAAGACATGCGGTATACTGTTTGAGAAGCAAGGACGAATTCATAAGTGATGTTCTCCAATGGAACCCTACGAATAGCCGGGCTAGTGTTGGCCGACTAGCAAGAACTTACCTACAACAGCTCTGTGTGGAAACAGGATGTCGTTTGGAAGACATGCCGAGAGCGATAGAAGATAGGGACGAATGGGGAGAAAGAGAGAGAGAGAGAGAAAGAGAAAGAGAGAGAGTCAGAGAAATCCGTGCTAGCAGTGCGACTTGATGTTATATATATAATTCTACTAGTTTGGCGTTTTTAATCCGTCAAAATTTATTGAATGTATATTCATTCATTTCGCAGGTTATTTCCTTCTGGTGGGAGGATCTTATTGGGTAAGATATATCACGTGTTAAATGATACAGGATCCGGTGTTTAGTTAGATTTAGTCACTTGGGATCCAGACTCAAAGTTTGGCAGTTGGATTAGTGGGATTTCAAAAAAAGTGTCTAAGCCTCTAGGGGCTTCTGTAAAATGAATTTATCCAAGAATTCCACCTCTTTCTAAGATAGTGGTCTAAAACTTTACCCACACATAAAAGAGGATGATTCTTTTTGAAAACGCGAAATGAATAATAAACGTAAAAATATAAAATGTGTTTATCAACTTTTTTCCATCAGCCAAACGTAAAATAAAAATCGATATCTTCTGAGTTTTGTCCAGGATCAAGTGACATTATTTCTAGTCACCTGACAATATTACATCTGGTGCTGTGTGCAAGATATAGTCATCTATAATGGCTAAATGAACGAAGGTCACGACACAATGTGCAAAAAACATTTCATTTTATCTTTCCGTCAATTTTCTCCCTATCACCCATTATCAACATCATCAAAGTGTGTCAACAGCATAAGTAAGTAAGTAAAGTTGGCAACCTTTGTCGAGGGTGACCCGAAGGTTCCCTTTTCAATTGCTATCACACCGAGGTAAAGGGGAGGGCACAACGCCATTCCATGGATTGCTCCACTTTACCCTTGATCCTTACGTTATAATGCCGAGTGTTAATCAAGATGGCGTCAAGTACCATTTTTTGAGTCTTTGGTATGACTCGACCTGGGATTGAACCCCGATCTCCCGGACCATTGGCGAACACTCAACTTATTAAGCCAATGGCCCGATTTAAAGTAAAGTTGGCGACCGAAGTCGAGGGCGACGAGAAGGCTCCCTTTTGAATAGCTACTACACTGAGATGTCGGGGAGGACGCTACCACTTTCTCTGGATTGATCTACTTTACCCTTAATACGTACATTATATTACTGAGTGTTAAGCAAGGAGGTATCAAGTACCATTTTTAAAGTCTTTGGTATGACGCGACCTGGGATTGAACCCAGTTCTCCTGGACCATTGGCGAACACTCTACCCACTAGACCAATGAGCTGGTTTACTTTTACTTGCCATCAGCATGGACTCCTTTAATACTTTCGCCATGCCTCCCTAACGGCTATCGATCTTGGTAAGTTCTCTAGACGGCATCCTGTGTCTGCACAAAGTTGATATAAGTCCTTGCTAGTCGGCCAACGCTGATGTGTCTATGTGTGGGAGTCAACAGGAGAGTGTTAATACCCAGAATGCCTTATTCGTCTTACTTCGATCGGAGATAAGTAACTGTACAGCTGTTATTTTCTAGGGTGCTACTTCCAGGATTTGTTCAAAACAACACGCAGTATCTTTGTGTGGTTCCCGTGTAGTTTTTTTCTCTAGGCATTTCATTAAAGTCCGAGTGGTGCAACCATACAGTAGTTCTGACACTGCAACTAGTTAGAAGGATCCCTGTTTTGTTCTATCTGAGAGATCAGATTTCCATATGGTCATTAACCTGTTAATAACAGCCCATGCTTTAAATATATGTATGTTGACATAGCTTTCAGTTGATGAGATATTGTTACCGATGTATATTATCTGGACTACTAATTTCAGAGGTTTGCCATTTAATGAGGAAGTTCCCCCCATCTTAATTAGAACCCTACCCCTACAGACAAGTATATAATATTAATAGATAGTCCAATTTACATAGATAGCTTTCTAATCATGTTTCCAAAAATATGCTGCTGAGTTTTTGATAGCTTTTTTATAAATAACACTGGTCAACAACAAATTTGTTGTCTGCGTTTTTTTTAGATAATTTAGGACGAATCTGATGCGCTGAATCCAAAAATTATATTGGTTGTGCTCAATCAGGTCAAGTTTTTGAGCTATGGCCACATGTCGTTTTTTACGTTTTTGTTTACATGTACGTATGTGTGGAGCATTCTAGAAGAGGTTGGTGGGGGTAAAATGCCATGTCGAATAATTGCTTTGATTGAAAATGATTATTTTAATGATAAGAAGTATTCAGGTCCGATAGTTCTGGGTGATTGTGTCGAAAAGAGATCAGTTTGAAGTCATAAAACCTCGAGGTCTTCCAAAAATTGGTGCGGCAAAGCATAAAGCTGGTGGATCAAAACTAAAGTTAATGGGGCAATGCCCACCATTCAGTTTACAGTAATCGATGTTTCTATCAGGTAATCAATATATGTTGTTGGCAAAACATTTTTTCTCTTAAAAACATATTTAGGATATGTGTTGACAAAAACCAGCTGATAATGCCACAAAAATGTAATCGATTTTGTCAAAAGATCTGATTTTTTTTTCAAATCAACCTCGCAAAAAAAACCTGACCTGATGGAGAGAAACGGATGCCATTTCCTGATTCAGCAATGCAAAAATACCCTAAATCAGTTGTAGAAATCTAGACAACATTCAAAAAATAAAAAATTGTTGCCCAGTGTAATTTAAACTGTTTTGTAACCCTGAAAACAGAAGCTGTAGACAACTCAGTTAGAAAGATAGCTTTCTAAGTTATTTTCTAGGTGAGCGAGTTAAACGCTTGAACACTCTCTGGGCTTAAGATCTTTCTAACCTATACAGTCACACTCTTACAACATTTATCAACTAAACGAAATATTATCGGCTTTTTGAAAAATGAAGATTGGAGAAATTGCGTATCAACTTCATTTCTTATATGTATAAAGGATTTATGCTCGAGTGAGTCTAACGCAAATGCAACCACTTCAATTGTTTTTCAGTGGTGTCTTTGAGCACGTAATTTCCAAGTGATTCGGAATATTTGGAACTCTTAAGGTTGTTCCTCCTATGAAATAACCAGAATGAAATATATATATATATGTATTTGTATTTAGAAAAGAAATTTAGTTAGAAGGTAAAATTCTTTTTATCTTCTTAATCATATATATTGTAAATTATGTTTAAAATATGTGTCTGAGAAACATTGATGACCTAGAGTCGCTATATATATATATATATATATATATATATATATATATAAACACCGGGACATTGGCCCAGCGGTTAGAGTGTTCGCCAATGGCCCGGGAGACCTGGGTTCAATCCCAGGTCGAGTCATACCAAAGACTTTAAAAATGGTACTTGATACCACCTTGCTTAACACTCAGCATTATAAGGTACGGTTCAAGGGTAAAGTGGAGCAATCCTGCGAATGGAGTAGCGCCCTCCCCTACACCTTGGTGTAGTAGCTATCGAAAAGGGAGCCTTCGGGTCACCCTCGACTATGGTCGCTAACTTTACTTTTACTTACTTATATATATAATGTTTGATCGTTTATATAATAAAGGATAAAAATAATACCAGACGAGAACGAGAAAAAACTGGTTTTTTTAATTGCACTAAAAGAAGACGTAAGTGTAGTTTTTAATATTTTCATTCACATATATATGTAAACAAATATCTATATATTTATACACACACACACACACACACACATACACACACACACACATACACACACACACATACACACACAAATCTCTCTCTCTATATATATATATAAACACTTCTTCGGGTTTTCTTTCGATCGTGTCTCTGATTTTATTAACATTTTAGCAGTTTACATTTATCTAGTTTTTCATTGGAGTGTGTATTTATCTTTTCGTCTTTCTTTCTCTCCAATCTTCTGTTCCCTATTTATTCTTTAGGGCAGACTTTATAAGCCTGTTTTCTTAGAACGAACGAACGATCGAAAGAAAGAAAGAAAGAAAGAACGCAAGTTCGCGCATCATCATCCACTATAAGAAAGTAGTTCCGGCAATGGACTACTTTTGTCAGACTCACCAAACGTCAGCTCATAGGAGAAAGTAGGACTTGCAGATAAGCTGCCAGAAATGGATTTCATTTCTTCTTCTTCTTCTTCTTTTTCTTCTTCCGCCATATCTAACGACTGGAAACGAGAAATTATTGACTACATAATCCTGGCTACCAACCGCGAGCAAAAATTTTGCCTTAAGCTTTGAGGTAAAACTAATCACACTTTAGGATTCTGGTGCCGCCAATTCTAACGAAACGACGCCAAGGAATTAAATCTGTTGCTATACTTATAGTTATGTTTGCGAAATCTCAGAAAAGAAAAAAATCAGTTAATCAAAAATGGCAGACAAATAAAATTCTCACAAATCAATGACGGTCATACTCAACTTTATGTTACAGAATACAGGAAAAAAATTACCATGAGGGTATTGTAATTTTTGTGGACAAATAACCTAATTGTAAAAGATATAGCCCAGTTTAAAAGCGAGGTAAGAGTAAGCCGAAGCTGAACGTTTTAAAACTTTATTTTCCTGAAACAGTTATAATTGGAGAACGTAAAAGCTTTTTCGTTCTCCAATGTCTAAATTTGCACTTTTCCTTTTAATATGACCCGTATGGTTTGAACATGTTGTATCTGAATAATATATCACTTGTAGCCATCACACCTAATCAGGCATTTTGCTTGGTGTACGATGTCTGGCAACTAGTCTTACATGATCCAGTGATTTTTGTTCAGATATTAACGAATTTATAAATGCAAACAAATTAATTCCCCTCCTGTGGACTCCTATGCTTTCATTCCCCCTGATAAAATTTTGTTCATCCACAGGGATCACTTTGAGAAGCCCTGTTATAGGTGGTTGATGATATATATAATGACCAAGCTAACAATTACTTAATGTTTTTGATTTGTGGTTGAGAAAAATTATTAAAGCTCTTGATTAACACTAGACGATGAGAATCACCGGATTTAATAAATTTTCGTTTTTAGAGGAAGGAGTTAAATATTAATAGAATAAAATTTGAATCATTGAATCATTATTTACAAATATTTGCTTAAGTCTGAGACACAAGACTTGATTTGCTTACCATATTTGTTTCTACAAGTGATCACTGATCTAAGAATTAGGAAAACTCATTGAACCGTGATCTTGAGCCAAACACAGGCTACTTTTGAAGATTGGTCATGTAACAGAATATGTGCGTATTCCTAATGTTGAATTTTTTGGCAAAAAGATTTTTTTTTTTTTTTTTTTGTAGAAAAGTATTATCTGTTTCATAGCCTTCTTTTTTAGTGCGAAACCATTTTTTTTTAAAAATCTATTGACGTTTTTGGCACATAACCTCGGCAGATTATGAACAAAACTAGTGCCAACGTATCTCTTAGCAAATCTCAAACGACAATGTCAAAGAAATCAGTGTCAACAATCAGGTGTACGAAGACGTAAATATAATCCGAGAAAATTAAGAATGACTTTCTTCTGGAACTGACCGATCGTTAAAAATCAAATTTCCGGTGATCCAGTGAGTAGAAATTGGACACATATGGGAAATTCATTGTTTTAATGTCAGACGCTGGTCAGAAATGTTATGAATTAAATCGAAAAGATGGATTCTGATTTTATGTTATTAAATTTTTTTTTCTTGAAGCTTGAAAGATTCTTAAAAAGAAGAATGACAGGAAAAAGTGGACTACTCTTCTATGTCCATCATCAAAAGTGGACTACTCTTCTATGTCCATCATCAAACGTGGACTACCCTTCTCTTTCAATCATCAAAAGTGGACTATACTTCTATTTCCATCATTAAAACTGGACTACCTTTCTATGCCCATCATCAAAAGTGGACTACACTTTTATGTCCATCATCAAATGTGAACAACACTTCTATGTCCATCATCAAAATTGAACAAAATCATCAAAAAGTGGACTACTCTTCTATTTCCATCATCAAAAGTGGACCACTTTTCTATGTCCATCATGAAACAACCACTTTGTGTGCATGCTTTATTACGATGAATTGTTTCATTGATTGATTCACGTCAACCCGTGTAGGGTTATTGATTTTAATGACATCTCAACCCATGTAGGGTTATTTTATACCAAGACTTTAGGGAATAGCGTTCAGTGACGTTGATATTTACATAATATTATTGTGCTGTCATTTCTTAGAGTTTTGTTTAGCTTTTGGAGTTTTTTTACACACGATTCTATCAAATAAGAATAATCTTTAAATAAATCTATTAGGCCCACAGATGGGATCCAAATATATACTACCCCCTCCGGATTAGAATGGTCATGGGATTAATATTAATGAAGGAGTACTCCACATTCCTCAGTTCTCCAGAACTGAAGTTGATGTTTAGTGTCACACTCAAGACACCTCTTTGGTGGGGTTAATCACACTTAGGAGATTAGGATTAATAAGCAACAGAATAGCAAGTGTACGTTATGTAGAGATATAGACGAAACCATTAATCACATATTAAGCGAATGTCGCACACTAGCGCAAAAGGAGTATAATACAAGGCACAACTGGGTTGATCCACGGGGAATTGTGCAAGAAATCGAAATTTGACAAAACTACCAAATGGTATATGCACAAACCAGAACCCGTTCTAGAGAATGAAACGCATAAAATTCAATGGGATTTTGAGCTACAAGCAGATTATTTAATCCCAGCCAAATGACCGGACCGTGTGATAATTAACAGAAAATAGAACTTATCATTTCCTAGATTTTGCCGTTTCAGCGGACTATATAGTGAAGATCAAAGAAAGCGAAAAGGTTGACAAGTACTTAGGCCTTGCCAGGGAACTAAGACAACTGTGAAACATGAGGGTAACAATAATACAAATTATAACTGTTACACTTGAGATGGTCCGCAAAGGTTTAGAAAAAGGACTGGAAGTGTTTGAAATCAAAAGAAGATCATCCAGATTATGGCATTGTTTTGACTGACCAGAATACTGAGAAGAGTCTTGAGCACCCGAGGAGAGTTGTTGTCACTCAGACTCCAGTGAAAGGCCTCCAGTTAATGCTGGTGTGAAGAACTCACAAGGAATAAGATAATTATAATGATTGTTTGTAACCTCCTGATCTTTTGTTCCTTGATTATTTTACTCCTTGTCAGTTTTTCAAACTGGCTCTAAATTGTGATTTTCACTGGAATCTTATTTGGCTTATCTTCTTTGTTGAATGGCATATAAACCTTTGTGGGTGATTTCTACCAAAGCTATACTTACAGAAGAATACTTGTGATATTCTTTAACCTATAGATGAGTAGAATAAAGAAGTTAATATATTTCCCAAGGGTATTAGTCCGAAAGTGAAAATGATAGAGCGATGATACAATTTAGCACTTTAGCCACAACGCCAGAGGGACTTCTCTACTGGATTCTGAGTGACAGCAAGTCCCCTCAGATCTACAGGACTCTTCTGAGTATTCAAGCTGATCTTTAAAGTGTTGGTGTCTGGATGGTCTCGATTTTTCCTCTAATCTTCAAATTCTTCAATTCCAAGCCCCTGAGGGAGCGTTCCAAGCACAACAACTACAATTTGCATTACCGTCACTCCCATGTTCCACAGCTTTTCATTTTTCATTCTCAGGCAAGATTATTATTATTATTATTATTATTATTATTATTATTATTATTATTATTATTATTATTATTCTACTCATTTTGGTTATTATGATCATTGTTCTGTCATCATCTATTTCTTATAATGATCATCTCCTCTAGTTCTACCATCGTTATTGGAATAATTACAATAATTATCACCTTTCATTATTATGTATCAGTCACTTCATTATCGTGTCTGACTGATTCAGCTACCCGCTCCTCTCAGTTTCTATCTTCCACCCCCTACCAATTCTCGTTGATTGAAAGGTGGCAGCGGGAAAGAAATCTACTACGACGCAGGGGACGACGACAATTCAACCAGCTAACTGATGAAATAGACAAAAAGGCTGCCCGACAGACAGAGAATGCTGCAAGGAGACGGGCAGACAGACAGAGAAAGAAAGAGAGAGAAAGACAGAGATGTGTGGGCCGGGGCAGCTGGGTCAGTAGTGAACTATGCAGCTTAATATCGTTTTCTGGTTTAATAACTTGTCCTACGGTGCATGGGTGATAGAAAGAAGTCAAACAGAATGGAAATGAAGAAAAAAGAATTAAAAAGAGAATGTCAACTCGGAATGAATTTCAGTGAACAGTGGTCGAGAGATTTGGTAACTTTTCATTTGAGGGAAAAGACTTTAGAACATCTTGAAATGATTGGATATTTAGGAAGCGACAAAAGGAAGACCATCTGCGCATGCTGAAAAATATAAGAGAAATTTAATATACATCTCTTCTTCTTCTTCTTCTTCTTCTTCTTCTTCTTCTTCTTCTTCTTCTTCTAGATAGATAGATACGAACAGAATGAACCGGTAGATAACTAGTTACCTAGATGGTTTGAGACATGTTTATTCGCCGACTTTTGTACGACGTTTTCAATGTAGAATGCTCCATATATTAATAATATTCACCACTGAATTAAGGGTATTGACAAAGAAAAAAATTTTAGTGTGTAAAATGAATATATTTTTCTTGATTAGGTTAGTAACATATTGATGTACACATAGATAGATAGATAGATAGATAGATAGATAGATAGATAGATAGATCTCTTTTCGTTGGTAGCTGCTCAATTCGGTTCTTAAATTTCTTCTTTTCTACCCATCCAGAAGCGCTTCAAAAGAATAAAAGCACAATGAAAGGTGAAAAGGGAAAGCACCACGATGAGACAATTCAGAATCGTAATTGAATTTAGTGAAGTGTTGATTGGCGAAGATCGTCTCTTCAGCAGAGCAAGAGTTGAGCGTTGGCTGAATGTCGTTTCGACCCTCCTCTGATAGGTCTCGGTATTTCCATGGATTCAGTCGGGGGTGAAGGACTGTGAGTGGCACGCAAAATTGACTGACAGGTTAATCGAAAAATGAGATGCAGACAGCGGAGTAGAGAGAGAGAGAGAGAGAGAGAGAGAGAGAGAGAAAGAGAGAGAAAGAGAGAGAGAGAGAGAAAGAGAGAGAAAGAGAGAGAGATTAAGAGAACTGCAGAAGAGGTAGATACGGTAAAGATTAAAGATTGAAAGAGGAGAAAAAGAAGAAAAGAAAAGATAAATTGTAAGTGGGAGAAGGAAAGAAAAGAAAGGAAAGATGGGGTTGACAAGGAGAACTGAATATTGAGATCAATAGAAAGAAAGTGGTTTAAAAGATGACAATCATTAATTACGAGGGCGAGAGAGAGAGAGAGAGAGAGAGAGAGAGAGAGAGAAATGGAAACTGAAATATAACTAGAGAAAGAGAGAAACCAAATATAAGGAGAGAGAAGGAGCGATGGAAAGTGAAACATAAAGAGAGGGAGGGGGAGAAAGCAAAATGCGAGTTGAGAGAGAGAGAAAATAAGAGAGAGATGGAAAGCGAAATGTAACGAGAGAGAGAGCGAAAGGAAAATAAGAGAGAGAGAGAGTTGGAGAGCGATATGTAAGGAGAAAGATGGAGATATGGAAAACGAAGTGTAAGGTGAGAGAGATGGAAAACGAAATATAAGAAGAAAGAAAGAGATTAATAGCAAAACGTAAGCATAGATAGATTGATATATATATATATATATATATATATATATATATAGAGAGAGAGAGAGAGAGAGAGAGAGGGAACAAAAAGAAAATGCAAAAATAAAAACTGAAGAAGAATACATAAAAAGTTCGGAAAATTAGAACTGACCAAGAAGATATTGATGAGTCAAAGGTAAGTAGAAATAAACAATGGCGGAAACTGGCTGAAAATCCGCTCTATGGGTAGGTTTGTAGCTAATATCATGGAAATATTATTATTATAATTATTATTATTATTTTCAGCCTTTAGAGTTTTTCACATCAGTGTTAGCTGGTGGTTTTTCACTGGAGTTTGAGTGAGAGCAAGTCTCTTCAAGACTCCAGGACTCGTCTCAGGATTCTGGCCGTTCTTAGCAATGCTGTTGTTTGGATAGTCTCTACCCGTCCGCCGACTTCCAAGTCCGCCAGGCCTTTTAATAATCCTTTAGTTATTGTGCCAAAAGCACAATTCACAATTGACACAATCGTCACCTTCATGTTCCACAGCTTTTTTAATTCTCTAGCAAGGTCGAGGTACTTATCCTTCTTTTCCCATTCCTTCAGATTTATTCTGTGGTTCGCCGGGACAACAAAGTCGACAATTTTGCAAATTCTCTTCTCTTTTTTTTTTTTTTTTTTTTTTTTGTTAATTATTATTAGGTCTGGTCTTCTGGCTAGGATTAGGTGATCCGTTTGTATGTTAAAGTCCCATAGAAGTTTATGTGTGTCATTTTCTAGGACAGGTGCTGGGTTGTGCATATACCATTTGTTTGTAAGATAAAATTTAAATTTCTTGCACATTTCCCAGAGGATCAACTTGCTGACCCAGTTGTGTCTCACCTTATGCTCCTTCTGTGTTAATTTGCTGCATTCGTTTCGTCTCTGTCACTGCATAGCCTACATTTACTGTTTTGTTGCGTCTTATCTATTCTCGATTTGATATGATTGGTCCTTGTGGCGTTATTCTGTGCTGCTATTAGGAGAGATTCTGTTTCTTTCCTTTTCTTAGCCATGTCCAGGTTTTGTCGCGTGAGATGTTGTTTAAAGTCGTTTAAAGCGGCCATAGAGTTGGTTTTTCTCCCATTTTTTCCTAGTTGTTGTCATCATTCCTTGCGAGTTTTTCGCACCAGCGTTAGCAGATGGTCTTTCACTGGCGTCTGAGCGACAGCAAATCTCCTCAAACCCCCAGAACTCTCTTCAGTATTCAGACCGATTTCAATAATACTGTAATTTGGATGGTGTCTGCTCATCGTCCGATTTCCAACTCTTCCAGCCAAAGTACCAATCTTTTGGGGATTGTTCCGAGCGCACCAATTATTATTATTATTTTTTTTATTATTATCATTATTTTGACTCCTTAAGTTTTTCGCATCAGCGTTAGCTGATTGTCTTTCACTAGAGCTTGACTGATGACATAACATAATTATTATTGATATTATTATTTTGCGCCACGCAGTTTTTTCACATCAGTTCTCACAAATAATTTTTCCATCGGGTCAGAAAGACAGTAAGTTTCCTCAGGTCTCCAGGACCTTCCTAAGTACCCTAGCAGACTTTAATTGTATTGTGGTCTGGATGGTTTCAATTCTTCCTCTAATCTAATGGTTCACAAAGTCTCTTTTTTAGGTTCTTTTGGATTGTTCCAACAACACTACGATCTTCATGTTCCATAACTTTTTCAGTTCTCCGGCAAGGTCTGAATATTTGTCGTCCTTTGGCAAATTTTCTTCTTGTTCATTAAAACTTCTGGGATGGATCAGGTATTATAAAAAAAGAATTGATACTTGAAACCACATAATTCAGGATAAATTATTAGTATTAAATTAGAATATTTACTATCATATAATTCTGTGTAAATGATTAGTATAAGAATAGTTGATTAAAGGTACATTTGTTTTTCAAAGTTAGTTTTGTTGGGTTTTGTGGCATAGGTTATTTAATGATAAATCCTTTTTATGCACACACACACACACACACACACACACACACACACACACACACACACATATATATATATATATGAATTGTCATCCACAGACAGACTGTTTCGTTCTATCAGAAATCTTTAGTGTGGCTAGACACACAGGACGCTCGAAGCCAGGATCGAAACCCATCCAACTTTACGTTAGACTAAGTCTCAGACTACTCGGCCCACAAGCAGACCACGTTGGCTAAGGGTATTTTGAAGGTATTTTTGTAGCAACAGCAGCAGCGTCCGTTTGTTTACATCTTTATACCCTATCGGCTATATATTAATTTATATATTTATTGCCATGGAATTTTATCTGCGACCCCTTAGGTTTCATGAAGTTTTTACAACAAAAAAAAAAAAAAAAACTTCATGAAACCCAGGATTCGCAGACAAAATTCCATGCCATTAAATATATAAATCTAGTATATATTTATTTATTATTATTATTATATAATAGCTCTATCCTAGATATTCAACACTCTCCGTATTATATTGCACTTGGTTCGCCACAAAACCACAAAGGGGTTTAGTGACAACCAACACTGTTATAATATATATATATATATATATAATTTGTAAACTCATTTAATACTAATAATTGTTGTTTTCGTTTCTTTTTTGTATTTTAGGGGGTTCGAGGGGGTTCAGAGGGGGGTGTTTTGTTTTGGGGTCTGTTTTGTCTTTTCCAGTTATTTTGCCTTTTTTGCTTTTGTTTTCGTCTTTTTTTTCTTTTTTTTTTTTTTTTGTAGTTCTCTCATTTTATTTTTAGTATTGATTTTGCAGTGACCGATGAAGTCATAGGGAAAAGGTCATAATTATTGTTTCTAGCAAGATGCTTATATCTTAAAATATACATAATATATACATTAGACCTTCTAGCTTGATGCATACATTATATAATTAAGCAAAAAAAATAAAGATTCGTATTATGTAAGTTGACTGACAAAGTAAGGATTTATTCGATTCATATTTACATATTAAATAAATCCTCTGACAAAAACCTATGAAAATGTTTTGAAATTTAAAAAAATCTAATGCACTAAAAATTGCACTGGGATTCAATTCATCATCACTGAAAATTTACTGGCTTTAGTTGATGGCGTCCTTCGTGGAAGAACTCGAAAGAAGATGGAAATTATGGAAAGGAATAACATTGAGAGAGACAGAGAGAAATCAAATGAGGATTATATTTAAGCTGTAACGACAATAAGATATAGATTTATTTATAAATGATGAAAGTCGTCAAAAAAGAAGAAGAAGAAGAAGAAGAAGAAGAAGAAGAAGAACCTTTCGAGTCAAGAGAGTGGAATAGAAAGTTACCCGTGTGATAAAGATGTGTGCCATTTGAAGCAAAGTGATATGCTAATCTACTAAATGGCATATTATTGCTTAGGAGAAGACTAGCAATGATAAATTTTGCAAAAGTATCGACAGTAAATGGCAAAATAAAGGTCTCAGGTTGTCATCAATTAAAGAATAGTTGAGCAGAAAATTTAACTGTTTCTCTCAAATCAGAAACAGTTGGTCAGCAGCAACAAATGATGAGAGAGTTTTGCTGCAAGATGGCCGCTGCAGCATATATTCAATCGACTTGTACGGTACTTATCGTTTAATTCGAATTCAGACAACTTCTCTCTCTCTCTCTCTCAATCTCTCTCTCTCTCTCTCTCTCTCTCTCTTTTGAAATCTCTCAGCCTGCTTTTTTCTCACCTGTTCTTCTCTATCTGAACCTCCATTTGCTTCTTTATTTTTTCTTACGTTCCACTTTCTCTTTCTTTCTTTTCTTTATACAATTTTCTTTTCTTTTTTTTTTTTTTTTTTTTTTTTTTGCATGGATAATTTCTGGTCGATTGATTTGACAGCTTGTTAAACCGTCAATGCTTTTTTATGCCTATATGTCAGATTGATTGATTGATTGATTGGTTTTATGAAGTATCAACCACTCTGGGTTATTTAAAGCCAAACCCATTTTTATACATATAAACAGTTCTATTTCAAGCAATTCAGTTTAGCATAAGTACGAACTTTCAATGTCAAAAATTCCACTTCAAACAATTCAGTCCAGCACAAGTACGCAGTCCAAATAACAAAACAGTTCTATTTCAAGCGATTCAGTTAAGTATAAGTACAGTTCAAAATAAAAAAAAACAGTTCCATTTCAAACAATTCAGTCTAGTGCCCAAAAACAGTTCCATTTTAACCAATTCAGTTTAGTATAAGTACGCAGTTTAAATGTCAAAACAGTTTTATTTCAAACAGTTCAGTATAGCATAAGTATAGAGTTTAGTTCTATTTGACCCATAGATAGGGCCCTTACAGGTGCTACCACTCTGCGCCAGAGTGGACATGTGAGCGATGGCAATGAAGGGCTACTCAGCATTCCCCAAAGCTCCAGCATTACTGGAACCACACCATCAGATTGTTTAGTATCATAACCAGGTTACCCGTCGTTGTGGTCTTACCCCTACGCAGAGAAGCTTCGGCTGGGCCACCTTCGTGTAGGCGAGCCGCATTAGGACACCTTTCTATAGCACTGGACCCTGTGGCTCAGTTTAAGCTATAATCTGGCATCCGTGCCTGGACCCATGTTTGGTTCGATGTCCAGCTAGGCTCATCGGCTAACATTGCACCAAGTGAGCCGATGACCAGCATAGACGAGCAGGGCTTGAGCCTCGGCTCGGGTCCGATTTTCCCTTCCTCTAATCCGACCTTCGGGTCGTTTAATCTTTTGTCATGTCCTGTTTATTGGGAAGCCGGGACGAATATACCTCTGCAGAGAAGCACTTAATGTATTCTACAGTTTAAATGTAAGTACAGTTTAATTGTGAAAAACAGTTCAATTTCAAGTTATTCAGTTTAGTATAAGTCCAGATTTTGTTTACACGCAGTTAAATGTCAAAACAGTTCTTTATTAAACAAATCAGTTTAGTGTAAGTACAGTTCTATTTCAAATAATTCAGTTTAGCATAAGCACGCAGTTTAAATGTAAGTACGGTTTAATTGTCAAAAACATTTCTATTTCAAGCTATTCAATTTAGTCAAACAATTCAGTTTAGCATAAGTATGCCGTTAGTTCTACCTAATCCATAGATAGGGAGGTGCTACCACGCCGGGCCAGAGTGGACCTGGGAGCAATGGCAATGAAGGGCTGCTCCACATTTCCCAAAGCCCCAGTCTCACTGGAACCTCACCATCAGATTGTTTAGTGTCATATCCAGGACACTCATGGGGGGGGTCTTACTCCTCTGCAGAGGTACAGTCGGTGTATTCTACAGCCCCAGCCGATTGGGCAAGCCTTTGAGAAACGTATGAATCTAACTATTCTTCCTCCAGCTATTAATAGTAAGGCAGACTGGATTCTTTTACCTAGGTATGGCAACCAGTCGAATAGAAGTTCATCTCAAATCAGTCCCGAAGTTTCATTAATCCTACATGTCTGACTCTTCAGATATCTAAATTTTCAGCGTCGCATCATTATAAATTCAGTTCCAATAAACCAATATAATTTCAAGGGAGAAAATGGTACTACACCTAGATATTACACAATTTCCTTCAAAATTGACTGACATCGATTTTATATCAATTGAAATGAGGGCATGTCATATTTTGACATCATAATATATATATATATATATATATATATATATATATATATATACGTGGTGAATTCAATAAATTTCCAGACTTTTTGTACAGGCATTTAAAATTGTCGTAGACCCTTGAAAATTCACTATGTTATTGTTATACATCTTATGAGATGACTGATCAATTTTCTTGATTTCAGGTTCAAATGAAAAGCTACGGCAGCAATTGGAATACACCCTACTAAAGCCTGATTGTCACGGCTGGTGAATTTCAAAAATGTAATCTGGACGTGAGGACACTTTAAAAGAACGATATGCAATAAAATTCTGTTTAAAACTTGGAAAAAATGACACAGAAACATATGGAATGCTTCAGACTGCTTTTCGACCATCTCGCATGAATCGAACATGAGTTTTTGAGTGGCATAAGAGATTCAAGGAAGGCGGGGAGTCTGTGAGGGATGATGAGAGGTGGGGGGGAGTAAGGAAGTCAATACACCAGAGTTGAAAACAATATTTAAAACTATTTAAATCTGTGCAAACAAATGAGCTCTGGCTCATTTAAAAAACTATTTTAACAAATCATATATATATATATATATATATATATATATATATATATATATATATATATATATATTTGAATGGGCATTAAGTGATTGTTTCGCCATAACACATCATCAAACTAAACTATTATTTCTACAGTTAATTTCATTTCTTACAAGTATATAAACAACATGGCGGTTTTCCAATCGGTCTCTCTTGTTTACATCCATTTAGCTTTCGTTATTCTTTCTCTTTTTTTGTTTTTTTGTTTCCACACTTCTGTTGATTTTTTTTTTTTTTTTGGTGAGGGAGAGGGTTGTCCGGTTTTTATTTCTATCTTTTTCTCTCACTGACTTTTCGTCTATTTGTTTCTTATCCCCTTTTATCGTTCTTTCATTCTAAATATGTTTTATTTTCCTCATTTATTTTATCTCCAACTCCTCTTTACCCTCCTTTGCCTTCTCCTCTTCCTTTACCTTCAACCTTTGCTTTCCTTCACTTTCTCCTCTTCCTTTACATTCTCCTCTCTTTTAATCTTTTTTTAGCTCCTTTGTATTCACTTTTTTTCTTTACCTTCTCATCTACCTTTACCTTCCTCTTTTCTTTTTACCTTTTACTCTTTCTTTAATTTTACCTCTTTCCTTACCTTTTCCTCTTCTTTAATCTTTCCCTTCTCAGTCTTTAATTCGTTCCTTATCCACTTTCCATTCCCCCTTCTTCCTTAGTACATCATTTATCCTCCTTCATAATTGCACCATCTTTCCACTTGAATTTTGGGATCTTCCACTCACTCAAATCTTACACTCTACGCATGCGTGCCGTGATACTCGCCTCGCTACCAGTGAGCCTGCACATACAGAATGCAACACTTTGATTACCAAAAATAAAACATTTTATTGGAAGGGCAC
>OY757946.1:26238260-26260760 GCA_963585895.1 Sepioteuthis lessoniana
TCACTGACATCGGTCTACATCGCACACAAGCGATGCCAAATTAACCCTCCAGTGGGGGAGATCACAGTATATACTGCTGATGAGACCTAGTAAGGTCGAAATAGCTGTCCAGTGGTACTGTATGTAATGCACAGTGATATCATCATTACCTTCATCTTCCACAGCTGTTTTTTAGTTCTCTTGCCATGTCGAAGGATTTGTCTATGGTTTCTCCTTTTTTTATTTTTACTCTATTGTCTGTTATATTTATTTTTAACTAATTGGTACGAGGTTTTGTCTTCTGGCCGAGATTATGTGATCTGTTTATATCTCAAATTTTTATGTGTCTCATTCTGTAAATTAGATTCTGGTTTTTGCATTTGTTCTGATGTACTATGTTCAAAATTAAATCCCTTGCACAGTTCCTCGTGGATCACCTTTCCCATCTTGTAGTGTCTAGTCTTTAATCCCTCTGTTTTGCTGTATTTGCTTATGGAATTCATAGTTTCATCTCTTTTTCCGCATAATCTACACTTTATTATTATTGTTATTATTGTTATTGTTATTTATGTATGATTGCGCGCGCGTGGGTGTGTAAAGGGATCTTTTACACGTGCACATAGATAAATGCAAATATAGATATTGAAAGTGAAATACACTTTCTTCATATTTATATTCAGGATTGGGTTGGTTTGGTTTCTTTGTATAATGGCATACCAATATTCGTGGGTTATTAAATGAAAAGGCCATCCTTGTAGAAGAACAGTAATGGCACTATCTAACCTCAACCTGGGGTGAATAAGAGGGTTCATATCTTTCTCAAGAGACAATAGTCAGAAAGTGACCGTAATTTCTTGGTTGGAGTTCGAACTCACATACTTCGCGGTCGCAGTTCAGCGCATTAACTATTACGTCACTGAAACCCACTTATTTATGTTCAGGTATATGCGTAGAACGTGTTTATGTGCATAGAATGTGTTTATGTGCATATAATGTGTTTGTGTGCATATAATGTGTTTATGTGCATATAATGTATTTGTGTGCATAGAACGTGTTTATGTGCATTGAACGTTTTTGTGAGCATAGAATGTGTTTGTGTGCATAAAACGTGTTTGTGTACATAGAACGTATTTATGTGCATATAATGTGTTTGTGTGCATATAATGTGTTTATGTGCATATAATGTATTTGTGTGCATAGAACGTGTTTATGTGCATTGAACGTTTTTGTGAGCATAGAATATGTTTGTGTGCATAAAACGTGTTTGTGTACGTAGAACGTGTTTATGTGCATATAATGTGATTGTGTGCATATGATGTTTTTGTGTGCAGAGAATGTGTTTATGTGCATCAAATTATGGTTATTCAATTTGAAGAATCTGGCCAACTGAAAAGATTTTCCTTTTCTATTTCTTTCTTTCTTTCTTTCTCGTCATTAAAGAACAAAGATGTTTTGATTTGGAATGTTTTATCATTTCAATGCTTTTTATTAAGTCATAAAATATTGAGTCGAAATTTTTAATTTCCTTCTTTTCTTTTCCATTTTTTACTTCCTCAATTTATGTCTCTTTTTTTTTCATCCCTTGTTTTTTTTTTTTTTTGTTTTTGTTTTTGCTTTTAAAATTTCTTTTTTAATTAATTTTATCATATTTAATTTGTTCAGAAAAATGGTAGTATTAACGTCTACCGTGAATGAATAAAAAGGGGGGTTCCCATAACAAAGATTTTAAAAAATATTCACACTCCTCCACATATTGTCATCCGCAGACAGACTGTTTCGTTCTATCAGAACTTTTCAGTACGGGTAGACACCAAGGACGCTCGAAGCCGGGATCGAAACCCATCCAACTTTATGTTAGACTAAGTCACAAGCTTACCACGTTGGCTTAGGGAATTTTAAGGTATTATCTAGTAACAGCAGCAGTCATTTGTTTACATTTTTTATACCCTATCGGACCAACATATATATATATATATATATATATATATATATATATATATATATAGATATTGGTCCGATGAGCACATGGCCAAAGAAATTCCAGTTACCAAGCTGCGTTGACTATGCTATCTATGCTAGCCTAACTTACATTGATACGTTTTATCTCTGTTACTGAGCATTGTTTACTTATAGATATAGTAAACTATACGATTAATATATATATATATATATATATGGGGGTGCGTACGTGTTATACTGACCTATCATCTTTCCGAACAAAATGCTATCTCACCAAATATGAGGAACATACTTGTCAAAAATAAAAAAAAATAATATGTACTTCCAACTACAAAAACAGACTCAAAATATTGGAAGAAAACCCACTTTCAACAACATCTCTTTCGATCATGCCCACAAAGTCTTGGTCGTGTTTGACAATTAAAACTCCTTTATTTATTGTGAATAAGAACCCACTCTTCATACGTTAATGTAATGTAAATTTGAATACGAAGAAAAAGAGTTGATATGAGGACATCCAACTTCAAACTTTGAAAATGGCTAAAAGATTAGCCAAAAGTGCGAGGAACAAACAATCATTTGGAAAATTCCTTCATTCTTTCTTTCCTGAAAAGATTCTTCTTGAACATACACAACAAAACTCCTGGTATGATCGTTGTCAATCATCTTCAACGATATATATATATATATATATATATATATATATATATATATATATATATATAAGACAGTATTCAATTCAGTAAATCCGGAGTTGGGAAGAATTCCAAGCAGGATAATTAAAATATTCAAAAATAGAATATTAAATTTAAGTAATCCCGGTCAAGAGCTCAATGCAAATAAAATCCACAGACCGAATTATTTTTTCAAATAAAGAACAACAATCGGTCATTGATTAACCGACTGTTGGTTTATATATATATATATATATATATATATATATATATATATATATATATATATATATATGTAATTACGTATCTTCCTCTCTTCCTCTACCCTGGGAAAAGAGTATGAACACCCTTATCCCCTTTGCTTTGGATTAAATAGTATCACTGCCGTTCTACTACAAGGATGACTTTGGCATTAATTAACCTATGAAGGTTGATATGCCATTAAATAAAGAAACCAAACCAGTTTTTTCACGGGATTGAGTGGGAGTCACGCTTAGAGAAGAAAAGAATTGATCAAGTGAAATGTAAAAAATTCGCCTATCCAAGCACGTGTGCTTTTATTATGGGAATTTTTCTGAACAGTAGCCGTGCCTGAACTACTGTATGACTGCACTATTTCGACTCCCTACGAAACGCTACGAGTCAACTACACAAAGATGTAGTATACTTTTTTGTACAAATCTTGGGCGCAGCATCCTACAAAACAAAAATTTTACGGTCATTTACCTCACATCTCGCAGACCATTGAAAAAAAGCGAACAAGACATGCCAGACACGACATTTTCCCATGGACTCCAAAAAATGGACACAATAATGTTGTCTGACCAGCAAGAACTTACATTCATCAGCTCTGTGCGAAACCTGGATGACAAGTGCGATGATCAATAGGAACAGATGCTGAGAGAGAGGAATCCATTCAATAGACCTCCCCTGATGATTATTCTGATGATCACTAAGTGAATTATGTCAAAAATTTAATTCTTATCCTACCAATAAGGTAAGAATGAAGTCCGAAAGAAGGAAAAAGAAAAAATCATTTGATAAAATCTGATTGACATGTTTCGTTAGAATTCCGACGAATAAATGAATTTATGACCAAAAATGGATTTACATTATAAGGGAGAGAAGCGTGATCATTTATGTAGATGATATGGGTGTTTATTTCTTTGTTTATTCATTTTACTGTATTGGTCAAAGATGTTCATTTTTACGTGGTGCATTCAATAAGTTTCCAGACTTTTTTGTACAGGCATTTAAAATTGTCGTAGACTCTTGGAAATTCACTATGTTATTGCTATACATCTTATAAGATGACTGACCAATTTTTATGATTTCAGGTTCAAATCAACAGCAACAGCAGGAATTGGAATACACCCTACTAAAGTCTGATTGTCACAGATGGGGAATTTCAAAAATGCAATCTGGACTTTAGAAGAACCATATGCAATAAAATTGTGTTTTAAACTTGGAAAATACCACAGAAACGTATGCAATGCTTCAGACTGCTTTTAGACCATCTTGCATGAATCAAACATCAGTTCTTGAGTGAGATGAGAGATTCAAGGAAGGCAGGGAGTCTGTGCAGGATGATATGAGATGTGGGAGGAGTAAGGAAGTCAATACACCAGAGTTGACTGGCCAAAGGGTTAGGGTTACTATGGGAGTTTACTATGGGTTAGGGTTACTATGGGAGTTTACTATGGTTTTAAGGGAGTTCAGGAAGAATTTCCGTCAGAAGAGGCCAGCACTCTTCAAATTGGCTCAGTGGCATTTCCACCAGGACAATGCACCAGTCCACAACTCCATCCTTGTCACAGACTTTTTGACCAAGACCGACATCAAGACAGTTTCTCACCCTCCCTATCGTCCAGACCTGTCTCCCTGTGACTTTTGGTTATTCCCTCAGCTCAGAAGCTGTCGTTATGAGACAATTGAGGAGATGAAAGAGGCTGTGACGAAGGTCATTGACACGCTCACACAAGAGGACTTCCATGGAGCCTTCCAGAAGTTGTTGGAACGGTACAACAAGTGCATTGCGGACGGAGGAGAATACTTCGAATGTGACTATGTGTGTACTATCAATAAAAGTACCCATACGAAAAAAGTCTGGAAACTTATTTAATGATTCTCGTATGTCCTCATTCTATGAATATTTTATTTAACTTTTTCTAAATTTTTTTAAAAATAGTGTACAAAGATGTTTTGTATTATGTGATATCGTTAACTGTCCTATTACTTCTGTCATTCTATATATAATTATAATCCGTTATATCCACCGAGCAACCGAAACTTATTGATTGGTCGGTTGAATGATTTCATGTCATTTCAATCCTTGTTGCATTACTTTTTGTAGAGGTTATTTATGGTCTCGTATGGCATACAAAGCAAAAGTGTATCTTGTACATTTTTCTTTTTAAGTAGAGGGATTGTATTGGGAATTGAATTACCACGATCAGAAACTCCGATGAATACATGCGCGCCGCGACAGACGGAAACACTGGACAGCTTATTAGGTCTTATCAGCAGTGCATACTGAGATTTTCCCCAATGGAGATAGAACCAGCAACCACAGAATGCAGAGCCGAAACTCTGTAAAGAGTGCAGATGTAACTTGCCAAACGCACTCAGGTTAATTGGCCGCGCAATTACCATGACTAATTAATTTGGCATCAATTGTGAGCGATGTGGATTGATGGCTCAGTGCTAGAGTTTCTGCTCTGCATTCTATGGTTGCTGGTTCGATCTCCTGAGGGGGAGATGACGGTATACACTGCTAATGAGATCTAATTAGGTCGAAACAGCTGTCCAGTGTTTCCGTATGTCGCGGGCAAGTGTTCGCCGGATTTTCTGATCGTGGTAATTCAATTCACAAAAGTGTATCTTAACAACATTTCAAACCAATAAACACTTCATACTTAGTTGGAATAGTTACTATGTCTCACTAGTAATTCAATTAAACATCAATCATTTGTTTATACACAATTAAATGGTCCAAGAGTTCTAATTCTAACTATTGGATTTAACTTGAGTTTGCACACAGACTAAATGTCAAACAGTTCTATTCGACCCATAGATGAGACCCAATAAGGTGCTTCCTCTCTGGGTGAGAGTAGACCAAGGTGCGATGGCAATGAAGAGGTATTCTGCATTCCCTAAAGCTCCAGCATTACTGGAGCCTCACCATCAGATTGTTTAGTGTTATATCTAGGACACGCGTTCGGAGGGGTCTTACCGCTCTGCAGACATGCAATCGGTGTATTCAACAGCCCCAATCTAACTAGGCTTGAAGTTACGTTTTAGTTCTCGGTAATGTATCTTAAGAAAGGCATGGATCCATCGGTTCTACCTCCAGCAATGGGTAAATAGCAGGGCAGATTGGATCATTTAGTCTTGGTAAAGCATCCAGTCTAAGAGAGGGAAAACTCTACATTCAAACTAGCTATACTCCGTTCGTAGGGAGAGGGGTTAAATATATACTCAGCTGCAATATGAATATTTCAAGAAAAAATGTATTTCATAATTGTTATAAACATTATTTCATACAGATCTATTTGGTTTGGTTTCATGGCATATCAACCATAATAGGTTATTTAATGTTAAATCCATATATATATATATATATATATATATATATATATATATATATATATATATATATATATATATATAAACAGTTCTATTTTAAACAATTCAGTTTAGTATAGGTATAGTTTTTCACTTACACACAGTTTAAATGTCAAAAACAGTTCTATTTCAAACAATTCAGTTTTGTATGTGTATAAATTTCTGTTTACACACAGTGAAATGTAAAAACAGCTTCCAGTTCAAGCAATTCAGTTTAACATAAGTACACAGTTTAGTTCTATCCTATCAGGTGCTACCACTACGGGTCAGAGTGAACCTAGGAGCGATAGCAATGAACGGTTACTCCGCATTCTCTAAACCATTACTGGAGCCTTACTATCAGATTGTTTAGGGTTGTTGGGGGGGGGGATCTTAGCCCTCTCCAGAGATGTAGTCAGAGTATTCTGCAGCTCCAGCCGACTGGGCCAGATCTATTTGACGTATAGTTGGAACCCTAACATGTACTGACATTCTGGGTCAGAGTGTATATGGGAGTAATTGCAAGGAAGAGATGTTCCAGAACAGGACGTAATTTAGTGTCATACCCTGGACTCTCAACTTATTGGATAATGGAAACTAATAAAAAAGAAATAAGTTGTTATAAAATTCTTTCGAGTATCATTATAAAAAGACCCAATGTGATGCAATGAGAAATTGAAACAACTCTCTTCACTATTATCGTTTGACCATTTTTACATATAACTGCTGCGTAAAAACAAAGAATCAAGTTCACTTGACTAAAGTTCTTATCTTGGGGCTTAAAATAAGTCGATCAGATCCCCTGTAGAGGGATAAGACACTCCTCACAAAAGAGTGATGTCCTGGGGAGTGACACTAAACTGCATCTGGTGGTGAGGCTCTAAGTCTGAAGCTCTGGGGAGTATGGACTACTCCTTCATTGGCAATACTCCCAGCTCTACTCTAACTTGAAGTAGTAATACCTATTAGGATGCCATCTATAAGTCAAATTATTTGTATTAGAAAGAAATACCTGATGTTATAAGTAGTAAGTAAAGTAAACTTGACGACCGTAGTCGACAGCGGCCAGAAGGCTCCCTTTTCAATCCCTTCTACACCAAGGTGTAGGGGAGGGCGCTACTCCTTTCTCTGGATTGTTCCACTTTACCCTTGATACGTGCCTTATATTGCTGATTGTTAAGCAAAGAGGTATCAAGTACCATCAAGTCTTTGATATGACGCAACCTGGGACTGAACCCAAGTCTCCCGGACCATTGGCGAACACTCTACCCACTAGGCCAATGTGCGCTAAAACCTCTCAAGAAACAAATACACCGAATGTGACTTTAAATGTGCATAAAATAACCCTAGATGGGTTGACATGCCGTTAAAAACAATCAATCTGCTAAAATTATTGGATCTCATCTGAAAATAAATGCAAAAAATAAACACAATCAAATCGGCTAACATCGAAAAGTCTCTCTCCCGCACGTATAGAACCAATTATAAATACATAGACATATATATATATATATATATATAAACATACAATAATTCCAAGCCAATACATACGTTGTCACGTGCTCTCATGCTATCGTATACACACCTCCACACACGTTGGTATGAAATGTCGAACCAGACTGCCAAACTTGGATTGTTCCATTGCCTACGGGCTCCAATAACTGAGAAACAGCTGAAGAGAAAGCAGAGGTTGGAAAGATAAGAAATGCTCCCCAAATTCCCCTCACCACTCATATCGACAATGTTCTCTTCGTCTCTCCCCGCCGTTCTGTCGACATCGTCGTCTGGATAATAATTAAGCTATCGCCATTTCGCACGCAAAAGCGTCTCGGCGTTCTGCGTTTGCCGGGCCATTTGCGAAGGCCAGCAATTAGTGCGGCCAGTGGTCAGTGCCAATGGCTCCTGTTTATGTTCAGTTGCCGTGAGACAAGAGGATTTGACGCAGAGAGGACACGGAGATGGGGTTATTAGGCCCTGAAGAGTCAAAGAAAGAAATTGTGAACAAGAAAAAAGAGGGAAAAAAGAGCAATGAAACGGAGAAGAAATAGAATGAAAAAGAAAAGGAAAGGCAAGAAAAGATCGTCAATAGAAAGAAAAAGGTAGATTTCCTGAGCACAGACTTTAAGAAAAGCACCCTCCTCCCAAAAATTTAGAAGGGGAATTCTTCTTCTGAGATTTTCAAGGTCAACGATTATGAGAAACCTTCACAGTGCAAATTTTCAAAAGATATAGATTTATTCTAGATCTAACTCTGCTTAAAGTTTAGTTTTGAATGTTAGATTGAATATGATATCAAAAAAAGAAAAGTAGTTTATTATTGAAGGTCTAGGGTTGCAGGTTTGCTTTTATTGAAGTGAAAAAGATACTTACCCAAAGAATTTTATAACATATATTGTGTTATTTTTTAATTCTTAAAGTACACCATCCTCACGTTAGACGAATGGAGGCTACACAGTCAAAACGTTATGACTATAATAACACGCATCCTCTCGACAAACACATTCATACACACACATACACATACACAATGTATATACACACACACACACACACACACACACATATATATATATATATATATATATGGAGGAAAATTGCAAAGCTTTTCAATTTCTTCCATACAGTCGAATTTCTTTCCATTATTTACTTATATATATATATATATATATATATACTGACAGAAAAAAAATTAAAACACATAAAACCAGTCAAGACCTTAGTACATTATCTACATCACGTCTGAGTACTGTTGATATCCTTTTTATATTGGAACCCAAATCCATATTGATCAATATAAGTAAACATTTACTGTACTATATTACCTGACTTATGATCAAGTCACGTTAAAAGCATCATTTAGCTTCCGATCACAATGAGCTTCTTCAGTAGTTAAATGGGTGACCACTTATGTACAAAAAACAACCTAAGGCTTATGTAAAGGAGTGTTACAGAGCCTTTTATGCTTACTCTGACTTCTGGCTTCTATTTTAGTCTTTCGTTTGTTGACATATCTGTCTTCTATCATCGGCTTCCATCTTTGTTGTTATCTGTCTTTTCTCATCGTCTTGTTCGTTGCTGTAGCCCAGTCTGTCTTAGTTATTCATTGCTGGGATAACAACAACGCGAACACGATTCTTGTGTGCAAATTATTTTTGTATGATAACCACTTTACTCGCGTGATATTTACGAGGAGTTGAGGGCACAATTGGAACATAACCGTTTCTAACAAACATTTCTCCACAATTGATGAGCTTATCCCTAACTTTTAATTTTTAGAGCCTCTCGTTGACCTGATTGATATTATCCACAGTCAATTTTTTAAATTAACCACGCGTCATCGTCTGTCAATTAAACTGAGTTGACTCCCGGTGTTTTTCCACGCGTTTAACTGTTTGATACATTGTATAGATCTGTTATGTAACATAACCTCGACATAAGACAACCCAGCCGTAAAACCAATTAACTGTATTACTTATATGTTTAATCTTGTTTAAACTGAGACTCATAGTTTATTATATATATATATATATATATATATATATATATATATTCCATCTCGCCAGCCTCTTTCTCAGTACACTGCTAGACCTACGTTTTCTCAAAGTATGTAAGACATGGGGGGAGATGGGCCTAACCCTTGCAAACTAACCCACAATGTATTCGTGAAATTTTGAATTTAAAGTATTCCTTCTCTTAGACCTGTTGTCCAAACAAGATTAGAGAAGTGGAGTCATACCTTTCCAAAGACTATTTACATGAAGGAAAATGCAAATAATCTCTGATCGCCAGTTCAATTTCAATCGACAATGGCCATTACGATGTTGAATCACCATTATATATATAATCTGGCATTTATTTACCAACAAGTGCTGATATGCGGTAAAACCTAACGCAACCAAACCAAACCAAATAATCACATACACACACACATATATATTTTTTTTTAAATATATATAAAATATATATATATTCAAAATATATATATATATGTGTGTGTGTGTGTGTGTGATTATTTAGTTTGGTTTGGTTGCGTTAGGTTTTACCGCATATCAGCACTTGTTGGTAAATAAATGCCAGATTCTGTTTATATATATATATATATATATATATATATATATATATATATATATATATAATTTGTTGGTAAATAGTTTGTCGGTAACATTATTTTTGAATGAGTTTGCACTTATTTAAATGACTTCAAATATTTCGATTTAAAACAAATAGTTATATTTGATATAAAAATAATCTTTTTTCAAAGATTGGATTGAGTTCTATTTAACCCATAAATTGGACCATACCAGGTAGTACCACTCCGGGTCAGAATGAACCAGGAGTAATAGCAATGTGGGGAGACTCCCATTCCCAAGAGCTACTAGACAGGAGCCTCATCATCAGATGGTTTAGTGTCATAGACAGGACACTCGTTGTGAGGGTCTAACTTCTCTGCAGAGATGCAGTCGACTTATTGTACATCCCCAACCGACTGGGCTATATATATATATATATATATATATATATATATATACAAGGCTTACATGAACCCTGTAGGGTTGACGATTTGAAATTGACCCATTTGAGATTGAAACATTTGGGATTGTGTTATTGTACCTTTATGATTGCATAATCAGAGATTGCATCATTTGATATTGAACGTTTTGAGAGTAAAACTGAACAATCTAGGATTGAATCATCTGACACTCAATTATTTGAGATTAAATTATCTAGGATTGAACCATTTAGGATTGAAACACCTGATGTCCTCCAGGACTCTCACTTAGTGGATATAATCTTTGGTTAAATGTATTTTAGTGATCTGGTAGTTTTGATTTCATTCCCTTGATCCAGATAGTTAAATCTATATACTCTGGTTCAGAAGGAACGACAAGGCATTATCACAGAGGCAAAATCAAACAATATCGTCCTAACTAACCCCTAAACTGATACCTAAAAATTATGATAATGTACAAGGCTAAAACTTCTAATTTTCAAAACACCGATGTTTTGAACACAACTGGAAATGACCTGATTAAAGTGAGCTTTCTTCGGCCATTCTTATTTCGGTAATAAAAGAGTACACATTATAATTTAGTCTATGATTTTACGTCTGTAAAAAGGAGGAACAGAAAGAGCATATTCTACATGCAATTTGGGGGGAATTTAAGAATATAAACCACTCTACAGCAACAGCTTGGATAATTTATAGAGTTATGGCCAAGGTGACAGTATTGAGCGCCAAGTCTGAAACTGATTTTGTAAGATTCATTCTGGCGATACGTCATTGGATGATGAGCCTAGATCAGGATGCTCATCAAACATCGACCAAGATGCTTCAAAAGAATTGGTTGAATGCTATCTGTGCAAAAGTACTCGCGAATTAGCACTTGACCTCAACACATCCCAATCCACAATCTGCCGTCACTTGAAAAAAAATAGGAAAAGTGAGTAAGCTAGACGTTTGGCTTCCGTAGAGTCTTAGGGTCTTTTTATTTAATGGCATATCAACCTTTGTAGGTTATTTAATGTCAAAGCCATTCTCATAGAAGAACGGTTTTAGTACTATTTAACCCATAGCTGGGAGGATGAGGGGGTTCATACCTTTCCCAAGGGTATTTGCCCGAAAGTGAACGTAATGGCGCGACTGGAGTTCGAACTCGCGTAGTAGAGTCTTAGGGAGAAGAATAAGGAAGATCGCATATCCATAGCGACAAGTCTTCTTTCATGGCATAGAAATCACCTGGTTCTCAAAAATATCCTAACAGATGACGAAAATTGTGTCTTTTATGACAATGTTCAAAGCAAAAAGCAGTGGATTGAAAAGGAAATTCTCTGCAGACGACACCAAGGATGACGGAAAGAGATTATGCAGTAATTATGCTTAGATATCCTCAATATTATTTATTTTGAGTTTTTAAACTGAAATCGAACACTCAATACAGATTTATACTCTCAACAGCTGCAACGTGTGCATGAAAATTTTCTAAGAAAACGCCATGCACACAATGGGAGAAACGTGGTACTTCTCTATGATAAAGCAAAGCCACATTTAGTAAGAATCGCACATGAAAAAATGTTAGATTTAAGTTGGTCTGTTCTACCCCATCCACCATATCCACCTGACCTTACACTAATTCAAAATAATGGCAAATATACTATGGGTTAAAATAAACCCATTGTTACATTGTTCATGATTAAATTACATTTTTCCAAATCGAAAATTATTTATGACTAAATCCAATATATATATATATATATATATATATATATATATATATATATATGAATTTGTTTGCTACTTTGTGACGCTCATTAATACAAACTTTTTATAGTCAAAAGATTACTCCTTTCACCGCCAGTTTTTCTTTTCTTTTTTTTTTTTTTTTTAATTTTTTGTAGTGGAGGGAATAGATTTTGAAAGAATGTCTGAAAGTGACAATCATGACGCAACCGAAAAGGAGTGAGTGACCTACAATTTATTTGAGGTTTTATTCTGTTCTACCGCACTTTGTGTTTTTTTACGGTTTGAAACGAAAATTAAATTTGACTGGGACATCGGTATTCCCGTTGGAGTGAAAGGGTTACTAATTTGCTTTTCATCTCCACACGTCCGATTTTCATCATTAGTAATTTTGAAAAAGTTACTGACAATGGTTTATTCGTCAGTAGAACACAAAGCATATTTCTATTTCAGATCAGGGCAGAACAATACCGTCCCTTCGAAACTGTCGGGTCTTTTTAACAGTTAATGATAACGACATTTGATCATTTGAATTTCATTTGTTTGATTTGTAGAATTGGTTTGTCTTGCACAAATATTGACCTGTATTTAGATCTGGTCACAGGACTATGCAGTAAATCCCACTTCTCCATATCAAGAGAAAGGTAAGAACCGATAACAGCTTCGTACGAATATTGGCACTGAAGTTGCCAGAATAAGATTGTAGATAACGTCAGACACTTACGGAAAATTAGTTATGAATACAGAATTGTCCTTCTGCTAAACTTACTGCCTACCAAAGCTGAAGTATCTAGTCTATATAGCTAAAAAGATAAGTGAATAATTCATTCCTATCCCAAGTGCAAAGTGAAGAAAAAAGCTTCACCCGGAAATTTGCCTACGTCTTGCCGATTCTGTTTTCCCTGCTGATGAACATCAACCACACTTCTAAATTTCATGAATTATCAAAAGTATGCAAGTTTATTACATATAAATGATAGACGTAAAGTATGGGAATAAATTAGTATTCTACTTACGTTATGAATTTAAATGCATATGTTTGTAGTTGTTCATATTTATCAATCTATACCTTCAAATATATCTTCATTTTCTTTTATATTTATCAATCTGCTTACCCAACGGTTATATAATCAGATAATGTTAACTTTTTAATCTATCTATCTATCTATCTATCTCAGTCTCTGTCTCTTCATAGATAGATAGATAAATAGATAGATATGCCTTTGTAAAAAAAAGTGATTAATTCTGAAAAAAAAACAAAGAAAAAAGTTACAGAAAAATCAAATACTTTTTTAGATAGTTCCATATTTGCATAAAACAAATTCTTTGAACCGATTAAAATACTGAAGACTTCTTCTTAGTTTTCTGGAAGATCCTTTGGGTGAAGCCTGATACAGGACTCCTGGTATAATATATATATACACACACACACACACACATATATATATATATATATATATATATATATATATATATATATATATATATATATATATATCAGTCCACAAATATCTATCTTACTATGTTCATACTAACGTCAGTCAATTCATATCTATCTATCTATCTGTCTGTCTGTTTATATCTATCGCTTATCTATTCATATCTGTCTACCTATCTATCTGCTTGTTCATATCTATCTATCTATCTATCTATCTATCTATGTCAGCCTATTTATATCTATCTATCTATCGATCCATCTATCCATCTATCTATCAACCTACCAATCTCGGTTCATATCTATCTTTTTTTTTATCTCAATATCCATTTATCTTTCTCAACAAATTCGTATATATATATATATATATATATATATATATATATATATACGAATTTGTTGAGAAAGATGGATGGATATTGAGATCGAATATATATATATATATATATATATATATATATATATATATATATATATATATATATATCAGTCTGTTCATATCTTTATATGGTATATTCATATCAATCTATTTATCTATCGATATATCTATCTGTTCATATCTATCTATCTCAATCTGTTAATATCTATCTAGTTATCTATCCTAGTTTATTCATATCTATCTTTGAAAGCCTATTCGTATACATACACACACACACACACACACATATATATATATATATATATATATATATATATATATATATATATATATATTTCAGGTCACATCATGTTCATGGTTTGTTACGACAAAGTCAGATGTCGACGGTATGATCTTAAATAGGATGAGATATACGCTATAATTTTCGCTTTTTCAAACAACACATCTTCATTTTCCCGTCATTTTCCTAAGCTTACTGATCATTAGTGTAGGTAAAAGTGACGAAAACTCTGTAAAAGGTGATAAATCGTCGCTGATTATTAGTCAGAGTGAATCAGTCAATGCTCAAAGCGTAAGAAATGAGGAATTCGAGCTCTAAAAGTTTAGTGTGCAGTGATTGGTCTGTTTCCGAATCATTAGAGCGCCATCTGGTGGACGTAGGGAACACTAGCTTGACCAATTGATGATATTGCTTCATTGACCAGATATACACGTTTCATCAACAACCTTACACCTTATGTTTCTGTCTCCTTTTTCTTTTTGGCATTTCCTTCTTTTTCATTTCTCTTTTTGTTGTTGTTGTTGTTGTTGTTATTCTTTTCGTTCTTTCAGTTGTCCTTCTTTTCAAAATTCCCTGCCTCTCTCTTTCTCTCTTTCTACCTATCCATCTCTCTCTTTCTTCCCCCCTCTCTGTCTCTTTCTCGTGTTCTATTTGACAGTCTCTTTCTTTCTTTCTTTGTCATTTTCCCTCTCTCTTTTCTACACTGTGTTTTATATGTCTGTCTGTCTGTCTCTCTTTCTCTCTCTCTCTCTCTCTCTCTCTCTCTCTCTCTCTCTCTCTCTCTCTCTCTCTCTCTCTCTCTCTTAGTGTGTTTGACTCTATTTATCTTTTGTCTTATCTATCCGATATTTTTCTATCCAACAATTTGTCTTTCAGGAGACTTTTTCTAGCGATTTTTTCTTTGACTTTCACAGTCATCTTCAACTAATTCAGTTTCTTTTTTGTGTATTACTTTAATTTTTACTCTCTTCATCAATCTTTCTCTTTTTCTTAGGAGGAGAGCTAAAGATAACGCAACTTCTATCACGCTTCTACACTTGTTTACTCCCCCTTCTTCCTTTTGCTCTCTATCCTCCTCCTCCTCCTCCTCTTTGTCCCCTTTAGAGACTCGTCACCTTTTCCCCTTTTTTCTTCGTTTCCTTTGCCTTGACTTGATTAAGACCCTGCTCAAACATGCAGAAATATTTCAGCCATGAATTAGGAGTGGTAGGTGAAAGTTAATGACACAAGTAAAACCACGGCTGGTCAGGGTCAGTTTCACCTCTCTCCTCACACACGTACTCGTAGCTACAACCATTTCTGTGTATGTGTGTGTGTGTGTGTGTGTGTGTGTGTGTGTGTGTGTGTGTGTGTGTATATGATCGCATATGTGCGTAAGTGTATTTCATTGTTTCGATTAATCACCTCTGTTTCGTCTATCAATATTCTGTGTTTGTGTATGTATGTTTGGACACGCAGGTCGTAGTTTATATCTATCAATCAACGCCTTCAAAATATATATATATATATATATATATATATATATATATATATATGCTTACCTAATGGTTATATTATCAATTGGTGTTAACTTTTCTTTCTATCTATTCGAGTCTCTTCATATCAATTTCTCGATCTCAGTCTATTCATATAAGAGGTGCCTTCAATAAGTTTTCATACTTTTTTGTACAGGCATTTAAAATTGTCGTTGACAGTTATCGATGAAAAACCTCTTGAAGTACAGAAGACAAGAAAATTTAATGACGTACTTATTCGATTATGTAACGCCGTGTATAACAAAAACACAAAAGAAAATGGACAAAAGGTTAGATCTCCCGTTTCCCTAAAAAATGTGACTTCGGAATCACTAAAAACTACAGAAGTATTACTCTTAATGTTAGAGCTGCCAACGTTTATAATTCTTTACTTCTCGATTGTATCTGACGTGAATTTAATAAAGTTCTTTGGACAAATCGGAACTATTTTCGGAGAAATCGATCCACAACTTTTGACTATTCGTCGAATCATCGAAGCAGTACGCGCGAAAGATCTTGAGGAAACATTTTTATTTGTAGATATTCTCCGAAGCATTTGATTCCATACACAGTGGAAAGATGGAGGAAATCCCAAAAGAATTTTTACCACTAAAATAATGTTCAACAACAACACACACACACAAGCAATGATTTGCTCATCCGTTGGTGATTCTGGTTTCTTCGATATTGTCATTGGAGTTTGGTAAAAAAAGACACATCAGCACCATTTCTGTCCATAATCTACCGAGATTATGGATCGAATAAAAGAAAATAGTTTCATGCTAACAAATTTAAAAAGCAGACGATATCCCGCAGAAACTATTACGGATGAATGGGTCGCAAATAATCTAGGGCTTCTCGCAGATACACCTGCTAAGGCGGAATCTCTTTTGTACAACCTGGAGAAGACAGCAAGAGGTATTTAGCTCTAAGGGAACTCAGATAAAACAGAGTTCATGAGTTTTCATCAAGATGGCACAATCTCCTCAATAAATTGGCAAGTTACTGATATTCGTAGACCAGTTGGTAGCATTATCTTATCCACTGAAAGCAATGTCAGTACACGCACAGGTTTAAAAGTTAAGGCCCATATAGGTATTTGATCTCTCTAGCCGAATAAAACTGGAATTCTTGAAAGCTAAGCTGTAGCTGTGTTAGCACTATTGTATGGTTGCACTATTTGAACTTAAACGAAACACTTAGAGAAAAAGCTAATAGGAAAAAAATGTTGCGTGCAGTTTTGAACTAATCATGGAATCAGCATCCTAGAAAACGACATTTGTATGACCACTTACCTTCCATCTCCAAAACCATCCAAGGCAGACGAACTAAACATGCTGGGCACCTGCTGACGAAATAAGGCTGGCGAAGTAACGACGGATTCATAATGGACGTTCTGCGAACTTCTATACATGGACCTACCAGTATTGTCCAACTAGCAAAAGCTTTATCATTTCTGTGTGGACACTGGATATCGTCTAGAGGATTAGCCAGGAGCGATGAGCGATTAGGACTTATGATGGGAAAGAATCGAGGAAATCTGTGCTATTAGCATGTCTTGGTGATGATGACGATGCAAAAATAAAAATTCATTTGATACACTCTCGTTATGGATTTTACTTCAAACTGAGAGGTGTTGTTTTAAAATAGGATGGTCAGATTTAGGGTGACGCATAAATACCTAAATCAACAAATAAAGCCTAACAGTCACAGCTAATTTGAAATACATTACTCCCATATTGAACATAATACACCTCTGAAATTAGGAGCTCAGGGTCAGTTGTTCTAATAACAGATATAAAAAGGTCAGTTGAAGACACTTTGATACAAAAAAATAAATTTTCGTTCAACGAATGGATTTGCTATGTCAGCAGAGCATTTTCGACATATTTTTATAACATATATATATATATATATATATATATATATATATATATATATAATTTTGCTCACTTCTATCTCAGTTTATTCTTATCTATCTATCTACCTCAGTCTATTCATACCTATCTATGCAGTTAGCAATCATAATCTCTCTGTCGATCTCTCAGTCTCTATCTATTCCCACATCTGCATCCATAAGTCAGGAGTCTAATGAAATAAAAGCATTTATTGAACAAAGAAATTCGCATTTTTCAACACATTATCCTGATTGCAGACATTTCTCAATTCATTCAAATCTACGTTCCTCACCACATGCAATGCACTCCTAAACACACAAGTTTCAAAAGATGCGCTAAGTGTAAGGATTATCGTCATAGAGAATGGAATTGGCAATCTGAGTTCAAACCTGGACGAGGCTATTTGCATTTCACTTTGTTCTAATAACCTTGGGAAAGGCATGAATCTATCTCTTCTCTCATCTCCCTTGGCCATGCGTAAATGGTAAAAGAAACTAAATTCTTTAGCCTTTGTAAGTCAGCCAGTCTAAGAGAAAGAAAACTCTGAATTCAAACCAGCTGTATTCCGCTTAAAAACTGGCCTTGTGTAGCATCCTGTCTCTAGTCGAGGGTTTGTTTGAATATATGCACACACGTTTTCATACTGACGGAAAATAAAATCGCAACGCTTTGAATATGATTGTAGAATTACTCAAGATGAAATGTACAGGTAATATAGTTGGATTTAAGTAAATGTTTACATCAAAACATCATTACGTACACAGGCATAAAAATAAAGGATGAACTCATGCTCGTACTGTACACAGGTCAAAGTAGGTGTTGTCCTTTTGGATGTTGAAATTTTATTTTCAGTCACTGTGTATTCATGAGGGCAGCCGATGTCAATTGTTTAGGTCAGAAGCTGAAAATATTTCCGTTCGATATTGAATCCAGATAAAGTCATAAGACATAGTAGAAGAGTAGAACCATTCAATTTTCAACTTCAGTTGAATGAAACTTCATTTCGGTAAATTCGGTATTCAGAAGAAATATATTTAACACACAGACAGAACCTGGTAAACACATACGTAGTACTGTTAATTAACACACTCACACATACATATACAAATACACACATGCATATATGCACACACATTCCAGATAGATAGATAGATAGATAGATACAAGAATTTCTTAAGAATCGCATAAAAATTCAAATTTTCTCTTATTAGCAATTGAATTTCAAAACACATTCGGTGATTTTCCTGCATTTTTAAAAATAAAACATTGTTCTCCATTTTTTAGTATTTTCTTTCGTTTTAACTATTCAAAAATTACTTTTATCCTGAACAGGAAATAAAATACTACTTAAATTTTTTTCTCCTTTAAAAGCTTTTCACACCAGCCAATGTCTTCTCATTAGCGCTTGCTTAACAAGTTTCCTCAAGTCTCCAGGATCCTTTATAATGCTGTAGTTTGGGTGATCTCCACTTGTCCTCTTATTTCCAAATCCTCCTGTCCCTGTAACCAATCCTTTGGTGACTGTACCAAGAGAACTAATTCCAATAGGTATCACCGTCACTTTCATGTTCCACACTTCTTTCAATTCCAAAGCAATGTACAGGTACTCATTTTTCTTTTCACTGTCGTTTTTATTATCATTAATAATAATGATGATGATGATGATGATGATGATAAATACCCACCAGATCATTGAAGTTGAGCAACAATGAGACTGCTCAGTACTCAGATAGGTAATCACTTCATAACATTGGATACTGTACCAACCAAATGCCTGAGTACCAGACAACGAAATGTTCATAACTTCACAAGACAAACTAAGGAAGTAAAGCAAAAAATAAGCAAGACATGACTACTCGAAGGAAAAGAAACAGAAAAATCTGTAAAAGCTCGAATAGATAAGATTATTATACGGTTGGCTATGCACACATAAGTTGTTTCATTTGATTCAACCTTCATAAATTAATTGTCTAAGACACTAGGGTACTAAAAATACGAATAGGAAATGGACTCCGGGAGCCAAGATCAAATCCTGAACAAGACTATTGTACTTGTGCTTCACTTAACACTAATGTCTGAGGGAAAGGCATGAATCTATTTCTTCCCATCAACTATGGATAAATAGTTGGGCAGCCTGTAATCTTTTAGCCTTGGTGCCACAATGAGTTTAGTTGAAGGAAAACTCTAAATTCAAACTAGCTGTACTTAAAAATCTATATGCTGTCGCATCCTGTCTGTAAGGAAGGGTTTGAGCAAATACATAAATCTCTCCCATATACGTATATATGGATACCTGTGTGTAGATGCTTACACATATAACTGCGTTCCAAAATACATTCAGATTCATTGATTAATTTTAATAGGATATCACTCTGTTTTGAATTATTTAATGCTTTGCGGTTAATGAATCGTATTAATTGTACGTCCATATTAACATTTTTGTGTTGATGTTTCTTTGTGGGTTTTCTGTTATTTTGTTTTTGTTTTTGTTTTTGTGGGCAGGCGTTGTTTTTATTTGTTTGTTTATTTTTTGTTCGTTTTTTTTTTTTATTTTTGTTGTGTTTTGTTTTTTTTTTTTTTTTGTTTTTTTTTTTGGTATTTCTCTTTTTGCACACGGTACTATTGAATACAACTAATTTCAGACAGATATATTTGTCTCACAAATGGTAATCTAAAAGGATCAGATTGGAATTGGGGGTAATTGCAATGAAGGGGCACTCTATGCTCCTCAGGGCTCCTGAACCATCCGATGTAGTTCAGTGTCACATAGGACTCTCTTATTGGGGGGGGGCATTTCTCTGCAGAGGATACAGTCAGTGTGTTCTAAGCCTCCCCAACGGGGTGAATGACAAGGCACTGAGTAAACAATTATAACTCCCAGTAACAATTCTTAAAACAATAAGGTATCAAGTATTCCAATTGAATACGGATAATCTTTAACTGAGCAATTTGACACATACATGGGACCCTAACAGGTACTACCTCTCTGGGTATGAGTAGACCTGGGAGTAATGGCAGAACTGGAACCTCACCGTCAGAGACAGTTTATTGTGAAATACATACCAATTGCTGTCGTACTAATCGATAAATGTATATAGAAATATTATGTACTGATGTAACGGGTCCCAAAACCAGAGGGAATTGAGTAATCTTTGAATTTTGTATTATTGAGTGAAAGATATTCATCTTTTGCTACGAGAAACTCTTTGTTAGGGATCTGAAGACAATAAGTCAGTTTTTCATGTATTCATGAATACCGTAGGTTAAATACTCTGGGGACGGATAAAATAATCATCAGAATCATGGTAAACAATTAATCGTGCCGACAAATAGTCGTAATGGGACGACTTTATTAACAAAGATGTGTGTAATAAGTAATTCTTAAAAGTAAAATCTCATTCATCAAGAAACCAAAACAAAATAAAAAAAATTGTATAACGTCTGCCAAAAGGGATAATATCTACCAAATAAGTCGTAAGAACCAATAAAGTCGGCCGACACGAGTTGAACGGACATAAATGTGAAAGACAAAAGTGAAAAGATATTGAAACGAGGCGATTGAAGTAACTAAATCGAGCTGAGAAGAGACAGACACGAAAGAGTTGGCGATATCGGGTTCCATGCTTTCTGATTTCTTTAATGCCGGACATCCGCTGCGAGTCGATCGGCTGTGATTGAATTTCCGGATCTCATGACTGGATTACCTCCCTTTAGTCCCTCAGCACCGCAACGGTTATGGTTCGGATAATAGCTGGTTAGGTCGGTCGGCGAAGCAGCACGATATAAATAACAATCAATTGTGAATGACACGCAGGAAATAATTATCTGGAGGATAGAAAGAAAAGTTAGAAGTTCAGCAAAAATCCTTTGCTTTTAGTAATGATTTATTACCACTTAAGATATCGAGGAATAAATAATTTTAACAAAATACTTGACGACCTGTAAACTTGTTGGGTTCCAATTTTAATAGCGGCAAATGATAATTTTGGAAGTAGGGAAGGATTCTAATTAGCCTTTCATAGTTAACGGCTGTCCATAATGTTATTGATGCATCTGTTCAGGAAGGAGGCAAGGATTCTAATTAGCCTTTCATAGTTATCTATCATATAAGAACAAGTTGAATAATTACAATGCGAATGTAGGTCCCTCAAAATTACCTTTCAGTAATTGGACTGGAAATTGATTTATTCTCTAATTTACTTCATTTCAATGATTGGTTGAATAATTGATCGATTTTAATGGTATGTCACCCGTCTAGGTTTATTCTATGCCCAGAGGTAAGGGAAATGCGTTTATAGCACGTTTATATGTAAACTTTTTGTGTAGCTGTTTCTTAAGGGGGTATTTTTTTCTTCTTTTTTTTTTTTTTTTTGGCGTATGGTCATATTGAATACGAATGCTTTTTAAATAGTTCAATTTGATTAATAGAGAGGACTCCGAACAGATACTACCACTTTGGATCATAGAGTGATTGATAGCTATGAAAAGGCAAAACCCATTCCCCAGCTCTCGAAAACTGAAGCCACACCATTTGATGCAGT
>OY757946.1:26265760-26548260 GCA_963585895.1 Sepioteuthis lessoniana
CGGAAACTCGTCCATCACAGGATCAATGCTGACCAATGACCAGCCACACACCAAGGATGTCTTGCACGAAACAACGTTAACTGCTTGCCAACCACTTACAAACCGTGTTTAAATTTGTGTCGAATTATGCTGGCTGTAAACCCCATATATATATATATATATATATATATATATATATATATATATATATATATATGAATATAATTAAATCGAGTTGACAGCAAGGATTCCATGGATTCCTCATCCGTTCCAATCGTCCATCACTCCCAGTAGGTCCTCGAGATGGCATTCAGTGTCAGCACAGATCTAATAGATGTATGTTTAATTGTCCACTAAAGAACGTCGCTTATGTGTTCGTCCCTCCTTCTCCAGCAGTGTTCTACATGTCTACTTCGTTTTACTTCGATGGTTTGTGAGATGTGAGGTACATGGCCATACAGCTGCTGTTTTGTGGACTGATGCTTTCCAAGATTTATTGAAAACAATTCGCAACATCATTGTGCGACTAAAAAAGAAGAGAGAAATAGTCTATGTCTGCGTCCAAGTGACTTTCAAAATGAGGGAACCATTTTTCTTTTGTTTGTTTGTTTTTTGTTTTTTTGTTTTTTTGTGAAGGTTGACAACTTGCATTTAAACTAATTTTAATGACACAAATAAAAAATTTATAAAAAGATTTGCAGCAGTTGCTGAAAGCGATTTCGTAGATGCAGGTTCGAACCTTTTTCATAACAATTGAAGTTCGATCTCTTTGGACCCTGTACTCTCCTACTTCCATGAAATTTAGCAAACAAACATAATACAGTCGATTCGTTGGGAAGCGTATGCTGAGAAAATTTTATATAGAATTGTTTCCAACATATGTGGAAAACGACATAACTAATATAAGGAATGGATGTACGAATGAGACTAGCGAAAGGGGTAACTATTTCAACTGCTAAATACTGTCATCTACGAATACAATGCTGTTGTGTGACGAATATTATAATACAGCATTTACTTAACTGTAAATTCTATCCTCTTATCATACTGTCGATAGGGCTTAAAATGTGTTGAAGGCAGAGGGGTAATGCCCTCTGTAAAGAAATTGGGTATCCTGATTGTGACTCTAAACTCTATCTGATGCTTAGGCACCAGTTGTAAAGATGCTTGGAATAAGATTATATTCAGTGATGAAAGATGGAATTGTATTCTATTAAGGGAGAATTTGACAGAAGGCATCCAAGAAAGCGAAACGACCCACATTACACAACAAAAACAGATATGTTTGGGGGAAAGAGTCTGATGCTTTGGAGATGCATTAAAAATGACAGTTCAAGAAAGTTCGTTAAAATTGGCAGTAACTTGAAGTTTCCAATACCTACAGTTGTTGAAGAAGAATTTGATACCAGACTTGTATGAATGTGAGATTTTTCAGCAAGACAGAGTACCAGGCCACAGATCGTGTGTAACACAACAGAGTTTGATTGATGAAGGTGTTACTGTATTGAAAGATTTACCAGCTCAGAGCCATGACTGGAATATCATCGAAAAACGTAGACAGAACTAAAGAAAAGAGTTCGTCAAAAAAATGAACGTAATCTTGATCATTTGTAAGAGTTTAACCACTGAGAATGGCATCTCATACCTGTGAAGATAGTGAAGGATTTGAACGCTTCTCTTCCCAGGTGCATTGAAGCAATAATTCCAGCAAAAGGAAGCCACACGAAATATTAACATTGTACAGTAACATCTTGAAATGAAAATTATATAATAAATTTCCATTATCGACATTTTTGTTTTTAAAACACTGTATCTTGACTTGTTTATGTGAGGTGACCCAAGAACTTTTTCACAGCCATTTGTTGGTGCTGGTCTTGCATCTTCTCCTCTCATTAAGGACCCCCACAACAAAATATACTTATCAGGTAAGTAAATGACTGACAGGGCTAATGTATCATTTGTAAAAAAATTCAATGCAAAATGTCAACCTATAAGTTGCTTATTAGTAGAAATTCATTATTATTTAAAGTGTCTGTAGACCCTTGCACAGTACTATATATATATATATATATATATATATATATATATATATATATATATATATATATATCAATTGGCCTAAAGCTAATTGCAATAGATGGAACGCCCTTGATGAAGAGTTATCCTTCATTCTCCGAAACAGCTTGAAGGGATCAATCAGAGTGAAATTGCATTCTTTCACTAAACTTATACATGCAGTGTGCCTTGACCACTTTGGAGCTGCAGACGTCCACAAAGGAAAAACCATACGAACAACCAATTGAAGACAGAGAGAGAAGGGCTGGCTTAGAGTAAAGCAAAGGCTTCTTAAGAAGCGGCTTAGAGAAATGCCAGAAGACTGGGAGTTGGTAAAGAAACAATTGTCTGAAGTAAAAAAAAAGGATCTTTTTCATTGCAAGAGCGGAAAACACAAGGAAGCGACGACAAGAGAAACGAAAGGCTTGGCGCAATTTTAAAAAAAAACGTTTGACTTCACCAAGAAATTATTCCAAGTGGAGAAAATGGGGTGCTCAATATATTTGGAAGATTTGGAAGCGCACATTCGAAAAAAATATATACTGACCCACTCACCGATATTCCTCGGGGTCGTCTTAATGAACCCAATCGTCCACATCTCCCGGAAGAAAAATTTGACAATTCACCTTTGAAATTGGCATGAAGATGGGATGTGTTATCTCTCCTCTATTTTTCATTTTGGTAATGGAGATGATATTACAAAGTGCTGAAGTCGACACCAATGAAATAACCGGTCCATCTATGAAAGCTTTTATGAATGACGGAACTCTAGTCGCAGAACCAATAGCAGGAGACTAACCATCAGACGCCTTTTAGTGTCATACCTACGACACCCCATTTTCGAGGGTAATCTTAATGAACGGGTACTTACCCTCCAGATCTCCAAAGCAGGAGACTCACCATTACACACCGTTTAGTGTCATACAAACGACACCCCTTTTTCGGGGGCAATCTTACTCATCTGCAGGATAGCATATTCTAAGTCCCCCCCCCCAACAAGATAATTCACTATTATAGTTATATTTTTTCCTCTGATCGTTAAATGGTTTCTTTTCTATCACTTATTTCATTGTAACTTTATACTTTTCGGCTTGAGAAACTTTGAAAGTCATATTTTTTTGAACCGGTGTTTTAAAATTAACAATAAAATAATGCTTCGGAGGGGGGTCATATCTCAAGATATTACTATTTTTATTATTTCTTGCGAGTTTTTCACACCAGCATAAGCCGGTAGTCTTTCAGTAGAGTCTGAGTGATAGCAAGTCTCCTCAAGTCTTTTCAGTAATATTTACTGGGTTACATGGTATTAAAAGGGCAAACTGGGTTCTTTAGCCTTCGTATGACTACAGGTCTTAGAGAAGGAAAGCTCTGAATTTAAACCTGTTAAATTCCGCTTAAAAATTTACCTTGTGAGTCGCATCCAGCTCGCGTGGACGGGTTAGTAAATATATACATGGTACTAAAAGGCTAAAGATTCTCAACCAGTGATATATTTATCTATAACAAGGGAAGAGTGATTATTGATTGGTTTTAACGGCATGTAAACTCGACTAGGGTTATTTTATACCTAGAGGCTAGAGAATCGAGTACGTTGTATGTTTATGATTATATTTTTTGTGTAGTTGTTTCTTTAGAGGGTTTTTTGTTGTTGTTTCTTTTTTTTTGGTCATGGTATTATCAAATGCAGATAATTTTTAACAGATCTAAATACTGCTTAAACAGGACTCCAACAAGTACTTCCTGAGTGGACCGAAAAGTAATGGAAATAAATATGTACTGCACATTCTCCAAATCTCCAGTGACAGAGCCTCACCATCATATGCAGTTGACTGCCATACTCAAAACGCTTAAACAACTCGATCATTTCTTCAATTTGACAAAAATGCCAAGTAACTAAGCCAGTAGTGCGAAGAGTAGAAACTATTCAACTGAGCTTGTATTCTCAACAAACTCCTCTGCTGAACCACAGGACACACTGAGCATGCGCCTGTTTTTCGAAATGTATATCGACCAATAGCCAGCCTTGATTTTCTGAACGCCACAGGAAAGTAAATCGAAATTTCTTGTTCATTAGTGTAAAGGGTTATTCATAGACCAAGCTGACAAGAAGATGGACTGACGTCAAACCGAAGAGAAACCACCGGGTAAATAGTCAGTAAATGAACACGATGCATTTGTTTATTAAAACGTTTATAAAATGTGCCTGCTAATACTCTCCATCACAATCTGGTCACTTTGTTTATTAAACTGTCTCGTTCCATCTGCGAATTAGTCTCTATTGATATCTGTATATCTCAGTGAGTTCATATCTGACTATATCTGTCGATCGATATCAATCCATCTATCCCAATTTGATAATAGATGACTGTTTATAGGGGCCTGTCTTGGTATATTCATCTCAATCTCTTTAAAACTATTCTAATCAGATCATATTTATGGGTTTCAGTCTGTTCTCTTCCCCCACCCCCACCCTCTCTCTCTCTTTCGTCCCATTCTCCCCCTCCCTCTCTCTCTTTCTCTCTCTCTCTCTTTCTCTTAATCTTTTTCTCTTTCTCTCCTCTTCTCTCTCTCTTTTCTCTCTCTCTCTCTTTCTCTCCCCTACTCTTTTTCTCTCTCTTTACATCTAGTGTCTAGTTTCGATCTTTCAATATGCAAATCTTTCACTATATTTTATTAATCCTTGTGATATTCGTAAGAATATAACATCCACAGCAACAAAAAGACAATCTCGTTCAATAGATATTTATCTCCCTTGTACCCAATACACATCACCGAATATCAAATGAATGCGTGCATAAATTATATGTTCTATCCATCTATTTCTCCATCACCCCTCGTGATATCCCATAAACCAAAGACTGTGATCATATAACAGACGAAGGAAATTGTAGTAAAGATCTTTGAGTTAAAGATCTGTATCTATCGCATATATTGTCATGGCTTCTGCTTTCCATTCTTCTACATCATTGCTTTTGTTCAAGATATTTAAACGTGACTTTATATGATTCCTCTATACTTATATACACACATACATTATTGTCTACACAACTGTACATGCAGATTCCTAGATACAATCACACATGCAAAGTGTTTGAAAAGGCAATAAGGAAAATCAATGCCATTTCCAAATTGCAAATCTGGATGTTGTTCGTTGTTCAGGTTCCCACCAATTCGTCCGACTGACGTCATAGATTCTCTATTAAACTTACATCAGTCATAATTTTTCCGCGCGGAAACTGTACGCCATTTTACTCCGGACTCAAACATTTAAATAGTTTTTCGCATAGATTTCTCAAATTTTTAACCGCAAACACTGCAACAGACCATTTCACTTAACAAACATGTAGTGACATAAGGGAAAATAGATGGGAAAATATTAAAGATATATATATATATATATATATATATATATATATATATATATATATATATATGTATATATAAGAAAGAAATGGGACAATGTTCATAGGCACGCTTAAGTTCTGACTGGTAGGCGTCGAGATAAACATAAAAGTTTATTATGCATTCGTCAGGCCTATATTACCATGTAAACACGTCAACCGTCTTTTTTTAAGCATTAAACCTACATAGAAAAAGGCACATATTTTGTTAAAATATACTTTTACATTAACTACAAATCTAACACACAATCAGGAGAGCTTACAATCGGTGACTGTATCCCCTGCAGAAGAGTAAGACTCCCCTCCCTCCCAAAATGAAGCGTCCTGTGTATGACTCTAAACTGCAACTGATTGCGAGGCTCCTGTTCTAGGAAGTGTGGAGTAAACTTTTATTGCCATTACTCCCTGGTCTACTCTAACCTAGAATGATAATATCTATTAGGATCCTATATCTAGGTCAAATAGATCTGTTTAAAAATTATGTGTATTTAATCGGACTATGTGCAAAAAAATTTTAAGATACCCCTACACAAAGAATGTACAAAGAACGTAATTACCAAACCTCTTGGTGTAAAATAACCTTAGACAAGTTGACATGCCGTTAAAATCAATTTAAAAAAATCTAAAGGATTCTAAAGGGCCAAAACTTTAGCGACAACTAATACTAACGAATAGCTCTTTATTTCGTTTTAATAATTGCAGTAAACCGATTTGACATGGATTCTACGAGGTGCTGGAGACATTGCACCAATCCAGGAACGTTCCATGGTTCTTCATAATTTGATTATTTCATGGAAGTAATTGCAAGTAATTTACTGAGATATACAACCTGTAACATGCATTCCTTGAAGGGTTTAAATCCAAGGTGCTCAACAACCAAGAGAGTATCTGTAAGTCGAATGTTCCTTGATCCAGATTTTTGTCAACCGTGTACGATGAGGGTTGAGTTATTTTGCTAGAATATCCGATCTCGGGAAACATTGTGGACATAAAGAGATATAAATTGTCTGCAATAATATGTGTGTATATCATATTTATCCAAACAGATTTCAATTTCATTTGGTCCTACTTAGAAACAACAGAATGCACTCAACATTATCACAAAGCTATCAAAGAGTCACCCTTAACGTAACGGTTATCGTCGTAGGAAAAGGAATCGGTAATCCGAGTTCAAATCCTGGACGACACAATTTGCGTATCACTTCACGCTAATGCCTTTGGGAAAGGCATGGATCCTCCTGTTCTCCTCGACCAACTTTGGGTAAATAGTCTGATAGACAAGGTTCTTTAGTGTTAATAGGGCAACCAATCTAAGAGAAGAAAAACTTTGAATTAAAACCAGCTTTACTCCGCTTAAACATTAGCCTTGTTTCAAATCCTGTCTGTGGCGTAGCAGTTGAGTAAATATATACAGAGCTTCTACTTCCTTGAATAACACTTCGTTGGCAGCGATATTGACACCTTCATGCTATCTCCTTCACAAAGACATTCAATCGTCAATACAGGGCTAGTTTTCCACGATCTAATAGCGTTATTCACTGGCCCAGATAAGGCGTAGTAACAGTTGTCGTAATGTCAATAATCATACTATTCTTGGCCGTACTGTGTGTTTTGGGACGACATCAGTGTTGAATTGAGATCAGATTTGATGTATTTTTCCTTTTCGTAAAGTTGTTATCATCTTTGTAAACCTCCAGTTGTCGCATTCTTTCATCATCTGTCTGTGTCCGTAGTTTTCATCTGACGGCTCTGAATTAACGTATTCCTGGTATACGACGGCAACTGTTACTTTGGAAAAACCTTGAATCGTTGTCTTCACGGAAATAGAAACCCTTATCTTTCTGATTCCAACAAAAACTCTGAACTTAAGAGATGTTTGCATCTGATGGTGTGGCTCTTGTTAGAATGCCTTTGTGGGTCAAACATGTAAGTTGTAAAGTGGGTGACAGAAGTCAAGGGCGACTCGAATGTTACTTTTTCAATAGCTACTACACCGATGTGTAGGAGAGGGTGCTACTCCTTTCCCTCGGTTGCTCCACTTTACCCTTGATACGTAACTGATAATGCTGAGTGTTAAGCAAGGCGGTATCAGGTACCATTTTTTGAGTCCTTAGTATGACTCCACCTAGGATTGAACCCTGGTCTCCCGTGCCATTGGCGAACACTATGTGAAAAAAATATTCGATAAAAAATGTAAATAGGAACGTAAAATGAGTGCGATTCTCTAGCCCCCAGGCATAAAATATCGTAACCGATCGACATGCCGTTAAAATCAATAAATCCATCTATCAATTAATCATGTTCGATGACTTTACTCGCGAATTTTACAGAAACTCTCTTCTTCACGTTCAATGTCATATTGTCAGTTGATTAAAATCTTACATCATTGAATTAACGTTTCGTTACAGGAAAGTTGTGAATATAACAAATGATTATATGGAGTGGGTGCATCTTGATCTGGCATTCCCATGATGCGATGGAAAACCAACAAACTCTCGTGGTATTATAAAATATTGCTTGTACTTTCTTTATGGTAATGATGCATTGGCACCGAAAACATATCTGATACCTGTCATCATCTGATGAAGAATTTGTTGTTTTGCTTGCAACAGCATATGTACATATGATATCATAATTATATCATTTTTTAACTTTAACATTTGTTCCAAAATATTTACTTTATATTGTGCAACTTTTAAAGATCAGATATTTTTTTAAATGGCCGAACTATCTTTAAAGGGACTAAAATATATATCTTGAGACAGCTTGCACATGCATGTAAATACGAAGCAAACTCCGTGTTGCACACCAACAAGTATATATTCGCCGAGACATTCACATACATTAAAATTCCCGTATTGATGGTTTGGTTTAGTTTCTTTGTTTAATGGCATATCAACCCTTGTAGGTTATCCAATGCCAAAGCCATCCTTCTAGAAGAACCGTTGTGGTACTATTCAACCCATAGATGGGAGGATAAGAGGGTTCATACCTTTCCCAAGGGTATTTGTCCGAAAGTGAACATAATGGCGCAACTGGAATTCGAACTCGCTTACAACGATTCCGCAGTCCATCGTTTTAACCATTATATATGCTAGATCAGTAATCATCAAACATTCACTTATTTCCCTCAAAATATTCTGAGCTAAAATTTGTTCGTCGCAAAAGGAAGACCGAAAAGACAGGCTCAAATTAACCGTCGACTTGACCTTTGACCTTTTGTAGGTCACTAAAGCCAATAGTAAACGCTAAAGGTTACATTGAAATATTACCGACTTCGAATTGGTTCCTTGCTCTTTGACCCTTCCGGAAATTGCAAACAGACGCCGAAATTCTTGTTGTCATGACAACTAATTTTCACCGCAATCGCTTTAAAAGCTTTCTCCAAGTTACGCAGCAAAATGGAAGGTGGGTATTTCTATTGGATATGTCATTTAAATATCGCAGAATAATAATGAATTTTTCTCAAATAAAATGATTGTCAGTATTGAATAAATAAATGATGAAAAATTAATGAAAATGATGAGAAATATTGGACATTCAGACGATGTTTAATAAATACGTTCTTGTTTTCTTTGACGATGCAGACTTTCAGGAAAATGCAAAGTGAATATTTATTCTACACGAGAAATGAGAAAAAAAATAACCAAGATTCCTGCTTCTGATCACATGGTATAGCCACAGTCTTTGATAGTCCAATGGCAGTGTTTCAGATCAAGTGTAGCAAGAGATGCCTTGTTATCAAATATCATATTCATGATAGCCGATTTCCAATGGCACAAGCGTTGCTTTAAGATATAATGTTCTATTTTATTTAAGGCCACTATCCTTGTCAGGTACTCTATCGTCTGGGCTCTGAATTCACTGACTGCATTCTTGGCAAAGGGTAAGTCTCCTTCAAAATGTCTTGGTATGTCACTAAACAGCATCCTGTACTGAATTCTAGAGCATTGTCGAATGTCGAGTTACACCTTTGTTACCATTACTCCTAGATCCACCCTAACCTGGAGGGTAACACCTGTTAGAGTCCTAACTTTGGATCAAATATAACTGTTTAGAATGAGCCTGAAGATGAATTTTTGTATTGGAAATCAAAATTGTTTCAGTCTGTAAAATACACCGACTGCTTCTCTGCAGAGGGGTAAGACCACCCCCGAACGAGTGTCCTGATATAACATCAAACTGCATCTGATGGTGAGTCTCGAGTGATAGTGATCAGGTGAATATTTGGTTTGGTTTGGTTTGGTTTGGTTTGGTTTTATGGCCTATCAACCATTGTTGGTATTAAAATTCGAAATCCATTTTTATTCATATAAACAGTTCTATTTCAAACAATTCAGTTTTGTATAAGTATAGATTTTTGTTTACACAAAAACAGCTTTATTTCAAACAATTTAGTTAAGCATAAGTGGATAGTTTAGTTCTATTTGACTCATAGATAGAACCCTATCAGGTGCTACTATTCTGAGTCAGAGTGGACCGGGAAGTGATGGTAATAAAGGGGTACTCCACATTCCCCAAAGAGAGTTTAGTATCATATCCAAGACACTCATCTAGTCGTTGTATTTTGTAGCCCAAGTCGACAGGGCCATCTGAGTCGGAGTAGTAGTAGTACCAGTTATACTACCATCAATGGATCAAATAGAACTGTTTAACTATATAACTTTATACGAACAAATGACTGATGTTGAATTAAATTGCTAGTGTTACATTGCAAAGCTTGAAACCATTTAAATATGCATATAAATTATTGGTGTTAGATAGCAATATATGAAGCTGTTAAAGAGTGTGTAAATAAATGATTAATACTAAATAGAATTATTCCTGTTAGATATGAATACTTGAAATCATCTGTGTGCGAAAATTAAATGATTTTTATTAAATGTTTGGAATCATTTATCTTTGTGCAAATGAATGTTGAATACAATTTTTAATGTTGAATAGCAATTCTTGAAACTATTTAACTGTGTTCGGACAATAGCAATAATTGTGTGCAAACAAATTAGTTCAAACTCATTTGAAAAAACTATTCACTGAGAAATCATATATATGTAACCATTTAACCGTGTGCAAATAAATGACAGATGATAAATTAAATTGTTAGTGTTACATAGCAATACTTGTAACCATTTAACTGTGTGCAAACAAATGAGCTCAGAGTCATTTAAAAATGTTGTCTATAAACTATTCTTCTACAAATCATATATATTTAATATATAAATGTGTGTGTGTGTATAAATAGGATCAAATAACCTAGAAGCGTTGATATGCCATAAAACCCAACCAACCATAATTGTTCAACTGACTTCGGCATAAAATGGCCCAACATACCGTAACACTAACCACCCAAGAATCTTTGTCAGTCATCTGTTCCTTTGCAGTTTTAATGTGATGCTAATACATTTCAAGAATTCCTATAATCCCAGCCTTTCAACTAACCCCATAAAAACCAAATTGTCAACTCGGAGATTGTGTAAATGATGTTTCTTCTTAGCTCAACACTATTATAAAAAAATAAATCCGTGATGTAATGGCTCAATTGTTAGACTGTGATCTCGAAGTAAGTGAATTCGAATTCCAGTCGTTGCTCTTAAGTTCACTTTTAGACTCGGGATCCTCGGGAAAGATTTTTATGAAGAATTTGATCTCTTTGTTTGATGACATATCAACCTTCTTGGATTATTTAATGCTAAAGTCATCCTTATAAAGAACGGCAGTAATACTATCTAACCTATAGCTGGGGAACGAGAGAGTTCATGTCTTTCGAAAGGGTATTAGTCTGAAAGAGAACATAACAACGTGAAGGGAGTTCGAACTCAGTTCATTGCTGCATTTTAATACTTTAGACATTACGCCACGAGACTTCCTCGTTAAGAAAGGTATAAACCCCTTATCCTCGTCAGCTATGGGTTAAATAACACCATTACTGTATTACAAGAATGGCTTTGGCATTAAATAACCCACGAAAGTCAATATTCCATTAAACAAAGAAACCCAACCAAACTAAAACTGAAGCCAATCTGCGTTCCATGTGCTGTCACAGATACACCGTCACAACTACATCACTCCTTTGACTATTATTTTAGATATACATCATTCGAATGTGTTCGTTTCTTCGTTTTTTAACATATATTTCCATAAACTACATGAAAAATGCTTTTCTACATTAACAACTTTGGCCGAACAAACTCAGAGTACAAAGTGATTACAACGGATTTTGTTTATGACAAATGTGTCGATGATTCATGAGATCTGAGACGGGCTAGTCGTTTTATATCAACCAAACGAGTACACAGTTATCTTAAATCTCTTTTCCATGAGAAGCCAAAAAGTCATAAAAATATGGTCAGTTACTTAAATAATAAAAAGTTTTCATTTAATTCACGGATAAAAATTAAAAGCAAGATAAGCTGGCGTATGAGAATTAAACGATGATAAAAATCAACCACATAAATGTGATATAAATACCTTCAAAAGCGCTAAATTTTGAAAAAAAAACTTACACTTGCAAAAGAGAGTCTGTTTTACCTTGCATATTTTGGTTCTGGATTAATATATATATATATATATATATATATATATATATATATATATATATATAAATAATATGGTTCCATACACAACACCTTAGTTTATTTTCATCTATCTTGTGAGTTTATACCTAATTAAAAACTGGATTCATATTAAATCTTACAACATTTTTCTACTTTATCAACCCTTGTTTTCTTATGTCTACCTTCGAATAATTATCTTTGAATTTGTTACACAATAAATTAAATATCTCTCTCTCTCTCTATATATATATATATATATATATATATATATATATATATTAGCCTGTTCATATCTATCACAGTCTACCTTTACTTATTTATGTATCAGTTCGTACTTGGCTTCCTCAACACGTCCGCATATATCAGAAGGAATTTCTCTCTCAAGATAGATAGATAGATCTCAAATTCTCTTTTTATCTTTCTCCCTCTCTCACACACACATGCACACACATATACATAGCAATTAGAAATTTTTTTTTTTTTATTCTTATGTATATACCTTTATTTACTTAGTATGTGTACTTGTGTGTATGTTTATGTGTGGGTGTCGGCGTCTGGATGTAAGTAACAATATATGAGCATGATGACATTCATTGAAACTGATGATTATAAAAACATACGTAGTAATTCTTGCACACACACAGATATACACACGCACGCACGCAGACAACACACACACACACACACACACACACACACACACACACACACACACACACATGTATTTATATATTTAGATAAATAGATAGATAGATAGATGGATAGAGAGAGAGAGATTCGTATGTATATACATATGCATGAGTGTGTTTCCTATGTGACTAAAAATGTACATTTGTGTACATATAAACCTATGCCCATGCATTTGTGTGGTCGTGTTTATAAACCTCCAAGTAGAATTATATATGTATGCAATTCAAAGGTACATATTCATGAAAATGATATATCTACATATAGGTTGCTGACACTATACACTTACATATATTCACATAACGTGTATATCTGGTGATTGTTGCCACTGCCCTAAGAACTACCCTACGACATCTCATATGATAGATTAACTTTTTATCGATTTTTCCGGGTGGGGCTGCAATGGTGATAGGATGTCTGAAATTCGTGGTTGGAGTGGTTATGGTAAGATGAAAAGATACAAAGATCGAAGTCTGATAAAGAAAGAAAAAAGAAAGAAAGAAAGAAAGAAAGAAAGAAAGAAAGAAAGAAAGAAGGAAAGAAGGAAAATCTAGGGAAAAAAAGAAAATGAAAGAAGAAAAAAGAAAACGAAACGTGACAGTGAAAAGAAAGAACAAAAGAAAAACGATAGGGAAAAGAAAAAGGAAAAGCAAAAGTCAAATAAGAAAGAAAGAAAGAAAGAAAGAAAGAAAGGAAGAAAAAATTATTGAAAATGAAAACAAAAAATATATAATTGAAAATTAGAGAAAGACAAAAACTAAGAAAAAAGAGAAAAGAAAAATTCTTTAAATCAAGAGGTTTTTCTTTTTCTTTTTTTTTTTTTTTTGCTTTTTTGTTTTGTTTTTATTTTGTTAATAATTTGTTTGTTTGTTTGGGTTTTTTTTGGGTGGGGTTAATGAAAGAACCTAAGAAAGAAATTTTGTAAAAAGAAGAAAACACTACAAAACCAAATTATAAAGAGAAGAAACAGTGAAGACCAGAAGGAGAAAAAACAAAAAGAACCAAAGAAAGCTGAGATTTTCGTAAGGGCTAAATAAAGTACAAACAGAAATCGAATGTTCATGGAATATTGGGATTTGAGAATGAGGGTATGAGTCGGTCGTATCAATACAGTGTGGGGAAAGGGAAGAGGAATATTTGTCTAAAGGTCGCTGCTTAGCGTTTAGGTTGAGTCTCACCATTGTTTGATATATGGGCATCTGCCTTATTTGCATCGTGAGTAAATGGTCAGTGAAGCTGGTGTTAAAGGCTCCAAGTTACGACCAGCAAAAATTTACAGACGATAAGGAAAGAACAATTATGGAAGATACATCGAAAGGAAGTTACGATCAAAAAAAGAAAAGAAAGAATTCATAATCTAACTTTCACTGAAATCAAATTATGTAATTAACACATTTTTAACACGAAAAACTTTATTCTCATTCTTCTAAAATCTTCTTCCGACACTGAATTTCTTTTTCACAATAATATCATTCCTTATTTATGTTACATCTTACTTTATTGGTCTTTCTTCTAAATTCTTCTAAATTGTTGTTTTTCTTTTTGATAGATAGATAGATAGATATACTTTTCCTTTTTATTATTTCTTGGTCTTTCTTTTTTCAATTCTTCTTCTTCTTCTTCTTCTTCTTATTCTTATTCTTATTCTTATTCTTATTCTTATTCTTCATCATCTTTCCGTTCTAATCGATTTTTCATTTTTTTTATTTACTTCCTTCCATTTTTGTAGTTTTCTCAATTGCTTCTTTTGGTTATTATAGTCATGCAATTTGCAACGAAGTCCAACCTTCTTTTTCACTTTAGTTATATATATATATATATATATATATATATATATATATATATATATATATATATATATATATATATATATATATATATATATAAAACTCCAAATGCTCAAAATTTCTTTTCATTTTTGGGAAGAAAGCATTTAGACATTTGATAAAGAAAACAACATTTTGATTGAATGCCTAATGACGGTAGAAGGCGACTGCAGAAAAATTGCTAATTTTTTCATAAAACTAATTCAAACTTAAGAACATGTTTTTAACATTTAAAAAGTACTTTTTAGATAGATAGATAGATAGATAGATAGATACATACATACATACATACATATTGGAAAATCGGCATTCTTTTAGTGATTAAAATCTCGATCCATAGCTTTTAATTGAAATATTTATCACTGATCCATACAGGTAAAAAGTAAATATTATTTTCTAAAATATCTATTTTTGTCTAAATTTTTGAGCTAATGAATTATCGTTAATATTCACCGATGTACTCCGGTCTAGTATCATCATCTCTCAGCTTTTTTTTTCTGTCCTTCTTCAAGTATTTGTCATAGTCAATAACCACCAGGGAATTTCCGGCTAAACTCCAAAGAGGTAGATCGTTCTCCTTCCAAAGGCCATGATTATCAATTAGTCTTTATTAGCTCGTCCTTATCATGTTATTTGACTGTGTTACCGAAACAAAAAATATGACACAGCGCTGTCGACAACGCTTACTATATCCCTTGCAGAGGGGTAAAACTTCCCCTCCTAAAAAAAGGAGTGTTGTGGGTAGGACATTAAACTGCATTTAATGGTGAAGATACAGTTTTGGTGATCTAGGGAGAGTGGAGTGCCTCTTCATTGCCATTACTACCGGGTCCACTCTGACCCAAAATGATAGTACCTGTTAGGGTCTCATCTATGGGTCAAATAAATGTTCAAAAATTGTCCGTATACGTTAAGACAGTGTACCAAAAACTCTTAAAAATTACTTCACAAAAAATGTAAATATAAACGTACAATGAAGGTGATTCTTTAACTGATTGACATAAAATGACCTTTGACGGGTTGTCCAGCAATTAAAATCAATTAATCGATCATAGTATAAAAAGTTTTGCCTGAATTTATGCGAGATTATCATTACAAGCAATATTTATCCATATTACATACGAACTGTAAGGCGGTCATTATTAAAAATAATCTTCTTCCCACTTAGCTGCTCGATATCTAGTCGTGATAGAAAGTGTCTATGTAGATATAGAGAAGAGAGCCATAAGAATCTCACAAGATTTATTAAAAGTGAGGGTAAGTGTTGCGACACAAAGACTTTTACAGTGACGAGGACATTCAAACAAAGATAAGAGACTGAGCTCACCTAAACAAACCAGATCTTCTAGTAGTTTTAAATGTTTCTAGGCATGACTCAAACATCTTCTAAAGGTTTTATTGAAACTAAACAAAAAATGGTGGAGCGTTCACTGTAGGGACGAACAGACACTTTATAAATTATAATAAGAAATTATTCATTCAAGTAGTCAGAACATCTCAGGGATGTTATATTCATACTGTTTCGATCATTCTATCCTCAAAACTTCTTCAGGTGTATGTTCTAGGCACTTTGAACTTAACCTTTCATTTAATCCACGACGATTACCTCATGCAATGCCTTTGAATGCCACTGGTCTCAAAATGTGCTTTGGTCATTAGTGCTCTATACAAGTGATGTACAGTGTCATGGGCACGAATAGCCAATCAGATCTCATCTCTTTTCTAGTGTACAACTGGTTTGAAATCAGTTTTACTTCTCCTTAGACCAAATGACAAACTTAGGCTAAAGAACGCAATCTGCCCTGCAATTTACCCAAAGCTGGAGAGAGAATAGTTGGATTCATACCATTCTCAGAAGTATTAGGGATACGTGAAATGCATACAGCCTCGGATTTTAATTTGGATAACCGAGTGCATTTCATATGACAATAACCGCTACGGCTCCATCGCCTGAGTCTATTCATGAGATTGTAAGTCGACTGAAAGGAACGAGAATCAGGATTTTACTACTGCATACAGGATTCGATTGCTTTGTTTATCGTCAACAGCTAGTAAATAAATTTGTTCAATCCTGTTTTCTTTTGTAAAATCCTGATCTTCATTTTCTTCAAATATGTTGATAATACAAGTCTGAGTACTTCTTAATCAGAATGTCATGTTTCTCTATCTTTTTATATGTCCCTATATGCTACTGAGTGCGTGCAGAAGTATATGTATATATGTGTATGTATGCATACATAAAGGTATATTAGGAGGCATTTCGGGGATTTTGGGAGGAGGGGTTGTGATATTTAATGTCGTATGAACTCGGCTTCCTGGGTTCAAATTCTGAACGTGACTCCGTTTCACTAAAACCCAGGAAAAGGCATAAATCCAACTATTCTCCCTCCAGCTAGAGATAAATAGTAGAACAGACAGACTTCTTTAACCTTGGTGTAGTAACCGGTTTAGAAGAATGTAGGCCTGGAGTGGGATGGGTTCTGCCAAGCCATTCATGTCGAAGAGATGTTATATGAGTAGAGGTACCATGGATGAATTAGGTTACGGGATAAGTCCGAAGTCAAAAGTGCGGCTAATTCACTTCCTGGCAGCGTCCCTTTACATTGATTGATTGATTTTAATTGTATATCAATCTGTCTAGAGTTATTCTATGCCAAGAGGTTAGGGAATCATATTCATTGTACGTTCATAGATTGTGTGTGTGTGTGTGTGTGTGTGTGTGTGTGTGTGGTTACTTCCTAAGACTTTTCTTTTTTTGCACATGGACCTATCAAATATGACTGATTTTTAAACAGATCTATTTGACCCCTAAATGGGACCCTAACAGGTACTACCACTCCAGATCAGAGTGCATCTAGGAGTACTCCACATTCTCCAAAGCTTCAGAACTGGAGCCTCTCCCACAGATAGAGTTTCTAAACTATGTCTTCTTTGTTTTAGTCAATCAAATCAAATCAAAATATGTTAAACTGCTTTTACCCTTGTCCATTGATATATACAACCAATCAAAAGTTCAATTTCACCTTTGACTTTAATGTTATTAGACCTTCGACTCCAAACTAATGACTGAGATGCTAACAATCTTGATAGAGTTCTTGTTTATATATATATATATATATAGGCCATGTATAAGCGATATGTAAGTATTTCTATTTTCACCTGACAACTGATACTTTGTCAATTTTCCTAAATCATCCCATACGTGGCAAATATTGACGAGTTTACGAGGCGAATGAGATTGCGGTTTTGTTTTTGTTTTTTTCCTTAGGGCGGATTTATTAAAATATCAACAATAAAGTAGTGCAGTGCATTTTTTCGTTTTCTTTTCATTTTTATCTTAATTTTTTTAACTGCCGTTGCAATCAACTTCTGAGACTTTCTATTTGACACTTCGCCGTAAGAATTTAGAATATCGTTGCACATACTGTCAATATTTTCCTCGAAGTTTTTTTAAAAACTGATTAGCAATAAATCGAACATTGTTCATATTTATATAATCGGGGTTTTTTTTTGGTTTTTTTTAGGATTTAATGATTAAGAATATAAGTTTCAATAAACATAAATATCCCAATTTGTTTTATCTATATCTAATTTTAAGAAATCTTAATCCGAAGTTCTTTTTTGATATTCACGGATCAGGAAATTGTTATAAGGATTAAGATAACGAGATTAAAGGGATTGCAATAGCAGAGGAATATTCTTTTTAGCTCAAGATTTTTTTCACAAAGATTGTGTCAAGGACTGAGTTTTTCTCTCTCTTTTTTTTTTTTGTCTAAAATTATTTTTTGTGAGTTTGGCAACTTTGATTGAAAATCATCAAATCAATGTTAATCATTCTATTTCGTACTATCGGTAGAGCTTAGAATATACTGACTGTATCCCTCGCAGAGTGTAAAGGCCTCACCCAAAAAGGACTCCTGGGTATAGCCAAAAAAACGGAGACTTAGGGTATGTGGAGTACCTTTTAATTCCGATGACTCCCAGCTCCACCTTGGTTGTACCTGTTTGTTCCCATCTATGAGTCAAATAGATCTGTTTGAAAATAATTCGTATCTTATGGGACCGTGTATAAAAAATTTAGGAAATAATTACACAAAAAATGCAACCATGAAAAATATGAACGCGATTCCCTCAGCTTTTGGCATTAAATAAATGTAAACGGGTGAGCATGCCCTTAAGATTAGTTAATATTTTATAAATCTCCGTCTTAAGGCAAATTAATCCGAGACAGTATTAATCACGGCACAATGATTAAATGTAGACAAAGTAACCAATGAATATCTATGCCTTAGTAAGCTTAGTAATATGCCAACTATAAGAAGATGTAAAAGTTTTTTTTTTTTTTTTTTTGGCGATTCACAGACGTAAATAACAGGTATTTTGACGGGTAAATAAAAAGCCATAGTGGGGCTCTTTATGCTTTGTGCAGTGACCGGTCGAGAAAATAAACATGTTGATTCGAAACAGCTGTACTTCACTTACAAAATTGACTTTATAACATACCTTACCCATTGCGATACCGTTGGGTATAAGCTTATATACACAAACACATTTGAAAACACATATGAGAAAACCAATCATATATATACATATATATATATACATATATATATATATATATATATACACTCAATCTTTCTACAACGGGCAAGGTCAGTTTTTTTTTAAGAAGAATAAGGCTAGTTTGAATTCAGAATTTTATTTCACCTGTACTTATTCCGGTATCTAAGCAAAAAAAAAAAAACTCAATTTTCCCGACTCTGTTCCTTCTCATAGCTGGGAAATAATAGATGCTTTCATGCCTTTCCAAGAGAATTAGCGCGAAATGAAATGTAAACAGCCTCTTCCAGGGTTTGAAATCAGGTCGCTGATTCCATTTCCCACGATAGTAATCGTTACACAAAGTGCGCCTCCTAATATATAAGTATAAGGGTGTGTTCATATGTGTGTGTGTGTGTGTGTGTGTGTGTGTGTGTGTGTGTGTGTGTGTGTGTGTGTGTGTGTGTGTGTGTGTGTAAGTTTGTGCGTGTATACTCAAGTTAGTATAAGCATAATTATATGTTTGTATAATAGTTATTGTTTATGTTACGCTTATACGATTAAAATAACAATGATACTGCTTGATAAATATTTGTATAATGTACAGAATGTTGTCTGTGCGGCTGGAAGCGGAATTGTGTGTGATAAAAATATTTGAAGAATCAATCTCTACATCAGATAAATCACAAACCTCTGGATCTGCGTGAGGCAGGGAAAGAGTGTGTGAATTATGTCTCTATCAATAATACAAATATCGATTTAGACAAGACTTGGCGAACAGGAACTTGGTTTTTATTTAATTTTCTATCTTTGTATCTCTTTGTATATGTACATATATGTTAGAACGTGCGTAACGATCATCATATATATATATATGGTGAGTGTGTGGAAGAGGAGTTGATAACTCGGTTTATAGCGCGTATCGTGTTTTTGTTCGTACTATGTTCATTCAAAGATTCAGACGGATTCGTCCCTTCTTCTGTGCGCATGCGCGTATAAACGTGCAATCCTGATTCCGCCAGGTTTTGCCTGATTTGGTCTGTAGCCCAAAATGGTTGGCGGCATTGCCAATGAACGCATGCGCATTGGAAGCTTAGCCAAAATATTGAGCTATTTGATAGAACACCGGCAACAATTTGTGTGTCCTAAACACCGAACCTCATTCATCTTGCCGAATGAGAAATAAATCTTGTTTTGGTCTCTTCCTTTTCCTTCTTCAATACATTTCCTTCTCTCCATTGCTTTATCACGTTCTCTCTCTTTCTCTCTCTCTCTCTTTCTATATATATATATATATTCAGTTCTGTTTCTCACAGACGTACACATGCACACAATCATGTAGACATGTGTTGTAATTCCTTTCTATTATACATTGTGTCTTTTCCCCTCTCTCTCTCTCTCTCTCTCTCTCTGTTTTACATTTTCTCTTTTCTTTTCTTTACTTAATCTTGATTTTTTTCCCTCTATTTCTCCGCTTCCTATTCTTTCATTCATCCATTGTTTCACTCCATCCACCACTTTTGGGCTTGTTTACTTTACGATCATTTGACATATTTTTTCTTTATCGAAGGACATTGTTTGTCATTTTCGTGTTGATAGATAAATGGATAGATATGAACAGACAGAGATAGGTTTGTTTTGATTTCTTTGCTTAATGGCATATCAGCCTTCTTGGGTTAATTAATTCCAAATCCATCCTTGTACAAGAACAGCAATGATGCTATTTAACCCATACCTGGGGGATAAGGAAAACCATAGCTTTTGCATGGGTATTAGTCCGAAAGTGAACGTAACAGCTCGGCTGGAGTTCGAACTCACACGCTTCGAGGCAGCAGTTCAACACTTTAACCATTACACAACGGGGATTACCCCCGAGTTTGGTAGGTAGATATAAACAGACTGAGATTAATAATTTGATATGAACTGACTGAGAAGATAGATTCATAGCATACTTTTTCATAGCAAAAGAAAAGAAGGAATTATCCTGTGATGATAAAAATGTTGAATAATCTAATAATTTACATTCGTAACATTCAAAACAATATTTGAAAAGAATTTGTTGAGAAAAATAGATTTATCAAAAGATTATCGCTAATGTGCGATCAAAGTAATAAATTTAATAGCATGATTGTACGAAGCAAATCTTTTTGCAATACTGTTTTGTTTATTACAATTAACGGCAAAAATACTGTATATATCCTGATATATGCAATACAGATGGAAAATATGGATTATGTCTCTCTCAGCTCAAAGAGAAAGAGTGACACACTGAAGAGGATTCCATTTATATTATGATATCCGCAATCATAGAAGCTAAATACACATATTTAGAATGGGGTGTCTCCTCTTTATTAACATTATTCCCATTTCACTTCTGACTCCGAGTGATTGAATCTGTTAGGTTCCCATCTAGAAGTCAAATAGATTTGCCTGGGATGATGCTCTGTATTTCTCTGACTTACATTAATACATTCACTCTAAAAGCAAGTAAAGTTGGCGACCGTTTTCGAGGGCAACCCGAAGGCTCCCTTTTCAATAGCTACGACGCCGAGGTGTGGGGAAGGGAGCTACTCCTTTTTCTGGATTGCTCTAGTTTACCCTTGATCCATACCTTATAATGCTGAATGTTAAGCAATGAGATATCAAGTACCATTTTTGAGTCTTTCGTATGACTCGACCTGGGATTGAACCCCAGTCTCCCGGGCCATTGGCAGTGTTTATTTGATGATTGCGAACTACATTCAACTGCTTCCAAATTATTACTATTAGATTCGAATAGTTGAAGTAAATTTTAAAACAAATTATTTGTATTAGATGAGAATAATCAATTCAAAATATAGTTACAAAATATTATTATTGAATAGGAAGTGACTTGAAAGTAAGTAAAGTTGGCAACCATAGTCGACGGTGACCCGAAGGCTCCCTTTTCAAAAGCTACAACACCGAGGTGTAGGGGAAGGAGCTACTCCTTTCTCTTGATTGTTCCACTTTACCCATGATCAGTACCTTATAATTCTGGGTGTTAAGCAAGGCAGCATCCAGTACCAATTTTTTGGTCTTTGGTATAACTCCAGCTGAGATTGAACCACGGTCTCGAGGATCATTAGCGAACACTCTATCTATTACACCAATGGCTCGATAACATTATTTGCTTTAAGCTGTAATTATTTATAAAGTACTATTTTACTCATTTGAGAGTTTTTCACACCAGCGTCAGTTGATGTTTTTCCACTATGGGTCAAATGGAACTAAACTGTGTACTTGTCCTAAACTGAATTGTTTGAAATAGAACTGTTTTGACATTTAACTGTTTTTAAACAAAAACTATACTTATACTAAACTGAACTGTATGAAATGTAATTTGGTGTTAAATGACCCGAAAAGTGTTGATACGCCGTAAGACAAAACAACCAACTAACCAAAAAAGGTTGACATGCCGACCAATCAAAACATATATATGGAAATATATATACATTTAATAAACGCACGTGAAGATAAGCATAAAATAAATGTACGCATTCATGTCTTGATATATACGTCATATTTCATTTACAATAGCTTTAGAGGCGTGCTTAGCGTAACGGTTATCGTCTTAGGAAATGGAATCGGTGACACGAGTTCAAATGCTGAACGAAGCTGTTTGCATTACTCACAGCGCTAACACTTTTGAAAAAAATATGAAAGCAACTATTTTCCTTCCAGCTAAGGGTAAATAGTAGACCAGATTGGGTTATTAGGCCTCGGTTAGGCAACCAGTCTAAGAGAAAAAAAAACTTTATTTCAAGCTAGCTTCACTTCTCTTAAAAACTGACCTTGTGTCACATCTTGTCGAAGAGTTGTTGGGCAAATATATACACAATAGATAAAATAAGTATTTTTGTAAAAAGAGAAAATCATTATTCATATGCTAAATTCATTGCCATATAATCTTAAAATATAAATAATTAGTGTTAAATTGTATGCAGTAATGAAACTCCAGTTCTGAAGGTTTGGGATGTGTGAAGTCAGCCGTTCAGAGTCATTACTTCCGGGTCTGATCCATTGTGATAACTTTTGGACTCTCATATATGGCTCAAGTAGATTTTTTAGATTATTAGTATTAGATCGGAATACTTGATACAATATAACAGTGCAGAAATTATCTGTATTAAGAATCGTTTTACGAAATTATAATACGGTACAAATGATTACCATTATCGAATAAGATTAGATACTTAAAACCATATAATTGCTTTTCAAAAAAGACACTGACTTCGGCATTAAATAACCGAACAAGGCCGTAAAAACAATGAATAAAACACACACACACACACACACATATATATATATATATATATATATATATATATATATATATATATATATGCAAATAGTCGTTGGATATTAGCATACATAACTATAATTTAAGTAAACACACAGTATATATGCACACATGCATACACACAGATATATATACATACATTTATATACATACACAGATTTATATATATATATATATATACATATTAAGAGAGGGAGGATGATTCATACATACAAATTCATAATATCCATACATCATAGCAGCATTTATCCCTTCAATTATTCCCCACCACAGGAAAATAAGTCATAATTGAATTTTTATTTGATTTCGTCCGTTTGTGATTCTAGAAGCCAGTGTTGAATGGAGATGTTTATGTTGAGTGGGTGGGGGAGTCGGTATGTGATAATAAAAGGCATCCATAATACACAAGTTCTCTCGCTTTCTCTCTCATAGACAGAAAGAAACAATATATCTGTCTTCGCATGCTCTGTCTGCGTCTGTACGGGTGTACGTGTGTGTGTGTGTGTGTGTGTGTGTGTGTGTCTAACCAACTGAGACCGAAAAGGCACAAGAAACGGGCAAAATTTTGGTGCCAAACGAACGCATCAACAAATATCCACATTCAACATTAATGATTATATGCCGCCCCAAAAACAAATTCTACTTGTAGTTTTGTAAAAATTAATTTTCATTGTAGAAACATTCGAGTAGAATTCGAAAGAAAAGTGCCAGGTTGATGATGACAAAGATCAATTTAAAATCTAAGATAGCCATATCTTTAAGGCTTTATCAATCAGTAATAAATGATTTCTCTTGAATTGTTTTTTCAGACAAGTTTAGATAAGTAACATTATCTAAGCATTCTTCTCTCTTTGAGAGGCGCTCGTGGCGTAACGGCTATTGTCGTTGTAAATGGACTTGATGACGCAAGTTCAAATTCTGGACGAGCCTGTTTGCATTTCACTTCACGCTAATACTCTTGGGAAAGCCAGAAATCTATGTCTTCTTTAACCCCCGCCACCGGCCACAACTATGGGTTGGTAAATAGTCGAGTAATTTAGTTCACTGGTCCGATACCTAGGTTTGGTAATGGGAGTACTGCTCATGTGCCGTGACTTCAATTTGAATAGCCCATCTTTCTTCATTCAGGTCTATAACTAGATTCAATTCAGAGTTTTTCTTCTCGACCGGTTACCATACCAAGGTTAAAGAGCCCAGTCTGCTCTCTCTCTATATATATATAAACTTTACGTAGACTAAAAGAGGATACTACATACTGTTTTGAACAAATTCTGGAAGCAGCACCCTACAAAACTGCAACAGTAGGGCCATTTTCTTCCGTCTGGTAAACCATCCAAGAAAGGCAAGCAAGACATCTTGGTTATTGCTGGTGAAATAAGACAAACTCCTAAGCCAGGTCTTCCGATGGACTCCTACACCTAGATACATCAGTGTGGGTAACCAGCAAAAACTTTCATTCATCAGTTCTGTGCGTAATCTGGATGCTGTCTAAAAGATTTACAAAGTGTGAATGTCAATAGGGATGGATCGTGAGAAAAAAATCAAGGAATCTTTGCTCTCTGTAGACCTTGCTGATAATGATGATAAAAGTCAGACAAGATATTGAAGTTTTGCCTTTAGACCCCTCAGAGATAAACTGAAGAATGACTCTTTGTTAAAGAGTTACTCACCTTTGTAACAATCACGAAGACTTTACCCAAGAACAAAAGGATGGGTAGGGGTTTTTTTTAGAAATCGCCAAAATAAACAAGGGCATCTAAAACATAAAACGTGTTTGCCAACTTCTTTCCATCACTCGAACATGAAACGTCTCTCTCCCTCTCTCTCTCTCTCTTCGTGACTGAGGTTTTCTTAAAGTCATTATATCTTCTCTTTTCCTTTTCATTTTCTTTTTATTACATACATCTCTTAATGACGATCGATTATTTTCGAGTTCTGTCCGAGATCAAATGGCAACTTTTATGATGTATTATGATTGATTGATTTTAATGGAATGTCAACCCATATGGGGTTATTTTATATCAAGAGGTTAGGGAATCACGTTCCTTGTATATTCATATCTATGTTTTTTGAGTAGTTGTTTCTTAAGATACTTAGTTTTTTGGTTTGTTTTGTTTTTTGTTTGGCGGGGGTGTTTGTTTGTTTGTTTGTTTGTTTTTTGCACATTGTCATATCGAATACGAATAATTTTTCCGTACGTCTAACAGGTACTACAACTCCGTGCATGAGTGACATTGAAGGAGTACTCCACATTCTCCAAATCTCTAGAACTGGAGCCTCACCATCAGATGCAGTTTAATGTCATACCCAGAACACCTCTTTTTTTTTTGAGTGGGATGCTTTGAAAAGAAAGGTTTTTAAAATAACCAAGTTTTGGTACGATACCAATATTACACTCTGATTCAAGATAAGTGGGGGGGTCCTCGTGGTGTAATGGTTAAAGCGGTGGACTGCGGAATCGTAGTACGCAAGTTCGTACTCCAGTCGGGCTATTACGTTCACTTTCGGGCAAATACCCTTGGGAAAGGTATGAACCCCCTTATCCTCCCAGCTATGGGTTAAATAGTACCACTACTGTTCTTCTAAGAGAATGGCTTTGGCATTAGATAACCAAGAAAGGTTGATATGCCATTAAAACAAAGAAACCGAAACCAAACCAATCAAGATAAGTGTGAAACAATGGTTCAAAGAAGATCACGCAGGAACTACACTTTAGTCTTTGGCATTTGTACCAGTTTGTTGATATTAAAACAATCTTAGAGCAATCTTTTGATACACCCGAAAATACTCCATGATGCATTAGCGATATTCAACGTGAATAAATAGAACAGGACAACTACCGGAGCTGACTGCATCGGCGATAGATTATAACATAGACATAATATGCATACAAGAACACAGATACACTCATAGCGAGGATATTAGATATCACGATACTGGCAATGGATGGACGCTAGCCACTGCATCTGCATGGAAAAACTTTATAGGAAGTGTAGATATGCTTATAGGACCACGAGCCCTAAAATCACTAAATCGCCTTCTATAATGAGTTATTATCCCTTATTCGTAGCATTCCGAAACTCAACGTTCTCGTCATTGGTGGAGACATGAATGCCCAAATCGGTAAAAACAGAAATGAGTAACATCTAACAGACTTCACGCTAGAAAACAGATTAACATGCCTCAATACAAACTTTCAGAAAAGGGAGGGAAAACTATGGACCTACACCTACGCAAATAATACTAAAGCACAGATAGACTACATCTCTATAAATAAGAAACAGAATAATAGCACATTGAATTGAGAGGCATATTTCTTTTTCGAGAGTGTGTCCTCCGATCTCCGAGTTGTCACTGCAAAGATACGACTGAACCTACGAAGTAATACGACCTGAACAACAACCACTGGTCCCTGCTTAATAACAGGGATATTGGAGATAAATATGCGTTAACACTAAGAAACATATTCGATGCACTACAGGAGAAGACAGAAACACAAACTCTTAATGACGAATATGAGAATTTCGTCAACGCCCACTCAGAAGCGGCAGCGAAATACATATCAACTTAACAAAGAACTAAATCTAGACTCCCATGGGAGACATTAGCGGTTAGAAAAAAGCATGCAGACGTGAAAACTGCCTCCAAATGCAATAGAAAGCACCCAACTAATATCAATGCCCTGAAACTTAAAAAGGCAGAAAATGAATTAACTAACGTATACCTAAAAGAACAAACAGAATACATACAAAATCAGATCGATAAGATTAGACACTCGGTTGACGATAGACAATTTAGGATAGCATGGCAGACGGTAAATGAAGTGAGCAAAAGGAAGAGCACTACGAAGGCTAAACTGAAAGCTGCCAACCAAGAAGAACGAATACAACTATGGAAACAACATTTCGAGAATTTACTCAGACCCCCCCCCTGAAAGTTACACATGAACCAATCACGAGAATTATCAGTAAAAAATTACATCAAACTAAGACAATTTTCGCAAGAAGAACTCGACTCAGTACTAAGAAAAATTAAAAATAGAAAAGTAACAGGGCTTGATGAAATACCCCCAGAAGTATGGAAGACCAGGCAATTCGATGACATACTGCTCCGACAATGTAATACCGTATATGATCAAAACATAATAGACAGATGGACAAAGGGATGTATCCTTCCCTTCCTTATGAAGGACGAACACAGATTAGCCAAGAACTACCGGGATATAACCATTACATCCATAGCAGCCAAGATATACAATGCTCTACTACGCAACCGCATAGAACCCAAAATTGAGAAGATACTTAGGAAGAACCAAAATGGTTTTCGGAGAAATACACCCACGACGTCACAAATTTTGACTATCCGTCGAATTCTTGAAGGTGTAGGTCCAAAACCCTTGAGGCAACAATATTATTTGTTGACTTCACCAAGGCCTTTGACTCTATACACAGAGAAAATATGGAGCAAATACTACTCGTCTAAAGAAACCATCGCAGCCATAATGATGCTCTATAGAAAAAAAGGATGTAAAAGTCTGTTCCCTGGATGGAGACACAGACTACTTTGATATTGTAGCAGGTGTGCAGCAAGGAGACACATTAGCCCCATACTTATTTATCATCTGTTTAACTACGTGCTTAGAATGTCTATTGATAAAATGAAAACCAACGGCATCAAGCTGACAAACGAAAGAAGCAGACAAGTTCACCTACCTGGGAAACGGTGTCTCATCAACCGAAACAGACATCAACACGCGACTAGGAAAGGCATGGACAGCTAATGATAGACTATCGGTCATATGGAAATCAGACCTGACCGATAAAATGAAACGCAGTTTTTCCAAGCAGCGGTTGTGTTGATACTGCTATATGGATGCACTACATGGACACTAACTAAACGTGTGGAGAAAAAGCTTGACGGCAATTGCATAAAAATGCAGCGAGCAATATTGAACAAGTCCTGGAGGTAGCACCCAACAAAGCAGCAGCGGTACGGCCACTTACCACTCATCACGAAAACTATCAAAGTTAGAAGAACCAAACATGCGAGAAAATGCTGGAGAAGTAGGGAGGAACTCATAAGTGACATATTCCTGTGGACCCCTTCACATGGACGAGCAAAGACGGAACGACCAGCTAGAACCTATATACAACAGCTCTGTGCTGATACAAGATGTAACCTTGAAGACCTACCGGAAGCGATGAACGATAGAGAAGTGTGGCGGAAGAGTGTCAGGGAGATCCGTGCTGATGGCGCGATATGATGATGATGAATTGTAGAGTAAGATTCACCCAAAATATTTACCTAGACTTAGTTATGAAACAGAATTGGTGCAAACTCGCATGTATTCCTTCGAACTTCCACGTTTCCGACTATTATCTCCAATCACTCAAGCCTTTAGGGACCGTTTTAAGCGCACCAACTACAATTAACATCAACACTTCCCTCAGGCTGCACAGTTTCTGTTAGTTGTTCTGACAAGGTTCAAGTATTTTTCTATCATTTCGCTTTCTTTTATTTTCACTCTGTGGGACGCTGGAAAGGCAAACTACACTACAAGTTCTTTTTTCTTGTTAATTATCATTATTATTATTTACTACTTGATCGTCTTTCACAAGTCTCCTCAGGTTTCCAGGACTCTTCTCAGTATTCTGGCCGATCTCAGTAATGCAGTAGTTTGGATGGTCTCCATTCGTCCTCTAATTTCTAAGTCCTCCAGTCCCTTTAATAATCATTCGGCGACTGTACCAAGAGCACCAATTACAATTGGCATAAACGTCACTTTTATATTCCACAGTTTTTTTCAATTCTCGAGCAAGCTCAAGATATTTGCCCTTCTTTCTCCTTTCTTTCAATTTAACTTTGTTGTCAGCCGGGACAGCAAAGTCCACAATTTTCCATGTTCTGTTTTGTTGTTGTTGTTGATTATTATAAGTTCTGATCGTCTGACCGAGATTATTATTATTATTATCATTATTATTATTCATTCTCTTTTGAGAGTTTTTCACACCAGTGTTAGCTGATGGTTTATCACTGGAATTTGAGTGACAACAAATCTCCTTAAGTCTCCAGGACTCTTCTCAGAATTCTGGCCGATCTCAATAATGCAGTAGCTTGGATGGTCTCCACTCGTCCCGTTATTTCCAAGTCCTCGAGTCCTTGTACCAGTTCTTGTACCAATCCTTTGGTGAATGTACCAAGAGCACCAATTACAATTGGTATTATCGTCACTTTCATGTTCTACAGTTTCTTCAATTCCCTAGCAAAGGTCCAGGTACTTATCCCACTTTTCACATTCTTTCAATTTCACTCTGTGGTCCACCGGGACAGCAAAATCCACAATTCGGCAAGTTTTCTTTTTGTTGTTGTTGTTGTTGTTGTTGTTGATTATAATAAGATCTGATCGTCTGGCCGAGATTTGGTGATCAGTTTGTATCTCAAAATCATTATTATTATTATTATTATTATTAAAAGAAATTGAAATTATATTTTTGTTGGCTTTCTTTGTTTGTTTCAGTGGGTTTGTAAAAGCATTGCAAAGAAATCAGAACGATTGATGCAATCACAGAATAATACAAGTGAATTGAGGAGGAAAGCGTTTTCTTTCTGACATTCATTGATTAATTGTTCAATAATTTATTTTTCTTCATTGTCATTCGATTCAAATTTTTTTATCTGATTTTTTGCCCAAACTCTCTCTCTCTCTCTCTCTCTCTCTCTCTCTCTCTCTCTCTCTCTCTCTCTCTTACACACGTACACTCACACACAATCGTATTCTATTCTTATCAATTTCATTCTATTCTTATTGTATCCATCTTTCACTGACTTTCTCAACTTCTTTTTCCATTGTCGTTTCATTACATTGCTCTCTCTCTCTCTCTCTCTCTCTCTCTCTCTCTCTCTCTCTCTCTCTCTCTCCTCTTGATTCATGAAATTGTCTTCTACTGATTAAGTTAAGTCCCTTGCACAGAAAGGAATAAACAGAACAAGTGGAGGCCATATCTAGTCATATTCCGGTTTTGAACTTCCGGTGTAAGTTAACAATATCCCAATTGAAAAGATCGTCCGCCCGTCATTATCTAGTTATTAATTTTTTGTTTAGTTACATTTTCGTTTTTATTATTATATTTTTGCAGTTCTAGATTTTGCTGCTGCCTATCTGATATCAATTTGATCTATTAGTATATGTTTATCTGCACACTTTTATGATGTATATATATATATATATATATATATATATATATATATATATATATATATATATATATATATGCAGGAAAATGTGTGCATCTAAGTATAACGATGCATTGATATATGGATATTTTGATTGATACGCTGTAGAGGAAGAAGGAAAAAATTAATAAAGGAAATAAGGACGAAAAAGAAATTTAAAATGTTAGGAAAATTGAAACACGATATTTGTCAGTATAATGAAATTATAAGTAATCATTGTTACCGTTTCTTTCTTTGAGAAAAACGCCAAGTCTCCACCTCCCCAATCTGATGCTAAACCAGATTAATGGTCCCTAACTTGGTCTCGAACTTTAGAAATATATTCACAGAGTATCACATTAGTTGGTTGTAGGTTGTTTGGGTTTTATGGCATATCAACCTTTGTATGTTATTTAATGCCAAATCCATTTTTAAACAAATAATCAGTTCTATTTCAAACAATTCAGTTTAGCATAAGTACACAGTTTAATTGTCAAAGATTTTCTACTTCAAGCTATTTAGTTCAGTCAAACAGTTCTAATTCAGCTAATTCAGTTTAGTATAAGTATAGATTTTGTTTACACATAGTTAAATGTCAAAACAGTTCTTTATTAAACAATTCAGTTTAGCGAAAGTAAAGTTTCAATGTCAAAAACAGTTTCATTTCAAACAATTCAGTTTAGCATAAGTACCCAGTTTAAATGTAAGTACACAGTTTAATTGTCAAAAACATTCCTATTTCAAGCAATTCACAGTTTAGTCAAAAAGTTGTAATTCAAACAAATCAGTTCAGCATAAGTATGCAGTTTACTTCTATTTAACCCGTAGACAGGGCCCTTATCAGGTGCTACCATTCCGGGCCACAGTGGACCTGGGAGCAATGGCAATGGAGGGGTGCTCCGCATTCCCCAAAGCCCCTGCATCACTTTAACCTCACCATCAGATTGTTTAGTGCCATATCCAGGACGCTCATTTGGGGGGGGGTCTTACCCCTCTATAGAGGAGCTGTCGGGGTATCCTACCGCACCAGCTGACTGGGCAGTACACTGAGTTAAATGTTAAAACAGTTTTATTTCAGATAATTCAGTTCAGCATAAGTACAAAGATTAAATGTCAAATCAGTTCTATTCTAAACAATTCAGTTAGGCATAAATACCTTACCATCGGATTGTTTTGTGTCATATCTAGAACACTCGTTGCGGGGGATGGGTGTCTTACCCCTCTGCAGAGAAGCAGTCGGTGTATTCTACAGTCTCAGCCGACTGGGCAAAGAACATCACATTAGAATACCCGGCATGAACCAATTGATTAATCGATTTCAATGACATGCCAACCTGTCAAGAATTATTTTAGGCCAAGAGGTAAGGAAATCTTGTTCATTGCACATTCCTATTTACATTTTTGTAAAGTTGTTTCTTAAATTCTTTTGGGGGTGTTGCACATAGTCTTATTGAATACGAATAATCTGAGACCCTAATAGGTACTACCACTCCGGGTCAGAGTGGATCTGGGAGTAATAGCAATGAAGGGATGCTCCACACAACCCCGAATCTCCCGAACTAGAGCCTCACGGTTAGATGCAGTTTAGTGTCATACCCAGGACACCCCCTTTTTCAGGAAAGAGAGAGCTATTCAGAGGACACAGTCAGCCGACAGGGTGAGAAAAAAAGAGAAACTGGAGCAAAAAAGGATTAAACGCATAAAAAAATTTAAATGATCAATAATCCATTTTATAATGATTAGATTTTGTATGTATGTTATCGTCATACAGCAAAAAGGCACATCGTTTCTAGACTTATGTTAGCGTTATGATATTCTAACTTAAGGAATAAAGCAATATCCTGATGTGAAAATCAATCATTTTAAAAGGGGTTTGCATTCGCACTCACTCCAATCATTATAATACCTCAAAGAAAAAAAAAACTATTAAATTCTTATTTGCGAGTATTTTCATTTGTTCGTTTGTTTATTCATTATTAATTAGTAATGATATAAGTTCTATAGATAAGGTGTGGTTTGATATTGACTAAATAAACAGGTAACACTTTTTTAAGAAAGGATGTTAATATTATTTACATTTTTCGGACTATTGTCCTCATCTTTGACGCCATGTTTATCACAACGTTTCGGCCGTTGTACGCTTCGGCCTACTTCAAGTGGTTGGAATGTCGAACTTAACCCTTTATTTCGCTTACCGGGGTAGACTGTTCTAGTTCCACGAGCCATGTTTTATCAGTTATCAGTTATCTCTTTGACGACACATCGCAGATATCTCTCCCGAGTAAGACCCCCCCCCATAGAAGAGAACATGAATAAAGACTGTGTGTACGCTAGCCCATGCAGCTGCGGAAGGAAATATAAAGGAGAAACCGGCCGCCCCCTTAAGATGAGGCTTCAAGAAAACCAGAAGGCTGTAACACGTGGGGAAGTGGAAAAATTAGGCGTGGCTAACCAGACAGGGAGAGAGAAGGGAGATCAACACCCTCTGTGGGACCAGGTTGAGATCATAGACTTGGAACACCATTGGAAAATTCGTAAACTTAAAGAATCAGCACATATGCTAGGCCACAAAAATCTCCTGAGCCGACCAAGCATAGAAATTAATACAATATGGGAACCAGTAATAAGGAGTGCCAGAGAAAAACAATAATAACAACGAAGTTGCTATATAATAAAAAAAAAACATGCAATGATAACAGCAAAATTGCAATATGAGCACTGATAAAAAATGCATGCACAGATGTCCTCCAGGGCATATGGTACAGTGGATAAAGGCGTTAATTGTATCCAGTGACATACCCAAAGTGTGTGAGTTCAATACCCGGTGAAGACAGAGGAGAACTTTCAGGAGATAACGAAAAATGTTAATAATGTACATAATACCTCATTTCAGAAATATAGACAGAGGATGTTTATATTTAATCGGAATCATCCCTGACCGTCTCTCGCCACTTCTCCCTATTATTCATCGCCTCTGGCAGGTCTTCAGGGTTACATCCCGTGTCCTCACATAGCTGCTGTATGTAAGTTCGAGCTGGTCGTCCCACCTTCGCTTGGCCATATATGGGGGTCCATAGGAGTACATCACTTAACGATTTGACATAAGAGACTATCATCATTATCAAGGCGTAGTGGCAACATGGTTTCCTCTCTCTCTCTTCATACATGTTAGGTCTTCTCTCAACCAGTGTCCTTACAGAGCTGATGAATGTAAGTTTCTGCTGATCGATTAACACTGGTGTGTCCATACGTAGGATTCAATTGGAGAATGCCAAAAGAGTTTGTCCTTACTACACTAGCATGTCTTGCTCGTCTTTCATGGATGGTTTGTGAGATGGGATGTATATGGCCGTACAGATGCTGTTCTTTGGGGTGCTGCTTCCAGGATTTGTTCAAAACAACACGCAGTATCCTTGTGTTTTTCCCATACGCACATGGTAGTAAACTGAGGTAACCGCAGACAAGTGGAAGTTCCAAACTCGGGGGTGAACCAAGGAGAGCCTCAAAGGAACTGACTTGGGGTCAGATGGATATTTTAGAGAAGACAAGAGAGAAGTCCAAATCGTACAACATAACTTTATACTTTTATCTCAAATTATTCCGATTTTACTTTTCCCAAAGAAACAAGGTCGTTAGTGTTATTGATCACTTCTCCCGCTAATGGTAATCAGTGTCTCTTATGCAACACATTCTTTTAGGTGTACGTATTTACCCAACCCCTCCGCCACTAGCCGAATGTGACGCATGATTGATCTTAAGCAGTGTACAGCTGGTTTAAATTCAGACTGACTGGTTAAGTTTTACCAAAGCTTGAGAGCCCAGTCTGCCCAATTATATCATTCTAGAGTTAGTAGGTGTCGTTAATCGTCGTTAGTGCAAGTGGTCGATAAAATAAGTTGTAAGTTATTTAATCATGGTAAAATTAGTTCTGTAGTTAGAATATGATTTGAGTCAGTTCTTGAAATAAAAGGAGAAATCAAAACTATAAACCAAAATAATGTTTGCCTTTGAAATATAAAAGTTGCAAAGTGTTTTACGTTCACGAAACTAATAAACTCAATCAACAGAATGCAAGAAACAAAATGATTTAAACTATTTCAAACAGTTGGAATATAGGAGTGATGTCAATATAATAATCGCTGATTATTTTGATGAGTTCATCTAAGAATTCCAGTAGCTTTCAGCAAAAATTTCTTCGATCTAAGCTTGTAAATGAAACGTGAATGGCAAAGAGATTGCATCTTTCTTCATACGAATGAAGAAACAGGTTTGTCACCTTAACAATACTGGACTTTCATCTTTAAGTTTGATCAGTAAACACCACCACCACCATCTTTCTCTCTCTTCTTCACCTTTATTTTCCCGAGGATTTATCTCTCTCTCTCTCTCTCTCTCTCTCTCTCTCTCTCTCTCTCTCTCTCTCTCTCGGCCGCTTTCATCCTTGCCAGGTCAATTGGCCCTTAGAATATTCAATCAGTTCTTATTACAGATTGATATCCCCGGTTCTTTTCATCGGCAGCCCATATTGCGATTTACCGTTCGCCTCAGGACCGAAGGACCACAGTGGCTATGGTGGTTTCTCGCTGCAGGGAAATAATATGGCAATACAAGGGCGCGAAAAACTTAGACGGCTTCGAGGAAAAATACACTCGAAAGATATGCCCACAAGTAAATATGCACGAATAGACGGAAATATATCTATAAGAACTCAAATCGATGGATCTTTAATACGTGTACATAAAGATTATACACTCATAGAAAAAACACACAAGACTAGATATGCGTATAAATGTATATATACATACTTGCGCGTGTCTTGATATATATATATTTATATATATATTGTCCAATCTTACTTGTGAATGACCCAAAAGCTTCTTTTTCAATAGCTACTACACTGAAATATATATATATATATATATATATATATATATATCCCAATAGTTTAAAATGGATAGGTCCGCAAATGATTTCATATTTATTATTTTGTATTATATTATTTCATCTACTTGCACGGTCACATCTTTATTATTTAATCAAACATGCTTAAATGAATGACTGCAGCCCAACTACTCGCACACACACACACACACAAACACACACACATATGTATATATATATAGAGAGAGACATTTACAGAGATCTGATTTCTTCACGGACACTTAACTCCAAGATGGATATTCACAGACGCAAATCGGGAATTAAATGAAATTTAACAAAACCCATCTAGTTTCTAAACACATAAATGTACTTACAGGTGTACGCATGCATACATATATGCACACTTAAATACATACTTATATATACAAAGAACATCTACATAGACCAGAGGTTTTCACAGACAATTAAATTCAACAGGAAATTCACAGATACAAATAATGAAATTAAAAAAATCCCATCCGATCAAAATAACCTTTACTATGAAAAGAATGACCGTTCAAAATCTCCTTAAGAAGATGGAAAGTCTGAAACACAAACAAGCAACCACTGATGATGGCCTATGAAAGGTCCGAAAGCGCTCGGGACAATTTTGGTAAATTCATCCACCAATACCAACCTGAAACCAAGACACTTATTAGGAAACTTGAAAGAATCCTTATGAAATTATATAGACAAAATGTGTCTTTATTATTAAATCAAACATATATATATATATATATATGTATGTGTGTGTGTGTGTGTGTGTGTGTGTATTCCGTGTGAGCATGTATGTTTACACACGCATACATGCACAGATACCCATTTACACATACCTGTACACATATATTTTCAAGAGTGTTGAGTTTTTTGTCCTCTCTCTCTCTCTCTCTCTCTCTCTCTCTCTCTCTCTCTCTCTCTCTCTCTCTCTCTCTCTGCATACACACTGACACATTAATGCATACCTATGCATACACACACATATGTTTTTTGAGATGTATTTGGTGGGTTTAATGTGTGTGAGAATGTATTTAAACCCACACATGGATGTATTTTAAATTAGTTTCTGTGTGTACACGTTTGCCTGTGTATGCGTGTGTGTGTGTGTGTGTGTTTGTGTGTGTGTGTAAAACTCTATTTAATATTGGTTTAAATTTACGAAGTTTTTATTTGAGTAATGAGTTTTCATCAGCGTGGTATGTTGATATCATATGTTTCATTTGTTGAATTCTTAAAGCTGTTTAAATACATAAAGATTATTATTTTCTTGTAATCTAATGTTGCTTTTATGTAAAGAGATTCCGTTGTTTACTGTTTGAGTACAGTCAATATATCTCGTTGCAGATAGCACATTTTATTATGGAGACTTCATTTTTTTTAATTGCAGGTGAAATTTCTACTTATTAGTTTTCTTAGGTTTTTAAAGGTATAGGATTTTCCTTCTATGATTATAATACATTCTTTACATCTTACAACTCAATATATATATATATATATTGAAATGCCAATATATCAGTCTCAACCATCAGTTTCATATTTTTACGATCATCGGTTCTTTTTCTTCGAATTCAACGTATCTATTACTTCTTTTCTTTTATTTAGAGCACTATCACATACCCACGGGTATATATATATATATATATATATATATATATATATATATATATATATATATATATATATATATATATATACTGCTTTAAAAACATGTTCGTGGTTTTAAGAACGTTTTAAAATCATAAAAAACGAATTAAAATTTTTATTCGTTTTTTATGATTTTAAAACGTTCTTACTCTATGCAACGTTTTTAAAGCAATATTTAAATTCTGTACCTACCACAAGATCTTTATATATATATATATATATATATATATATATATATATATATATATATATATATATATTTATAAACACAAGGTATTTAGAAAATGATTTTATTCGTAGTTGAATTATTTGCCAACGTTTTGGTTTTTGTTACATTAAACCTTCAGCAAGGCATTTAAATAGGTAATATTATATCTCCCGAATTTTATTTAGATTATATTTTTCCTTTATTAAATGAAACGAAAAAATGTTGGATATGAGACCAAGACGAGGATATCAGCCCGTTATTAAGACAAGAAAACGATTTGTACATAATAAGTTTTTGCTTGTAAATTTCATTTATGCAAAACTGCTTGATATATATAGTCAACAAATGTCCAAAACTTTTGTGAACAATGATAATTGATTGATTGATAGTTATGGCATGTTAACACATCTCGGGTCATTTTATGCCTCGAGTTGTTTGTTTAGTTGTTTGGGTTTTATGGCATATCAACTTTTGCAGGTTATTTAATGCCAAATCCATTTTTTTTTAAATAATCAGTTCTATTTCAAACAATACCATTTCGCATGAGTACACAGTTTAATCGTCAAAAACATTTCTATCTTAAGCTATTCACTTAAGTCAAACAGTTCTAATTCAGACAATTCAGTTTAGTATAAGTATAGTTTTTGTTCACACAGAGTTAAATGTCAAAACAGTTCTATTTCAAACAATTCAGTTTAGCATAAGTATGCAGTTTACATGTCAAAACAGTTCTATTTCAAGCAGTTCAATTTAGCATAAGTACACAGTTTAGATAGGACCCTTATCAGGTGCTATCGCTCCCGGCCAGAGAAGACCGGGTACCGATGGCAACGAAGGGGTACTCGCATTCTCCAAAGCTCCAGTATTACTGAAACTTCATCAGATTTTTTAGTGTCGTAAGCAGGACACTCGTTGGGGGGTGTCTTACCCCCTCTGCAAAGAGCAGTTGGTGTATTCTGTAGCCCCAGTCACCTGGGCAATTTATGCCTCGAGGTGAGGGAATTGCGTTGATTGTTCGTTCATATTTAAATTTTTTATCATATTTACCACCCCCTCCGCTCGGGCAGGATATGACACAATTTTTTTTATGGACGTTGCTTCTCAAGTGAGTTCTTTTCTCTTTTTGTACACGGCCCAATCGAAATGAATATTTTTAACAGATCTATTTGACATATAGATGTGACCCTAATAGGAAGTACTACACGGAGTCAGAGTGGACCTTGAAGTAATGGCAATGAAGGGGTACACCACTCTCCCCTCATCATGGGATACTGTTTACTGTCATGCCCAGAATATCTTGTTTTGGAGGGCTAGAGTCTTACCCCTCTGCAGAGGATATAAGTAAAGATAGTGATCTTAGTCGAGGGTGACCTTAAGCCTCCCTTTTCAGTAGCTACTATACAAAGGTATAAGGGAGGGTGGTCCTCCATTACCTGGATTGCTCCACTTTACCCTTGACCCTACCTTATAGCGCCTAGCAAGGCGGCATCAAGTACCATTTTTTTAGTCTTTGGTATGACTCGACCAGGGATTGAACTCTGCTCTCCCGGGCCATTGGCGAGCACTCTACTCATTAGGCCAATGGCCGGTACAGTAAAGTTAGCGACCGTAGTCGAGGGTGACCAGAAGACCCATTTTTCTATAGATACTACACCGAGGTGTAGGGGAGGGCGCTACTCATTTCCCTGGATTGACCAACTTTACCCTTGATCTTTATCTTATAATGCTGAGTATTAAGCAAGGAGGCATCAAGTACCATTTTTTGAGTCTTTAGTATGACTCGACTAAGAATTGAAACCAGGTCTCCTGAGCCATTCTGCCAATAATGGTTCGAGAGAGCAAGGGATATTCTAATCCAATCAACGGGATGTTCGTTAATCACAGTTCGGTAAACAGATAGTTCAAGCAATTTATCTTCAGTTGCAAGATCCTCGATGATCAGACAAGGCCAGGTAGGCTTAAAACCATCGATTCTGAGGTTATGCTCCAAGTCATAGAGACAGATCCGGCGAGAAACACTCGGGGAGTTTCGGGCGAGGTCGGCATCTCACAGTCTACTGTGGTTCGTCATCTTCTCAACCTTGGCAAAAGCCTCCGGAAATTCAGAATTATTCCTCACGTTACCAAAATACAGCAAAACTTTGGACTCACCGAAGAATAAATAATGTCACTAAACGAAGTTGATCTATAAAGTGATGAGACTTTGTAAAAATTATTATCAGCTTGACTATAAACTATTTAATTTTTGGAGATTAGCTTTTATGAGTAAATTGAAGGGCATACTAGGATCTTTTAACCTTTGTTGGGCAACAAGTCTAAGAAAAAGAAAAGTGAATTCATATAATCTTTTCTCCGCCATAAAATTGATCTTGTCTCATATCCTACAGTGGCAGAAGGTTTAGGCAAATAAATAACTGAAGCAAAAACGTCGCACTGCTTTGGGTGTTCTTTTGTAAGCAATCATTTGCAATAGGATCTATTCAGATGCGCGCGTTCGAGTCCGTTATATTACTAGAACATACGAATATGCATAAGTTCTAGTGTATATAAACAACAGCCGGTAGGTTTAAAGAATGACCATTTCAGCGAACCAGGACGAGAAAGATATTTGGTTGAAATGCATGGAATAGACCTTCCAAATAGAAAGTGGTAAAATAAGCACAATCGTCGAAGGAATTAGAGTAAAGAAATGAACATTGTGGCCGAAAGAGTCAGACTGAACTGTAAAAAAGGAAACCTACTTTTGTCCGTCTTCGCTGCTTAAAGGGTACGAGACTCAAGTTCCTCGGCATTGTTCACTACAAATTCTTTTCACATTGTTCGTCATAGACTTATCAAAATCAACAAAATGATACTTATTTATCCCTTATCTAATCATCTATGTACATTAAATAATAATAATAACGATAATAATACGAATAATAATACAAAAACTCTTCAGCTGAGAATACAACTTTAAAACCGGAATGCAAGTATATATTTACATTTCCGAGGTAAACGGTTACTTTTTCATTTGCATGTGTATCTAATATCGATGAATTAGTTTTACGATTTTGTCAGATTGTAGAATGATTTTTGTGTGTGTGTGTGTGGCCCGCTGAAATACTGCTGCTCTTTCTTTGAAGAGTATAAGGTCATATCTGTGACAGGAGCACAGACAATAATCAACCACTGACTTTGTTATAGCCACATTATGCTACCCATGAAAAATGTTAAATTCAAATCTCAATCAACGTGGAACTCAGATGACATATCTGAGTGTTATGATTGGCAGGTGCTCTCCTAATAGCCAACATGGGAAACCCGATTGGTATCTTGCGAATACTGGCTACTCTTATTTCAGCTACAGAAACAAAAACAAATGCAACGATTTATTCCAGAAATACCAACGGAAAAAAATGAAGTGGAGAAGACCACAAAAATGGAATCCACTCTTATTTTAAACCCAATCCTACACAAGGAGTTAACAGGAAAAGGATGATCGAAATTTGGGCAGAGTCCGCTAAATTTAATACAATAAGCTAAAAACTTACTGACCAAGATAGAATGATTTTAAAGAAAGGCTGATTGTCTGACCTTAAAATACTAAAAATATGTGAACAGGTAAATCGTGAAGAATATATTCAACAAGAACCCCCGACTCAAATTGAAACACAAAATATTGACAACCAAAACATCACAGAACCCTGCCTCATAACATCAATGGGAATACAAGAAGGCACAAAAAATGAAGAGTTAAAAAAATCATGACTGCAAAAAAGACTACGTTATTATACCATAGGAAGCAAAGCTGGAAAAAGTCAAGGGAGAAACAGAAAAAGATTATCAGTTATTAAAAAATTTCCCAACGGGCAAAGAGCGGAATTATGCAGGATAAAATTAGTAAGTGATAAAATTAGTATTGCTCGAAAAAAGCCAAACAGAAATACAAAATTCGGAAAGGCATATAAAGAAATGGCGACAAAAATGAAAGCACAAAGGAGGGGGAAACACTCAAGGACTCATTGGAATAAAAAGACCAAAACAAAAGAGCAGACAAGCCTAACAATATAACTGGAAGAAATAAATCAAAAGATATTGTAGAAAAAAGAAAAACTCAAACGATACCGGGAAATGGCCAAGCAATACAAGCAAAGCAGGACCTTCTAAAATAGCAAAAGAAATCGGAGGAGAATAGACGGGAACAAACCGACAACTAGATGCAAAAGAAACAAAAAAAAACTAGGAAAAAATATGGGAACTGAAAGAACTTAATAGAAAGGCTGAAAGAATGAATAACATGAAAAATGAATTGCAAGGACTGGAAGACTGCCATAAGGCGGACATACACTTTGAATAGCTTAGAGCAACATTCAGAAAAGTACCAAATCGAAAAACACCAGGCTACCATGATATAGAGGAATTATAAAAATTCACATCCATCCACAATTGATTCTGCAATAGAATAAATGCCAAGAAAAAGAAAGCAAATTTGAATGGATGACGAAGGGGAAAACTACCCGAAAAGGAACAATCCCCAGCAACAATAGACCAATAACATATTTACCTCTGATCTGGAAAATTCTAACCGCACCGATAAAAGAAGAAATCTATTAGTCGTCTGAATGCCGCTAATTGTTTTCAGAAGAACAGTAAGGATAACACAAGGGAATAAGAAAAGCAGATGATCAATCTTATATAGATCAACATATCCTCAAGAAAAGCAAAACAAGACGGGAAAATGTAGCTTCGGTATGGATTGACTACAAAAATCCCTATGATATGGTATCGAAAATTTAGATAATAGAATGTCTGAAAGTATATACAAAATATTGTAAATAAATGTTATAAACTTCATCGTAAATCCATGAAAAACAGGAGAGAGAAACAAATTCTAGGAAAAGGGAAAATCCACAGAAGCATCTTCCAGGGAGATTCACTCTCACAAGAAAAAATTAATCACCATATGCACATAGATGATATAAAGATATTTGCAAAAAGAATGGAAAAGAACTGGAGACCCAATAAAAATAACAACCAGGATATAGAAATGGAATTTAGCATTAAAAAATGAGCTATGCTGATAATGTAAAGAGCCAAGAGAGAAACAACGAAAGAAATAAAAGTGCCAAATAAAGAAAGATTCAGAAAGCTTGAAGAAAAGGATAATTACAAGTACTTAGGAAAATTAAAAGTGGACTCCCTCAAACAAGATGAGATGAAAGAAAAAAATAAGAAAAGAATACCTCAGAAGAACGAAAAAACGCCACGAAATCAAGTTCTGCTGCAAATATTTCATCAAAGAAATAAACCTCTGGGCACTACTCCTTGTAAGATGTGCTAGATCATTCTTAAAATGAATAAAGGAAAAGCTGAGACAAATGAACCTTGACACAAGAAAATTGATGACGATACACAAGAAGTTACATTTGAGAGATAACACAGACTATATGTGTCCAGAAAAGAAGAATTACATTAAAAAGATTAAAGAAAGACTAATTACTGCATTGGCATCATTAGAACAAACAGAAAAGCTGGAGAAGTAAGGACGAACGCATAAGTGACATTCTCTAATTGACCTACCAATGGTCAACCAGCAAATACTTGCATTCACACGCTTTGTGCGGACACTGGATACTATCTAGAGTACTCATTAAAAGCGATAGAGACGGATGGAGACAGAGAGTAAAGGGTCCGCCCACCTTGCCAATGATGATGATGATGATGGATATCATTCTGAAAGTAAATTCTTTTAATATTCTTATTTGTACAAAATATTCTCTCAAAGACAGATGAAGGTAATTGTAGGAGAAACCTAAGGTTACATAATTTGATATTTTATTGTGTGCTCGCCGCTCCTTACGGGAGCAAAAAGTAGAATTTTGATGACCGCACACAAAGAAAATTCGTTTCGATTTATTAGTTTATGTGTTAAAGAAGTGATCAAAGGTTGATCAATCAGATTGACACGCCAAGGGTAAAAAGTTGAAGATTATGAATGGCCACTAATATTTACGGTTGATTGTAAAATTAGCTGAATAGAGAAAAAAGATGTGTTTCAAGCTTCTTTTACCAGCCGATGCTTCCAGTTATTCTAAAAAGGAAATGTTCCCTACAAAACATCCTTCAATCAATATATATATATATATATATATATACATGGAAAATCAACCTGCTAAAAATAGCGCTTATTTTTGTGCAAAAATATGCTCGCAAAGCTGTAATGATGAAATTTTTGTATCTGTATTTTTGCATGTGTTCGCCAATGGTCCGGGTGACCTGGGTTCAATCCCAGATCGCGTCATACCATAGACTAAAAAAATGGTACTTGATACCTCCTTGCTTAACACTCAGCAATATAAGGGAGGTATCAAGGGCAAAGTGGAGCAATCCAGGGAAAGGAGTAGCGCCCTCCCCAACACCTCGGTGTAGTAGCTATTGAAAAAGGAGCCTTCTGGTCACCCTCGACTACGGTCGCCAACTGATTTTTGCATGTATTGACCAATCGGCGCTTATGCATTCGACTTTAAGATTCTTTGAGATTTGCAGATGACAATATTTAACTTGTCACGCAAACTTAGAAGGATCAAATCCCAAAATAATTTTTAAATCTTTTCCTTCCTAGATTGTTAAAAATACATTTTTAACCAATTAGATTCATCGATAAATCATCAACATTTTAAAGTTAATTTCTCGCCTAAATAAGTGAAGAAACCTATAAACTTTCAGTAGGTTTATAGATCCATTCTGTAAATCTACTTTCGACTTTATTTCTTTTGAGTAAAAATCTAATATTCTGTTCGTTCAAGGATGCATTTAATTTCAACATCACTTAATTATTTCAAGTTGAACAAAAATTTTTAATCCCTCATATTAGCGCATAAATATACTTTCTCCCCTACATAGAGACACACGCATAAATCTTTTACACGCACAACGTATATCAACTAGATTTACACCAGATTTTATTCATTAATTTTACTTTTTTGTAATACATGTTTGGGAAAATATTTACGCTCTAATATCTTTTCTGGCTTTGTACTTTCTGTTTTTCAATAAACTTTTCACTCAATTTATATAGAGAGAAAGAGACAGAGAGAGATAGTAAGAGAGAGATAGAGAGAGAGAGAGATGTTTATGGTTAAATGGTTACCGACGAAGGAAATAGACATGATGACCCGAGTTCAAATCCTGGACGATGCTGTTTACAATGCCCCTGGGAAATTTATGAATCGAATTATTCTCCTTCCAGCTATGGGTAAATAATAGAGCAGACTGGGTTCTTTAACCTTCTCCTAAAAAGAAGGAAAACTCTAAATTCAAACCATTTAAACTCCACTGAAAAATTGACCTTGTGTCCTGCTCGTATGGCGGTTGGTATATATTTATATTGATAAATAAGTAGAAAGAGAGAGAGAGAGAGTGAGGTAAATTGTCACCATTCTAAATAATTAATTTCGCGCATGTGCTTTGTTTGTTTCCGGTTGTGTCTACTCTGCAGCAAACTAGGGTCAGTTGGAAATTGTCTGTGAGGAAAGCAGTACCATAACGCAATTCACTCCTTCAGAAATTTGGAAGCGGCATGACGTACTGCTTGGCATTCATGCCATAAATTCGAATACGAAGATTTCAGAGTGTTTGAGTGTCAGTCTGAGATTTCTTCGAATAGATTTAATCTTTTATTACAAGATTTTTTCATGTAATTTTGGTAAATATATCTGATAGAATGAGTTCTCAATGTTATTTTCATTTTGTGTAACGACATAATTTTGATACCCAGTAATATTTACGCCTTGTAAAATTTCTCATCATTTGAAATGTAAATATCTGAGAGTTTAGGCAAATGAAACTAAACTGGCTTAAAAGAAATTTTATCAATTTTTCTGAAACAATTTGTATATTGGTCTACGTAGGATCGATGACTAAGTTAACCATAAACCTGGCAAGAATGAGAAATCCTCGTTTCCAAATCTGATCTTTTTCATCTGATAATGTTGGGACTAAGGAATTATGGAACAGATTAAATGTTTATAAGTGAGAGAAGTATTTCACAGAGCTGGCAATGGAATAAAAGAAGGGTGAACCTTCTTAATCTTTGTGGCCTGAAGCCAAAACCTTAAAAGTCCAGTGCGGTTGTCTTTAAGTACCTCCTGATAGTGACCAGACGACGAGGTTCAAGGGTAATGCCTCATATCTGAAACGCCCAAATATGGAAACGCCAAAAGAGGCGTTCGCTATTCCACATATGTATATGGTTTCCCAAGTTAAAAAAAAAAAAAACAGCAAAAAGCAAAATACAAATTTGTGTTCAATCGCAACAACGTCACAATGAAGTAAGAAAATACGTAAATGCATTGAAATTTATCGCTTCTTGATATTTCAGGTCGTTTACATGAAATCAACACGATACACAAAGAAACAGTGAAATCGTCAATTCCCTAAGAGTATAATCACTGCAATCGGTTGTAATGATTATGATGGAATAAATTTAACAGCATGTCAACCTGTTTAAGGTTATTTTATGTGTATAGGTTAGGGGAATCGCGTTCATTGTACGTTCATATTTGCATTTTTGTGTTGTTGTGTAAGAGGTTTTTATGAATACAGTCCTATTGAATACGAATAATTTTGAACACATTCCGTTCAAATGCGAGTAGTTTTGCACACGGTCCTATCAAATAAGAATAATTTTGCACACGGTCCTATCAAATAAGAATAATTTTGCACACGCTCCTATCAAATAAGAATAATTTTGCACACGCTCCTATCAAATAAGAATAATTTTGCACACGGTCCTATCAAATAAGAATAATTTTGCACACGGTCCTATCGAATACGAATACTTTTGCACACATTTCAATCGAATACGAATAATTTTTAAACAGATCCGATAGATCAAAAACTGGCGCTTCCACTCTGGATTCTTTGTTTAATGGCATGTCAAACTTCATGGGTTATTTAATGCCAAAGCAATCTCTGTAAATAATTGCTGTTGGGAATAAGGGGGTTCATATTTTTCCCAAAGGGACATTAGTCCAAAAGTGAACGTAGTACCACCACTGGAGTTCGAACTCACTTCGAGGCTGCAGTTCAGCAGTTTAGATATTACACCCCGGTGATTCCCTCCTCATAAACAGTCAAACGTCATTTCTGGTAATGAAAGCAGTTGACAAACACATATTTATATTCAGGTTCCCTCGTCTGTTAATTTATGCTTTAATTTGATCTGACCGGTCTTTTTTTTTTCTTTTTTTTTTTTTTTGTCGGTTTCAAACTCTCATTTCATAAATTCACAGAGCAGAAAAACATTTTCTACCGGCTTCATTTCTTCTGAAGCCCCAAAAAGAGGCTTTTAAATGTTAAGATTTTCAAAATATGCCCGACAGTTTTTGCTGTTCAAAAAAACTTTCCCCATTAACTAAAAAAAAATCAAACTTTTTGGTATCCTGGGTATGGCACTAAACTGAATCTGATGGTGAGGTTGCAGTTCTGGTTATCTGCCGAGTGTGGTTTAATCCTTTATTGTCACTCTAACACGGAGTGGTCGTTCCAGCTAAGAACCTATCTATCGGTTAAATATATCTGTTCATAAATTCGATAGGAACGTGTGCAAAAAACCTCTTAAGAAACAACTGCAAAAATATTTAAACATGAACGTACAATACATAGGATTTTTAACCTCTTAGCCTAAAATAATAGTAGATGGGATGACATGCCCTTAAAATCAACCAATCGATTAGACTTTTCCGTTTCTTCTTTTTAACCCTGTGTCTTCAATCAATTAACAAGTATCCGTGATTCCGATTCATTATTTTCCTATTTCAAGCAGTTCACACACTGGCTCAAGACCTTTGAACTTTCAGCCGTCAGTTACCACCCCTGCATGTGTCTGACCTGGGGTCAGACCCCGTTACCAGGCTCTGTACTTGATGACGCATTACATTACACTAATTAGCAGATTCGGACAACGAGCTTACAAGTTAAATAATGACAGCGAGTTGCTACGTCAAAGAAAAGCCTCGTTCTGACAAGGCGTAATTGCATTCGGTAATTCGGTAAATTCCGGTAAATCTCGATCACATTCCAGACTCGTTTCTCTCGAGCGTACTGTTTTCATGTATGCGTTCCTCTCTACTAAGCTGCCATCTGTTTATCCTAATTCAGCCTGATATTCCCGCTCTTTTGGCTCAGTGAGTTCATCGCTTCGGGTTGTTTGCCACAATTACCTCCGCCATTGCAAACACCCTCGAAACTCACTTACATGGAACGAATGATGCTTCGTTTATGTAAATGGGCGGCAAGAAATGCAAGTTTACAGATTTGATTACATTGACCGATGTGTTTTTCCAACCCTCTCTCTCTCTCTCTCTCTCTCTCTCTCTCTCTCTGTTGCCCTTAATTCTAGTCCGAAAAGAGTTCAATAATACTTGCTAGTTTCTATTTTATTTTAACATCTTTATCAACGTTTCCTTCATTTTTACTTATAACCAAGATGCCTTTTGTTCCAGCGGAAATATTGAAGTGAAGCAACGAGGAGCCTGGTCATGAATTCGATAGGTGACCACATTGGAATCGCAGGTATTGTTACTAGTGTTACATCGCTATTAATGCTGGAGAACTTAATTTGTTATTTTATTCAACGACAATCTTATTCTTCTTATTATTAATTTTTATTAGTTTCTTCGATTTTAATTCTAGTAGCTTTTCATCAAAATCATCCATTGCAATTATTAGTAATATTGTCTTAAATATTAAAATTAGATCAAACAATGACAACAGTCATTAATTTTCTATTCTTTCATCTTAATTTCAGTTGATTTTCATTGCAACTACTTAGATCGTCATTCTACAGCCATTACTGATAACAATATTAAAAAATTCTTTGATTCGATAAAAGATTTGTTAAGTATTCATTTTTGACGAGTTTTTTGTTTAGTTTTGATTCGTTTTTTCGGGGTGTTTTTACTTTTGTTTTTTTGTTGTTTTTTTTTTTGTTCATCTTAACTTAAGTTGCCTTTTATTACCATTACTCAAACAGACATTCAGTCCGGTCGTTAGAGGCTGTAAAAGACGCCGACTGCAGCTTTGCAGACAGGTAAGATCCCCATCCTCCAACGAGTATTCTTTATACATCAAACTGTGTCTGATAGTGAGACTCCATTCCTGAAGCTTTGGGGACTGTGGAGTATTCCTTCATTGCCATTACTGCCGGGTCCACTGTGACTCGGAGTGAAAGTTTTTTTGAGGGTCCCATCAATGAGACAAATAGAAATATTTAATTATTTACTATACTTGAAGCTATTTAACTATGCATATACAATTAGGTAGTATGGTCATTTTTTGATCTCTTGCACAATTCCCACTGGATCCCTTTCCTACCCAGTCGTGCCGAGTCTTGATCTCCTTTCGTGCTAGTTAACTGCAAAGATATGACTGAAGTTAAGGTACGTATAATATTTTGGAATAGCTTTAAGTTGGGTATACATTATAAGTTCAAAAAAAGCACCTTTTTTCGCTCACATCTTTTCTGAGAACTCCATGACAGAAGCAAGCAATAATGAGGGATAGAACAAGGTAATTGAAGACGAAAGAAAAAAGAAAGCTAAATCTGATTTAGTCCAAGAAAAACCAAAAAAAAAACCCTTACCCTCCTGATAAACAGTTTTTTCTTCCCATCCCTTTGGGTTTTTTCACTAATTTTTTTTTCTTTTTGGGTTTTTTTCTTTTTGTTTCTTAGTCTCAACTACTTTAAAATATTCTTCGTAGTTGCTTACATCTGTCAGGAGTTCTCTGATGTGACGTGACCGAAAAAAGATCCTTTTTTAAACTTAAGATGTATGTTCTATTCAAACCTATTCTTGAAATAATAGGGTTAAATAATAATACTTAAAACCATTAAACTGTGTCCAAATAAATAAGGTTTGGCTCGTTTTAAAATAATGTTACCAATTAACTATTCGTTTACAAATCATATATATTTAATTTTTGATATATATATATAAACAGGATTTGGCACCAAATAACCCACAAGAATTGATATGCCATAAAACATAACCAACCACCAGACTGACATTCAGCACTTGTTAATAGTAATATAAACTTAAATTTCAAAAATATTGTTATTTATTATTATTTTTCCCTAGAATTAAATTCTGTTGATTTTAACTCATAATATACAGCTTCGATGCTAATTTATCAACTCGTATTTTTACGTCATTTTATTCTCATCATTATTATATTACGCCTTACGAATTTTTCAATTATTATTATTATTATTATTATTTATTTATTTATTTATTTACTCCTTGAGAGTTTTTCACACCAGTGTTAGCTGATGGTTTTTCACTGGAGTTTGAGTGACAACAAGTCTTCTCAAGTCTCCAGGACTCTTCTCACTATTCTAGCCGTTCTCGATACTGTTTTAGTTTAAATGGTCTCGACTCGACCTCTTACCTCCAAGTCCTACACTCCCTTTAATAAACCTTTGGTGACTGTACCAAGAGCACCAATTGTAATTGGTATAAACGTCACTTTCATGTTCCACAGTTTTTTCAGTTCCCTAGCAAGGTAAAAGTATTTATCTTTCAGTTCAGTTTTTTTTTTTTTTTTTTTATTATAAGGTTTAGTTGTCTGGCCGAGATTAAGTGATCCGTTTGGATGTCAAAAATCCCAGAGAAGTTTCTCTGTGTCATTCTCCTGGACTGATGTTGGGTTGTGCATATACTATTTGTTCATATGGTCAAATTGAAATTTCTTGCACAATTCCCAATGGATCTGTTTACCCACCTAGTTGTGTCTACTCTTATAGTCATTCTGTGCTTATTTGCTGCATTGTTTCATCTCTATCACTACATAACCTATAGTTGCTTATCTATTCTTGTTTTGATATCATTGGTTCTTATAGCGTTATTTCCTGCTGCTATCAGGAAAGATTCCGTTTCTCTCTTAAGGTTTCCATTTTTTAGCCATGTCCATGTTTTCTCAGGTGCATTGTCGCTCATTATTCGCTTAAAACGTCCACAGAGTTGTTTTTCTTACCATATTTGTTTTCTGGCTATTGTCGTTCCATTGGACCTCGTGTCGTCAGTATTGTTTCTGGTGATTGTAATAAGTCTTCCTTCACACTTTATTATTATTATTATTATTTCACTCCTTACAAGCTTTCACACCACTGTTAGTTGGTTGGTTTAAGCTGAAGTTTGAGTGACAATAAGTCTCTTCCGGTGTCCAAGACTCTTCTGATTATTCAAGCCAATTTTAATAATACTGTCGTCAGGGTGGTCTCGGCTTGTCTTCTGATTTCTAAATCCTCCAGTCTTTTTTTCAAAGTCTTTGGGGACTGTTCCAAATGTACCGACAGCATGACTGTTACTCTCACGTTTCATAGCACTTAATTCTCCGGCAAGATCCAAGTATTTCTCCATCCTTTCACTTTCTTTCATTTTCAGTGTGGTCCGCCGTAGCAGCCAAATCCATTAGTATACAATTTGTTCTTTTCTTGTAAATTAAAACTAAATTTGGTCTTCTGACCGGGATTCGATGATCCGTTTGTATCTCAAAATCCCGGAGTATTTAATGCATCTCATTCCCTAGGACGGATTCTGGTTTGTGCATATACTATTTGGTAGTATGGTCGAATTTTGAACTCTTGCACAATTCCTACTGGATCCCCTTTCCTACCCAGTCGTGCCGAGTCTTGTACTCCTTTTATGTTAGTTTGCTGCTTTCACTTATACTGTCTCATCTCTATCTCCAATTAAACTACATTTGCTATTCTGTTGTATTTTCCCTTTAACATAATTAGTCGTTATGGCGTTGTTTTGTGCTGCTATTAGAAGAGATTTAGTTTCTCGCTTTGGGTTTCTCTTCCGTAACCATGGCCAGGTCTTTTCGTGTGAGCTTTCGCCTGTTTGTTGCTTGAAATATCAATACAGTTGTTTTTCTTTCCTAGTTTTTTGTTGTTACTGACAACAGTTGTCTTTTTTGCTCTTTTTAATGAAGTCCTTGATTCCTTGCATTGATGCATCTACGCCATTATTATTATTATTATTATTATTATTATTATTATTATTATTATTATTTTGGTATAATAAACATGTGGATGATTATGGTAATTATAGTGCTTTGGTTAAAACCAGAAGATTTCACTTCCGGTTTTCCTTTTCCAAAGCCACACAATTAAACTGTTCTTTATTTTTGTTTGTATTCGAATCGTACCGGTTCGAAATATTTTCTTCTTTCACTCGATCATCTCTCGTCGTTTTTTGTTTGTTTGTTTGTTTGTTTGTTTTTTTGTCTTTTATTTCTCTTTCTTCGCCTCTTTCTCTAAATAGTTGTTCAAGTCCAAAAAATGTGGGTAAAAGAGAGCGTTATCCGTGAAGTAGCCTCCTCAACTAATCATCACCGACCGGTAAGCTGGGCAAACACGACACTGGACTTGAGCATCGCAGACCGCAAGAGGGCGCCATGTCTATTCTAGTGTTTACTTCACGTTTTCTTCCTTGTTGCTATGTCGACTAACAATTGCAGCATTTACGGATGTTTGTCCAGAATATTTCTTTTTCTCTCTTTCTTTATTTCATTCAATACTTTTTTTTCCTTGGGATGACGTTTCTATTACTTTCTTTCCTTTTTTTCTTTTTGCCTTTTTAATTGACTGATTCCCTTTTTTCCATTTTAAACAGTCTACTTTTAAGTTTTTTCAGTATTTCATTTACTGCTATCTCCTTCTCTTCCTTCCATGCGCCCATTCATTTCAATCATTGTTTTTTCTTTTTCATTCAATTACTCGTTTTTTTCACTCACTTTCTCATTCTTTTCCTTATCTGAACTTCTTTCTTTTCTTTCAATGTCTTTCTAGTATTTTTCTTTTTCATTCACTGCTATCTCTTTCTTTTTCTTACGTGCACACTTTCATGTCTTTCAAAGTCTTTCTTTTGAGTTCCCTTTCTCGTTCATTTTCATTTTCTGGCTCTACTGTGTCCTCTTTTTCTTATCGTTCTCTCTTTTTCTTTCACAGTATATTTTCATTTTCTCTTCAGCTTTCTTTTTCATTAATTTCTTTCTTTAATTCTCTCTGTCTTTTCCTATTCACTTTTTCTTCTCTTTCACTTTTTTGTTTCTCCTCACTTTTTTCTCTCTTTTCACTGAATTAATTTTCATCAATCCATTTTCCTTTCCTTCATGTGCAATCTCTCTCTCTCTCTCTCTCTCTCTCTCTCTCTCTCTCTCTCTCTCTCTCTCTCTTCGTTTTTAGTCTTTTCAATTCTTTTCTTAATAACTGCTGTCTTGTTCTTTTTTTCCCCTCACTCTTTTTTCTACTGGAACCAATTTTCGTACCAGGTAGACTTTAATTTTCTTCCAAATTTTTAGGATTCATTTCTCATCTATCACATATCTCTCTCCATTGATATAGCAGCAACATCTCTTTTATAGCCCCCTGCAGAACAGCCTTTTCCCATGTCTTTTAAAATATAGGGAGTAATGGATCTCACCCTGCTAAGGTGGCCCCTATCACGCTGTTAAGGCGCTTGAATTCCCATAGACTAATAGATAACTCAGACTGCCAAGATATTTAACCATATCTGATGGAGCGAAAAGATGGCTGTATGCCTATCTCAAAATGCTTTAATTGAAAATGAACGTAAGCAGCCGTAACCAGAATTTGAACTCAGCACGCCGATTCGAATTTCTATGCTGATATTTATTCGACACTCTCATATTATACATATATGTATATATAAAGAGAGAGAAGGGGGTGTCGTTTGCCCTTCTATTCACTCATAATTGGAGGGAGAAGATTACTGCCTTTCATAAGAGCATGAGCGCAAAGTGAAAAGCAAAAAAGTTTGTTAAGGGTTTGAACGTATATATATGGGGTGGTGCGTATGTACGTGTTTAATCTGACGGTTTATGTATTTTATATACTCTACACTATACTTTAGCCACATTCAATCAGTGCGTTGAATTAATACGCATACACTTATATATATATATCCCCTATATATATATATATATATATATATAGGGGATACACTCTATATATATATATATATATATATATATATAGGGGATACACTCAGTATATCTTAAGCCCTGCCAACAAGTAGCAGGTAGATTATCAGTTACAATGAAAAGCTCAGAACAAGCTTTATTACAAGGGATATTTTTTTCTTGCGTCTCACTGCACATTTATTTATTCTCGAAGCTCGTATAATCTCCAAGAGGATTTATCCCAACTTTTACACATTCTTTTTTTCATGGTGACGGGTATCTAACCACACCCTCCATATCATGTAATCCTTGTTGAGAATTTATTTATTCGCTGACCCCTCGATTGTGAGGCGTAGTTTTAGGTTACACTATTATACTATTATTAAGTGAAGATTAGTATTTTATCTCTAATTCGCAAGAACATCTTTCGCTACGATGTTCCCATTTTGCTGAAACCTTTTTTCATTGGTTTCGTAACCCGGTTTGTTCGTGACAGTGTTATTCATGTAACGTGTCTTGGGCAGGAATAGCTTTATATGGTCTCAGATCTATAACTGATTAGAATTCAGAATTTTCCTTTTCTCCAAGACTGGTTGCGATATCTTGGTTAAATAGCCCAACCTGTCCTAAACATTGCAACATTCATAAAAGCAAACTTAACTATACTTTTCCAAAGAATAAATTCTATAAATAGTATATAACCCAAGCTCAGTCTTATTGACTGGCTTTAACAGCTTTTACGCGAATAACTACGCTTCTTGAACAGAATGTATTGAATGCAAATATGTAGAAATATCTGCAAACAAACACACCAAGTGACTCATTTCTATGATTGAATGAGTGATTCACTGATTTTAATAGCATGTCAACCAGTTTGGAGTTATTTCATGCCAAGGGAATTTCATTCATTGAAAATTTATCTCTGTGTTTTTGTGTAGTTTCACATGTATTTTTGAATACGATTGTATTATCACAAGTATTCCAATCAAATACAAACAATTTGCAAACCCATTAATTTGACCCAGAGATGAGACCCTTACAGATACTATCACTCTGGATCTGGGAGTAATAGTAATGAAAGACTACTCCTTACTCCCCAGATCTCCAGAACCGGAGATTTGATACCAGATACCCATGACACCCCTTTTCACATCTATGACACTCCTTTGAGAGATTCCTCCTCTGAATAGAGTACGTTCAGCTTATTCTAAATCCCGCTGACCATCCGAACTTATTTCTATAATCTAGTTTTCTTCTTAGACTTCAATTAGATAAACAAAAATCAGGAATAGAAAATCCTTTCAAGCTCTTTTCCAAAATCAGAATTGATTCGAGTACTCAGCCTTTTTTGTTCAGCTGTATCTCAATCTGGTTGGTTGTTAATATTTGATGGCATATAAACCTTTAAAGGTTATTTAACGCCAAATCCATTTTTATACAAATAATCAGTTCGATTTTAAACAATTCAGTTGAGCATGAGCACAGTTTAATTGTCAAAAACGTTTCTGTTTCAAACAGTTCTAATTCGAACAATTCAGTATCAGTATAGTTTTTGTCCACACACAGTTAAAAAAATCAAAAGTGTTCTATTTCAAACAATTCAGTTTAGCGTAAGTACAATTTCAATGTCAAAAACTTTTCTATTTCAAGTAATTCAGTTTAGCGTAAGTAAGCAGCTTAGTTCTATTTGACCCATAGATAGTACCCTATCATATGCTACCACTCCGGGCCAGAGTGGACATGGGGGTGATGGCAATGAAGGGGTACTCTGCATTCCTCAAAGTTCCAGTATTACTGGAACCTCACCATCAGATTGTTTAGTGTCATATACAGGACACTCATTGGTGGGGTCTTACTCCTCAGCAGAGGAGCAGTTGGTGTATTCTACAGCCCCAGCTGATTGAGCAAATCTCAATCTGATACATAAACTATGAAATACACACACACACACACACACATGAACTACAAATTCCATATACACCCCTCACCGACTAGCACAGATTATTCTATTTCCAAAGAATACACATGAGTCCAATAAATCCAAACGTGAACAAATAGCAACAAAATTCATACGCTCCTCTTGAATATTGCCTTTTGTCAAACATTCTCTGACTCAAAACAAATACGCATGTACATGCACACACACACATACCACATTCTTAGATGGAAGAGTCTATTCTTCTTCTTCTTCTTCTTCTTCTTCTTCTTCTTCTTCTTCTTCTTCTTCTTCTTCAGCCCTTCTCCAAACCCAAAGACTTTGTATTCCCCTCCCCCACCCAATATATTCCTTTTTCCTCTGCCACGAAGAGACCATGAGTGTTTACCGATAGTTAAGGAGCCGCGGCCGACAGACCCCATATCTAAACATTGCTAATTAAACCGGACCCGTTTCGCCCCCGAGGAATGCAGTGACGTTGCAAATGAGAAGAATCCTGCGGTAATGACCGTCAAAGTGGCAGACAACAAACTTAAGGCATTTTTGCTTCCAAAACAAGATGGCGCTGGTTTGCAAAAGCGACCGATAGCTTTCCAGCTTCGTATGATTTGATGGATGAGGATAGTTGTTGGAGAAATCTGAATGGACTGATTTGTATGTCTGTGTCTGTTCCTGGATTTCCTTGTATGTTTATTTGATTAGGTGCTTAGTCTGGCCGTCAGTCTCGGATCAAGTAGCCACGGTAATATCTTGAAATACAGCTGCCTCGATGCGGTCGAAATGAAAATAACAAAATACTTCGTTAGAAACTATATGCAGGAAGCAAAATCGGTTCATTTCATTGACTATTGCTTCCTGGTCTTAAATGATCTTAAACAGAAGGAATTATGCTGTCACGTGGTAAATTCAAGCTTTTGCCATGGTCAATTGAAATCGGCAAAGTGCTTCATTAAATGTAGGCGATTAAGGAAAGATAATTTCATAAAGTTAGGAAGATTATCATACGTCATTTTTTAACGAAGATGAATTATCAATAAGACGTTGGGAGTTTCTTTGAACCTTGCTCAGCTTTTGGTATGCCTATGAATCATTGAAAATTTCAATCAAAAATCCACTGGGCATATCTGATGCTTCATACTTAAATCTAACGATGATGTTTTCGCATCTACAATAACTTTCTCTTGCATGCAAGCAAATATATAAACGCGCAAATACAAGCAAATATAAACACACACACAAAAAAAAAACAAATACAGATGTTTCTTCTCCCTAATCCAAAATATTTTTCTTTCTCCCGAAGAGTAAACATACAAGAGTGGATTTACTGGCAAATAATAATATGGTCCTAAATTTGCTGCTATTTGTTGAAGACCCAACTGCTAAAGATCACGAACGAAAAGATAAAATGACGTCATTCATAAAAACAACGAAAATGAATCAACGTGATGAGGATATGGAATTGAATTATTTCCCAGAAAATGATTTCAATGTCCTCTTGCCATTTAATCTTTTGGTGTTAATGAGCATAGAAAAACTATGAACACTAAAAACTCTTTCTCTAAAAACGCACAACGCGCGAACTATTTATTGTTTATATTTTATACAATAAATGTGCCAATTAAACAGTGTGTTTACATGAGTGAGTATATGTTGGTGTGCATATCTGTATATATGTACGTAAATACAAAATTAAGTTCATTGGCCGAATACATGCAGTGTAATTTGAACCAGCGTTTTTACCGAGTCTCTTTACTATTAAAAAAACTTAAAACTCAGAATGTCCTAAGTATGACACAAAACTGTACCTGGTGAGGCTTCAGTTCTGGAGATCTAGAAAGTTTGAAGTAGTCGTTCATTGCCATTATTCCGGGGTTCAACCTGACTAGGAGTGGTAGTACCTGTTAGAGTCTCATTTATGGGTCAAATAGAAAACTATTCGTATTTGATAGGATTGTGCAAAAATATCTCTTAAACGACTACACAAAAATGTTAATATGAATGGATACGATTCTCAAGCCTCCAGGCATATAATAACCCGAAACGGGTTGACGACTGTTAAAATCAATCAATCGATCTAATCGTTGTACAATAAGCAAAAGCATCAAATCCAAATAATCCTAGATTGATCAATGCATATTTTCTAAAACCTATTAAGTTGTCAGAGTACCAAACTGGGTATTTCCCTTCGTATCATCCCTTAGAGAAACGGGATTTACTAGACTATACTCTTCTCCTTTTCAAGTAACATGAGACATGTTGAACTGGATTATATGGTACCTGTAACAAGAAGTGATCCTTGATCTGACCAAACCAAATAAGCTCAAAGAATGGAAAATCAATTACAAATGAAGTATGGTCACAATGTATCGACATTGAAACTTTAATTATTCTAAAAAAAAAAAAAAAAAAAAGAGGTATAAAACCTAAAATCCAAAAGAACACCTCCAAACAACAAATTGCTCGACCCATTTGAGGCTGACTTATTTAAATTAAGAAAATTAGATTTAGAAGGGATCCTAATAATTTTCAAACTAAATTAAACAAAAATATAAAGGAATTAAAAAATTCAAAATTTCTGTGGGAAAGAGCTGATAAATCAAAAAACATATATAAAATCAACCCCTCTAATTACCAGGAAATTTCTGATGGATAAAATTACAGAAAATTACAAAATTGACCATCGAGATACTATTTCCCAAATAAATAACGATACCCTTAAGTTTGCTAATAAATTACATATTGAAGATAGGTTAGGGAACTTTAAAATGAAAGATGCATACATATTATTCAAGGACCATAAACCTAATTTTGAGAATAAATTAGTCTAGATTAATTAACCCCTCTAAAACTGAATTAGGGATAATCTCAAAAAATATCATTCAAAATATTATGATTTAGATACAAAAAAACTACCCATCTTAACCTTTGGAAGAACTCAAGTGATACAATTAAATCATTTAGGAAAATTAAAAACAAAAGCAAGACCACTTTTATTCAATTTGATATAGTTGAGTTTTATCCATCAATAACAAAAAAGTTCTAATTGATAGTATTAACGATGAAAAAAATATGTGGAAATAACAGATGAGCAATGCCAAATAATATTAGCGTGTAGGAAAACTATACATAAGAATAATGAGTCTACGTGGATAAAAACTGGCTTGGATAATTTTGATGTTCTATGGGAGGATACAATTCTGCTCAAATAGCTGACTTCGTGGGTTTATATATACTGGATACACTTAGCAGGATAGTTGACTCCATTCAATTTGGTTTATACATCCTCATTAGTGATGGTCCTAAGTGTTCAAGTATACAACAATAAAAAATGATTAGACATAAAAATAAATAAATTTAAACTATAGTAGAAAATTTGAATAGATAGTCAAAGGGAATAGTTAGCTGTAATTTATTGAATTGATATAATATCTTTACATGGTTAAAGAAATCTTACTATTAACTGCAGGGATTTTGGTACCTTTCAAAGAAAAAAAGTTAACATACTAGAATTAAAATTGATAATTTTTTTATAGAAATGGTTGAAAAGTGGATATGTATCACTGTAATTGCTAAAGTGTTAATTTTATTGGTTTTGTTGTTTTAATGTGAAACGAGAAGAGACCGGAACACGCCTTACATGGGTAAAGGCTAATACATAGCTAAAATAGATTTCCTTTCTCCCTCTCTTCCCTTCCTTTGACTATTCCTTCCCTTTCTTTCTTTCCTTTGATTATCCCTCCTATCTGGTTGTAATGTTATTTTATTTTCCTATTGGATTTGATGAAGTCCGGTTAAAAATTATTTTAGAGTATTTGATTCATATCAATGCTCTTAATAAGATGGAAATAAATTTATTATCCTAATGTGACTGAATTTTTTTTTCTTGAAATAATATATATATATTTTTTTCTGACAAAAAATCTTTGGGTCGGGGATACACCGGATTGTGCGAGTGCGGCATCCTTCATTCTCCCCAGACTCAAATAAGATTTAAGATTTTCTTCGCAAGAATAAAATTTGACGGTGTGGATGACAAGAAATACGATACTATAGTTTATTACCAAATCAAAAGAGGAATTTCACAAATGTTTCTACTAATAGAAAACTTGGAAAATAAGTTAAATACCAACTAAATATTTCAAGCATCGTTCATTTCAATCTTGGTAAATTCACTTTCCTTCTCAATTCTTTTTGAACATACTTCATATTTTGAAAAGAAAAATTTATCTTTCATTTATTGTTCATTTCTTTCGTAATAAATGCAGCTTTAATCTCGATACTTTATGAACACATCTCGTATTTCTCAGTTACACCCAACAATTACATTTACTAGAACTTAACCGATTCATGTTTGCTTTTTTTTGTATATTTTGGGATTAATTTGTTTATTTGAATGATTGTGCCGATAAAAAAAAAGAGCTGATAATGACTGACTAAATTTAAGATTTTTTATACATTTCATATAGAGATTAAGTTGACGACCGTAGTCGAGGACAACCCAAAGGCTCCATTTTCAATAGCTACTACAGTGAGGTGTAGGGGATAGCGCTACTCCTTTTGTTGGATTGCTCCACTTACCCTTGATCCATGTGTTATAATGCTGAATTTTAAGTAAGGAAGGATCAAGTACCATTTTTTGAGTCTTTGGTATGACTCAAGCTGGGAATGAACCCTGGTCGCCTAGGCCATTGGCTACTCTCTACCAATTAGACCAATAGGCAGGTATATAGAGATTAAGTTTAGGTTATATATATGAGAAAAATAAAGTAAATTCGATTGCATGAAAATGTACAGATGTTTTATTTATTGAAATATTTGCCAACGTTAAACGTTGGTTGTCATTAAAAGCATATCAACCCTGGTGGATTATTTAATACTAAACCATATTTATATATATTTATGTGTATGTGTGTGTGTGTGTTTAATTTGTAAGTAAATAGTTTGTTGACAACATTATTTTTAAATGAGTCAGCGCTCATACGTTTGCATAGTGAAATGTTTTCAAGTTGTGCTATTTATTGTTTGCACATAATTAAATGATTTCAAGTATTGCTATTCAACACTAATAATTCTAATCAACATTATTCATTCGTTTACACACAGTTAAATGGTTTCAAATATTGCTCTCCAATACGAATAATTCAATTTAATATAAATCTCAATTTACACACAGGTAAATGGTTAAATAGTTCAATGCAACCCTAACTGATACTACCGATCCAGGTCACAATAAAGAAAGGGTCTTCACGTTCCTCAAGGCTCCAGAACTTGAGTCTAACCATCAGATACAATCTATTGTCATATTAGGACACTCGTTCAGGTGGTCTTACAGACATGGAGTCGGCGTTTTATATAGCTCCAGCTATATATATATATATATATATATATATATATATATATATATATATATATATATATATATATATATGGTACGTAAATTATGCCATACAGACTCTATTCATTTTACAATATAACTAGCTTCTTTGGTTTCGATTTCTTTGTTCACATACTTCTTCGTCAATATATTTAATTCTATCGTCATAAGCATATAGATAAAATGATATACAGTGAAAATTTAAAATCTGAATAAGTACATATCAAGATGGGAATATATAGAAAGTTGTTATAAAAGTATCGGGACTGAAGCTATATTTACCAAAACAGAAAGAAACAATCAATGAAACGTTAATTTTCTTCAAAATAGTCCGCTCGTTTCCATTGGTCGAAACCCCTCTTAAATTCCAGCAGCCACCGTCATATTTCTAATGTCTTCCACGTCCTCAAATATTATTCTTGAGATTAATTTCTTGTTTAGGAAACAAGAGGAAATTGCATGAAGTTAGGCATACCGAAGATGAAGAATGCTACTTTCGTTCAATCCTGTGTTTCACAAAAAAAAATGCTGTTCGAAAAGTATCGAGACTGTTCATTAAAAAATTGACACGCTTGGTAGTCTAGACGTCTAGACATCATCTCTTTACTATATTTATTGCTCAGTGGTGCAATTGTTTTCATTTAAATTTTAAAATTAAAATCTTAAAAAAACATAAGCTATTCTCAATAGCTTTTGATATCAGCTCGTATATATTTACTCGTTTCCAACCCTGATTAAATATTTTATTAAATGTTTTATCTAGATGTTTTATTGAATGTTTTATTTCCTATTCGGTCTCGTCCATTCTGTCGGTAGGGAATACACTGACTGTATCCCTTATAGAGGCATAAGACCCTCCCCAAACAAAGGATTCTTAGATATTACACAACCCTTTCATTACTAGTACTCCCAGGTCCACTCTTGCCCGGTGTGGTAGTACCTGTAATGATCTATGGGTCAGATAGGTCTGTTTAAAAATCATTCATATTCGATACGACTGTGGCCCCAAAATATATGAAAACAACTCCACAAAAATATAGATATTAACGTCCAATAAGTAGTAAGAGATCGTCACTATAAGAGTGTCATCTATGGATCAAACAGATCTGTTTAAAAATAATTCGTATTTTTATGCAAAAAAAAACTCTTAAGAAACGACTATGCAAAAATCAATGTACAATGAATGAGATTCCCTAACGGGTTGACATGTCGTTAAAATCAATCAATCAATCAATCATTTCCAGATTTTGTAGTTCCTACGCATGTGAACTCTATTTTACTACCACCACCAAATCATTGTTTCTCGAATGTATCTCATCTTATTTCTTTTATCCTCTCTTAAACATTTTCCTCCTCCTTCTACTCTAATATATCCTCTTCTATTCGAAGGCTCCTTACATTTTCCTTACTGTCGTCGGCTTCATCAACGTTGTTTTTATCTTATTTGCGAATACCCTCCTTATTATCTTATTTATATTCATTCGACATTTCTATGCGTACGTGTCAAAAATAGAATTTTTTTTATAGAAATATTAATGATTCATTTTCTATGTTCTTCTTCTACAGTTAATGTTTCTTTTCTTTTCATGTTTTCCTCTTTCCATTTTATCTTTCTCTTTCCATCCTTTTTGGGGGTTTTTTTTGTCATCCTCACTTCCCCTCTTTCATAGCGCATATTCATCTCCATTAAAGCTAATAAACATCCCTTCTTACGACATTACGGAAGCGTCCAAAACGTTAACCTACGCTCCGATGACCTCCCACGGTTTCCTTGGCGATAAATCCTAACTTTTTCTTAATAAATTCAGCCTCAACATATCATTACCAGTATCACTTTAGGAAATCTATTTTCCTGCAATATCCTCACAACTGTCGTGGCTGCAAAAATTGGCTGAAGTTGACGATTTCTCATTTTTGCTTTCCAACAGCATTAACTAGCTGAGGTACCCGTCTTCGACGAGTAAGAGGTCAAAACTTTAATTGATTGATTGAGGGAGTTAAAAAGAATGTCAACCGGTCTAGGGTTATTTTATGCTACGGAAGGCTACGGAATCACTCTCGTTATGTGTTCATATTTACATTTTTTGTATACTTTTTTCTTAAGATTTTTTTTGCGCAAGGTCTTATAGAATACAAATAATTTTTTAAGCATGATCTATTTGACCTGTAGAAATTACTCAAACAGGTACTACCACGAAGTGGATCTGGAAGTATTGGCAATGAAGGAGTACTCCGGATTCCTAAAAGCTCCAGAACTAGAACCTCACCATCAGATACAGTTTCATGTTATACCTAGTATACTTCTTTTGGGGGGATATTTTCCCTCTGCAGAGGATATAGCATGTTCTATACACTACCGACAGGGCTTAGGTCAAGACTTCGATCTAGAGCTGGTTATAATAACAGTAAAATTATACGTTAGTAAATGTTGTTTCTGATAAAGTTAAGTTATGCGAGATAAGAAACAGATTTTCCTATAATATATATATATATATATATATATATATATATATATGTGTGTGTGTGTGTGTGTGTGTGTGTGTGTGTGTGTGTGTGTGTGTCTGTGTCTGTGTCTGTGTGTGTCTATGTGTGTTTTTGGCAAATTTTGTTAAAAAGAATAGACGGAGGACTATACTAACAGAGGCTTCGCCCACTGGAAACGATCAATAAAAAAACTAAACACCAAATCAGTTATTAACAAGAAACTAACAAGAGAATCTGTTTCTTCAATTCATATATATATATATATATATATATATATATATATACCCCTACACGTGGACGTACCAGTGTAAGCCCCGACCAACAAGAAGTTATTTATATCAGTTCTGTGTGGATAAAAGATGTAGTTTGGAAGACCTGCCGAAAGCGATGGATGATAGGAACGGATGGAGAGAGAGAGAGAGAGAGAGAGAGAGAGAGAGAGAGAGTCAGGGAATTCCGTGCTGTCAACGTGACTTGATGACGATACATATATATATATATATACAGTCATCCACAGACAGATTTGTTTCGTTCTATCAGAACTGATCAGTGTGGCTAGACAGGCTAGATTTCCGAAGCTGGGATCAAAACCCGGTTGACTCAAACGCCAATCCAAGATTCTACCACTCAGCTACCAGGAAACCAGCGCAAGCGAAGGAAATTTAAACGGTTATGAATCACAATTGTTATTGTTTACATATATCTGCTTAACGGCTACCGTGAGCTCGATTCATATGAAGAGCCTTGCATATACGCTAATGGCAACACAATTACTTCATTCACTAGAGAGCTCAACCCTACAGGGGTAGGGGAGTATATATATATATATATATATTACTGCTATCACAGAATATATTGTTGTTGCCTTTTGATGGAAGGAGGAATCACATTTTCCCACCTGAAATATCCGGAGGTCATCTGCTAAGTGATAGGAAGCCTCCTTAAATCTCTACCATTCAACTACATTTGAATTTTTTAAACAATTTTCTATCATAGTTTCGGGTATATGCATATACGATAGGATTCGATGTTCAAATTTTAATTATTTGCATAGGGGCTAATGTATCACTGTTTGCCAAGTTGTTGCTCTTCCTATCGAGCCGAGCAGAAGAATTAGGCTGACTGCACCCCAACAGACGAGTCAGACTTCCTCCAACGAGTATCCTATTTATGACACCAAACTGTATCTGGTAGTGAAGTCCCATTTCTTGAGCTTTGGGGAAGGTGAAATACCTGTTCATTGCCATTACTTCCTGGTCTACAGCATTGGTAGTACCTGTTAGGTGTCCCATCTATGGATTAAATAGAACGATTCAATCATTTACAAAGTATTATTACTAATACTTATTTGAAATCATACAATTGTGTGCGAATTATTTATATTAAATCGGAATACTTGATGAAGGGAATGTGTCCACATGGTGCAATGGTTAAAGCGAAAGACTGCAAAATCGTAGTAAGCGAGTTCGAACTCCAGTCGCGCTATTACGTTAACTTTTGGACAAATACCTTTAGGAAAGGTATGAACTCCCAGCTATGGGTTAAATAGCACCACTGCTGTTCTTCTAGAAGGATGGCTTTGGCATTAAATAACCCACGAAGTTTGATATACCATTAAACAAAAGAAACTTAAACCCTAAACCTAAACCTTGATAAATAGAATAACTAATGTCAAATACCATTTAACTAGGTGCAAACAATGATTAATATCATATAGAATTATTAGTGTTAGATTTGAACACTTGAAACCATTTATTTGTGTGTGCAAATAAATGAGTTTTAAAAATAAAGTTACCTACAAACTTTTCGCTTACAAATCACACACACACACACACACATATATATATATGTGTGTGTGTGTGACGTTATAAACCCCACAAGGTTTGAGGTGTCATAAAACATCAACCAACCCACAAATTGATGCAATTACTTATAACATGATTAGTGCCCTCATCTCTGTGTAATCATAGTCAACATTTATTCTTCTGCATTTGATTAATTAATTAATAGGGTTTTGCATCGGGATATTTTCTGTGTATTATTGATTCTCCTGCCTTTTGAAATGGCCCTGTTGTTAATTGGTTTTTATTTTGTTTTCGTTTGACTTGTTCTTGATGTTTCCTGCTTCTTTTGTTTTTTGACAAAACGCTTGAATAAAAAAAATAGTGGACTACATAAGAATGCTGGGTGTTATTTTGAACAAATCCTGGGAGTAGCACCCGACAAAACAGCAGTTTTACGTCTATTTACCTCCCATCTGACAAACCATTCAAGACGAATAAGACATGCTGGCATTGCTGTTAAAAGAAGAATTCATAAACGAGATTCTCCTCCACATGGAAACACTAATGTTGCCCAAACAATAACTTACATTTATCTGCTCTTTGCGGACATTGGATACTGTGTAGTGAAGTTACCAAGAGTGATGAGCGATAGGGACGTAGGGCGAAAGAGTGTCATTGGAATCCGTGCTGTCAGCCCATCTTGATGATAATGATGATCTCTTCTTTTTTCACTTTATTTTGCCCATTGACATAGTGGGTAGGGCGTTCGACAATGGCCTGGGATTCAATCCCAAGTTGAATCATACCAAAAACTCAAAAAATAGAACTTGATACCTCCTTGCTTAACACTCAGCATCATAAGATACGTATCAAGGGTAAAGTGAATCAATCCAGAGAAAAGAGTTGTGCCCTCCCCTACACCTCGGTGTTGTAGCTATTGAAAAGGGAGCCTTCGAGTGACCCTTGACTATGGTTGCCAAGCTTTTACTTATATACCTGTATACATATCTTTATAATACCGATCTTAAAAGACTTTGCTAGTTTCATTTTTCAATATATTTATTATTATTATTATTATTATTATTATTATTATTATTATTATAAATTCGATATAAAATTTTACTATTTTTTATTCTTTTAATATTGTAATACTATACAATATATTTTTTTTTTTTACTTATTTCTTCAATTACAACTTCAACCACTTTTGAAATGTTTTAAATTGTATTGATTAATCACGTGACGAGACAGTTGCATTTTTGTATCATTTTATTTTTCTTGTTGTTTTTTTTTTATTATTCGAATCCATTTTTTAATTTTAGTTTTATTTTATTTTATTTATGTGTTGTATTTGTTCATTAATTTATTTCTGTTTATTTTATTTTTATTTGTTTATTTCTTTTTTTTTAATTCTATTTTTCTTTGACAAACATTAACTTTAGTAAATATTTTTCACGTATATATGAGGCGGTTCAGTTCGATGATCTTGTCAACTTTTGCTGTTATTCATTCAACTTCTTTGTTTAAATATTTACTTTTTGCCCTTTAACATTCTTCACATATTCTATATTGCAATCAGGGTTTCATGGGGTTGCTCGAGAAAAAAATGTCTTGAATTAATTTTAATGCATATTTTGATAATCTACACAAATATGATCATTACATCAATACTCGACGAAAAATGTTTTAAACAAAGAAAAAAACTCGTATTACTTTCTCAGAGCCTCTTTGTAGACAATATTTCTTTTCCTAGTATAAATTTTTCCCCAATATCAAATATATAGTTGACCATAGAATTACGAGGATCATTAAATAAGTTTCCAGACTTTTTTCGTATGGGCACTTTTATTGATAGTACAAACATGAAACTCTAGTCCCCTTTGAAGTATTCTCCTCCGGCTGCAATACACTTGTACCTTTCCAACAACTTCTGGAAGGTCCAATGGAAGTCCTCTTGTGTCAGCGTGTCAATGACCTTCGTCACAGCCTCTTTCATCTCCTCAATTGTCTCATAACGACAGCCTCTGAGCTTTGGGAATAACCAAAAGTCACAGGGAGCAAGGTCTAGACTATAGGGAGGCTGAGGAACTGTCTTGATACCCATCTTGGTCAAATAGTCTGTGACAAGGATGGAGTTGTGGACAGGTGCATTGTTCTAGTGGAAATGCCGCTGATCAGATTTGAAGAGTGCTGGCCTCTTCCCTAGGAATCTCTTCCCGAACTCCCTTAAAATCTCAACATATTAACCCTAACCCTAAGTCTAACCATTTGGCCAATCAACTCTGGTGTATTAACTTCCTTATTCCTCCCACACCTCTCATCATCCCTCACAGATTCTCTGCCTTCCTTGAATCTCTTTTGCCACTCAAAAACTGATGCCTGATTCATGCAAAATGGTCCAAAAGCAGTCTGAAGCATTTCATACGTTTCTGTGGCATTTTTTCCAAGTTTAAAACAGAATTTTATTGCATATCGTTCTTCTAAAGATGTATAGCAATAACAAACTGAATTTTTAAGAGTCTATGGATTTTAAATGCCTGTACAAAAAAAAAGTATGGAAACTTATTGAAGGCCCCACGTAACTCTGATTTAATTCCGTTTGTCCTCCCATTTAGGAGATATAAATCATTTTAGCAATCTACATTATGTAATCTATATAATCTAAGATTGTGTCACTCTGGCCGGAAATGCAATTTTGATTTCAAATTTGGTCAACTTCGTATAGTTTATGTTGAAACTAAGGGTATCTGTACAAAAGATCTGACTCCTGGAACTTTCTGTTTGACTGTGATCCTTAGATACACACACACACACACACACACACACACACACACAATCACACAAATATGTCCGTATTCGTATGTACACACTTCTGCTTAGCAGAAGACTACACCAGAAGTAAATGGTGGCTTTTATTAGAGATTAAGTGACACCAAGCCTACTCAATCTTTCAACACTATTCACAGTAATCTTCTTAACTTAGTTAATGTCATCAAGTCCAGCACTATTCAGATTGATGGTACGCATACTGGTGCTGGTACACAAGTCATCGACTGTCGAGACTTGATTGGTTTGGTTTCTTTGTTTATTGGCATATCAATCTTTGTAGGTTATTTAATGCCGAAGACATTTTCCTAGAAGAACAGTAGTGGTACTATTTAACCCATAGCTGGAAGGATTAGTGGGCTCTTACCTTTCCCAAGGGTATTTGCCCAAATCTGAACGTAATAGCGCGACTGGAGTACGAACTCGCTTACTACGATTCCGAAGTCCATCGCTTTAACCATTGCTCCACGAGGACACCCCCTCGGGACTTGGCGGGTTTCTGGTTTTGCATTATCATAATATATATAGAATGGAATGTAGAAATATAACATGCATAAAATCTTCTTCGATATTATTCTTTTCACATGCTGTGCTACTGTACAACATACAGAAATACTTAGCTTGGTTTCTTTATTTAATGGCATATCAACCTTCGTGGGGAAATACAAGAAACTTGATTGGAAATGAAAGCTCTGCATATATTTTCAGCTTATTTCTTTTTTACCGATATATATTTATAATAATTATATTAGAAGACTTTGATCATTTCATTTTTAATGCTGTAATACCGTAGTACTCCTTCTCACAATGTATGTAAAAGTTGTTGTTTTTTAAATATTGGTTTGGTTTCGGTTTCTTTATTTAATGGCATATCAACCTTAGTGGGTTATTTAATGCCAAAGCCATCTTTGTAAAAGAACGGTAGTGGTACTATTAAACCCATAGCTGGGGGATAAGGAGGTTCATGCCTTTCCCAAGGATATTGGTCTGAAAGTGAATGTAATAACACAACTTGAGTTCGAACTCTCTTACTCTGAGGCCACAGTCTAGAACGTTTGCCACTACGACACGAAAATCCACACATTTAATACTGTAATACCCGTTTAAAAATGTATATTAGAAATTGTGTCATCTTTTATTATATTAATTATATTTTTAATAATTTTCCGGTAGAAATTAACATCAATACAGATATTCTAACCATATGAAAAATATCTTGCTGGCATAAAATAGTTTGAGAAGCACTCGTTTAGATGATTCTGAATCTTCATAGAATTTACAATTCCTCAAAACTCTTCAGCAGGTTTTGTTTGTTCCAGTTTTGTTTTGTTTTTTTGGGGGGGGAGGGTTGCTTTTTTGTTTATTTGCTTTTTTTCAGGTGTTTTTTTTTTTTTAGTTTCCGCTGCAACAGTGACATTTACTCACAAATGTTCTTTTGATCAAATCGAACTTTTTTTCATAATTTTGATGATCTGTTTGAACTTCAAAGTCAGAGAAATCTTTTTGTCGTTGTTTTTCTTCTGGATTATTCTTCAGCAATAGTTGTGTGATTTTATTTTGGTTATTTCTTCGAATTAAAGAGTGTTGAGCTGTTGACTGTTCGCTTGTTTTCAAATTAGAATCAAATAACGAACAGCTCCTTTGAAACTATAAAATGTTCAAAGAAAACTCAAGTTTTGATTCCATCTCTTCTTGTCGTAATGATTTTCTTTCATTTTCAGAAATGATTAAAAACTAATATGAAACGATAAACAAGATTAGTTTGTGACAATCTATTTCAATATCGGAAAAAACGACGAATCAGAAATCAGTTGAAAATGTTGATAATATTTGTCAAAGATTCATAAAAAGAAGTTGTCTTAAAACACGAACAAAATCCGATTGATTGTTTAATTTTAATGGCATGTCAACATGTCTAGGGTTATTTTTGTTTAGAGGTTAAGGAATCAGTTTAATTGTATATTTACATTTACATTTTTGTGTGGTTGTTTAAGCGGGTGCACATGGTTCTAACTAATAAGAATAAATTTTTAAACAAAAACGGGGTGTCCGGGGTATGACACAAATCTACCTCTAATGGTGAGGCTGCAATTCTAGAGATCTGAGTTGTTTAAAGTGCCCCTACATTTCCATTACTCTTAGATCTGGAGTAATAGTATCTGTTAGGGTTCCATCTATCAGTACTATAGATATGTTAGGGTTCCATCTATCAGTACTATAGATATGTTAGGGTTCCATCTATCAGTACAATAGATATGTTAGGGTTCCATCAATCAGTACAATAGATATGTTAGGTTTCCGTCTTTGCGTCAAATAGATCTGTAGGGGTTCCGTCTATGGATCAAACAGATTCGGTAGGTTTCCAGCCATGGGTCAAATAGGTAAGGGTTCCGTCTATGGATCAAATAGATTAGGTAGGTTTCCATGTATGGGTTACATAGGTAAGGGTTCAAATAGATCGGCTAGGGATCCATCTATGGGTCAAATAGATCTGTTAGGGTTCCATCTTTGGGTCGAATAGATTTGTCAGCGTTCCATCCTTGGGTTATATAGAGCTGTTATGGTTCCATCAAATGGTCAAATAGATATGCTTAAAAATTATTCCTATTCGATAGAAATGAAAAACTATACAAAAAATTGCAAATATAAACATACAGTGAACGCGATTTCCTAACCCCTTAGCATAAAATAGCCCTTGACGGGTTTACAAGCCATTAAAGTTAATCAATTAAATAAAGGAAAATTCCTGCACAAATTCAACCTGTATTTCATTGTGTATTTTACTAGCAAGATTGTGACAGCAAATAGAGAAAGAGAATTTAGCAACATTAATTTTTACAAAATAATCGCCACTGAATGCCTACTTATATCCCAACTCTTTAATATTCTTATTATATAATATATTTCATTTTACTAATGAACCGGTAAATTTTATTTAGTTAACAAGTAGAACAATAATATAATTGGTGATCTATCATAAATGCTTAATAATTTATTTGTTTAGTAGCCTACCACAGCCTTAGTCAACAGATCTATTGATTTTTCTGCTATTTTAGAAAGAGAGATAGAAAAGGATTTCTTTTTTAAATAAATACATAAATAACTGCTTGTATAAATGAACTTTCACTCATTGCCATTTTCTGTAGACAGTTCGTCTGCCTGAATATCATCACAAACTGTTTCTTTTCTTTTATACGTCTGCTCGCTTGCTTGCTGATTAACAGTCGTTCTTTTCTGTCTAACATTTTGAGACTTTGCGGCGTTTGAGTATTTGTTCTTGCCACTCAGATACCCTGTACATGAGCACACAAAATATATCCCAAAATGCCGAGCATAAAAGCATATTCAAACTGCCCTCCAGGCCGCAGACATCTGTGTTTAAAGCTATTCCACCATTTCATTTAATCTATGTTTGTAAATGGACACGACGGTGTCGCCTATAATAATTACAAAGTAAATTTTTGATAGATTTATTTTTCGGCATGACAATCTGTTTAGGGTTATATTATGCCTAATGCTTCGGGAATCACGTTCAAGTACATTCATATTTACATTTTTGTGTAATTGTGTTGTTGTTGTTGTTGGGTCTTTTTAACGAATACGAATAATTTTGAAACAGCTTTATTTTTAGAGTGTTCGCCAATGATCCAGAAAACCGAGGTTCAATCTCAGGTCGAGTCAAACCAAAGACTCAAAAATTGTACTTGATGCCGCTTTGATTAGCACTCAGCATTATATGGTTAGGATCAAGGGTAAAGTGGAGCAATCCAGGGAAAGAAGTAGTGCCCTCCCCTACCCTTCAGTGTAGTAGCTATTGAGCGCCTTCGGGTCACCCTCGACCAAGGTCGCCAACTTTTTACTTTTATTTTACCGATTGATTGGACCCTAACAGGTAATCCACTCTGAAATGGACCTGGGAGTAATGTTAATGAAGGAGTAATCCACACTTTCCAGATATTCAGAACTCAAGCCTCACCATTAGATGCCGTTTAGTGTCATACCTAGGACACCCCTTGGAGGGACGGGGTCTTCTGTGCAGTGGATATCGTCTGCGCATTCTTGGGCCCTCCTCATCCCCTGACAGGGCGGTACCAAATTTTTATAAAAAGTTAATTTTCCTCTAAATTATATATACCGGGATTTTATTACTTCTATTGAAACGTGATAAAATCAATATTAGGTATTGTTTATTACATCCTTTACAGTAATAAAACTCTGTAACGAAAAATTAAATTCTAATACATTTGTATTAAAATATAATTGCATATATCAAAGATGCGCTTATTTTGAACAGCTACGTATTCATATTTTGGTCACAGAGTTTTAATGTCCAAAGTTTTATGATAAATAATATCTAATGATATCCTTTTGATTTTGTGATGTTCTACTAGAAATAATAAAATACTGGAACCTTAGGTATAGAAAAAAAGGATTTTTTTTTTCTTTTTTATTATTATTACTCCTTTTCGAATTTTTCACAACAGCGTAAGTCGATGTTTTTTCACTGAAGTTTGATTAACGGTAAATCTTCTCAAGTCTCCTGGACTCTTCTCAGTATTCTGGCCGATCTTAATAATGCTATAGTTTGGATGGTCTACACTCTTCCAAATCTTCAAGTTCTTGTGGGGTACCCTTGTGGTGTAATGGTTAAAGAACTGGACTGTGGAATTGTAGAATGTGGATTCGATACTCCAGTCGCGCAATTACGTTCACTTTCAGACAAATACTTTTGGGAAAGGCATGAACCCCCCCCCCCCTTATCCTCCCAGTTATGGGTTTAATAACACCAATTACTATTCTTCTCGAAGAATAGTTTTGGTATTAAATAACCTACAAAGGTAGATATGCCACTAAACAAAGAAACCGAACCAATCTAATCCTTGTCCCAATCCTTTGATGACTTTACGAAGAGCACCAATTACAATTAGTGTCACTTTCATGTTCCACAGTTTTTTTTTAATTCCCTAATAAGATCCAGGTACTTATCTTTCTTATTGCTTTCTTTCAATTTTACTCTTTTGTCAGCGGAAACAGGAAAGTCCACTAATCGGTAGGTTCTTTTTTGTTTTTGTTTTTTTGCTGTTTTTTTTTTTTTTCTTTGGTAGGTTTTGTTTAATTTTTTTACAATCACTTGGTCTGGTCGTCTGGCTGGGATTAGATGATCCGTTTGTATCCCAAAATCCCAGAGGAGTTTGTGCGTCCCGTTCTCCAAAATAGATTCTAGGTTGTGCATATACCATCTGTTTGTATGGTCAAATTGAAATCTCTTGCACGATTCCCAACGATCATGTCTAGTCTTATACTCTTTCAATGCTAGTTTGCTGCATTCGCTTATTATGTGATTGATCATTTTGTCTCTATCATCACATAGCCTATATCTGCTGTTTTGTTGTGTCTTATCTATTCTTGCTTTGATATGATTGGTCCTTATGGCCTTCTTTTGAGCTGCTATTTGAAGAGATTCAGTTTCTCTCTTTAAGTTTCCCTTTCTTTTCCACGTCCACGTTTTCTCCAGTGAGATGTTGCTTGTTTGTCGCTTAAAATGTCCATAGACTTGTTTTTCTTCCCGCGTTTATTTTCTGGTTATTTCCGTTCAGTTGATCCTCGTGTTTTCAGTATTGTTTCTGGTGACTGAAATTACTTTAGAGTTAGCTGATGGTCTTTCACTGGAGTTTGAGTGACAGCAAGTCTCCTCAAGTCTCCAGGACTCTTCTATTATTATTATTATTATTTTGCTTATTTTTAGCACTAAAAGCGTACTTATTTATCGGTGATACTGTATATTAAGCCTTTTTGCTATGATTATCTGATGTGATATCACTGAGTCCAAATCATCAGGCCTACTGTGTGTCATAAATCGACATATCCAGTTTACGCATCGAAAGGATTAAAAATTGAATTTCTTAACTTTTTTTCTGCTGATTACAGGAATAGAAGATAATACCTCATGGCACGTTACCCAAAACTCAAATCACCAAAGTAAAATAGGTAAGATTACGAAGGCTTCTTTATATCTATTAAAAATATAATTAAAAATATATTCTTCAGTACAAATATCTCTCAAACAATTTTATTATTGTTTTATATGCGTGTGTATGTACATATGCGTGTGATCATATATGTGTATGTAAATTTCTTCAATGCATTGTGATTGTAGCCTTTCAGACCAAAATAAGAATTGTACATAATCATTTTTTGTGAATCTCTTCCTAGCTCGCATCTAAATTGGCAATTTTGTTCATTTATTTATAAACAAAAAACATCAATGCTAAAACAACACAAATAGCCCTCTTCACAAATACACGTTACTTGATAGGTTCATAATTATTGTACACGGCTATACGTACAGCAGAGACACATCTGAAATAAAGAGTGTGTCGGGGGCTGTAGGCAAATTTATTCCCAGCATGCATCACAAACTGATAGTCGGTCCGCCGCAAATAAATGAACAATAATGTCAGACAACGTTTCATTTTCCTGTCACCCGGCTGTCCCATATTCAGTGGACAAAGAATTTTGGCAACAGCAACGTATTTTTGGTTCTTATTTCAAATTAACTCTCTTTTTTTTTCAATCCTTTTTCTTCGACATTATTTTCCCAATCCTTTTTCTTCGACATTATTTTCCCAATCCTTTTTCTTCCAGATTTTCTCTCTCTTTTATTTTATTTATTCATCTTTATTTTTTATCGACATTTTTTTGTTTTGAAATGAATTTTCTTTCGCTTCTTTTTATCTAATTCATTCTTCTTCTCAAATACCATAACTTCTCGATCCTTAAGTGCTTTTCCTTATTCTCTCTCTCTCTCTCTCTCTCTCTCTCTCTCTCTCTCTCTCTCTCTCTCTCTCTTCAACAATAATTTTCTTTATTCCTCCTTTTATTTCCTATATTCTAAATTTAATTCCCTTATTATTTCACCCATTCTCTTTTTCAAATGTTTTTTCTGCAGGATCTCTTTCGCAGCTTATTTTCATTTCATTCCACCTCCTTCAAAAACATTTTTCTTGATCATTTTCATATTTCAGATTTTTTCATTTTTTTTTTTTTTTTACTTTGACTTTTTATTCCATTTCTTCGATTAAAATTTCCTTCTGCAGCTTGTGTATTTTTCGAATTTTCTTTGGTTTCATTTGTTAATCTCAATCATTCTCCGTCTCACATATTCGTTCTTCTTTTATTTCCAGATTTTTTCTCACTTTTTCTTTGTACTTTATTCCTTTTTTCATTCATTTTTCTTTTCCTATCTTCTTTTTCCAGAGATTTTTTTTAAAAATCATCACAATATCAAACGAATTCTTTTTATTTATTTTCTTTTCTTTTCTTTTCTTTTCTCCTCTTTCGGAAATTTTTTGCTTTTTTCCTTCATTTTTCTCTTTTCTTATAATTTTTTTTACCCTTTTGTTAAACAATATTAAATTAATTCTTTCTATTTCTTTTTTTTTTTATTTTATTTTGTTTTATCGTTTTTTTCTTTTATTCTTTTTATATATTTTTCTTCTTTGTTTATCTCTCACCTCAACTTGTATTCTTTATGCATCTTTATTTCATTTGTTCATTTTCCTATTTGTATTTTTAAACTTCATTTGTACTTTCTTTCTGCTATTTGCTCATTTCACATTCACCATCTTTTACGTTTCTTTCGTTTTTTATACTTATTTCATTTTCCTCGTCTCTTCATTTTCTCTAATTCTTCTTTTTTTTTCACTGATTAAAATAATGCAAAATATAAGGTAGAAATAATGATGAGACAAAGACCGATACAGCCTGGTTGGTAAGGCTTAGACTACAACGTGTGCATCCTTGAAGTTGGGTTAAACCTCCCCTGCAAAAAAAGGTGTCCTGGAAACTGTAGATTCACCCCTTTATTGCCATTACTTCCAGGTCCACACTGATCAAGAATGGTTGTATGTATTTACCCAATTCTTCTTGGGTCATTAATTCATTTTCCTTCAACAGTAGCCATACGCTAAGCGTGCCTCCATTCCCATTATGGTACAAGTTCTCGTCAATGGGTCGAATAGATCTCTTTGAAAATTATTTATATTTGATAGAAATTCTTAAAACTATATAAATGAGTGTTTGTTTTGGATAGGAATATTTAATAGCATTTAATTATATGAAAACAAATGATATTGCCCTGTCGGCTGGGGCTGTAGAATACACCGACTGCACCTCTGCAGAGGGGTAAGACCCCCCCCCAACGAGTGTCCTGGATATGACACTAAACAGTCTGATGGTGAGGTTCCAACAATGCTGGAGCTTTGGGGAATGTGGAGTGCCCCTTTATTGCCATTGCTCCCAGGTCCACTCTGGAGTGGTAGCACCTGAGATGGCCCTATCTATGGGTTAAATAGAACAGCATACTTATGCTAAACTGGATGGTTTGATTAAACCGAATAGCTTGAAATAAATGTTTTTCACAATTAAACCGTACTTACATTTAAACTGCGTGATTATGCTAAACTGAATTACTTCAAATAGAACTGTTTTTTGACATTAAAACTGTATTTACTCTAAACTGAATTGTTTAACATAGAACTTTTTTGACATTTACCTGAGTTTAAACAAAATCTATACTTATACTAAACTGAATTAGCTGAATTAGAACTGCTTGACTAAACTGAATAGCTCGAAATAGAAATCTTTTTCACAATTAAACTGTACTTAAACTGCGTTCTTATGCTAAACTGAATTATTTGGAATTGAACTGTTTTTGACAATAAAACTGTATTTACGCTAAACTGAATTGTTATATATAACTGCTTGAATAGTTTGAAATAGAAATGTTTTTGACAATTAAACTGTGTACTCATGCTAAACTGAATTGTTTTAAATGGAACAGATTATTTAAATAAAAATGGATTTAGCGTTAAATAACCTACAAAGGTTGGTATGCCATAAAACCCAACAAAACAAAATAAATGATAATTATTATTATTAAACAAGAATTTTCACTTTAAACTATAAAATTGTCCATAAATTGTTGATATTGGTTTGGGCTATTTGGAACCATATAACAATGCACAAATTAGTTTAATGAAATTTCGGCATTAAATAAGCCATAAAATAACAAAAGAACAAAATAAACCATTTAGTGGAGAATTCCCGTGATGTAGTGGCTGACATGCTAGACTGCAACATTACAGTAAGCGAGTTCGAATTCCAGTCACACTATTGCGTTCACTTTCGAACTCTATGGAAAGGTATGCACTTCTACAAGGTTGACTTTGGCTTCAAATAACTCGTGGAGGTTGATAAAACATTAAAAAAGAAACTATAGCAAACTAAACCAAACGCCAATAGATAAGAAAATGGAATTTCAAGAATAAATAACAAATGGAAAACAAAGGAGATTAGTGAATGATTTTAAAAGGAAGAAGGGGAATAAACTTTTACCATTTCTAGGATTAAAACTAAATCTTTGAGCAGCAACGATACAAGAAGAAAAAGTCAGTCAGAAAAAGAAAGGACTGTGGCCTAAATAACGAGGATAATAAAATCGGAAAAGATGATGGGGACACAATGAGAAAAATGAAGTGTAACAAAAATCAAGCAATAAACTTTCCTCCTGAACCTGGAGTGTTCTGTTTTATTAGAGGACATTATGTTTGTTAGGATCCAAGAAAAGAGAGGTGGGAACATTTTGCCTTGACAGACATCGGAACACTACCTCCACCTCCATAAAAATACACACACGTTAATGGATAAGGTAACTGAAATGACACATATACAAATCGCTCACACAAGCAAATGTTATTGTGAATACACACAGCAAAATGAATACTAACTGTAACATTGATGATTTTCATAAGTTTAGAACAAATATGGACGCGCTTAAATTCACCCACTTAGAAATATATACATATACTGACAAATAAACAAAGATATTTTGATATAGGTAAATAGAGAAAAATTGCCAATGTTTGATTATTCATATGACCGAGATATATATATATATATATATATATATACTATCAATCAAGAGTATTTTGCCACCATCAAATTTTTTTCCATCCTAAAAGTGTTATTTTTAATGAAACAAGTCAAGTCCCGCAATGTTTTTATTCATTTTGCTAAATACAATTCTTCCTCAGTAACTTTGACGTTAGTATAACCAGATATCTTCTGAAAAATTGATTTGATGGCGTTTTTCTTCTTGAATAAAACGTTTTCCGAAAGTAACATAATACCATTACTTGAACTCACATTAGACTATATTGTATTGAATTAAGGCTTGCTAGATACACTATCTGTTTTACTTATGCTGAGGAAAATTTCATCAGTCATCAACTTGCATGACACAAATTTGACTTCTCCTAACATCACTGCACAACTGAACCAATGTCATGAAAAAATGTGTCAGCATCCATTGTGAGGATAAGACTCTAAAGCTGGTCGTTAAGACAGAATTGCTGTCAAGAAACCGTTGTTGAGGAAGCAAAACAATGTCAAAAGATTCCAATGGCGTACAAAGACTGGATTATAGAGCAGTGGAATAAAGTCATTTGGACAGAAGAATCAGTTCGAAATCTTTGATTCATATAGGAGGGTCTTTGTGCGACAAAAGGGTTGATGAAAGAGCTGCAATCATCTGAATCACACCAACCGTAAACCATGGAGGAGGCTCTGTTATGGTGTGGGGGAGTTGCCAATTGCAAAGTCGGGATTTGCACCTGGTGAAGAATAAATTGAATCAAACCGACTCTCAGAGCATACTGTAGAAGCACGGGATCCCATCAGGAACGCAGCTTGTGGATCAAAAACTTGTACTCATGTAAGATAATGACCTCAAACATACAGGTAAACCGACCGAAGTACATTAAAAGCAAAGAGTAACAGCACGAGCTTCAACTGATGCCTTGGCAGGTGCAATCAGCGGACTAAAATCCCATTGAACTGGTGTGGAATGAACTTGACCAAAAATTAAGAGCTAAAAGACCCACAAATGCGGCTCACATCTAAACCTAATCCTGGCAACTTTTGCAGGAAAGCTGGCTAGAATTATCTTCAGTCTACCTCCACTCTTTTGATGGAATCTTTGAAACAGTGATAGCAGCCAAAGAGGTCATTTTGACGAATCAAAAGTTTAAGAAATATTTTGTGTTTATTTTGTTTGATGTTTGTTTTTTATTTGTATTTAATGTAGCCCGGGAAGATTCGTATTTAGTATGATAAATAAAACAATTATAGGGCTTAATTTGTTTCATTAAAAATAACACTTTTAGAATGGGAAATTAAAATTTTTGAGGGGGTTGGGGGAAAAGAGCTTTGACTAGTTGTGTGTGTGTATCTCTGTGTGTGTGTGTTGTCATCTTAGCAAATTGAGGAATGATATTAAACTGGTCCTCGTGGTATTAGAGAAGTGAAAAAAAATGAAAAATATCTGATCTCTCAGCCCAAAACCGGCTTATATGTTTTAATGGTGCTGATGTGTTCGTTAAAAAAAACTAAAAAAAACGTTTATTTGTTGTCGATTATGATGTTTTAAGGAGTAAAATAGAAGAGAAGTTAACTACGGTAAACACTCTAAAACTTTTGGAAGAGTTAGGAACATCGAAAGATAACACATGTAAAATTGAATAAGCTTCAAGAATCTAGAGTCGATTAAAAAGTGACAACACTTTTGATTGATTGATTGATTGATTGATTTTGGTGGCATGTCAACCCATCGAGGATTATTCTATGTCTAGGGGTGTGGGTATCACGTTCATTGAATTCTATATTTACATTTTTGGTATAGTTGTTTCTTATGTGTTTTTTTATACATGGTCCTATCGAATACGAATAATTTTTAAGCAGATTTATTTATAGATGGGACTCTAATAGATACTACCACTCCGAATCAGAGTGGACTCGAGAATAATAGAATGAAGGGGTAGTCTGCACTCAACGGATCTCCCAAACGTCTCACCTTCAGAGCTAGTTTAATGTAACACTCAGGACAACCCTTTGGGGTAAGGTCATGCCTCCCAAAAGGGGAGGCAGTCAGCGTATTCTTAGTCCCACCGATAGGGGGAAATTTATATTACCTTTGGCAGCATGTTAGTTGTGGATTTCTAAACAGGATGTAAACCTGTGTAAACAAGGGAAAGCGGAAATTAATCACGTAAATTAGCCGGAAGGAAATGTATGGGCGTCCTAAGAATATAATGACTAAAGTTTTAACCCCCAGAGAACATGTGGTCTGTCAGTAGAATCGGGCAGTCAGAGCAGGAGCCGCCTTGGCCGGTGGCTGTTAGGGACAGTAGCCAGGCGTTGAGAAGTGGCCCTGATCAACCCTGTCAAAGAAGTACTGTGGGGCTCTGAATATAGATCTATCACAACCTGGTGTAAATATGAATATATCGTTCCCAACGCGGAGTCAATGATAGCAGTTGTCCGCCAGTCTCTCTCTCTCTCTCTCTCTCTCTCTCTCTCTCTCTCTCTCTCTCTCTCTCTCTCTCTCTCTCTTACATGTAACCATTTTGACCCTTTTGTGATTATAAAGGAAAGCGTTATGCCCCTTCATTGATATATAACATTTATTCAGTGTTGCAGTCGAATTCTGATTTTTTTACTTTTTATCACCCATTTAAATCTTTTCACTTTAAATTTGCAATGAAAAGTCCTTAGGCCGTAAAGTTTATATTATGACGTCATAACTGTTATTGATGACATTTTTTACTAATGGGATCCAAGCACGGCAACATCAATGAAAGAAGTGTAAGGGGGACTATGTTGAAAAATAAACCTCATTTGGTCACATTCCATAAGAGTATCTTGGTCAGTCTATGAACTTTTCGGATGACTCTCGCTTATGAACGCCATTCCTAAGAATATCAATACCCATTAAATATTCATATATAATTCCCTTTCTATATGTCTGTATGTCAGTCCCTCATTTTCTTTTACTGTCTCACTTTCAGCGCGATATTAGTGTTTATTGAATAAAGGTCATGCCAGTGCATCTTCTTCAATTTATACTGCTATTTCAATAATTTTTTTCAAAGTGAAAAATGTGATGGCCGTCGTGTCGAAGAGTTAGTATTACAGAGGGAGAAAGAATTACCCCTCGCAACAGAGCCATCAGTCAATCGGAATAAAGAATGGAGATGCAGCGTGACTTCGGGATCGGAAAGCAAAAAAGAAAAGTCGGTCTATAATATCAGTGAGTGATACAAAATGGCAGCAGATGAAGTGTGGGGGACAGTGGGAATTTGTGTGTGACACCCGGGCAGGGCTGTGACAACTTGACTGCGATTAATGATAATGGCTATGGGGAAAAGGTGGGGATGGGATAGAAGTGTAGGGTGTATTTTTCAATTGACGCACTTCAATCTGATGACCATTTCACCATACCCGGTGCTTCGTCTTCATCAACTCCTTCAGCCAAATCACAATTTTCTTTCCCTCTTCCGTTTCTGCTTAATTATTATTATTAGCAAAAACAGAAGAGTGAATGGATGCGATTGCGCAAAGCATAATCACTCACGCACAAATACATGCACGCCAAGCTATCTGCAAATAATAATAATAATAATAATAATAATAATAATAATAATAATAATAAGAAGAAGAAGAAGAAGAAGAAGAAGAAGAAGAAGAAGAAGAAGAAGAAGAAGAAGAAGAAGAAGAAGAAAGTTCATCACGGAGCTAGAGGGTGGATTTGACTGCAGAAGGAAAAACGTTGGCAAAGGTGAAAATCCAGAGAGGTATCTTCCAAGGAGATACGTTTTCGCCATTACTATTTATAATAGTGATTATACCACTCAATCACATATTTGCAAGAAAAAATCAACCATCTAATGTACGTGGATGACATCAAGCTGCTTGCAAAAAAAAAAAGAATTGGAGACTCTAATACAAACAATAATAATAATATCCAGTCAGAATGGAATTTGGCGTAGAAAATGTTCTATGCTAATGAGAAGCAGAAAAAGACAAATAACAGGAGGAATAGAACTGACAAATCAAGAAAGAATCAGAATGCTTGGAGAAAAAGAAAACTTACGAGTACTTAGGAATATTAGATGCAGATAGCATCAAACAAGCAGAGATGAAAGGAAAAAATTTGAAGATTCTCGGAGCCATTCTTGAAATGGACGAAGGAAGATCTTCAACAAATGGACCAAAGGACAAAAAAGCAAATGGCAATGCATAAGGCCTCTCATCCGGGGGATAACGTAGACAAACTATACGTGTTAAGTAAAGAAGGAGGAAGAACATTCACTAGTATTGAAAATAGCATCGATCCATCAACATGAGGACACGAAAACTATATAAAAAAGGGCAAAAAATATTAATTAAAGCGACTAGAAACAGTAGAGGCAAAATCAAAGATCAACAGAACAACAGTAACAAGGAAACAGAAATGGGAAGAAAAACAACTCAAAGGATAGTTCGAGCAACAAACAAACGAAATCTCACACTACAAGTCCTGTACATGGCTAAGAAAGAGAAACTTTAAGACACAATAGAATAGCAAATGATTGTTATGTTGCGATAGAGATGAAACGATTAATCACATAAGAAGCGAATGCAGCAAATTAGCGCAAAATGTGTATAAGACTTGATACGACTGGGTGGGGAAGATAATCCTCTGGAAATTGTGTAAGAAACTGAAATTTAACCATACTGCCAAATGGTATTTGCACAAACAATAATCTATCCTGGAGAATGAGATGCATAAAATTCCCAGGGATATTGAAATACAAACAGATCACCTAATCCTGGCCAGACAACCAGAACTTGTAATAATTCACAAAAAAGAGAAACTGTCGGCTAGTGGATTTTGCCATTCCAGCGGACCATAGAGTAAAAATAAAAGAAAAAAGAACGACAAATACTTAGACCTTGCCAGAGAACTGAAAAAGCTATAAAACAGGAAATTGACAATGATACAAACTGTAATTGATGCACTCAAAGACTTAGTAAAGGGACTGCAAGAGCTGAAAATCAGAGAGCAAAGCAGGGACCATCTAAGCTACAGCATTGTTAAAATCGGTCACAATATTGAGAAGAGTCTGGGAGACTTGAGGAGACTTTCTATCACTCAGATCCCTGTGAAAGTCCTTCAGCTGACGCTGGTATTAATGACTCGCAAATAATAATAATAATAATAATAATAATAATAATAATAATAATAATAATAATGAAGTATTAACTATATCTCGACGAAAAACATCACTGAATTAAAGGAACTAATATATGCAGGAGCGAAATTAGTTTGTGAAAAAATTTGGTTTCCCTTAAAGAACACAAATAGAAAATCAAAACCTGGATGGGAAATTCGACTGGAAACGCAGAGAAGAAATCTACGACAACAAGCAAAAATGATAAAACAAAGTCAAAACGCTGGAACATATTGGGACAAAAAGGAAAAAGTAACACCAGAAAAAATGACAATACAATCGAGGACAATACAGGATCGAGGACAATACAGATCGATTCACACTGAACAACATTAAAAAATTTCAAATTGGAAAACGCCAGGCCATGATGTCATTCATGGATTCTGGTTCAAAAGTTCACCTCCATCTATTACAGACTAGCTCTCGAAATGAACAGATGCCTTAATATGTACAAGATATCAGATGACCTCACAAACTTTATCGAGAAAAACATGAAAACCTGGAGAGTGAAATTGACAACAGAAAGGAAAACTTGGGCGGAGCGAAGTTCCAAAGAGCTATATTCCAGAGAAATGTACTATCATCATTACTATTTGTAATGGTGATGATGCCACTCAACCAGTACAATTGAAAGGAAAAGGAAAGAAGGATAAGTACCTGGACCTTGCTGGGGAAATGAGAAAAAAAATGTTGAACATGAAAGTAATGGTTATACCAATTGAAATACATAATACAGTTACCAAAGGATTGATACGGAGACTGTAGGACTCGGTTATAAGAAGTCGAGTGGAGACCATCCAAACTACTGCATTATTGAGATTGGCCAGAATACTGAGAGAAGTCCTGAAGACTTGAGGAGACTTGCTGTTAATCAAACTCCAGTAAAAGGCCATCAGACAAGTAGAATTAGCAGCGAGTGGACAAACTTTGGCAGAATTAAAAACCCAAAGTGGCACCTTCCACAGAGTCTCACTATCGTGATTTGTTATAATAATGATGTTATCAAATTATATAATTAGGATATGCACCGGGAAAAACAAATTTAAAAAACACAGGAAAAGATAAACTACCTTATGTATATGGATGTTATCAAGCTATTTTCAAAAAAGGAAAAAAACTGTAGATCCTGATACAAAAAAAATTACCGCCAGGATAGAGGAAAGGAATTTAGTATTAAAAATGTGCCATACTCGTAAAAGGGAAAGAAGAAAAACAACGAAATGAGTAGAACTACCAAATCAGGAAAGCTTCAGAACAGTTGGAGAGAAGGAAATTAGAATATTGGAAGTTAACACTGAAAGATACCTCAGAATAACAAAAAGAGTACCTCAGAATATTGGAAGAGAACGCTAAAAGAGTACCCCAGAAGAACAAAAAGAGTGCCTCATAATATTGGAAGCGAACACGAAAAGTGTATATCAGAAAAACAAAACAAGTACCCCAGAATATTGGTTTGGTTTGATTTGTTGGATTTTATGGCATATCAACCTTTGTAGGTTATTTAACGCCAAATCCATTTTTATGTAAATAATCAGTTCTATCTAAAACAATTCAGTTTAGCATAAGTACACAGTTTAATTATCAGAAACATTTCTATTTCAAATAATTCAGTTTAGCATAAGCATGCAGGTTAAATGTCAGTTCCGTTTAATTGTCAAAAACATTTCTATTTCAAGTTATTCATTTTAATCAAACAATTCAGTTTAGCATAAGTATGCCGTTTGTTCTATTTAACCCATAGATAGGGCCCTATCAGTTGCTACCACGCCGGGCCAGAGTGGACCTGGGAGCAATGGCAATGAAGGGGTGCTCCGTATTCCCCAAAGTCCCAACATTACTGGGACCTCACCATCAGACTGTTTAATGTCATATCAGGACACGCGTTGAGGTGGGGGTCTTACCCCTCTGCAGACGTGCAGTCTGTGTATTCTACAACCCTAGCCGACTGGGCAAACAGAATATTGGAAGTGAACACTAAAAAAGTATCGCAGAAGAACAAAAAAAAATTTGAGTCCAAACTCTACAAAAGAAATGTCATCAAAGAAATAAACACCTGGGCATTTTCCATTGTAATCGGTTCTGTACAATAAAGACCAATTATATTAAAACGAAAATTGATAATAATCAACTGAATAGAAATTGTAGGTTAAGTGGTGTAAAGAGATGAAACGGTTAATCACAATAAATGAATGCTGCAAACTGGTACAAAAGAAATACAAAACTAGGTAAGTCTAAGTGAAAATAATGAACCACTGTAAATTGTGCAAGAGAAATTTGATCATACTAACTAATGGTGTATTCACAAAATAGAATATATTCTAAAAAATTCTGTGATTTTATAATACAAATGGATCAGCACATCTCGACCAGAAGACCAAAGATGGTGTTAACAAGAAAAAATAACTTGTCACCGAGTGGATTTTCCTGTTCCAGTGGACAAGAGAGTAAAAATGAAAGAAAGCAAAGAAATTCAATCTTTCCATGAAGAAGGAAAAGCTAAGGAAGATGAAGGTTACGATGAGACCAATGGGAGTTCGTGAAACGATTCCCAACGGTTCGTAAAATAGACTGAAGGAATTAAAGGAGAATCAAGACCATACAGACCACATCAATGCCAAAATCACCTTAAATACATAGAATAATTCTGTATATCTGAGGAGACTTTCTGTCACTCAGACTCCAGTGAAAAATAGCAGTTAAAATTAGTGAGAAAAACTCACCAGGAATGAAATGATAAAAATCTTATATATAAAATACAAGGTAACTTTATATATATATATATATATATATATATATATATATATATATATATATATATGGAGAAAATTGAAAAACAATGTAATCCAAGTGATGAATTTATTACGAAGAAAATTCGATGTTAAAAAATTTCGGTTTTAATGAACTTTTAATAAATTCCTGATGAAGGTTCATTAAAACCGAAACGTTTTAACGTTGACTTTCCTTCGTAATAAATCCATCACTTTTGCTTTAATTTATTTTTCAATTTTCTCCATATTGTCTGATTTCTTTCCATTATTTACTTTCATATATATATATATATATATATTACGAAGATGCAATATGTTGGAAAAGTGCGAATGTCTTCGTAGATCACTAAAATTGACAGTGCCACTCATTTGTCTGGTTATTTACAACAAACAATCAGAGGCCCGTATGATTGGTCTATAATTGTTTAAATGAATAAATAGTCCATTTTTTTTATTCTTTTCTTTTCTATCCTTTTGCGTAAAATGCAGGACTTATCGGAAACTGATCATCTTTGATAGCTTGGTGAGGAGAGTATGATTCTGTAAGACCCGAAACTCCATAATGAGCCAAGCAAAACACATCACTGACGATACCCTCCGGTGACAAATGTAGTAAGGCGTATATTTAAAGTATATATATATAAGTAACATTAGGAATAAAATCCGACAAAAGAAAAAGAAGACCGTTCAAAAAATCAAATAGCTTCGTCTGTGTGTGTGTGTGTGTGTGTGTGTGTGTGTGTGTGTGTGTGTGTGTGTGTGTGTGTGTCATTTAGCAGAAGATCTAGAGAACGATCACCAAGATTCTGGTGTTAATCAATATGCGGTTAGTATCATGATAGTTGGTGCGCTGACACGTTGTGCTTCACTCCGTGTTTGATTTAAATGCTGCACAGATTCAAGAACATGCGTAAAGAGGTCAAACTGAGCCATGTAGTCCCCGAAGCGACTAAAAACTTTTCAGACGAACTCGGTATCCCACCGTTAAGTGATCTGTCACCATCGCGAACTCGGCAAAAGCCGAATTGTGCGTCTTGTTACTGAAATATTGCAAAACTTTTGACTCACCTTTTTGATTCAATGCTTTATAACCAATAGTATTTTATACTATTTCTAACAACCCTTTTAAGCCTAATATTCCTAAGATATTTTTGGCAAAAACCTGCATTTCCCTTTTCGTCCTCAAAGAAGCGTTACATTTTATGGTGTTCAGTTCTGATTTACTTTCTTTCATTCTCTTTGAAACTGCGTCTTACCGCCAGCTCTTTCATTCAGGATTTTTCTGAAAGGCATTTTCGGTACGATCACGTTTTTAATCAACATCACCCCCGGTGTTTTCTTGACACAAGCCTGACAGAAGACCAATAGTGTTACAAAAATAATCATTGCATTGTACATGCAGTAAGATATAACAAAATCATTATACTGGTCCTATTTCCTCTTTTACAATAGACGATTGTGCCTGCAGACTGCAAATTGCTTTTGTATCAAAACTTGTGTTCCATATTTTTTACAAACAATATTGCTACAAACTTCTTGCAAAATATCACCAATTCGATCAGTTTTTTTCTCTTTCTCACTTCCGATAAGATCACAGTAAAGCATTAATGAACTCATGTTTTTGTCTTCAGCTTCCTGACTGGGTTTTTTATAAATGGTCAGAGATTGAAAACGTTTTCTCGTTGATCAAATGATTTTTATGGCATGTCAATTCTTCAAGCATTATTTTATGCTAAGAGGTGAGAGAATAACGTTCATGTTTACATTTTTTGCGTCATTGCTTTTTAAAAAGTTTCTTTTGCACACGTTCCTATCGGATATGAATAATATTTATACAGATCTGTGATCCATAGATGGGACCCTAGCAAGTACTACCACCCCAGGTCAGAGCGGACATGGAAGTAATAGCAATGACGAGGTACTCTACACTCCTCAGATCGACACTACCAGATGATTATTAATTAGATACTCCTTTTTGAAGATACAGACAGCGTATTCTAAGTTCCACCAACACGGTGATATGACAAGGTTGAATTAATACGTGATTAGTTTATATGTGATTCCTTAATGTTGTCACTTGATCTGACTGATGATGAAAAAGTATCAAACACATATTTTTCATTACTCCCACTTTATTTAGATATTAATCAATTAAGAGCGTTTTATGTCAGCGGAGTTTTTGTTTTTTATTGTCATTAGAAAAGGAAGAGAAGATCTTTAGCCATTCTCAGCAATGATGACCCAGAAGTTACCAAAGCCTGGCTAACTCTCGCTCTACTAAAACGCGTTTGTTCAATTCGGTGTTTCTCAAATCTCTAGCTCATTTCCAGTCTCTCTTACCACGTGACAATCTATCAACCATTCTGTATCCAGCCTTTGATTGCCTATATCATTTTCAATTCCCTTACTGGAAAGATGATCCCTGACATCAAGCCTATCAATCACCGCCTCCGCTATCCCTACGACTCTATACAGGTGTTGAACTCATGGTCATATCTGTTATTGTTGAATCGGCTCATTACATCACATTAGGCCTGAATGTGGACTTCTAAACTATCAAGTGCGGCCTTATCGAAGGAACAATTCAAATTTCACACTGCCACTTTCGGACATGATATCTCAAAGCTTTTTCGGAAAAAATAATCTCAAAATGTCATTGACAGGTTCGTAAATTGACTTTTTAGAACAATGCCAATGTGTAAACAGTTTATTTGTCATATTTTCTGAGATGAAGCTTGATAATTTTTAGCACTTAGAGTATTCGGATTATTGTCTTCATCTTCATTGTTAAACTCACAATGTTTCGGCCGATGCGTCCTTCGATCTTCTTTAGGTGTTTTATGTCAAACGCAGGAGCTCACACTGAACTTCGAACCGAACTCTTTATTTAATTCAAAGGTGTAGATTGTTCTAATGACAGAGTACAAGTGTTAAGCTATCGTAATAGAGATTGAACCTGCAACCTCAAAATGATTTGACTGGGAAGAATTTTTCATCCACATGCCTATATCTATTGCGTCATGTTTCGTGCTGGACAATTCAGAATGAATTTTTACGACTTAAAAACTTAATGTCTCCCTCCATCAACCCATGAGATACTACTCATTACTATTTTGTACGATTTTTTACTCTGACTTCAGTTGCAATTTTTTTCTCATCGAGCCTTTTTGATTATTGGTACTCATATCATATTTATCTCTATACTTGGTTTGCTCAACAAGTCACAGAAGTCCAATATATACGCTGCTTCTTTAAGACCTCTTATCCTTCAATGTTCTTCTCTAAATAATTCTAACTTTTTGCCATAAGAGCAGATTGATTTCCCTTTTCTTTGAACATATGTTCAGCCAAACTAACTTTTCGAACTCACCTCGACATACTGCTTTTCGATGTTCCTCTAGCCTTACTTTTAGTTAGCGGCTTATCTCACCTTTGTATACTTGTCCAAAACTGCGTGGGATGGAATACATGCAATTCTTGGTCCTGTCGTATACTGTTGGTGTTTATATCGGAAGAGATATTTTCGAAGAGTCGTCCCACTCCTGAATATTGTTTTGATATTATATGGACTACATATCTTTCGAATCTTTAATGTCTCAAATACAATGTACTAAAATACAAACTTTTAGAATTCATAAACGAAAAAGTTACCAAAACAATTCCAATGACAACTTTTCCATTAATAATCTATTACATAGATATATTATTTTACCCAATAATTCGACTAAACACATAAAAAAAATCTAATTAACCTTGGAATCCAGACAGTTATCAAATATTTTTAAATAATTAGGAACGTAATCATTGATAAGAAGAACAAGAATCATATGAAATCTGAAGTTATTATACACTCGATCGGGTTTACAGGTTGTGATTAAAACTACATTGATGAAAGTTCAAGATCGACCAAGTGATTTATCTATGAACACATCTGAGATTTCAAAATCGCTGACGACAGAAACACATGAGTAAGATATAATTTAGAAAGCAAACATAATTTTAATTCTAAAGATTCTTAAATATTAGTTAATATACATAATAAGCAACACAGAAAGATTGTTGAATTTCGCATTATTTCTAATTATAATACTCTCAAGCAAAGGCTAGATTTTTACTTGTTTTTTGTTGGTTTTTTTTTTTTGTTTGTTTCTTTTTAGTTTTTTTAGTGGGTTATAGAGGGGAAGGTTCAACTCATCTCTTTATATAGTTAAATTAGTTTTATATGATTACAATATTCTTAATTCAAATTAGTTTTTATCAATCATTAATCAATTATACTCTCTATTAATAGTTTCAATATGATTTCTTATGAAAATATTTCCTAAACCTGATTTTTATTGCAAACAAAATAAAAATAATCTTATTTGATAAAAAATAAGGATAAAAAATAACAATGTTTTTTTTTTTCGAATGAAAATTTCCAAAGTTTTTTCTCAACTAAACACGAAGACGTTATTTTTGAGATTTTATTAAAATTCGTAATTTGTATATTTCTTTTAACTCTATAGCAACTACATAATCCTTTTATGAAAAGAATTTCGAACTCCATCACATTTTAAAACAGAATGCTATTAACGAAAATAGAATATTATCATTTTTTGGTTTTCATTTTTCATTTAAAAATTATTTGTGGGTGATACATTGCATTTCATCATCACCCTTGATACTGATTTAACAAACATAGAAAGGTGAAACGTGAACGTTTTATCATATATGAATAAATACATACTCTAAATATTTTGTTTATAATTTATACACAAATACATATATATATATATATATACAATTTTTACTTTTATACCTATTCTATAATTCTGACAGTGTGAAAAAACATCCAGATGATAGAGTTTTTTAAATAGATAATTCTTCACAAACTGATATCTTGGGGAAAAAATTCCATAAAAAAAAGAAATGACTAAAAAATTTGTGCTGCTTGAAAAATAATCAACCAATATCGCAATGCCAAGTTAAAAGAAAAAATACCTACAGAATACCTTAAGCTAAAACACACGTGCGTTCAATACACAAATTAGAAGAAAATGTGAATCGTAAATATATATATATATATATATATATATATATATATATATATATATATATATATATATATATAAGCATTCAATTATACGCTCATGTGTTATTTGATAAGCATTATTTTCATGGTTGATATTTTCCGGTTTGTCCAAAGAAAAATCTCATTTTTAAGATTTATACAGATATTTACATGCACATAATCGCTTGTAAAATCACACAGACATCTTAACCCGGTTTCATGGACACAAAATCTAAATATGACATTAAATGCAAAATATACTCTTTCTCACTTTGCACTGCCAAAATTACTTACATATAAATTCAAATAACTCTACCTGCGTGCGACAGAAAAAACACACACATTGTCTTAATTATATACGAACACACATAAAGCTGGATATTCAGTCATAGTATAATGTTCCTGAAGTTAATATCGTAGATCATCACTGAGTTCGATCCTCAGTAACAGCTGCATATTTGCAGCCTTGTGCTCAAAGTAAGCTACGTTTAATTTTTTAGGACTTAAAAGAATAGACAGCAAAGTTCATTGGCTCTAAAGTTTATATGATGATTTCATATCTATAATTGACGTTTTCGACCAGTGAGGTCCAAACACGGCGACACTGATGGAAGAAGTGTATGAACCGTAAGGATGTGTAAGTTGAAAAATGAAGTTCATTTGATCACATTCTATGAGGGTATCTTTGTCAGCCTATGAACTTTTCATCCGACCCTCATACAGTCAAGCGGTGCTGAATGTAACTGATTCTCACCTGAACACCAAAGTTGAGTATCGATGAGCTCCATACGTAAACGGATGACCCCCTAGTGGGTACTGTAAGTAATTTGAAGTCTGTGTGATTAACTAAGTAAATAATGCACACACTGTGCTACTTCCACCAATAATAATACTTACAATTATATCCTACGTCGTCAAAAAAGTACCCAATAATATATAGTGTTTCCCGGGAAGATAAGTCACTATCTTCTGTGTCACATTAAAACGCTTGCCGTTTTCATCCAAGAAAGAAATAAGCTTCAAAAGAATTATTCTAACCCCAACTGAGAAACTGGCAAATTTTTAGCAAATTTTATTTTTATTCAGTCATTTGAGCCCTTGTAAAATATGCAATATTTATAGAAAATAAGTTGACGGTATATTAGCTGGTTCCTATACGCACAATATGCTTACATAACTATGCAATAACTGATATATACTTTCATACACAGACATTGGTGTATTTATTATACACATCTCTGCTGTATTATCATGTAACATACATTCAAACACATTCAAACACATTCGCAAAACATGAAGAAAATTACTCTCATATTATTTTACATACGCACTCCAAACTGTGTAATTTACAAAGCGCTTTGCTTTGATATGGCACAAGGCCGAATGAATGGGGCGCCTAATGAGACTCGAACTCATGCACTCCAAATTATCCCCTCCTAAGCAGACTTACTCTGACGAGATGACGACCATTATTTTCGGACTGTTTCTCTCTGACAAGGGCATCTACCTCCTCTACATTACCCGCCATCTTCCGACACCCTAAAATTTTATTATCCAGCAAAATAACAATTCCAAACACAGCGTTCGGTGCGGAACAAGATTTGAAAAGTAAATAACAGCGAATTATGAGGACATTTATGGTTATAAATTGGCAGGTAATGCTTGGTAAAACGACATTTCTTGCCGGGGAAAAGGGTTCTTATGCAGACGACAGCGACGGCCATTGTTAATAACTCTCAACTTCTCATGAATATCGGATGAGAAAGGAAACAAAAATGATGGGAGGGGTAAGTTGAGAGTGAGATAAGATGTTCTAGAAAGAAGAAGAGAAGGTAACATTGGGCAGTTAGAGAACGGACAAGGCAGTTCTGTTTTAAGAAAGAGAGAATAAAAACGAAGTATTGAAATTTTATCATAGAAAAAAAAGAATATTATAATGATCGTAGCAAAAGTATAAAAACATTATGTCTATGGAATGAAAAAGAAGATTGAATGAGAAATAAAAAAGCAACGTTGGTCGTGATAGTTTTGATGGTAATAGTAAAAGAAAAGAGAAAAAATAATTATGATAAGAAGAAAGAAAGAAAGAAAGAAAGAAAGAAAGAAAGAAAGAAAGAAAGAAATCACGATAAGAAGAAAGCAAAGAGAGAATAAGTTAGAAGGAAAAACAAAAGGAAAAACAAATGACTTGGAGAGAAGTAAAAAAAGAATAAATAAGTTGAAAGAAAGAAAGAAAGAAAGAAAGAAAGAAAGAAAGAAAGAAAGAAAGAAAGAAAGAAATCACGATAAGAAGAAAGCAAAGAGAGAATAAGTTAGAAGGAAAAACAAAAGGAAAAACAAATGACTTGGAGAGAAGTAAAAAAAGAATAAATAAGTTGAAAGAAAGAAAGAAAGAAATCACGATAAGAAGAAAGCAAAGAGAGAATAAGTTAGAAGGAAAAAGAAAAGGAAAAACAAATGACTTGGAGAGAAGTAAAAAAAGAATAAATAAGTTGAAAGAAAGAAAGAAAGAAAGAAAGAAAGAAAGAAAGAAAGAAAGAAAGAAAGAAAGAAAGAAATCACGATAAGAAGAAAGCAAAGAGAGAATAAGTTAGAAGGAAAAAGAAAAGGAAAAACAAATGACTTGGAGAGAAGTAAAAAAAGAATAAATCAGTTGAAAGAAAGAAGGAAAGAAAGAAAGAAAGAAAGAAAGAAAGAAAGAAAGAAAGAAAGAAATCACGATAAGAAGAAAGCAAAGAGAGAATAAGTTAGAAGGAAAAACAAAAGGAAAAACAAATGACTTGGAGAGAAGTAAAAAAAGAATAAATCAGTTGAAAGAAAGAAAGAAAGAAAGAAAGAAAGAAAGAAAGAAAGAAAGAAATCACGATAAGAAGAAAGCAAAGAGAGAATAAGTTAGAAGGAAAAACAAAAGGAAAAACAAATGACTTGGAGAGAAGTAAAAAAAGTTGAAAGAAAGAAAGAAAGAAAGATTAAGTAGAGCAGCAGATATCACTGATTTGAATTTTACTGAAATGATTTTAAGAGAAAGGAAATTAAATATTTTCATATATTTATTGTAGATCAAGTAATGGTTTGTGTTACCTTAGCAACTGAATTTCTCATTACTCTGCAATGAAACTAAGTATGTGTGTAGGGAAGGGTGTCGAAGTGTATGTAAAATTGTATGTGTGTGTGCATGATTATACTACGATAGATTAATTTGCATGATCGGTCACACACACACACACACACACACACATATATATATATATATATATATGATTTGCCAACGAATAGTTTGTTGGTAACATTTTGAACCATCCTGAGCTCATTTGGTTCCACACACTTAAAGGATTTCAACCATTCCTCACAAACTAATAGTTCTATTTGCAAACAGTTAAATAATTATTCTTTTCTTTTCTACTCTCTGATGTGCACTAGTAGGTGCTATCTCTCCGGGTGAGAGTGGGCCATAGAGCAATGGCAATGAAGGTATTCCACATACCTTCAGGACTGGATCTTCATCATCAGATGCAGATAGTGTCATACCCAGGACACTAGTTCTATTTCACCTGACAGGTACTACCACTCCGGGTCAGACTGAATCTGAAAGTATGGCAATGAAGGGTACTCCACATTTCCCAAAGCTCCAGGACTGGAACCACACCATCAGATTCAGTTTAGTGTCATACCCAGAATACTTGTTGACGGCAAGTTTTAACTCGCTACAGAAATGCAGCCGGTCTATTCTACACCCCCAGCCGATTGGGTTATAGTTTAAAAGAGAAAAATCTTCTGAGTGAAACGTTTACGTTAAAATATCGCTCTTATTTGCCATACGAAAAGGCTATCAATGTGTCTCAATATATTTACAAAAGTCACAGTGTATCTACAGCCAATTATTGGTTGACTAGCTACAAATTTTAACAACGCCATAATTTTCAATAAAGTTAAAAACAAATATGTGAAAATCTTAAAGAACATTGGATTGTAAATTATTCCATGTCTATCTACATTATGGTAAGGTTGGAAATAATCAGAAATACGCCCGAAGCAAAAAAAAAATAAAGGTTTTTTTTTAATGTGGGAGGGGAATTATTTTTTGATCTTATTAATAAACTGATAAGGCTGATAATCTACGCAAATTGTTCATGGGAATCGACCTAAAATTGATAATGGTGAGGCTATAGTTCTGAAAATCTAAGGAATGTGGAGGACTCCTTTGTTGCTGTTACTCTCAGGTCCACTCTGACCCGGAGTGGTAGTACCTGTTAGGGTCACGTCTAGGAGACAAGTAGATCTATTAAAATTATTGAAAATCAAAATTAAAAAATTTTCGTATTCGATAGAACCAGGAGCATTAAAAAACTCATAAAAACAGTCAAAGAATGTAAATATGAACGTACAATAGTAAATATGAATGTACGATGTAAACGCGATTCCCAAAACCTCAAGGCATAAAATAACCCTAGACAAATTGACAAATTGTCGTTAAAATAAACCAAGTAATCGATCAAACGAACCCACTAACGCGAAAACTTAGAAAATGTTAATAGATGAAAGAGTAAATATATCGTGAGTAGACAAAAATTAGGATTGATGAAAAAACTCGGAAATATAAATAAAAAGGAAAGAAATGTATTTATAAATGAAACTTATAGTAAAATATACAATAAGTGGACTTGGAAATAAGAGGAGGAGTGGAGACCGTTCAAACTACTACATTACTGAGAACAGCCAGAATACTGAGAAGAGTCATGTAAACTTGAAGAGACTTGCTGTCACTCAAACTCCAGTGAAACCCCATCAGCTAAAACTGATGTGAAAAACTCTCAAGGAGTAAATAATAATAATAATAATGATAATAATAATAATAGACCCAACAGAATAGTATTAGAGATTAGGCGGAGAAAGAGATGAAACACTAAATCATTTCGTCCGTGAATGCAGCAAACTGGCAGAGTCAGTCTTGTATGATTGACACAACTGCGTAGGAAAGTTGATCAACTAAGAATTGTTCAAAATATTAAAAATTGATCATACTACCAAACGGTATTGTCACAAACTAGCATCCATCCCAGAGAATGGAATATTGTGATAAATGGTCGACTAATATCAGGGATTTGCCTTTTAATGAGATGGAAACATCTTGATTAAAACATATGAACTCTATTTTATCTGAGTTTTTTCTGAGTTCACCAATGCCACTTATAATCTATCCCAGACTATGCAACAGAGATTAGGATTGTGCTGGTGTCTTTGCAAGAAGCGCTAGATCATATATGTAGGCAATAATACAATGGTTATTTTACAGTTTGAAGAAATACGTAGAAAGTTGATTAGTAATGTTTAATTAAACGAGAATATTTTGTTTTAGTTGGAAAAACAACTTGTTTAATTCATTTTTATTCTATTTCTATATTTTTTTATATTGGACTTTAAAACATTAACAATATACGCTTAATAACGTCTTGTAGCTTTCCATTGATTATTATATATGGAGGTCTCATGAGATCTCTCTCTTTTGGCGATGAAGAAAGAAATGTATGCTAAGACCTTCTGGTTGACCTAATAAGTAACATAGCTCGACATCAAATTGTTTCAATGGAATTGGTGACCCTATTTTCAATGCCGGACAAGGCTGTTTGCATTTCACTATATGCTGAGGTTCCTAGGAAAGGCCAAAAATCCTTGTGTTCTCCTCCCCGGGCAAATAGTAGAACAGGCTGTATTATTTAGACTAGGTATTGCAACTAATCTCATTGAAGGAAAAATGAATTCGAGTAGCTTTAATCCGCATTAAAATTGACCTTGTGTCATATTCTAACCGTAACGGAGGGGTTTGGTAAATAGATACATCAAATTGTTTGACTATCTACAGAGGACAGATAAACAAACTCTTCCAAATTACTCCTGTGTATGCATGTGCGTGTGCGTGTGCGTGCATGCGTGTGCGTGCGTGCGCGCACGCTCATTGGAAAGATTTCGTACGAGAACAAATAGCATCTGATGTTATCATCTTTTTGTACTAAAGTCTTTCTTTTCCCCAACAACACATTACCAAAATGGCGGAGGCTGAGAACAAAAGCGAGACTTTTTTTTTTCTCACAATAAAAAATGTCGTCTCAAGTATTAGAAGGATTGATTGATAAGTTTTTCAGATTTTTCGCTTTGCAACCAAGGCTTCTTCGTCTACGAAAAGCAATTAGGTTCCTGGACGTTTGCACTACTCATTTTCTTGTGTCAACGCACGGGAAAAGAGGAGGTCGTCTGCCATATTGGAATTCTCCTCCCGATTAATGTGTTATGAAAAGTCCAAAGCTGAGCGTCAATAATCCGACGAAGTCTTCAGTGAAATATGTTCCTCATCTCTTTTCTTATTAACCCGCTACTTCTTGTTTTTACTTATTATTATTATTATTATTATTATTATTATTATTATTATTATTATTATTATCGGTCCCAACACCATACCGCTATCGTTGGTTATTTTCGTGTACACATAACTCTTCTGTTTTGTTTTGCTTTACTTTTTTCGTTGTTGTTGCTGCGTGTATGTGTTGCTACCATCATCTTCTTCTCCCATACCTTCTGCTCCCTCCCGTTATTCTCTTTTTTCCCTAAAGCTCAGTTTCTTTCTAATTTCAAACTAATAAAGGCGCACAACCTGAATGATTTCAATAAACTTGAAGACCCCCAAGGCATTGACTTTTGATCAATGATGAACAAAAATAAATTAAATTATGAAAGCGAAAAAAAGGAAATTATAACCTAAAGATCCAATGTGACAGTTTTGTAATCTCTCTCGAACAAACTTCCGGTCTGAGCTCTTATGACGGAAGTATTTGTTCCAAGGTTTCCATTCTCCTGTAGAACCTACTTCGATCAAGATTTTAAAAATTAGTTTGCTTTATAAAAATCTTCAGATTTTTTCTGATGAAATTTGTACACAAACTCATTTGTGTAAATATGAATGTAGATAGGCTTTAAGGATCGTATTACGTATTGCGTATATGTGAACAAGTACCATTGATATACACGCCAATTTTATGCCCATATTTTATGCTGATACTTTATGCTCATATTTTATGCTCATATTTTATGCTCATATTTTATGCTCGTACTTAACGTTTTGTAAAGTTGTTTCTTCAGAATTTTTTTTTCACACTGTCTTATCGAATAGAAATAATTTTAACCCTCAAATGGGACCCTAACAGGTACAATTACTTCGGGTCAGAGTGAACTTGGAAGTAATGGAAATGAAGGGGTACTCCACACTCTCTAAATCACCTGATTTAGTTGGTGTCTTACCATCAGAAACACTTTAGTGTCATACACTGAACGTATTCTCAGAGTGACTGAACAAATATAGCTTTATATCTACTTATATATGGAACACAATGTGAGATTACAAATACATATTTATTGTTATAAAACTCTTTCTCTCTATAAAGTAATAATTTCTCATTACTCGATAGTGAGACTGTGTTGCTTGTGTATTACCAAAAGATTCGTTTTCACATTCAGTTTGGTTTGGTTGTTTAATGGCATATCAACCTTTAAAGGTTATTTAATGCAAAAAAAACGTCCTTCCAGATGAACAGTAGTATACTATTTAATCCCATAGCTGGGAGGATTTGGGGGTAAAGTCTGAGTGACAGCAAGTCATCTCAGATTCTTTTATATATTCTAAATGATCTTAGATAGGAAGATATGAAGAAAACAACTTGGATGGTCTCGTTTCTTCTTCTAATCTTCATTTCCTCCAGTCTTCTTTCCAAGCCATTGAGTATCTTCCAAACTATAAATCATGACACTGTTATCCTCAAGTTCCACAGCTTTTTTTCAACTCTCAGCCAAAGTCCGAGTATTTGTCTATCTTTTCGCTTTTTCCACTTTGTTGTCCGCTGGAACAGTAAAACCCACCAGATGATAAGCTCTTTTTTTCCTTTCAGAAAAAAAATCTGCTTGCATACAATGTCCTATATGTTTTGTTCCTCTTATTTTGGATTGTTTGTGAGATGAGTGGTAAGTGGCCGTACAGCTGCTGTTTTCTGGGGGTACTGTTTTCAAGATTTGTTCTAAACAACACTTAGCATTTTTATATAGTACTTATCTAGCTTTTTCTCCCTGCGTTTCATTACTGTCTTAGTGGTGCATCCATACGGTAGTATCAATACAACCACAGCTTGGAAAAAATACCAACTTAGTTTCTTAAAGGGATCAGATTTCCATATGAATGATAACCTGTCAATAACAGTCCACAACTTTGTTAAGTGTATGTTGACATGACTTTCAGTAGATGAGATATTGCTGCCTTGGTATGTAAACTTGTCTACTGATTTCCGAGACTTGTCAATCAAAGTAGAGATGGCCCCTTGAGTAATAAAGTTAAATCTGCTAAAATAAGTCCTGAGGTGCCTTTCTATCGAATATTTTCTAAAGGAAAATAATTGCGGGTATTCAATAAATTGAACGATTAAAACAATAAGGCGTGTAACCTAAAGGGAGAAGAGGAGGAGCAGGAAGATGTCATCATGACAAATTCTCAAATAAGTCCAATTTGTAAGTGACCTCTTTCTGCCAAAGGTCGGATGCGGCAATTTAGTTAATTTCATTTTATTACATATTAAAATCATGTCTTTAGATGTTTTTACATTGATATTCCATGGGCGTTGTACCAACAACCTTCTTGCACACAAACACACACACACGCACACACACACACACATATATATATATATTTGTGTGTGTGTGTGTGTGTGTGTGTGTGTGTGAATACATCAAAGAGTCTTTTTCTGATAGATCTTCTATTTCTAAGCCATTACTTGATTCATGTATCGTGCGTTCATGGGAGCATATATGTACGCAGTGGAGTCAGAGACATAAATGAAAAGACTCAAAGCCAAAATCATTTTTCCACGCTTCATTTCCCTTTAGATTTTCCTTTAACAGGAAATCTCCACTGTAATTATACATGACGTCATTGGTTAATTCGGTGAAATGATTGGCTAATGGAATTTTGCTCACCAGCCTCTACGCATCTAATTTTGGAACACTTTTCTAAGTTTTAATTGCGTTCCGGGAGAGGAAAGAAAATTTTCAATTACAACTTTAGTAACCGTTAAAATGCACTGAATAAATTGAAAGAAAGAAAGAAAGAAAGAAAGAAAGAAAGAAAGAGTGGTGAAAGGAGAAAGAAAAGACCGATCTTACGTAACAAAGAGAAAGAAGTTTGAAACGATAAGTCCACGTGACGGTAATTATTTTTAAATTAAAAAAATCATAATAAAAAGACAGTCTATCAGCACGTTCGTCCCAGTAGTCTAGTGAGTTCGATCCTCACTGGATGTTCCACTACTGTAGCATTGTAACAGATTAAGCAATGCAGATCAGTCAGTATTCTCTCACTAGTCCAGTAACCTGGTTTGGCCGTGGGTAGGCTACTTATTTAATGTTTTGGGTAGAAATAACCGAGCAAAACTCCTCCCTCTTCAGGTGGTTCAAAAAGTAATATTACATCTATTTATATCTACTTATATATGAAATACATTTCTAGAATATGGAAAGCAAGATGACTCTTTGGAAAGACAAAGTGACTCTTCAGAAAGTTGGAGTGACATCCTGGAAAGACAGGAAATTTAAAAATATGATAGTACAATGAAAGAAAAATGCCCTCTGGGTGTCTGTTGCGGGGAGGGAGAATATATCACTCATCATACTTGCTCATTCGGTAACGATCTGGATATGTACCCGGCTACAACGTGTGATTGCGACAGAAAATTCAACAGCTTGCGAAGGTCACGAATCCACAAAGCGCGTTGGTGCAAACAACGTAATTCTCCTACCGGAGAATGTAAATCGAATGATGGGCCTATGAATCAGGATTACCCCCGCCACAGTATTCACAGGCCCACTGCTGAGCGTCAGCGTCCTGGAGACATTCCTTGCAAGCCAAGAATTTAGTGGCTCGAGGGTAATCAGATTGCTACCTGCACAAACTTAGACCAGGAGCTTTCTTTTTACTCACCACCCATCTTAGGGGTCCTATTGATCAACAAATAACATCGTTCAGCAGAATTATATATGACGTTTGTCTCGAGTGCAGTAACGCATAAAAAAGGATAAAACTGAAGGAAAACGAACCGAATAGATGACGGATATACAAAGGATTTCAACATGAATGAAATGCACGCGGAACCACCATTCCCGTGTGGTTACGCAAAATCAAGAAACGGTTGCTATGACATCAACGGCCAAAAGTAAACGCGTTTTTAAATCCCAAACTGCACTAAAATGAAGATGAACGAACGTCTAATGTAATGTCTACTTTTAGTTGATCTGGTGTATATATAGATATATATTTCTTTTAAATACCCTGTCCGGTGGCAAAAGCTGCTTGGTAGCGCCAGAAGTGGCAGTACCGCCTTGAGCAACCAAAACTGTGTTATCATCCTTGTTGGCGGCTGACGAGGACAGAGTATCGCACGTGCTTTCACACGTTGTATGATGAAAAAAAAATATATATATAAGCATGTTTAATTAAATAATAAAGAAAAATTTATCTATATAATTCTGTTAAGATCCTTTCGAGTTTATGAGAATATTTTTTAAGTATAAATTAAATATTTTATTAAACTTGAAAGGATCTTGATGAAATTATATAGACAAAATGTGTCTTTATCATTTGATCAAACATGCTTAAATGAAAGACTGCTGCACAACTACACATATTTCAAAATACATGATCCTGCAGCTCACCACGATACTAATACCCAAATGTATCGTTGTAAAAAGACAAATGATCAACAATAAAGGGAAAATAAACACCCAAGATATTGACATATAAAAACATAAAACCTAGAATCAATTGAATTAATTTTGAAAATAGCGACAATGTTTTAAAATGCCTTTAGATTTTTGTTTTTGTTTTTAATATTCTATTAAACTTGAAAGGATTTTGATAGACAAAATATGTCTTTGTTATCTAATCAAATAAAAGACTGCTACCCAACTACCTACACACACACACACACACACACACATATATATATATATATATATATATCGTTCATGTAACTCCCACGCTAAAAGAATGAAAATCATATTTCAGAAAATCCTTAAAGGAATTAGTAACTATATCCTGATTGTGCATTGATCATACAAAACTAACGTCCTTCTTCATTCTCAAACAAAAAAAAAAAAATAACCACAGTGTGGTCAAAGCATATCAAACATCCAACGCTGTTAAACATTTTCTTATAGAATGTGGAGATTTAGCGCTCATTTGACAACGTTGTTTCAATGCAAACAATATGAAGGCACAAATTAAGTGTTGACATGGATGATATTTTGTCTTTCTTCAGAGAAATAAGATTAACCCAAAAATGATAAATGTAAGCATAATCAATAGTATACAATGGATTTTGAAATATTGTGAAAACGAAATATTATTAATAAAAAAAACATCCATCGCTATTTGAACAACTGTTTTCATGAATTTTAAGTCCTGAAGAAGGTTATAATAACTAAAACGTTCAACGTCGACTTTCATAATAAATTCATCAAAATTGGATAATTTTATTTTTTCTACTTTGCTTCATACTTTCGGATTAATTTCCTTTTTTACTTCCAAAAATGAATGAATAAACTCTTAAACGATTACACAATGTACACGATTCCCTAGCCTCTAGGCAAAAAATAACCCTCCATGATTTACATGCTATTAAAATCAATTAATCAGAGTCTCAAAATAGAAAAATGAGAATATCCGTTACTATAGTAACACGAGGCATTACTTAAGAATACCTTGCGTTGAATGAAAAAATAAAATTTAGAATCAACCAACTATTATGACGACCGGTGCCTACTATCTTCCAAAACCCACAATGCACGAATTAACAAAGACTGGATGAGTTAACAGATAAAATGCGCTCGTGGCAAATTGGTTATCGTCGTAGGAAATGGACCTGGTAACCTGAGTTCTAATCCAGGACAAGATTTCTTGGCTTTACACATAACGCCAATACATGAATCCAACTATTCCTCCCCCACCCTCCTATGAGTAAGGCAGACTGGGCTCTTTTGTCCTGGTATGGCAACCAGTCTAAGAGAAGAAAAACTCTAAATTCAAACCAGTTGTACATCGCTTTAAAATTAATCTTGTATCATATCCTGATGTTCCTAATGGAGGGGTTGGGTAAATACAAACAAGACATTACTCACATTGATTTAAGAATGAACTAAAAAAATGTTATTTTCTTAGCTTTCCTTGGCTTGACACGTGTCAGTCACCCATCTCAGAATTTACCAGGCTCATAATTGCTTAACTTGAGCGATACATTAATTCGGTATTATAATCAAACTTTGCATTGAAACTCGATAACCAAAAATATGAACATATTACTGTCCAAAAATAAGTACATATAAATATATTCATGCAGGAGACACGTGTGGTATTGGTGTAACAATTTTCTGCAGCTATGGGTGAATAGTAGGTCAGACTGTATTCTTTAACGTATGTATAGCAAATCATTCTAGGAGAGGGGAAACTCAGAATTCAAACCTGTTAAAATTCAGTTAAAATCGACCGTGTGTCGCGCATCCAGTTCATGCAGAAGGGTTGATAAATACTTGTCTTTATGCAATTTGATTACGGAGGTGTGTCAATTTTATTTTTGGTTAAGAGTCTCAAGACTGTAAAGTTTTACAAAAATCAATAAACAAATAATAAAGTGAAGTAAAGTCGGCGACGTTAGTCGAGGGTGATCCGAAGGCTCCTTTTTCGATAGCTACTACACCAAGGTGTAGGGGAGGGCGCTACTCCTTTCCCTGAATTGCGCCACTTTACCCTTGATCCGTGCCTTATAATTCTGAGTGTTTAGCAAGGAGGCATCAAGTACCATTTTTTGCGTCTTTACTATGACTCGACCTAGGGATTGAACCCCGGTCTCCCGAGCCACTGACGAACACTCTAACCATCATGCCAATGTCCGGTATAATGTTTCAATAGAAATACTCTCTAATAAAATAAAACGGTAATTCTTCCAAGTTGTTGTCATGTCAGTACGACTTTATGATTGCATCACTTCGACTCTAACGAAACTATTGAAGGAAAGTTGTTGTATACTCATAATACATATACAAATATAAGCTGAACATAATCAAACATAATGACGACTTCAATGAACAAACGAACACACTTCTTTATAAAAATATATCTCTCACACTTTATTCTCTAAAGGGTTGATGTTGGTTGTGTGTGAGAGGTGAGTTAGGGACGGGGACAGACTGTTACATATTGACCCAAAGTTCTTTTGACCATAGCAGCACTTCTATTTTGTCTTGGCTGGGGTTGCTCAACCGTGGGTCACTGACGGCCGCAAGCCCTCAGTCTGCAAGCTGATTCTCACGCTGGCATCTTGTCCCCAAACTGACTCCAACTCCAACTGGAACTCGAACTGACCCAAGCTGTCTGTGGCACCTGGTTATATAATTGTCTTACGTTCACCTGCTTCCGCTTATTTACATTGGTGCATCTCTTGATTGACGGCTCGGTCGAGGGTCAATATGTAACAAAGTCTTGAAGTGAAATACAGAAGAATTCTGCGTGCTATTTTGAACAAATTCTGGAAGCAGTATCCCACCAAACAGTTGTACATTTCATAAAACATCAAAGTAAGACGAACAAGACACACTCGACACTTTTGGTGGAGTAAGAACAATCTCCAATGGTCTCCTCCATACGGGCATATATATTTTTGGCCAACCAGCAAAAGTTTATATTAATATTAAATTGCGGAAACTGTGTAACGTTTAGAGTACTTCCCAAAAGCAATGATCAATAATGACGAGAAGGGCGAGAAAGAGTCAAAGAATCCATGCTGTCGGTACGCCTTGATGTTGATGATGATGATAATGATGATGACGTGGAGGAGGATCTTTGGTTTAAAAGAAAAGTAACTTTTTTATTTACAAAACATTTGATAGAGAGTACTTACTCGTTAACGATACTGTATCTGCAGTTTCTAAATAGTCATCCATCTCAGAATTGAACAAGTTCATCGTTGCTTAACTTCAGTGCTTTTGACATGAGTTAATCTGAAGATAACTGAAAAAGTAGTTGACAAACGAGGAAGAGATTAGTTCTATAGACATGGAGATGGTATCCGTGTTCGTTCAGATCGCAGATGTAAAGTGGGTTTTACATCAGGATCCTCAGTGGAAAAGAATCGAACTCTGACATCATTCACTCTAAAAAAAGTTAAAGTCGAAAGCATCAGACAATATAACGAACTCTTATATGTTTTTGACGATTTGAAAAGGTGCTGACTGCGAGGACACCTGGGACCTCACCAATATACATTCTAATCATATACAGGGTGCAATAGTTAAGTTATCGCCATCTTGAATGATTAATTTTGCCCTTACGTTATATTTGTTTTAAGTTTTATCTACTGAGCAGTAAATCGGAGTCTCTTTGTCCTTGTCTGCAAGGAAAGCAGCATCATAACACTATTCACCCCTCTAGGAATTTAAAAACGGCAGGCTGTACTGTTTGGCATTCACTCAGTCCACATAATGGTGTTTGAGGTGGTTACTGACGATGGTGACGTTATTCCTCCATTTATCTTCGCACATAGCTTCAAATTCAACACGGTGGTGCCTACATCAAGTGCCTAAAAACTGTAGTGCTTTCCTGGATCGAGAGGGAGGCTTTTGGAAGACCCTACGGCTTATAACAGAACTCTGTGCCATTGTACATAAACAGAAGAACTCAGAACATATCTGTGTCCACATCACCCCTAACATGTGGCCGCCTAACTCCTCAGATTGTAATCCCCTTGATTATTATGTGTGAGGCGCAACTGAACTATAGGCAAAAAACCCTTGCAACACCAAAGAGGAACTGAAGGCGAGGATAACGACAGCATTTACCAATATAAACAAGGAGATCGTCGAAAAAGCTTCCTGGAGATTCCAAAGTTGTTTGCACTAAAATAACGTCAGATCTACACATTCATTCCTGTCGGATGTTTTTTTAAGATTGATTGATTGATTGATTTTTAATGGCATTTCAAATTGTCTACGTTTATTTTAAACCTAGAGTTTAGGGAATCGCGTTTATTGTACGTGCATATTTACAAATTTTGTGTTGTTTTTCGTAAAAGAAAATTTTTATTTTGTTACCGGTCCAATCGAACACCATGTTTTATAAATCTATTTGACCTCTAGATGAAACCCCAATTGTTACTATCATTCCGAGTCAGTTTGGACCTAGAAGTAATGACAATAAAGTTACACTCCACACTCCCCAGATATCCTGAACTGGAGCCTCAGCGTCATATATAGTTTAGTGTCATACCCGGAACACTCTTTCCGCTGTGGGGATACGGTCCGTGTATCTAAGGTTCCGCTTACAGGATGAAGATGATGAAGACAGTTTAATTATCGTTAGAGAAGCATTTCCATTAAGATTATGTTTCATATTGCATTATATAGCATTAAAATTACCTTAGATTAGCTTACTTCTGCACAAGAGCAAAAAATTGAGGCACCCTGTGAAAATCAAATTTACAATCTGATATGGCTTGCTAACCCTTCACCTGCCAGATTATATTGAAGAATTGTAAATACAGCATTTCATTTTGACTAATGACCGTTCAACATCGTCATCAGCAGCAGCAGGCAAGAAAATTGTTTAGAAAATAAACCATTTTTCACTGATACAAAAATCCTTTCAACGAGAAGAATGTAATATATCTCATTTGCTTCATAGGTTTTCCCTATCAATCTGAGTCCATTTATATATATATATATATATATATATATATATATATATGTGTGTGTGTGTGTGTGTGTGTGTGTGTGTGTGTGTTATGAAGTTAGCAAGTTATTCTATTTCAAGTCCTCTTTGTGTATCCACCACTTTCTTCTACTTGATATCTATAAAATTCTTTCCTAAGCATGTTACATATAGCCACTGGATCTCTAATAAAATAAAACAGGTTTTTCTTCCTAGCTGCGGCTGTGTCAGTACCACTGTAAAGATCCACCATCTGAACTCTAAGGAAACGCAAAGAGAAAAGGCTACATGGGAACGACATAAGAAAGCTAAACATATTTTGAAGCAATACTCCACAAAACAGCAGCTGTTCGGTCATTTATCTCTTATCTCACAAACAATCCATGTAAGACGAACAGGACATGTTTGGCCAGTGCTGTAAGAACGAACTCATAAGCGACGTTCTCTTATGGACTCCTACACATGAACACGATAGAGTCAATCATCTCGCAAGAACTTACACACATCAGCTCTGTGCGGACACTGGATGTTATCAAGAGGACTTGTCAGGAATGATGGATGATAAGGACAGATGACGAGTGAGAGAGTCAGGAAACTCAGTCCTACCAACACGTTTTGATTATATATATATATATATATATATATATATATATATATATATATGCATATATGTATTTATTTTATCGATTTTAAAATATTTATTTACCAACATTGGAATCCTCATATCTATTCACATATTCGTCGATTGGTCGAACTATCTTTTCCAATCTGTTCCTATCTACTTTCGTTTCTAATCTGTTGTTTACATCAATATATTTCAGTTTCTAGTCAAAGTATGTTTCTTTTCCTATACTACAAGATACACGCATACACACGGTTTCATTCTCCCACACTCTCTCTCTCTCTCTCTCTCTCTCTCTCTCTCTCTCTCTCTCTCTCTCTCTCTCTCTCTCTCTCTCGCACGCGCGCTTTTCATCTTTTAATATCCATCTTAACTTCTTCCTTCCTTGAGATGCCAAACCTTTTTCCGCGTGACTTTGTCCTTCAGAGAAGCGGAAAACAAAACATGCCTGACTATTCGCGCATGCGCACAGAATCAACCAAACGTAAGCCCAAAAATCTTACTTTTCCCGTATAGCAAGTTAAAAGAACTCCCGAGAACCAAAATCAAGGGAGTGGTACGTTGAGCTGGTGTCGATATATTAAGACTTTAGTTGAGAATTTAAATGTTAGATATTGGCAGGGAGTTGGTAAGGGTAATGATGGTAGAATTTTACGGTACTCTGTCAAAAGATTGGTTTTGTTTTGTTTTTTGTTTTGTTTTTTTTGGTGGGGGGTTGTTTTGTTTTTTTGTTTTGTTTGGTGGGGGAGTTGATTTTTGGTTTTGGTTTTGTTTTGTTTTAGTTGTTTTTGTTTGTTTGTTTTTTTGTATCTGTTGTTTTTAATAAAGAAAGATGAATAACGAACAAAGGGACATGGAAGAAATAAATGAGTGGAAAAATTAAATGAAAAAGAAGACTAAAGATATGTCTGGGGAGAAGGAAGAGAGAATTGAACCAAAAATAACGAATGGCTAAATAATAAAGATTAAAAAAAGGGAAATAAAAAGAAAAGATAATAAATACAAAAATTGATTTCAGTGAAAATGAAAATGAAAAAAAGAAATAAACAAACCCAAAATTAAAAAAAGAAGAGGAACAAAAAGAAAAGATGGATTTCGGTGTTTAATGGTATATCATCTTTCGTGGATAATTCTATACCAAAGCCATCCTTATAGAAAAACAGTAGAGATGATGATGATGATGATCATCATCATCATCATCAAGTTGGGGTGGTTGCACTGAGTTGCCTGATCTCTTTACCAGGAAAATTTTAAATATTCATGCTTGAATACCTTCTTGTCCTGATGGAATTACTCCCAACTCTGGTTTAACTGGACAAAAAAAAAAAAATATATATATATATATATATATATATATATATATATATATAAGCTGCTGTTGCTGAATAAATACCTTAAAATTCCCTTAGCCAACGTGCTCCGCTTGGTGGCCAAAAGGTCTGAGACTTAATCTAACGTAAAGTTGGACGTGTTTCGATCTCGGCTTCGAGCGTCCTGCGTGTCTAATCACACTGAAGAGTTCTGATTGAACGAAACAGTCTGTCTGTGGATGACAATATATATATATAAACAGGTTTGGTTAGATAAAATTGAATCCTTGTTAATTTGAAGTTTTCTATTTTTTTCTTACAAGTTTCCAAATGTTTTGTTTTGTTTTGATTTTGATGTTACGATCTTAAAATTTGTTAATGAATTCTCCCGAGGAGCCATTTATGGCAAACCGAATATTTTCGGTTCTTATCAAAACCATTATCAAGTTAATGTGTATGTTTATTTCTTAATTAAAACTGTTTAATATTTAAACTAAATCATTATTTTGTTTTTATTCTTTTCACAAAAGTGAGGCAAAGCTTTTGTGGCAGTTTATTATAAATATTTCTATTACATGAGGTAGAGTGAAATTTCTCTCTCTCTCTCTCTCTCTCTCTCTCTCTCTCTCTCTTTCGCTCTGTCTGTCTGTCTGTCTGTTTCTCTCTCTCTCTCTCCCTCTCTCTCTTTCTCTCTCTCTCTCTCTCTCTCTCTCTCTCTCTATATATATATATATATATATATATATATATATATATATATTAATTCTATTGATATACTTGGACGGAATTATCCAAATCGAATGAAACGTTCAGAAGTGAAGATACAATAGAATTACACATTGGAGGTTTTACTTTTTATGCATAGGACGGTTTTCTGAACAGGGATATATAACGAATTTCCTTTCTTTTTTATAAATATTCAAATTATGACACGTTGAAATTTTGTTTATAAATATTTAACTTAAACTTTACATTAAATAAATGTATTTCCCAGCGTTAACGGTCAAAAATAAAGGATATTTTAAATTCATCCAAAACTTCGTCAAGAACGAATGAAATAAATTTATTATATAATATACTTACTGATTTTTTGTTTCCAAATTATATATATATATATATATATATATATATATATATATATATATATATATATATATATATATATATATACAACCTTAGAAAATTGTGCTAAACTGATTTTATTGAAATTAAATCAAGCCATTTAACAGTGTGCAAAAAATGAGCTGTCTTGTTTAAAAAATTTTATCGACAAAATGTGTTTAGAAATCATATATTTGATATATGTATAAAAAGTATTTGGCATTAAATGACCAACAATGGTTGATATGCCATAAAACCAAACCAATCCAACCCAAATCTTAGAAAATAAACCCATTTCATGAGAGAATCTTTACTCCTCCAAATTCTTGATATAACAGAGATAACTATCAAATTCTACGTAGAAACATTCCTTCTTTTCTAAATAAAGACATCCATATCATAATGAACCGCTATTAACTATTATATGCTAACTAGAATTCTTTACTCCCTTCTAGATAGAAGCATTGATATCATCATGGACTCCTGTTACTTCTAAGATGCTCATAAGAATCTTTCACTAAGACCTAAATAGAAGCATTAAGGTCTGTGGTTAACTACGAAACACTAATTAGAATCCATCACTCCTGCCTAAATAGAAGCATCAATATAATTATGGACTGTTGTTATATGAACCCAACGTCTTTATATTCACATTTTCTTTCATCATACTTTTCTTTTCATTTTTTTTTTTTTTTTTTTTTGCTTACATTGTCTTTCATCTTTTTTAATTTTTGCTCACTTGAATGTTTCTACCTAAAACAACGAGAGGCAGAACGTATCAGAGTGAATAATAAAGAATAAACTCCGGATGATACTCGTATCGACGTCCTTTTTTGCATCAGGAAAGCCTCTCTTTACCAACTGCTTTGGTAAGCTACGAGAGAAGTTAGAATGGAAGAAGCCTAAGATATACCAATTAGTTTGACTTCGATTTGTTGCTGACATATTTCTTAATAACATGCTTTATTTATTTTTAGATGAAGTAGCAATGATTATCATTAATTCTTCAAAGAAAAAATCTAACTTGGAACTTTTTTAGTCCTCTTCTGGCTTTTTTGGGCGGCGTTGAACTTACTTAACATCAAACAAAGTTTGATTCTAACAATAGAATAAACTAAAATTGAAAAAATTATTTAGATTAATTTATTTTAACGGCATGCGAATCTATAGAGTGTTATTTTATGCCGAGTAGTTTGGGAATCGCGTTCATTGTACATTCATATTTACGCGTTTTCTGTCGTTGTTTCTTAAGAGTTTTTTTTTTTTTTTGCAAACGGTCCTATCGAATATGAATACTTTTTAAAAGATGTATTTGACCCATTAATGTGACTCTAACAGGTACAACCACCCCGAGTCAGAGTGGACCTGGAAGTAATGGCAACGATGAATTACTCTACACTCTGTAGATATCCAGAACTGGAGCCTCACCATCAGATGCAGTTCAGTGTAATATCCAGGACACCTCTTTTGCGTGGAGGTCTTATCGCTCTTCGGGAGATACAGTCAGTATATTCTATTTCCCAGAAAGAGGGCAAAAACCTGGATAGAATTCAACGACCAAGTTCTGCTGAAGTACAAGAGAACCCAGAACAAGGGGAACTTCCTGCTAAGTGCTTAATGATTTTTTTTTTCAAATGTGATTTTATGACTGACATTATTTACTCCAAGTAAATCTGGCCAACAACGTCATCGGTTTATAAGCTAACCAGGGACAATCCAAATATTTGAATGTTTGTCTCTGCTCACGCGTTCATATTACATTAGCTAAATCTGCGCGCAGTCGTGCACATGCGCACACGAATACATAAATGGAAGAATACAAAGAAAAGATTTTTGTAAGAAGAGAAGGATAGAAAAAATAGGACGATTGTGAAGATGTCAAAGCTGCAGCCAACGTTGTTTATTGTTTATTCCAATATCGCCCTTCGATTCAAGCAAGAAGTTCGCTTAAATTTGTCATGTCAATATTTGATAGTGACCAGAAGAAAAGAAGAGATTTCAGGAAAAATGAATGTAAAAAAAAACAATATATGTAAGCAGCGCCTAGCTAGAGATTTAGACGTCCATGGGGCTTGGCTACTTAAGGGCTCCTCCAACATTTAATGAAATTTGTTGTTGTAAAATGTCAGTAGAAAGGTTGTAGATAGGTTAAAAAGACGCCTCGATTAGAGATCCAGGGGAATTTTTGAATATCCCCTTTAAGGTTAGAGAAAATGTATTGCTTTGATAAAAGTCTCGTTATGATGAGTTGTTTTTATTGTGATTTTTGTGTAAATATTTTTCGAATTAGAAGCACTTTTAGCGTTAAATTTTTATAATGTATATGTATGTGTGTATGTGTGTGTAAAATTCAACATTAAAACCGCCTCTAATTCGTAAAATCTTTACAGAAAAATGCAAAGCAATACAAGAGAATAAAAGTAAAACAAAAAAGTTTTTTGTATTTTCCCTCCATAGCTGACGAGTTGCCATCACCGACATCGCAGTCACTAGTGACTCTGCTACATGTCTTTACAACATCAATGACACTTTAAAGAGATGGATACTAACTTCTACATGTTCTTCTTACCTTATCACTGCCCATTCTCCTTATTGAATTGTACTGAATCATATCTGTGCTGAGAATCTTAAAATATATAGATATTTGGCGAAAGTTCTCTCGAAAATAATTTTTATCAAAGAAATTGATGAAGGTATTTTTTTTATACTTAATATATAAATACTCTTGATAGTCGACTCATCGCTGAAAATTAAATATTACATAAACCCATCTTCATCTTCACGATGCTTCGCCATTTCTGTACAAAAGTCAGGATGTGTGCTTTTGTCTTGGTCATTTAAACGTTGCAATTACTACAGTTTGTAAGGAATCATTTACAACCGTTACCTCTGAAATTTTTCAAACAATCTACTGTGGTATTTGTAACCTTTTTACCCTTCATTTAATGAATTTCTATGTGTTTCATTAACACATTCCGATTATTTTTTCGGATACTTGTGGGTTTTATTGAGACTTACCTTTACATAAACGCCCCGTTATTTCAATGTAATCATAGATGGATTATCTCGTAGGTGATTAAATTTAATTCCAAAATGTTTTTGCACGACACAGCTTTCATTTTTCTTAATAAAATTATTTCTAAAAGACCGTTGTTTTAGCAGTTTGACAGTTCCTGGATCCCCTGGATCTATGGAAAGCCTTAATAATAAACTTGAAGGGTTCCTTATAAAACCAAGAGTAATGAGTGTCAATAACTTAGAATAGTTTTTAAATAAATTTTGATGGTTTGGTTTTATGGCATATCAACCATTTTTATGTAAATAATCAGTTCTATTTAAAACAATTCAGTTTAGCATAAGTACACAGTTTAATTGTCAAAAACATTTACTCAGTTAAGTGTAAATACTGGTACTATTTAACCCATAGCTGGGAGGATAAGGGGGTTCATACCTTTCCCGAAAATTAACGTAATAGCGCGACTGGAGTACGAACTCGCGTAATACGATTCCGCAGTCCAGCGGTTTAAACATTACACCACGAGGACACACCATTTTTGAGTGTCTATTTCTTCTGCCTCACAAGACTCTATGTTAGACTAAAAGTATTCTACAAGTATTCACGTGACGTAATTCTCTTTTAATATTCAAAGCTGATTGGAAGAAAAGAAATTAGTCATTTTTAGAATTGTTTGATTGACTGATTGACCTCAACGGCATGTCAAACTGTCTACAGTTATTTTATTCCGAGAAGTTTGAGAATTACGTTGATTGTACGTCCATATTTACATGTACGTTCATATTTACATGACCAAGCAAAAGTAAACTTCCTGATTTCTGTAAAGAAATGAAGGAGCATCGTGTGTAGTAATGTCTCAAGAGGATTTTGTACACGGTTCTATCGAATAAGAATAATTTATAAACATTTGTCCCATTGGTGGAGCCCAAACACGTACTACCACTCCGTATCAGTATCAAACCTGGGTTTAATGGCAAAGAAAGGGTACTCTACACTCCGAAGAGCTCCAGAACTGGAATCTCACCATTAGATGCAGTTCGGTGTCATACCTAAGATTCCCCTTTGGGAATAGAGTCAACGGATTCTTAGCCCAACGGACAAAGTTTATTTATTTATTTATTTTTTGTTTTATCTAGTTTTCCTTTAGCAAAGCTTGAAGTAAGGAGACTCTACAAGCAAAGGATCGATATTAGAAAGACAAACGATTCAAACAAAGGAATATGTAAACAGAAGAACGATAGAAACTCCCTATCATAGTTATGATAAAGACAATGTTGACAGTGCAGGCGTTCTAGAAGCCATGATGATAAATGTCATTGTATCAAATCACACGCACTATTGTACAAAAATGGCTCGACCTGAGTTACAAATGATTTTCTTTTGTTAAAAGACAAAATCTTTTTTAATTTCCTTCCTTTTTGCACCCCCACCTTTTAATGTTCCGTTCAGTCGATTCCCAGGGAAAGAATTAATGTGTGAGGAGGAGAAAGGAAAGAGGGTAAAGAAAAAAAAACGAAAGAATATAAAACAAGCGACCATCTTCAGACAAATTGAAGAATTCCAGAACTGTGGACCGTTAAACAGAAATGAAGCTATTTTTGTTTTCTTTGAATTTTTTTTTTTCTTTTTTCAGATTTTGTTCTTTGAATTTTTTCTTTCTTTTTTTCATGCTTTCCTCTTTTAGTTTTTTCTTTCTTTTTTCAGCTTTTGTTCATGCTTTTTATTTTTTTAAATTTTCATCTTTTCTTTTCTAAATTTTGTTCTTTCTTTTTCATTTCTTTATTCTTTTAATTTTTGATAAAGAATTTGTTTCTTTTTCTTTGTTTGCTTATTTTTTTCATTATTTCTTCCTTCCAGTTTTTATGTTTCTTTATTCTTCTTTTTTCTATTTGACTTTTTAGTTTTCTTTCATCTTTTTTATGTGTATTTCGTTTTTTTCTTTCTTTCTTTCTTTCTTTCTTTCTTTCTTTCTTTCTTTCATTCTTTCTTTCATTCTTTCTTTCTCTCTTTCTTTCTCACTTTCTTTCTTTCTTTCATTCTTTCTTTCATTCTTTCTCTCTTTCTTTCTTTCTTTCTTTCTTTCTTTTAATCAATCATTTCCTATTTCTTTTTACATTATTCTCCTTTCATTCCATTTCCATTTTCTTCGTCTTTCATGTTTCTTCATTTTCATTCTGATTTTTTCTTTATCAACATGAATTTACTTTTCTTATAAGATTTTTTTCTTTCTCTCTTTTCTTTCTTTTTACTTTCATTATTATTTTTTCATTCATCCTTTACATTCGATGACTCTTTCTTTCTTGCACTTATTCTTTCTTTCAATCATGTTGTGCAAGTGAGTGTTTTTTTTTTTTTGTTTTTTTTGCTTTTTTCTTTAATTTTTTTCTTATCTTCTTTTCTTTTTAATTATTATCATACTCAAGTCACCCTGCAAGCACGGATCTCTCTCTCTCTCTCTCTCTCTCTCTCTCTCTCTCTCTCTCTCTCTCTCTCTGTTCCTATCATCCATAGCTTCCGGGTAGGTTTTCCCAACTACATCCTGTGTCCGCACAGAGCTGATTCTTTGTTGTTCTTGGGTTAGCCAACACTGGCTCGTCCATGCGAAGGGGTCCATAGAAGAATGTCTCTTATGGGTTTGTCCTTGCTTCTCCAGCGGTTTCCTGTATGTTTTGTTCGTCTTACTTGGATGGTTTTAAAGATGGGAAGTACAGCTGTTGTTTTCATGATTTGTTCAATATAGCTCGTAGCATTCTTATGCAGGTCCCATCTAGTTTTTTCTCCATGCGCTTTGCCAGAGTGTATGTGGTGAATCCATACACAACTGCTGCTTGGAAGAAACCCTGTTTTATTTTATCGGTTACATCAGACTTCCTAGCCTATCGTGTTTTATTTTATCGGTTACATCAGACTTCCTAGCCTATCGATGACAGTCCAATCCTTCGCTATGTGCATATTAACATCACTTTCAGTAGATAAGACCCTACTGCCGAGGTACGAGAACTTGTCGCCTAATTTCTAAAGACTGCTATTTAGAGTGGAGATCGCTCCTTCTTCTTTAAAACTCATGTACTCCGTTCTGTATGCGTTCATGTGGAGGCGAATGCCTCCAGCTGCCTCTGCTACAGAACTAAACTGTTTCGACTGTCTTGTCGACAGGACTTAGAATACAGTGATCATACCCAGCAGAGGAGCAAGACAACCTGCCTTCAAAAAATATATTTGTGTCCTGGTACGATACTTAACGGTATGTTAAAGCTCTTTTCTAAAGATCTGGAAAGTATGGAGTACCTCTTTTTTTGACATTAATCCCAGGTCCACTCATGCTGGGAGGGATAGTACCTGTTAGGGTCCTATCTGTTAAAGAAATATTCCTATTTGATAGAACCGTGTATAAAAAATTATTCCTATTTGATAGAACAATATGCAAAAAAATCTTAAGAAACAACTACACGAAACATAAATATGAACGTACAATGAACGTAATTTCCTAACCTCTAGGCGTAAAATGAGCCTAACTGGATTGACATGTCATTAAAATCAATCCATCAATCAATCGTTCAATCATGTTCTCCTTGCGTTTTTCTTTTTTTTTATTCTTTTTTCTTTCTTTTTTTCTTTCTTTTTCTGTTTTTTTTTTTTTAAATCATTCTTTTCGTGTTCTTTTCTTTTTAAGCGTTTGCTCAACTTTTTTGGTTATACTTATCCCCGCTCTTTCTTTATTTCTCTTCTTCCTTCGTTTCTTCCTTCCTACTTTCTTTTCTCTTCATCTTTTCATGCTTGAGTCTTATCATTTTATTCAATTGCTATTTTAGAAACTTTCGTACGAATTCTACATTCTTTTACAATTTTCTCTATTCAACTTTTAACCAAATCTCTCTCTCTCTCTCTCTCTCTCTCTCTCTCTCTCTCTCTCTCTCTCTCTCTCTCTCTCTCTCTCTCTGCTAAAAAATTTCAAAAAGTAAACAAAATTCCAGTGTTTTCAAAAACCCCACCCGCTCCCCTTTTCATGATTTTCTCGCCATTTTCAAGCGTTATCAAAACAGACATAAAAGATTTGATCATCTCATAAATTTTCTCTTTAATTTTGAAATATTGGCTATTCTCTGAACGACGATTTTCATTCTGATGTTACAATCGTTATTAATAGTGTCGACTCTTTCTTGTCGGACATTTTGATGTTTGTTTGCATCACAAATGCAACTACGATTGAAATTAGCTTTGTTGCTATTTATGTTGCAATTTATGATGTTATTTTTCTATTTAATAATGTTCATGTTATTATTAATGTTGCTTGTCAAATTGATGTTGGTAGTTTTTTATAACAAAAAAAGACAAACCAACGCCTGTAGCATTGTTCCGGAGGGCGAATCGACAACATGTCAAAAAAGTCAGCAACCGAAAGAAGGACGAGTCGACAGAGTTCAACATCTCTTCCGGTGAGCTAGATGTGACATGATACGCTTGATCAAGGACTCCGGGGTCGGTCACAAGTAGGATGAAGTGTTCGGTGCACTCTGATATATATAAGTAAAGTTGGTGACCGTAGTCGAGGAAGACCCTTTTTATTAGCTACTACACCGAGGTGTTGAAGAGGGTGCTCCCCTTTCCCTGGATTACTCCACAACCCTTGATCCCTACATTCTAATGCTGAGTGTTAAGCAAGGCAACATCAAGTACCATTTTTGAGTCTTTGATATGACTTGACATGGAATTGAACCCCACTTTCCCGAACCATTGATGAACACTCTATCCACTGGCCCAATGGATTTCATGATTCAGTCTCTCTTTTTCTCTTATGACGGGTGGGGTTTTAGGAGACAAATGTTTGCTGTTAATGGAGAACGAGGAACGAATCAAAAATGCGACGAGTGTCCTGTTCTTTGAGGAACGAAGAAGCAAACCACTTGGTGTCCGGTGTCTGTTGTCTATTTCTTCCTACTTCCCCTGCCTCAGAGACAAAATGGAGTAAGAATCAAACAACAAAAATGTTATTCTATTTTTCCCTCCCCAATATAACAGTCACTATGCTACTCGTCTTGACAGCATGAGCAACATTTTAAAAACATGGATACTAACATCTAAGTTTTTCTTGACTTGTCTCAACCGAATTTATCTGTGCTGAAGTTAAACATAGTTGTCTCCCTACTGGATGTGTTTACAATAAAATACAACCTTCACCTAAACTCGGCCACAGAAAAGTTATATTGAATAAAGTTTAAAACCAACTTAAATAATTCTTTATACTTTCCACTTGTAAAACAATGAGACTTGAACAGTTTTTAGATCTTACAGAAAAATTCATACACACCAATTAAATAAATAGAATCTTTAATCGTCCAATGTAAAAGCAAATTAAAACAATAAAGAAATCCACAGTTTTGAATATTTATTCAAAACAAATTATTTAAACAGCAATAGTTCCCGATATTTCTATGTAATAATTTTCAAATAGATCTATTTGACCTATATATGGAACTTTAACAGGCATTACCACTCTGGGTCGGAGTGGGCCTGGGAGTAATGATACTCCTTAGAGCTCCAAAATTGGTACCTCATCATCAGATATAGTTTATTATCATATTCAGGTCACCGTGTATTCGGCGTATTCTAGATCCTGGTGACCAAACGTTGAATATTTTAATGATTTCATTGCCAACACCAGATGTTATTGGACGTCCTGCAGATATAGGTTGAGACCCTTGTGACTGCTAACAACTCTCCTAATAATAACGTTGTGTTCTTTTTCGTTTCAGATTTGAAAATATTATACAATAGCAACAATTAATCCTCGTTTGCACGTTATTTAACGGGATATCAACCTTCTCGGGTTATTTAATGCCAAATTCATCCTTTCAGAAGAACATTAGTTGTACTATTTAGATGGGAGGATAAGGGGGTTCATACCTTTCCTCAAGGGTATTTGCCTAAAAGCTAACGTAATAGCGCGACTACAATTCCGCATTCCAGCTCTTTAACCATTACACCACAGGGACATTCCCATTAATCCTCCATCAGGATGCCTTCAACAAGAAAGGAAAAATATTTTGCGTTACTTCTTATTTGGAGACAAAATCATTCAAAACTGTGCAAGCAAAATTTCGTCAGAAGTTTAACTATTATTCCTAGGGAAGCCAAAATTATCTATCTATTCAAGCTACAGGGTCAGCAAACAACCTCAACTAGAAGGCAGAAAATCCCAAATCTGGCAGAAAGTTGACTTCAAGATGTCCTGACAATGTAGATGCGGTGAAAGATTCTGTTGGAAGGAGTCCAAAAAAAGTCCCTCCAAAGATGTTTCCAAGAACTTGGTCTTTCACTTGCATCGTTGCAAAGAATCTTAAAGAAGGATCTTCAGCTGTACCTATACAGAATGCAGATCAAGCATAAACTCACACAAGCTGATATGGAATCCCATATCTCAGTAATAAATCGTTATCATATTAATGGGTTGCATCTATTTTATGATACCCTGTATATCAATTAATTTATTTTCATTTTAAGTACAAACCTCATTAAATAAGTTTCCAGACTTTTTTTCGCATGGGCACTTTTATGGATAGCACACACATGAAACTCTAGTTCCCTTCGAAGTAATATCCTCCGGCTGCAATTCACTTGTTGTACCGTTCCAACAACTTCTGGAAGAACCCATGGAAGTCCTCTTGTGTGAGCGTGTCAATGACCTTCGTCACAGCCTCTTTCATCTCCTCAATTGTCTCATAACGACAGCCTCTGAGCTTAGGGAATAACCAAAAGTCACAGGGAGCAAGGTCTGTACTATAGGGAGGCTGAGGAACAGTCTTGATGCCCATCTTGGTCAAATAGTCTGTGACAAGGATGGAGTTGGGGACTGGTACATTGTCCCGGTGAAAATGCCACTGACCTGATTTGAAGAGTGCTGGCCTCTTCCGATGGAATCTCTTCCTGAACTCCCTTAAAACCTCAACAGAGTATTCCTTGTTGACTGTCTGTCCAGTGGGAACCCAGTGCATGTAGATCATGCCAGTGCAGTCAAAAAAATGGACCATCAAAAGTTTGTGGGGGGATTTACTCTGTCTGGCCTTCTTGGGTCTGGGAGAGCCAACATGCTTCCACTGGGAACTCTGTCTCTTGGTCTCTGGGTCATAGCAGTAGATCCAGCTTTTATCGCAGGTCACCAGAGCATCAAGAACTGCAAGATCTGAATTGATCAGCTCGATCATCTCCCTGCTGTCAGGACAACGTCTTTCTTTCTGATCTTCTCTGAGCACCCTTGGGACAAACTTCACGCAAATCTTCCGCATCTCCAGTTCCTCGCGAATAATTGTGTGTACAGTTCCCACACTGACATCAAACTGTGCTCTTATTGTCTCTATAGACACACGACGGCCCTTATCCATGAAATTCTCTATTTGGCCAATCAACTCTGGTGTTCTAACTTCCTTACTCCTCCTACACCTCTCATCATCCCTCATAGACTCCCTGCCTTCTTTGAATCTCTTATGCCACTCAGAAACTCATGCTCGATTCATGCAAGAGGGTCGAAATGCAGTCTGAAGCATTCCATACGTTTCTATGGCATTTTTTCCAAGTTTAAAACAGAATTTTATTGCATATCGTTCTTCTAAAGTGTCCTCATGTCCAGATTGCGTTTTTGAAATTCACCAGCTATGACAATCAGGCATAAGTAGGGTGTATTCCAATTTCTGCTGTTCATTTGAACTTGAAATCATGAAAATTTGTCAGTCATCTCATAAGATGCATAGCAATAACATACTGAATTTTCAAGGGTCTACGACAATTTTAAATGCCTGTACAAAAAAGTCGGGAAACTCATTGAAGGCGTAATTAGGTAGACGATATCTCTTAATCCTCTCTCTCTCTCTCTCTCTCTCTCTCTCTCTCTCTCGTAACTGAGAGCCTTACTACCTCACTCTAAATCAGCAAAAGACCTAGAAGTAGTGAGGGTTCCCAGATGCATTACAAATAATTATGTCAACCAACCTGTTCATAGGTGCCTTGTGTGTTAGTCAAGGATTGAATGATTGATTGATTTTAAAGACCTGTCCACCCGTCTACGGTTATTTTATACCTTAAGGTTAGGGAATCACGTTCATAATACATTTATATTTACATTTTTCTTACGACGATGTCGCAGTCCAGTATGTTAGCCACTACGCCAAGAGGAATTCATCACCTCGTTAAGATTCAAAAAGAAGAAACTCTTCTTCAATGTTTAATCTTAATTGTATCTTGTTTCTTTCGAAATTTAAAAGTACAAAAATTGATCAGCACGTTAACCACTACGCCGCGGAGAGTCTCCAAGTGGTTTTTAAGAGGTTTTTTTTTCTTGCACGCGTTCCTATTTGATATAAATAACTTTTGAACAGAGCTATTGAAACCCATAGATGGGACCCAAATAGGTACTAGCACTCCAGGTCAGAGTGGACCTGGGAGTAATGACAATAAAAAGGTACTCCACGGTTCCCAGATCTTTAGAATAAACCATCTGTTTATTTTTACACGCAGGACACCCCTTTTTAGAGAGGGTCTCACTGGTATCAATAGTCAAAGTTCAAGATCAGATAAAAAGTCAACATTTTGACTGCTGATTTTCAAGATTGGTTGGCTCTTCCGACTTGGAAGATTACTATAACACAAATGTCTTCCCACCAGTTCACTCTATAAAAAGACTAAGTTGAGAACTGAGTCCGATAGAATGATCGCATGGGTTTAAAAATTGTCGCTGCACAGACGCTCGAATCGATGAGCGGACCAGAAGTATGTCTTTCAGTAGAAACCCCTATATCATTTGAGTCACTATCACGACGTGGAATGGTGACCATCCAGTGTTTGTTACTGCAACTCATTAAACGACGTGTTGACATCCTGTGGCCGACTCACTAATCATATTTATCTCATTGGAATTATTTAGAGAGAGATACTTGAAAAATCAAGTCTTTAGACATAGACTATGGACAATTGACGAACTGATGACAATAAGAAAGCAAAATGGTTAATATTGTTCTTTTTTATCATACAAGGTTTGTTTTTTTTTAAATATTAACATTTTTAGGATATAATTTCAAACAGTCTCGACATGATCACCGAACAAGTTCTACAAAAGTTTACAGAAAGTCTTCAGGAAAATATTATTCTTGCTCATACTATGTATAATTTTGGACAAATAACGCGCAACAAATAAGTTTTTATATGATAAAATCTATTAATGGTATTTGACATATATGGGTGGGTAAAATCTATTAATGGTATTTGACATATATGGGTGGGTAACTCTAATACAAAGAAATCTCACCTGTTAAGGAAAAAAAACAGGTGATGGTTTTTTTTATGCCAGAAATATTCACTCACTTATTTTTTCTTTCGATGATGAACGAAATTAAGTCACTAATACATGTTGATTGATTGATGGACTGGTTGATTGATTGATTTTCACGACATATCAACCGGTCATGGCTTATTTTATGCATTAAAATTAAGGAATTGCGTTCATTGTGAGTAAATATTTATATTTTTGTATTGTTGTTTCTTAAGAGGTTTTTGTTTTTATTTTTATTTGTTTGTTTCTTTGTTCGTTTGATTTTTTTTTTTTTTTTTTTTTGTTTATTCTTTGCACATGGTCTTATCGAATACGAATGATATTAAAACAAATCTATTTGACCCATAGATGGGACCCTAACAAATGCTACAATTCCTGGTCAGAGTTGACCAAGGAGTAATGATAATGAAGGGGTACTTAACACTCCCTAGATTTTCAGAAACGGAGCCTCACTATCAGATGCAATTTCGTGTCAGAGCTAGGTCGCTCACCACTACAGCTTTCGTCGCCTAGATACAGCAAAGGAACGATTTTCTCCTCTAAAAGATTTCCAGTACACAATTTCTTTAGCATATTTCAAGAGATTGATAGATAAATTCAATTGCTTCCTTTTAATATTCTTGCTACAAATTTACAAATAATCGTAATAAACAAGAAATTGATGTGGTTTAAGTTATTTTAACCAAGGGAAGCTATTCTTATTTATAGCTTAAGAGTTATTTCCCTTTACAAAGAATTCGTTATGTAAGTGCATTTTCAGAATTTGAATTCGGATTGTCGACGCCACTTTTTATGACAATGACTGTTACACAATAAATGCTTTCTTCTTTAGAGCATAAGTGCTGAATAATCATTAACTGTCTCCAACAATTATATTATCCATTCTGATTCAATAAAGAAAAATTATGAAAATAACAATATATTTCCCGTCAAAAATGATAGAAGTATTTATGTAGAGATCGACACTTGGATTAAAGTGTAGTATGAAAAATGAAATATGCACCTGAAAACAATTAATAATTTAAAGAGCATGAAAAACGTAATATTTCTTTTAAAAATACAAAATACAGTAATGAAAAAAGACGTCTATGCAGAGAAAGAAAATACACAGTAAAGAATTTCATTCATTCCAAATGGCGTTACCAGACCAACGGAAATTCTCATTCTTCTGTTGTGATAATCTCACTTGTCGGAGCTGGTTTACCCAAACAGATAAATCTCATAATTCAGAAAAATGAGGATTACTTTGTTTTTATCTCTTCTCGGTTCGACAGGCATTACTGGGTTACAGTATTGAACAAACAAATCAAAAACAGACAATGAAAAAAACTTAAATGTTTTTTACTATTGCTGCAAATCTTTAATGAAATTCCAATGGCTTAGACACACATAGGAAGTGATTATTTTCCTTGATTATTGCTGTAACAGTTGCTTTTGTTGTAACGAAAAGTCATTAGTGAAGGACAAATCACAAATTAGAATAACAAATCAATGAAGAAAAAAATTCTAGGAAATCTTCCGAAAATTTACTTCTTAGAAAATTTTTAATTTTTCATTATAACAAATGTTTATTACTTCAGACATTTTAATTGTTATTTTTATGTAATTTATAAGTAAAACAGAAGAAAAAAAACTGAAAGGAGATTATTAAATTCAATCTTTGTAATAAGTTCAAATAAACTTCACAATATATTATCGACCTTTTTTGTTTGTCACACTCTTTACAAATTTTAAAGTTTGAATTAAAAAAAATCAATCACTCCATCATCAGATTCCGAAACAATATATGTAATCAACATACATATATTGTTTCGGGGTCTAATGAATCATCATCATTATCATGTCGTGCCGCGGATACCCCTGACCCTTTCTCGCCACTTTTTCCTATCTTTCATTGCCTCTGGCAGGTCTTCAGGGCTACATCCCGTATCATCACATAGCTGCTGTATGTATGTTCGAGCTGGTCGTCCTACTTTTGCTCGGCCATATGTGGGGGTCCATAGGAGTACATCACTTATGAGCTCGTCTCAGCTTCTCCAGCAGTGTCCTGTGTGTCTGGTTCGTCTAACTTGGATAGTTTTCGTGATGGAAGGCAGGTAGCCGTATAGTTGGTGCTTTGTGGGGTGTTGCCGCCAGGACTTATTCAATATTGAGTGTGGGCCATGGTTATCTTTCGATGAATGAATAAGTGATTGATTTTAACGGCATGTCAACACGTCTAGGGTTATTTTGTTTGGAAAACACGTTCATTGTACTTCATATTTAGATTTTTATGTTTCTTAAGAGATCTTTTATTTTTATCTATTTTTATTTATTTTATTTTATTTTTTTTTTTGCATACAATCGAATATCGAATACAAATAATTTTTTAACTGATCTATTTGACCCGTTGATAGGACCCTAATAGGTACTACCCCAATGGTTCAGAGTGGATATGGAAGTAATAGCTATAGAGGGGTACTCTACACTCCCCAGATCTCCATAACCAGATCTGCACTATTGTAAGCAGTTTAGTCATACCCAGGACACCTCTTTTTGGGTAGAGTATCTTACCCCTTCGCAGGGGATACTTTCACTGCTCCAACAACGGAGCTATGTAAGTATCAGGAAAATACAGCATTACTTTTCTAAGTTGCAGATAAATGTTTGGGATTTTTGTTTGTTTTTTTGCTTTTTGTTTTTTTTTTTTTTGTTTTGTTTTTTCTTTATATATTGTTTTTAAATCTCATCTAAATTACTAATGTATGAATCAAGTTCGGTACAATTCTATATATAAGCCCCCAACACCATAATCCCAAACTTTCCCACCTCTAACACCATCACCCCACCCCTAACCCCTGACTAAATTTTTCATTTATATATCCATTGTTACAATGGCTAGTGTGTTCACCAATGGTCTGGGAGTCCGGGGTTCAATCATAGTTTGAGTCATAAGAAATATTCAAAAAATAGTACTTGATAGTACTTGATGACTTCTTACTTAACACTTAGCATCATAAGATATAAGTTAAGGATAAGTGGAGCAATCCAAGAGAAGGAGTAACAGCTTCCTCTATATCTTGGTGTTGTAGCTATTGAAAAGGGAGCCTTCGGGCCCCCTCGACTACAGTCGGCCAACTTACTTATTATTATATTCGAATTTTTCAACCATCAATAAATGGTGGTGTTTCACTGGTCTGAGCACCAGTAAATTTCTTCAAGTCTCCAGGACTCTTCTCGGTATTGTAGCTGATCTTAACAGTGCTGTGGTCTAGTTTATCTCGATTCTTCTTCTCTATCTTCAATTCTTTCCAAGGCTTTTACAGTTCTCTGGCAACATCTAAGCATTTGTCTATCTTTTTGAATTTTTTCATATTCACTCGACGGTTCATTGACAATATCTACTAGTTGACATGTTTTCTTCTTGTAAATTGATACTAGGTTTGATCGTCTGGTTCGAATTTGGTGATCCGTTTATATCTCAAAATCCCAGAAGACAGATTCTGGTTTATACATATACCATTTTTTAGCTACCTATTTTGGTAGATATTTTTCAGTCAGATTGATTGGACTCGCCCAAAAAGATGCAAAGTTCAATCTTTTATATTTCTTAAAGATTCGGACTGTCTGATATTTCGTTAACATGTTTATCTGTCCTTTTCTTGGTCATACTCAAGGCTTCCACGATTATTGATACAGTAGCAGTACTGGTTTGGTTTCTTTGTTTTATGGCACATCAACCATCTTGGGTTATTTAATTCCAAAGCTATCCTTGTAGAAGGAAAATAATGGTAATATTTAACCCATAGCTGGGAGGGATAAGAGAGTTCATGCTTTTCCCTAGGGGAATTAGTTTAGTCCCAAAGTGAACGTAACAACGGAAGTTTGAACTCGCTTATAACGATGTTGTAGTTCTGTACGTTAGCCACTACCCCACGGGAACTCCTCTGTAGTAGTTTTAAGGAGCTTCCTTTTGTTAATTTCTATTTTTCAGGTCTTTTTATTTATTTATACTTTCATATTCTTTCACTGATATGTTATTATCTGTTGTCATTGACATATCTACTTGAAAGCATTTTTTTTTCTTTTATAGTCCTTAACCACAAATATCAAGTATATTTCTCTCTAATTTTTTATCAGTTCTGGTTGATGTTAATACAATTTTTCAAAATCCAATATTAAAAAGTATCTATATAGTTTACAATGAATATAATGTTCTATTTTAACAAGCCTTTCTTTCGGCATAAGGATTACACCATCGGACACTAAGTGGTCAATTGATTTAGTTTTTTCTCCGTCCAATCAACATATTAGGTTTGATCCATTTTTTATAATGTTTACCTTACACTTTCAAGATTGTTGGTTCTGGTCTTGTGCTGCTACTATTAACCCCTCTGTCTCCATCTTCAGTCCAACACTTTTCATGCATCAAGTAGTCTTTACTACAACTATATCAGCATTTCTAATTTTTTGTGAGTAACGACCATTTAGAGTTTATATCTAGAGTGATGTTTTTAGATTTACTTGCTAGACTTTCCTAAATGTGACTTTTGAATATTTGTTCAGACCAAATTGCATCCCTTTGTTGTCACTAAATCTTTTTACAATGCTTAGTAATCGTCATCATTTTTGCATAGAACTTTTTATTGTCCAAAAAGAAAAGATACTTTATCTGTTATTAGTGGTATCATATACTTAGGCTATGTTTTTAAGTTTTACCGAGAAACACATTAAAACTCTTCCAAAAAGAAAAGGAGACAGTTAGTCTCTTTGGAAGATCCCTTTATTAATGCTCAGATTATTAGTTTCAAGCCTTTTTCATGGATTAATCTGAGATTAATATGCCATCTTTTCATATCATATTTTAGGAATGTTATTATAAGTGGGAATATCTTTAAAGGGCTTAGAACTTTTAGAATCCATTTGTGAGGTACTCTATCAAAAGATTTTTTGTTGTCAATCCAAGTCATACTTACATTTTCTGTTTGGATCGACAATTATATCGGTACACATGTTTCAACAAGCAGGTATAATTAGTCTTTGGTCTTTTTTATGTAATTCTCGAGTCTTTGTATTGTTGAATCTACACAATCCTTAATGCTAGCGAGTCCTCTTCCTCCTTATATTCTTGTCTGTCTGTATCATCTCTCGGGTAAAACGCCTAGTGCATAGTCATCCATTTTCTTTTCCTTAAGTTCATTTGTCAGAGTTCCTCCTTTGACCATTTTAAGAATGATCCCGATTACCTGACAAGGGGGACAACCCAGATGTTCTCTCTCTAATGAGATTTCTGCTATAAAGGTTGGTTTCGAGAAGCTTTATCGTTCTTCTGAAGAACCCTTTCCGAGTATTTTCCTTCATCTCCACTAATTTGATGCGATCTGCTTCCAGTATTTAACAGTTCTTGTAGTTTTCCATTTTTTTTTTTTTTTTTTGTTTTGTTTTCCAAGCGTCCTAATGCATTCTTGATTTGGCAGTTATATTCCTTCCGCTGATTCTATTTTTCTACTTTTCCTTAAAAGCATGTCACATTTTTCAGTATCAAATCCCATTTGTATATCCTGGCAGTATATTCGTATTGTTCTTTTGTATTTTTCGCAAATACTTTTATGTCACCCACATACATGTGATTAATCCTTTCCTGATATTCTTTAAATTTGTCGTTCTCCGTACATTTCTTAAGTATGTGGTTGAGTGGTATCATTCTTATAATGAATAGTAGTGAATTTTATCTCTGTTATGGTTTAACCTCCCCCGATCAATTCTACCTTCCAGTTTTTCATGGTATCTGTGATGAAGTTTATGATTTCGTCGGATATTTTATACATTTTCAAATGTTGCATTATCCATGTTTGCCGAACCATAACATAGCAACATATTTCCGTCTCGTTTTTGCTTCTCATAGGATGTACTTGTCGATATATAGTAGGTCATTTGTTTCTCTTGTCCCTCTTTTTTTTCTTTTTTCTTTTTTTTTGGGGGGGGGAACAGTACGCGGAATACCAACGAATAATAGATTTCTTCTCTTTCCTGTGTGGTCAGGATTGTTAATATCATAGGTAAACATGTTATCGGTCTATAATTTTTTGGTGGGGTCTTTCTGGATCGGGATAGTTTTCCATTTCGTCATCCATTCAGATATGCTTGCTTCTTGTATATATTTACTTAGTTGCAGGGCCAGTCTTTTGTGGAAGAGTGTGAATTTTTAAAACCAGAATCCGTTTATAATGTCAAGGCCTGGAGTTTTCCAATTTGCAACTTTCTTGAGTGTTAGAGTGTTACTTTTAGCGATTCCAGGTATATGTCCGCCTTTTGACCTTTTTCGAGTTCTAATTCTTTTTCTCAAGTTGTTTATTCATTTAGCATTTTTGTTATGTTATTTCCTTATCCATATTTTATTCCAATATTGTTTTGTTTCTTTTGCCTCCGGTTGTTGATTTGTTTTTGTGCACTCTCAACCAACCAATTGGTAGAATTTTATTATTATTATTATTATTATTATTATTATTATTATTATTATTAGCAACATCCACATGTAATTTGAACTTGGTAAAATAAGATAGTCTAATCTTACTATTGCATTTTTTAAGTTAAAATGTCCGTTCATTGTTTTGATTTTGGGGGAGGAAGACATGAATGCACTTCTTTAACTAGATGTTTTTAAAATAACATTGTTTAATTTGAGAATTGCACGAATATCTTTGTTTATTTTATTATGAAATAATCATGGTGAGAGATTTTTAAAATTTTTTAGATATTATCAACACATTGTGCTGTACATTTTTCTGATTAGTAAACATATTTGTGTGTGTGTGTGTGTGTGTGTGTGCGCGCGCGCGCTTGTGTGTTTACCTAACCCCTCCGCTACGAGCAAGATGAGGACACTAGGTCATTTTAAGCGAAGTTTAAATTCAGAGCTTTCTTTCTCCTAGATTGGTTGCCGTACAAAAGATAAAGAATAGAGTTTGTCGTAGTATTTTATCTACAGCTGGTGGGAAGAACCTTAGCACCAAGTGAAACACATATAGCCTCGTACAGTATTTTCTGCTGCGATAACCGCTACCCCAGCCCCCACCTCTGTGTGCATATGTGTGTATGTATTGATATGCATGCATGCGTGTGTGCGTGTGTGTGTGTGTGTGTATTTGTGTGTGCGTATGTGTGTGTGTATGACTCGACAGACAAGTATAACTGGTTCGATTCTTTATTTCTTTCCCAATTCAAAAGCAAATAATAATTAATTGATATAGGAGTTGCATATAAGTAAAACGTTATCTTTGTATTTAACCGGTTGCCTTTCATCGTTTATATTATTAACAACTTTTTTTTAGAATTAATAAATAAGTTTGCGTGATGTTTCTTGGTCGGCAAAACTGTTTGTATTTTTGTATACCCGGCGGGGATATTCGATTTTGACCTTTACATTAAAAAAAGTAATATCTAAAATCATAACAAAACTTTCGACGAATTTTATTTGAATTTACCATTAATATAAAATTAATATTTCTTTTTCATAAAACAGAATGAAGTATTGATATAAACAATAATCGATACTACGCGATAGTATCGATTATATAATAGTCTACTTTATTTTCTACACGTTTCTGACAACAGTTTTGACAGGTGGTTGGTTGGTTGGTTGTTTTGGTTTGGTTTGGGTTTTTTTCATGGCATATCAATTGTAGGTCATTTATTGCCAAATTCTTCTTATATATTGAATATATGTTTTAAATACATTTTGTAGATACATTTTTTAATGAGCCTGAGCTCATTCTTTTTCTGCAAACAGATAAATGGTTTCACTTACTTCTACCCAACTTGAATGATTCTATTTCGTATTAATCATTTGTTTGCATACAGTTTAATGTTTTCAAGTATAGCTATGTAACACTAACAATTTGATTAAACATAAGTCATTTGTTTATATTCAGTTGAATGATCAAACAGTTCTATTTACAACAAATTAATTTAGCATAAGAACACTATTTAGTTTTATTTAAGTCATAAATAGGACCCAAGATCTTCTCAGTATCCTAGCCGATCTTACATTTAATGACTATCGATAACAAAGATTTGTATAATTCGGAGGATGCTTGTCTTTTAGAATACTACTAGAAAATATGACCTTACTCCGCAAGACTATCAGAACTGTTAACAGAAAAGTTGTTTCGAACTTGGCTTTTAGAAGTAGATTTTTGGTGTAAAACAACATTCTCGATGTGAAAACAATTGTCCTTTAAAACCTAGTTATCTGTAACCAACTGTAAGAATCATTAAATAGGCTAACCCTAATAAATGTCGATATGATAATTTTATGATTACGGCCTGTCATACAACTAAAAAGATGACTTTTCCATAGAAGTGGGCATACAACTTTAAAAACATCATGTCTTCATTTGCGTTGAAGACCAAAAATTTGCCCAGTCAGCTGGAGCTGTAGAATACACCGACTGCTTTTCTGCAGAGGGGTAAGACTTCCCCAACGAGTGACCTGGAAATGATACTAAACAATCTGATGGTGAGATTTCAGTAATGCTTTGGAGAATGCAGAGTACCTCTTCATAGCCATCGCTCCCGGATCCACTCTGGCCCGGATTGGTAGTACCTGAAAGGGTCCTATCGATGAGTCAAATAGAACTGTTTGACATTTGCACTGTGAGCAAACAAATGACTTATGCTAAACTGAATTGTTTAAATTAGAACTTTTTGATCATTTAACAAATGACTGATATTTAATTGAATTATTAATGATACATAGCAATACTTAGAACTATTTAACTTTGTTGACTTAAGTTTATAAATCATATATATCTAATATATCTTTATAAACCGGATTTGACATTAAAAAACCTACGATGGTTGATATGCCATAAACCAAACCAAACCAAACCATGGCTAAAAATCTCATTATATTTGTACACCCATTTAGAAGACAATTATAATGCAATTAAATCCCTTAAAGAATAGGCGTGTCTGTTGTGTGTCTCATAGGGTGTCACATGGCAGTCTCAGGAACCCATTCTCGATCTCTTTTGCTTCCGTTCTTTGAACAGTAGAGCTGTTGTGCCCTGTCTCGGCTATAAAACAGTAACGCTCCGGCAATTTTACTTTCAATCACCATGTAAGCCTTTATTTCATTCTCATAGATTAATATGTGCATATATCAACCTATTGGAATACGTTTGTGCATTATTTCTTCTTGATATTATTTCTATATATATCATTTATATAAAAGGTGAAGTGTTCTTGTATGAATAAAGGCCCTTATCTTGTCGTTCCTTCCGTTTATTCAGTGAGTGAGGCCTCGACAAAATATTTTGCCACCAACTACCCCAATACGTACAAACACATGCATATATATATATATATATATATATATATACAAATTTCGTTGAACATAATAGACATTTTCTGTGTACATATTTTCTTGTTGATCCGTTCATATTGCCGTATTGCTTTTATCGTATTCGGAGGGAATTGATTGGTTTATTTTCCATAATTGTGTGTATCCCAAGTACTTTCTGCCCGACTTTGGGCCATCATCAGGGGAGGATCTATTACAAAAGTGATGTAACTGCCAAAATATATATATATGTATATACGCATTTTTATTGTGTGTGTGTGTGTGTGTGTGTGTTTATCAATTTACTTGCAAACATTATGGAATTATTTTTCTAAATATCGGGTTTTCCCATAATATTTTCTTCTGCCTTGCTTGGAGGAAAATACAATTGAAATAATTTAATCTAGTTTGTTTGAGGTATATATTAAAATGTTTTGGGTCTTGTCAGTTATTAGTTTATTTACTGCAACAAATAAATAAAAAAAAGATGAACATCATTTAAGTGTATTAATTCCATTTTCTTTGCCAAGGGTATATATATATATATATATATATATATATATATATATATATATATATATATATATATATACGTATGTGTCTAACCATAACCTAGCAAAAAACAGGCGTATCGGTGTGAGATTTCTATGAGAACAATGCACTTAAAATAACTTAATTGATTGATCCTTTTGTGGGGTCCACGTTACATTGAATGCCATTAAAAAGTATACGACATTCTCAATATAAATGAGATTTCTATGAAATACTAATTAAAATGAAGACATGAATATCGTCGTGGATCGCCGTTACAACGGAATTCGTTGAGGGTTCAAATCCTAATATGACTTGGAAGTATCAGACAAGGAAATATGATTTTGTGGACTTTAGAAAATCATGATAAATGAACACTATACAGGAAGACAAGTGGCATACGTTCAGAGTTTTCAGAGTTTTCCTTCTCTTAGACTAGTTGCCTCACCAAGGCTGAAGAAACCAGTCTGTCCTACTATTTACCCATAGCTGGAGGGAGAATAATTGGATTCATACCTTTCCCAAGGGTATTAGTACTATGTGAAATGCAGTCAGCCTCGTCCAGGATTTGAACTCGTGTCGCCGTGTCCATTTCCTACGACGATAACCATAACACCACGGGCACCACCAAAGAAGGTTGATATGCCATTAAAGACAGAAACAAAGCAATATTATTTAAAGGGTTTATTGATTTTTGTTTTTAAAGTAATGTACTAAAATCTTTATGTCACTATTGAAAAAAACTGATCTCCGAGAATTCAAAAATAAACAAGCCTTTACAATGCAAAGAGGCACGTAGAAAGAAAATCGGGGACCTGAGTTCAAATCCTGGATGAAGATGTCTGCGTTTCGCGTCTCCTTGAAAAAGGCATGAATTTCTTACTTTTCCCACCGACTATGGGAGGGTTCTTCAGAACCTTAGTACGACAACCGATCTAAGAGAAAGAAAACACTAAATTCAAACCAGCAATTCTCCGCTTAAAATTGACCTTGTGTCGCATCCTGCCTTTGGCGGATGGGTTGGGTAAATACATACAATGCAAATGCCGTTTAGAATGAGCGCTGTTACAATTAAAACTTTCAGTATATTTAATTGTCTATCCATGTACATACGTGGAATATGGAATTTACTGGAACACAAGTAAAAATTCCGAAAGAATTGTGCGAAAGGGCCATGCTTAAGATTTTGGGGGGAAAATTAATCGAAACCACTCCTTATTTATAATGGTGTATTATAAAAATAACAATAAGAAAATTGGCAAAAATATTTCTACTATAAAGGAGAAAGTAAGAAGTTGCAAATCAAGTTAGTCGACTAAGATAAACTTGGATTGCACCGAACTGGATGTTAACCGCCAAACACAAACATATAAACAATTAACAAGTCAAATAGAAAGGAATTTGCCATCAGTATCTCCAATTCCACTTCTCTTTCCTGATCCTCTCTCTCTCTCTCTCTCTCTCTCTCTCTCTCTCTCTCTCAATATATATAAATATGCATATACTTGTTGAACATTCTCTTATCTTTCGTTCTCTCTCTCTCTCTCTCTCGACCCTTCTCTTTCCTTTTTCTCTCAAGTACTGGCTTTATCAGCTATTCTATCATGCTCTCGACCCCCTCTCACTCTATCTCCCTCTCTCTCCATCTCTATTTTTCTATCTCTCCCCCTCTCTCTCTCTCTCTCTCTCTTTCATTCTACTCTTTTATACTCTCAGCTCTCTCGGTCGACTCTCTCTCTCTCTCTCTCTCTCTCTCTCTCTCTCTCTCCTTCCGTTTTTAGCTTTCTTTTTTTTCTCTCTCTGTGTCTCTATCTCTACTTTTTTCTCGATCCCCCCTCTTTCTTCAGTTCTCTTCTCTCTCTATCGACGCTTTTTTCCACCTCTCTCTCTCTCTCTCTCTCTCTCTCTCTCTCTCTCAGTCTCATTCAAACCTCTATTTTCTGCTTCTCCCGACTCTTCTTTCTCACCCACACCCCACTCTTGGCTATTCTTCCTTAATCTCTCAAGAAGAATTATATATATATATATATGTGTGTGTGTGTGTGTGTGTGTCATTTGATAAAGAAACCAAATAGCAAGCTTACTTGGTTTTGTAGGCATTTCAAAATTAGTTTATATTATCACACCTGAAATAAAAATCTTGATAAAATCAGTAAAGAATAAGATGAATAGATTGGAATGAATTGAAGATAAAGAAGAGGATAAACTTGCGACCGAATTAAGTGATTGGTTGACTTTAGCGGAATTTCAAATCGTCTAGGGTTATTTTATGCCTAGGGGCGAGGGAATTGTGTTCATTGTACGTTCATATTTATATTTTTTGTTATAGTTGTTTCTTAAGAGAGTTTTTTTTTTTTTGCACACGGTCTAATCGAATACAAATTTTTTTTTTTCAAATCTATTTGACCGACAGATGAAACACTTACAGGTACCACTGCTCCGAATCAGAGAGTATCTGGATGTTATTGCATTGAAGGGGTACTATATACTCCTGCAGATCTCCAGATCTGGAACCTCACAATCAATTAGGGTTTAATGTCATACTTAGGACACCCTTTGGAGGGGATCTTACCTTCTTCAAGGGATACAGTCAACGTATTTTAAGGCCCACCGAGAGGACATGCGATCAAAATCATACAACAAACTCAAAACAAAAATAAAACTAAATCACACCAGTCAAATGAAACAGTATATGCAAGACGAAATGGAAGTCACGATTAAGAAAAATGTCTGATCAACGAATGTCTCAGTCTGTGGGAAAGAGAATGAGTGTGTGTATGTGTTTATGTATATAAGTGAATGTGTATGTGTGTGTGTGTGTGTGAGAGAGAGAGAGAGGGAGAGAGAGAAAGAGAGAGAGAGAGGAGTGTGCCAGTGCGTATGAGTGTGTGTTTGTGTATGCTAATGCGTGTGTATGAAAAAAGAGAATGCGTGTGTGTGCGTGCGTGAGGGAAAGCATGTGTGTGTGAGAGAGAGTACATGTGCGTGTGTGTATATCTGCGTTCGTATGTATGCTTATGCGTATGTGAGAGAGGATGCGTGTATATGAATATAATATGTGTGTGTGTGTGTGTGTGTGTGTGTGTGTGTGTGTGTGTGTGTGTGTGTGTGTGTGTGTGTGTGTGATCTTCCAAGGAACCACAGGAACGAAAGTCAACAAAGCAATTTTGATCGTAATAATGTTGGTTAATAAACGTATGTTTTGGGGCATGAATCCTAATTTCCCTGGACTTTATTTATACCAATAGTATCTATCCGACAGATATACACCTTAGTAAGAAGTGTTGATAGTGATTCAGAGGAGATGGCCTTCAGCTGAACGCGATTCAATGCTTTTAGGTGTGTGAAAGTCTCCAGCGTATTTATTTAAGCAAAACCAAACAAAAGAAAAAAAGAAAAAGTTCTCCCCTGTATATTTAATCTCTCATTTTCAAAAAAAAAAACGAAAAGAAAAGAAGGCAATGGGAACTTCTATGAATAGTTAATACAATGATTCCCAAAAATATGGAGGCACGAAGAACAAATAACAACACATGGCAAACCCTTCATTGTTTGTCCGTGTGTCGATAACTCTGGATGTGAGTGGGCGGATGCGTGTGTGCGTGAGTGTGTGTGTTGAATACAAAGAATTCAAACAACACACAACAAATGGGAATTTGTCTTAGTCTCCAAACTACACTTAGCCATTAACAATATAAAAAAATACGAGCTCGGGTGGAAGCAGTATAAACATTTAAGCGTGAGTAAATCCCTTGCCTGATGGGAAGTTCTAAAATATTGGTTTAGTGGTTAGACTATTGGACAGAAGATCATAATCTCAGACCAGGAAATAAAGGATATTAGTTAACAATAAATGGTATCCAATTTGAACTTGACTTCTTGGTTAACGTGAAAAAAGCGATTTGAATTTTGGGGATAATGTTTCCAGAATGTTTTATGGTGAACGGATAGGTACTTCTCCCAAGGACTAAAGTGTAGTATCTGTTTGATCTTCTTTGAACCAAAGATTCACGCCTATATTGAATCAGAGTGTAATATTGGTATCGTAGTAAGACTTGGTTATTTTTAAAACCTTTCCTTTAAAAGCGGACCGTCTTGTCGGTAGGGCTTAGAATACGACGACTGTATCCCTTGCAGAGGTGGAAGCACCCCCCTCAAAAAAGGGGTGTTCAGAGTATAACACTAAACTGCACCTGAAGAATGGAGAAAATAGCCGGAAACGTGGAAGTTCTACGGAATTTATACGTGTTTGCACCAATTCTGTTTCATAACTAAGTCTAGGTAAATATTTTAGGTGAATCTTACTTTACATAGCTGTAATGAATCGTTTAGTATTTTTCGGGTGTATCAAAAGATTGCTTTAGGATTATTTTGATATCAACAAACTGGTACTAGTGCCTAGATCTAAAGTTTAGTATCTGTTTGATCTTCTTTAAACCATTGTTTCACACTTATCTTGAATCAGAGTGTAATATTGGTATCGTACTAGTAACTTGGTTATTTTAAAAACCTTTTCTTTCAAAGCGGACCGACTTGTCAGCTGGGCTTAAAATACGACGACTGTGCCACCCAGTCAAATCAGAGATTTTTCATCGGGAGATGATTCACATTTTGTCTGGGATACCTGAAGTAATCTAGAACATAGGTGGTATCCTTATAAGCGCAAGAATCCAGCAAGAACACGGCAAGTGACTAAAAGCGGCACTTGAGAATGAAAGCATTTGGAGTCACATTAAATAACAAATGTGAATTTTACGTCGGAGCTATAAAGTAAAATCCATCATGGACCTACCCCAACCATGGAATATTTCTGAGCTACTACGCTTATGGCAAATGTCATACCAGATTGGGAAATTTGTTAAAAACCTAGCAGATACCCCCCCAACCACTCCAGAATCTTCGGAGGAAAGAGACAGAATGGGCCTGGGATAAGCCTCAGAAAACAATATTCCAGACCCTGAAAAAACGGATAAAGGTATGGAAGTCAGTTGACGTCCTAACAAATATTGACTCACTACAAACCTAATTGGCAGACAAAGGCATCAACAGATTAATCTAGTTATGGTTTTGGAGGAGTACTTTTCAGAAAGAAGGCGAAGACTAGAAACCTGTATTCTGCACATCAAGATCTCCGACGAAAACAAAGCAGAGATATACTCAAATTGAGAAGGAAGCACTAACTGTCACTTGGAGTCGCGTAAATTCGCTGATACCTTGATAGGATTCCCAAGATTCATTGTGGAAACAAACCACTGTTGGCACTGTTAAAGTTAAAACGACTCGATGAATTGACTCCAAGAATCCAACGTTTCTCCATAAAGCTGATGTGATTCTTCTACAATATTGCATACACTGCAGGAAAAAACACACCATAACAGACGCTTTGTCCCGTGAACCTGGGAGTTGGCCATTTTAATTATTCAGTAGATGACTTTATCTGCTCAGTCATTAAAAATATCTCACTGAGTGATAAAACGCCTCGAAAAAATCAGACCCAAGCAAAATGCTAAAAAGATGGACCACTGGCCTGAAACAACAAGACAATATCCCAAAATAAAACATTTCTAGTTTTTTAATCAGGATTTAACAGTTTACTAGAGACTCCTACAGTACCAGAGCCGACTCGATATCTCTGCCGAACTTAGGAAAGACATACTTGATCGTCTACACAAAGGACGCCAAGGTATCGTCAAATGCCGAGCATAAAATCGTAAAATTGTGTGAATCAAATTGCAGTCGAGAAACGAAGATGCAGTATCAGTGAGAAAGAAAGAAAATACACCACATAACCACTAAAACCCACCAAATTACTCGAATGGAAGGATTTTTTATTCAAGGGACACGCTTATATCCTGATCATCGACTATTTTAACGAATGGATTGAAATATCCCATCAACGGACAACCACTCCAGCTATCGTGATAAAAAGTGGCAAATGAATATTCGCTTGGCATAAAACCACACAGATGATAATAAAAGAAACTTAAGTTCAGGGGAATTTATGAATTTTGCAAATGTTTTTGACTTTCTGCATCTTACAAATATCCCACATCATCCACAAGGAAACGAAGAAGCTGAACTATTCGCGGTGCAGTCTATCAAAAAACATGTTAAAGAAAGTAAATGACCCTTACGTAGCAATGCTTAATTATCGTAGCACTATTCTACAGCAAGATAAGAACCCAGTTGAGCTGCTGATAAACAGAAAACTACAAACATAGATTGCTACCGTTCCACAAATCAATCTCTTCAATAAGAAGAATATTATAGAACACAGAAAGGCAGACGTTCGGCTCAAAAACTTAATTAGAAAAAATCTTTGCCTCCTTTAAAAAAGGGATGGCCAATATAGATGAAGATATCTAACACCAGTCCCACCCATAATAAAAAGGATTTTGTCGCCCCGGTCGATTTTCGTTAAGACCGATTCAGGCCTGGACTCGTGCAACAAGAGTAATCTTCGCCAAAGCGATGAAGAAAATAACTTCTCTCGTGGAGTTACTCCACAAGAAGCGGACATCTTCCCACGAATCCCAAGAAAAAAATGCGACGTGCGGCCCATTGGTCTAATGGGTGAGTGTTCGCCAATAATCCGAGAGACCAGGGGTTCAATCCCTGGTCGAGTCATACCAAAGACTCAAAAAATGGTACGTAATACCTCCTTGCATAACACTCAGCACAATAAGGTACGTATTGAGAGTAAAGTGGAGCAGTGCAGGTAAATGAGTAGAGCCTTACCCCTACACCTCGGTGTAGTAGTTATTGAAAAGGGAGCCTTCGGGTCGTCCTCGACTATGGTTGCCAACTGTACTTTTTTATGAGCTAAGGTAAAAAATTGGATACGATTTCATGGGTTGATGACGACATTAGGTTTATAATTCCCGAAATAATTTACTCTGAATTGTCCGACAAGGACATATGGCGTAGTGGATAAGTTGTTTGGTTGGAAAGTGCTGCTGTATGAAATCATCAAGAGGTTGCTGGTTCAATCCCAACCACAGGTAAGAATAACAAGGAATAGTTACAATATCTTAACACCTGTACCCGGTTATGGTGAACAGATTTGGAACAATCTACCCCTGTGAATTAAATAAAGGGTTAAATTCGAGGTTTTATATAGGCATCCGACTTCGAGATGATGTTGTATAGTCATCTACAGCATCACAACGACACAATAATAAAACAGACGCAGTAATAAACGACGCAGTGACAAAGATGCAGGTAGGAAGACGCATGAAGATTTCTTTAAGAACATATTTACCTCTCACTTTATTGCAAGGGTTCGAAAGGGTTGTTCAAGGTTTGCATGTGAGAGGGTGCTGGAGACCGAACATAAACTTCATATTTTGACTTCCACTACTTATGACCGTCACGTTGTGTCTTTCTTGTTCTCTTGATGTTCAACCAGAGGCCTAGGGCTCACTCTGCTGGAAGCTGGCTTTCTTTATGGCATCTTATCAGCATCGGGGGTTTCCGAGGGCCTTCTCGGTCGGGTGTGGCTTTCCCTACCACATCTGTCTCTAACTCTCTGGAAGTCTGCTGGCAACTGCTCTGGGACCCGAACTCAACTGAGTTAAATAATATCGAATGTTTAATCGTCATCAAGCGGAAATAACTGTCATAAGCGGAAATAACTGTCATGCAGTTCACAGGTCACTCTCTTCCGGTACATCACTGTAGTGGCACCGTGGGACCTTCACCTTGTCCCATATTAAAAGCCTTAATCCGCCCATGTGATCTCTTTCGATTACTGGCCATTGGAATGTGTCACTTCCTTCCGGTGCATCACCTTGGAATAGCATTTTTGGGCCGGGTCGAAGGTCAAAATATAACAATGAAATACCTGAAGAAAGCCGGATATATAGGCCGAAACGTTGTGGGTATAACAATGAATACGAGGTCAACAGTCCGAATATTCAAAGTGATAAAAAAAAATGAAAAGTTTTATCTTTAACTATGGGGACAATTAAACAGAGATTCCCAATAACAAACATTCCACCAACGAATTCGGCTACTCCAAAGATTCTCATCGTAAAAAACAGTACTACAAGGAGGACGAAGGGTTATGTCCCTTTGATTGATGTCTCCTGTCCCCTAAAGATTAGTTACATACTTTCCGTAACTTCTGGTATAGTGTATACATTAGGGTTAATAAAAGATTACTACTACTATTGTCATCACGTTTGTCCAATTCTGTCTCTTCATCTTGTCTTCCTTAACCCAGTCCACCAAACACGACATCTAAAACGACAACAAAAAGTGCGTATCTGCACAATGCACTATTATTGTAAAAAAAAAAAAAAACATGGAACAAAAACATTTTAGTAAAAAATAGATTTTTAAAAATATCATTAGAGTGGCAAAAAATAATTATTTTTAGTAATATGCACCAACTTCTAATGAATTAAACTCAACATTATAAAAATAATATTAATTTACTTTTGTCACTGCATAAGTAATTTTTCATTTATAAATGTTAGAATATTCTGTTGTTTTTTTTTTTATTTCTTACAATAATATAAACACATTGTGCAGTTGGCATTTTTCTTTGATAAAAAATCGACTCATAAAAAGTATTTAAAATAAAATCCTTGAAGGTGTACGGGCAAAAAACCTACAAGCGACATTAATATTTGTTGACTTTACCAAGGCTTTCGATTCCATTCACAGAGGAAAGATGGAACAAATCCTACTAGCGTACGGCATACCTAAAGAAACCGTAACGGCAATAACGATTCTCTATAGAAACACTAAAGTAAAAGTACGATCACCAGATGGAGACACAGAATACTTCGACATTGTAGCAGGAGTACTTCAAGGGGACACGCTGGCTCCGTACCTCTTTATCATTTGTCTAGACTACGTACTTAGAACATCGATTGACAAAATCAAAGAGAATGGCTTCGAACTGACGAAGAAAAGAAGTAGAAGGTACCCCGCAACAACAATTACCGACGCCGACTACGCCGATGACATAGCGATACTGGCAAATACACCTGACCAAGCCGAAACACTACTGCATAGTTTGGAACGAGCAGCAGCAAGCATAGGCCTCTATGTTAATACACACAAAACGGAATATATGTGCTATAATCAAAGGGGGGACATCTCCACTCTAGAAGGAACCCCTCTTAAACTAGTAGACAAATTCACTTACCTAGGAAGCAGCGTCGAATCAACCGAAAAGGGCATCGAAACGAGGTTAACGAAAGCATGGACAGCTATCAATAGGCTATCGATTATATGGAAATCAGACCTAACCGATAAAATGAAACGCAGTTTCTTCCAGGCAGCGGTCACATCGATACAGCTATATGGCTGCACTACATAGACGCTAACAAAACGGCTGGAGAAGAAGCTAGACGGCAATTATACAAGAATGCTGCGTGCAATCTTGGACAAGACCTGGCGGCAACACCCCTCAAAACACCAACTGTACGGCCACCTGCCCCCTATCACGAAAACTATTCAAGTTAGACGAACCAGACATGCAGGACACTGCGGGAGAAGCAGGGACGAACTCATAAGAGATGTACTCTTATGGACCCCCACACATGGCCGTGCAAAAGCAGGATGACCAGCACGAACATACATTCAGCAGCTATGTGAGGATACGGGATGTTGTCCTGAAGACCTACCTAGGGCGATGAACGATAGGGAGGAGTGGCGAGAGAGGGTCAGGGATATCCGTGCTACCAGCGCGATATGATGATGATGATGAGACGATTAAAAAGTTGTTTTTTTTTAAGATCCGGTTATTTTTAGATCATTGAATAATTGTAATCTAAAATAATTCCATGAGTTTCCATAAAGTTTCACAATTCCCACGAATAATATTAACATCGTAAAAGAAAATCAAGTTGAACGAAAAATTTGCTTGCACTAATTTGCATCTGAGGGTGAGGCTCCAGTCCTAGAAATTTGGGAAGTATGCAATACTCCTTCATTGCCCTTCTATTTCTACATCATTTTTTCATCTTTTTCTTCTTCTTCTTCTTCTCCTCCTTCTTCTTATAATTATCATTATTATCAATGTAGGTTTTTTAGAGAAAAAGAAGCATAGTAAGTGAATGTAGCAAATTAGCACAAAAGGAATACAAGAATAGGTATGACTGGGTGGGAAAGGTGATCAACTGGGAATTGTGCAAGAGACTGAATTTTGATCATACTACCAAATGGGATATGCACAAACCAGAACTCGTCTATAAAATTAAACAAAAAGATCACAGCATTATGGAAAGAAGATCAGACCAAGTGATAACTAACAAAAAAAAAAGAGAATTAGCCGTCAAGTTGATTTTGCCATTCTAATCGAACATAGAGTGAGAAAAAAAAACTTCAGCGGAAAGATAAACAAATCCGTGGATCTTGTCAGAGAACGAAAAAAAAAAAAAGTGGAACATGAGGCTGACGGTGATATCAATAGTATTAAAAAGACTTAGAAAGGGGACTGGAAGAATTGAAAAATCCGAAGAAGAATTGAGACCATCCGAACAAAAGCATTGTAGAGCACGGCCGGAATACTAAGGAAAGTCCTGGAGACCAGAGGAGACTTGTTCTCACTTGTTCTACAATGAAAGATAACCAGCGAACGCTGGTGTGAAAAACTCGATTATAATAAAAATAACAATAATAATAATGTAAAAAAAATCTTAAGGAATAGAAATTACAAAAAAAGAAATTTACAGGTGGATACAAACTTAGTAGATTGCAGGAAAAGATCAATCACCTAATGTACATGGACGACATCAAACTATTTGCGAAAGGGTGGAATTTGGCATAGAAAAATGCGCCATGCTAATAATGAAAAGCAGCAAACGACACATGACGGAGAGATCAACTACCAAATCAAGAAAAAATTAGAACGTTCAGAAAAAAGGAAACTTGCAAATATTTGGGAATATTGAAAGCTGACTCCAAGATGAAACAAAAAATTCTAAAAAAGAGTATCTCAGGAGAGAGAGAAAGCTACTCGAAAACAAACTATATAGCAGGAACCTTATAAAAGGGGAAAATACCTGGGCTTTCCCTCGCGTAAGATACTCAGGATCATTCTTGAAGTAGACCAAAGAACTTTAACAAATGGACCAGAGAACAAGAAAACTAGTAACCATACCTTACATCCCAGAAATCATGTTGACAGACTATAAGTTTTTAGACAAGGAGAAGGAAGAGGACTTGCCAATATTGAAGACAGCGTTGACGCATAGATACAACGTCTCGAAGATTACATAGAAAAGAAATAATGACAACACACGGAACAGAACAAAAATAAACAGAAAACAAAAATGGGAAGAGAAACAACTCTATGGACATTTTAAGCGACTAACGAGCGACATCTCACAAGAGAAGACGTGGACGTGGCTAAAAAAGGGAAACCTTAAAAGAGAAACTGAATCTCTTCAAATAGCAACTCAAAACAACGCCATAAGGACCAACCATATCAAAGCAAGAATAGATAAGACGCAACAAAACAGCAGATATAGGTTATGTCGTAATAGACACGAAACGATCAATCGCATAATAAGCGAGTGCAGCAAATTAGCGCGGAAAGAATATAAAACTAGGCATGACTGGGTAGGCAAGGGGATCCACTGAGAATTGTGTAAGAAATTGAAATTTGACCATGGCTTATGCATTACCCAGAATCTGTCCGGGAGAATCAGACACACAAACTCCTCTGAAATTTTGCCAAACGACTAGACCTTGTAATAATCAACAAAAAAAGGGAACTTGCCGAATTGTGGACTTTGCTGTCCCGATTTACCAGAGTAAAATTGAAAGAAACAGAAAAGAAGGATAAATACCTCGATATTGCTAGGGAATTGAAAAAAACTGTGGAACATGAAAGTGACAGTGACCCCAATTGTAATTGGTGTTCTTTGTACAGTCACCAAAGGACTGGTACAAGGACAGGAGGATATGGAAATAAGAAAACGAGTGGAGACCATCTAAATTACAGCATTATTGAGATCGACCAGAATACTGAGAAGAGTCCTGGAGACTTAAGGAGACTTGCAGTCACTTACAATCCAGCGAGAAAGCATCGGCTAACACTGGTGTGAAAAACTCGAAAAGAAATAAAATAATAATTGTAATGTATGATTGAAATCAAAATGATAAAATATTGACGAAGAAAACAAAAAAAGAAGATATACGACCTAAAAAAGAATGTAGAAATATAACATAAGAATGCAGCCCAAAAAAAACAAGAAATGATAGTACACGAAAAATGAAAAGAAATAAAAGTATACGAAGAAAAAAAAATATATATATATATATATGCGCGCGCGCGTGTGTGTGTGTGTGTGTGTGTGTGTGTGAAGAAAACAAAAACAAGTAAATATACGAATATATATGAAGAAAAAGTCTGGGTGAGAAACCGGTCTAGTCGCAGATCGCCCGGCCATGTGCCCGATAGTATTGGGTTGAATGGTACCAGTCCGCTGTTCAAGTGTCCTTACATTACACACATACACACTCACATACATATATATATATATATAGAAAGAGAGAGAGTGAGAAGGAAAGAAAGACAGAGTGAAAGAGAAAGAGTGAGAGAGAGAGAGAGAGAGATCAACTACCATATATTAAATATGGAAATAATTTGAGTTTCTCTAAATCTTTTTAACCACACCGATTTCGTTCTCGGTTCACCAAAATTGCAGCCCCACTTTCATTTTTGACACCCTACCTTCAACAGTGGGTCGTATTTACCAACACAATGATTACTATGCTTCCACATTTTATCGTCTATTGCATTTGACGCTAATCAATGTGGAAACAGTTTTTTTTTTAATAAATGCATCTCTTACAAACAAACCGGACAAACCAGTTTCTTTTTTTTTTAAACTTCGGTGTAGCAACCATCATACTCACACATTACATCTAACAAAAGGTACACACACATACACACACACACGAACACACATACACACGCACACACACGCCGAAAACACACACACACACACACACAGCATATATATATATATATATATATATATATATATATATATATATATATATATATGGACATGTAGATGTTTTCTTGGAAAAAAAGTTTAACATAGAAATATTTCTGTCTAGATACTTTCTTGGAAAGATGTAAAGTCTAACATCCATTCACCTGGTGATTGCTCATGAATGATCAAAGTTTTCTTTTATGAATATCCTAGGTGAAAACTGCCCTGTTGGCGGGGCTTAGAATACGTTGACTGTATTCCCTGCAGAGGGATAAGTCGCGCACTCATCGACTACTCCCCCACCCACCCCCAAAAATGTGTGTCCTATATATGACACTAAACTGAATCTGATGGTGAGGCTCCAGTTCTCAAACTCTTGAGAGTGTGTCGTAACCCCATTCATTATCATTATTTCCATGTCTCCTCCGAACTGGAAGGTCCCATTTATAGTTCAAATTGATCTTTTTAAAAATCATTCCTATTCATTCGGGCCGTGAGCAAAAAACTCTTGATAAGCAACTATACTAAAAATGTAAATAGAAATAAACTCGATTCCCTAACATAACCCTAGACTGGTTGAAATGTGGTTGAAATCAATCAACCGGTGAAAACATTTGTTGAAGTTCAATATTTCTGTTTAATGGAATATTAAGTTTTTTATAAGCAAGTTTTTGAAAATTTTTTCATAAAAAAGTGTTAAAAAACGCGCACCTACACACACACACACACACACACACACACACACACACTCATATACACACACACACACACACACACACACACACACACACACACACATACACACTAGTTGGACTACTTGTCAATGTCAGGTTATTGATCAAGCACTGAATCACAGACACTGGACGAATACAAAAAAAATTCATTTTTTCTAAGCAATGTCTACTTTGCAATACTTGTCAATTAAAAATGAACACAGGAAAACTACAAACGCCAATTGTTATGATAAAAGATTATTGTATTTACAAATTTTATTTTTGTTTGATTTCATCTTGTTAATATTGTTTTAAAGAATTCACAGTATCAGTTCTTCAATCAAATATTAATTTCTTAGTAATTCTATCCAAAATCCCTTCAACATTTTAAAATGAATAAATAACTGAATCAAGTCAATCCATCAAGGGTTATTTTATGTGATTTTTAGTATAATTGTTTCTTAAGAGGATTTTTTTTTTTTTTGTATACGGTTCTATCGAAAACAAATAACTTTTAAACAGATCTATTTGACCCATAAATGAGAACCCTTACAGGTACTACTCCTCCTGGTCAGAGTGGACCTGAGAGTAATGACCTTCCCTCCTCTCAAAGCTTTTTTTAAATTTTAAAACTTACCTCGAACAATTAATCTATTTAATAAAGTTTAATTAAAGGTAAATAAGTTTTATTTAGAAAAATAATTTTTATAAATTTCTTAATTCAAATTTTGTTCGATCAGCACATGTCCCTCTGCTGATTACAGTAAGAAAACCCTTCTCGATGAGAACGAACTTTTCCCATGAGAAGAAATTGTTTTTGCATTAAAACCTTCGATGTACGCCATACGGGTAGCTCAACATCAAATTATTTGGCCGTCTATATATTCATTAACTTCCCCGCACGAGTTAGAGGTGACACAGGTTCTGTTTAGCCGTCGAGATTGATAAACCTTCTCCAATTATAGATAATTTACGTGTGCACACACACACACGTGCATTGGACATATTTCGTACGAGAACTAATAGTATCTGGTGTTAATAGCTTTTTGTACCAAAGTCTTTCTTTTGTTCCAACAACATATAAGAAAATGGCCGAGAAAGAGAAAAAAACAAAACTTCTTTTTTCTTACAATAAAAAACGTCGGCTCAACCATTGTAATATATATATATATATATATATATATATATATATATATATATATATATATATATATATATTTGAAATGATCATACTCCTGTAAAAACTAAAACGATAAGAAATTTTGTCAGAAAGGAAAATGCTCAATACACACAAAATGTGTACAAGCAATAAAAATTGTAGACCAAATATGACATTTAATATATATATATATATATATATATATATATATATATATATATATATATATATATATATATATATATATAAAGGCTCTCTTTTCAATAGCTACTACACCAAGGTGTAGGTGAGGGTGCTACTTCCTTCCCTGGATTACTCTACTTTACCGTTGATCCTTACCTTATAATGCTAAGTGTTAAGCATATATATATATATATATATATATATATATATATATATATATATATATATATATATATGCTTAACACTTAGCATTATAAGGATCAAAGTGTTAAGCATATATATTCATATTTATATATATATATATATGATGCCACCTTGCTTAATACTCAGCATTATATATATATATATATATATATATGTGTGTGTGTGTGTGTGTGTGTGTGTGTGTGTGTGTGTGTGTGTGTGTGTGTGTGTGTGTGTGTGTGTGTGTGTGTGTGTGTGTGTGTGATTCAATCGAAGTTTTTTCGAGCCAAGCTGGGTGCTCCACACGTTTGACTTTGTGCCACAACTGTCTTAAACTTGACAAATAACTTCTTTGATCAAAATCTTCTTTGTGACTGAAGATTTCAACGTAATCCATACGTTAGATTTCTGCAAATATAAATATAATCTTTCATATGCAACATTACATGCACACTGGATTGAAAAGAAAGCAAATCAGTTTACCAACTATTTTGAAATTAAACGAAACCAGAAATCTATTAAGAGGATTAATCGATACTTAATAAAGATACCAACGTGGTTAATTATGAACTTGTAGAGGCTTGTGATCAGCTCCTTAAACTATTTATAAGAAAAGGTGCCTCTCCAGAGGAAGAAATATCCACACAAAGACATTCTTTAAATTACTGTTCATTTACATTTACGAGCGTGCGAAATGGTGTAACTGTAATTAGTGGGGAAAGCGGAATTGGCAATCCGTGTTTGAATTAGGTCCGTCTGCATTTACTTCAAAAGAAAATTCTGAGTAAAGGCAGCAATTAACTTATTCTTGCTATGTAACATTGCCATAATGATGGATAACAATCCAAAGGCTAACTGCTAAAACCAACCCCCACCCAATAATAACATCTAAAACCATCTACCACAAAAATAGCATCTAAAACCATCTTCCTCAAGAAAAACAGATAAAACCATCTCTCTCAAGAATAACATCAAAAACCATCTCCCCCAACAATATAATCTAAAACGTATTCCCTCAAAAATTTACATCAAAACCCATCACCCCCAACAATATCATCTAAAATCATTTCCCTCAAAGATAACATCAGAACCCATCTCCCTCAAGAATAACATCTAAAACCGTCTCCCTCAAAAATAATATCAAAGCCGATCCCCCTCAAGAATAACATCAATAACCACCAATATCATCTAAAACGTATTCCGTCAAGAATGTACATTAAAACCATCTCCCCCAACAATGTCATCTAAAATATCTCCCTCAAGAATAACATCAAAACCCATATTCTCATGAATAACATCTAAAACCATCTTCCTCAAAAATAGCAACTAAAACCATATTCTTCAAGAATTGAATCTAAAAACATCTCTCTCAAGTATAACATCTAAAAATATCTCCTTCAAAAATAGCATCCAAAACTATCTTCCTCAAAAATAACAGCAAAACCCATCTCCCTGAATAATAACATCAAAAACAATCTCCCTAGAAAATAAAATCTGAAACCATCTCCCTCAAAAATAAAATAGGATCTAAAACCGTCTCCCTCAAAAATTACATCAAAAACCCATCTCCCTCAAACAAACCATCAAAAACTATCTCCCTCAAGAATGACATTAAAATCTATCTCCCCCAACAATGTCATTTAAAACCATCTTCCTCAAAAATAACAGCAAAACCCTCAATAATAATATCAAAAACGATCTCCCTCAAGAATAACAACTAAGACCATCAACCACAAAAATAACATTTAATACCATCTCCCTCAAAAACAGCATCTAAAACCATCTTCCTCAAGGATAACATATAAAACAATCCCTCTCAATAATAACATCTAAAACCATCTCCCTTAAGAATTATATTTGAAACCATCTTCCCAAACAATATCATCAAAACCATCTCCTTCCAGGATAACATCAAAAACCCATTTCCCTTAAAACCATCACTTTCAAGAAGAATATAAAAAACGATCTCCCTCAATAATAATATAAAAAACCATCCCCTTCAAAATAACATCAAAAACCATCTCCCTCTAGAATTACATCAAAACCCATATCCCCCAACAATATCATCTAACACCATCTCCCTGAAGAATAACATCGAATACCATCTCCTCAAACAATATCATTTAAAATCATCTTCCTCAAGAATAACATCAAAAACCACCTCTCTAAAGGAAAAGATCAAAAACCAACTCCCTCAACATTAACATCAAAAACCATCCCCGTCAGAAGTAGCATCTAATACCATCCCCCTCAAGCATAACCTATAAAACCATTTCTCTCAAGAATAACATCTGAAACCATCTCCCGCAAAAATAGCATCTAAAATAATCTTCTTCAAGAATAACATATAAAACAATCTTACTCAAAAATAGCATCTAAACCATCTCCATCAAGGATAACATCAAAACCCATCTTCCTTAAGAATAACATCTAAAAGCATCTTCTTCATGTATAACACCTAAAATCATCGTTTTCTCCATCAGGAGTAATATCTAAAACCATCTTCTTCAAGAATAACATCTGAAACCATCTCTCTCAAGAATAATATATAAAACTCTCACCCTTAAGAATAACACCTAAAGCCATCTCCCTCAAGAATATCATATAAAACTATTTTCCTCTTGAATAACATCAAAAACTATCTCCCTCAAGAATAACATCTAAATTTATCTCCCTCGGTAATAACATCTAAAACCATCTCTCTTAAAAGTTCATCTAAAACAAAACATCTCCCTCAAATGTCACATCAGAAACCATCTTTCTTAGAAGTCACATCAAAAAAACATCTCCATCAAACGGCATATTGGTTTTAATACATTTGAGAATAAAAAAATAATATTAGAAATCAATAATATCAAGTAATTATATATGAAACTCTTTTTTGTTAAAATCAGTATACAAATAATCTTCACCATATGTAAAGCTTGACTCCTTAATTATATATGACACACATTGGAGGATTTTAAAGGTATTAATAAGGTCGGCTGATCTGGGGCAAATCAAACTCATCTTGCACTTTAATAAAGAAATTATCAATAAATAAGATGCTAATTAAAATTACATATGAATATTCAATAATCCTTTGAGAATCTATCGTAAATAACTAAGGGAATTGTGACGTAGTTTCCTTGCTAGATATATAGGATCTTATTTTTTAAGAAACTTTTTCACATTCAAGTCTCTTTATATTCCAAAAATGCCGATAATATAACAATGATTTTTATGCTTCTAAAAATCCAGAATTTTTCACTTCTTTCTTAACAATAATTTATATATATATATATATATATATGATAGAAATGTGTGGAAAACTGGATAAATCAAACACTTAAATCAAATTTAGACGTGTGATATTTCGAAAGGCTTTATTTCATCCCTAACTTCTTCAGTTAGGGATGAAGAAGTTAGGAATGAAATAAAGCCTAACATCTGAATTTGATTTAAGTGTTTGATTTATCCAACTTTCCATACATTTCTATCATATTGTCAAATTCACAACAAATCTATTTTTTCAATATATATATATATATATATATATATATATATATATATATTGACCAAGGTTGTTAGTGTTCATTTCGCACTAATGCCATTTGGAAATCCATGTATATATCTCTTTTTCCTCAATACAACTATACAGAACATAGTTTGAAAGAACGAATCTCTAGATTTAGTGAAAAAACAGTATAAGAGAAGCACAAAGCTAGACTGAAAATAAGGAGCTGTAATCCTTTTAACTTGGTTGTTCTGGCAACTCCCGTCATGACCAAGAGATAACGGTGCTTTCTCTGCCAGTCTTCTATATAACTTAACTTCGGCCTATGTGCAGGTCTCGACGCAGATCCATAGGCGTTTTGTATAAGATACTATCAATTTATATCTAAATAAGTAGATATACAAGTAAAGGAGGTGTAGTTGTCATATCGACAAACCGAGTTCAAATCTTGGACGAGGCTTTTTATCTTTTAATTTGTGTTAATACCCTTGAGAATGATATGAATCCTACTATTCTCCGTTTAGCAAAGCGTAAAATAGTTGAGTAGATTTGATTCTTTAGCCTTGATCCGGCAACTTATCTAAGAGAAGGAAAAAATCTGAATTCAAACAAGCTTTAATCTGTATAGAAATTGACCTCGGGTCACATCCGCCCCTTGGATGAAGATTTGAGAGAATATACGCATACATGTAATAAATATTTTCAAAATTAATAACATTTACTTTTTAAAGTATTTTTCTGCTGAACTTGTTATTGATTGAAAACTGGTTTTTCTTTCAAGGAATTCTAGATCAGTGCGCCGTAGGCGTCCCCAACAACATCCTCTGCCTGTGACAGAGACGCAGTTACAACAAAGCCGACCGCATTCCAAACTGTTTATATCAGAGGAAAATCCGACCATCGAGGAAATAGCTGGAGAATGCAATTTTGTACACTTCTGCTTGGACAATTGCACAGCATACATCCATAGGAATCGACAGGAAATTGTCAACTGAATGTTCAAGTTTTAAATATACATGCACATACAAACACTTGCACACACGCATTCATACACACACATTCATACACTGACATATTCATACACACATACATTCATACACACATATTCATGCATACACATTCATACACACACGCATTCATACACGCACATATACATACACACATGCATTCATACGCACACATACACATACAGACACGTATTCATACGTACATGCATTCATACACATACACACATATTCATGCTCACACATATTCATATACACACACACACACATTCATACACACATACTCATACACACGCATACACATACACACATACACACACATATTCATACACACATATTCATACGCACACATATTCATACACACACGTTCTCACACACACACATATTTATACATACACATACACATACCTACACTACACATACACACATATATTCATGCACACCTATTCATACATAATTTGCGAATAGATTTTTAACATTGGGTGCTCCACATGAAACGCTGAGTAACGGAACTAATTTTGATGTGTTATGTTTTAAACGTGATCTGCTATAGTAGGCGATTGTAGCGCAAGGGTTAGCGTCATTGGAATTGGATTTGGTGACAAGAGTTCAAATCCGCCACGAAGCTGTTTACATTTCCCATTGTGCTTTCTTTTGGGAAAAGTATGAATTCAACCATTTCCCAGCCCAGCTTTTGGTAAAATAGTAAGGTTGACTGGACTCTTTAGCCTTGTTTGACGATCGATCTAGGGGAAAGAAAACTCTCAATTCAAACCAGATTTACTCCAGTCCAGACTGGGACGATAGGATACACTGGCTGCATCTCTGCAGTGGGGTAAAACCCCGCCTCCAACGAGTGTCCTGGATATGACACAAAACCATCTAATAGTGAGGCTCCAGTCCTAGAGCTCTGAGGAAAGTGGAGTACCCCTTCTTTGATATTGCTCCCAACTTCATTGTGCATCGGAGTGGAAGCATCTGATAGGTCCCTATTAATGGGTTGAATAGAACTGATATTTAAAATGTGTGCAAACAAATGACTGTCTTATTAAAATGGCTCGCTTAAATATGTTATAAACAAAATGTCTTTATAAATCATATATATGAAATAAAACAGAATTTGACATTAAATGATCTACAATGGCTGATACGCCATAAAACCCAACCAAATCTTAACCTAGATTTACTCTATTTAAAAATCGATTTTTTTGTCGAATCTTATTTGTTATGAAAGAACTTGGTAAGTACATACATACATACATACATACATACATACTTGAAAAGAGTTTGTCTGACTGTCCCCAATAAAGAACTAAACGGTTTGTAGAACTGGCAAATCAAATTTGGTATACGAACTTATTACATCGAGTGGTGACCTGTAACAATACACGACAAACATGAGCAGAAAGATATGTTGCTACAAGACGGGACATATTATACGGAATATACATTTCTGAAAATTAATTAAATTATCTTGCTAGCATAATTATTCACATTGAGTTAATCATTTAAGATTTCTTTAAGCTGCACATATAAAATAATTAGATAACATTATTGAATTTATCAAAAATACATTGTTTAAATATGCTATCGAGGTGTTTACAAACAATTATTTTTCACAAATATTTTGGGACATTTCCGGATCTTAAAATAATATAGACAGGCTTGAGGTGACATATACTCTTAAACCAACAAATAAACCAAAGAGTCACAGCTAATTTGAAACACACCACTTCCGAGTTTATTATTATATACCATCCAAATCAAAAGTTTATTTATTGCCGGGTGTCATGACAACAGATATCATATAAATGTCAGAAGACACTTACAGATAACAGAAAATAATGTTCTTTCACTAAATGAATATGCTACGTCAAAAGTGCATTTTTATTTGTTTCGCTAATGAAATATTAACTCCATTAAAAACTCTTCCTAAAAAATCTTTTTTCCACAAAAAAAAAATTCTTTCTTGTCGATGATTTAAGGTTGAAACAATTGGAAAGCAAATATATAAAGCCTTACTTTATTGATGATAACAGACAACTTAAGTTTCTGATGCTTTCAATACGTAAGTAACATCACACACACACGCACGCGTGCCCGTGCAGGCGCACACACACGCACGCACACACTCAAATATATATATATATATATATATATATATATATATATATATATATATATATATATATATATATATATATATAAAGAATTACTTTTTTATGATAGCTGACAACTTAAGTCTCTGCTGCTTTCAATACGTTAGTGACGTTACTGATGTGCTAGATGTTTTTAAATGGCTGCTTATAAATTTTGTTTTCTTGAAAGTCAGTGGTTTAGTTTCAATAAACACGGTTTCCTAAAAATATAGCTTAAGATTCCGGAGATTCACCATCCCTTGCAAAGGGATTAAGATCCTCTCAAAAAAGTTCATCTAGGTGGCTGTGAGGCTCCAATTCTGGAGCTCAGCGGAGTGTGGACTGATTGGTTCATTGTCATTAGTCCCAGTTCCACTCTGATCCAGAATGGTAGGATTTTATCGATCAATCAAATATGAATCAGAGTATAATAACTCAGCAAGGGTTGAGATATGGTAACATCAATCAACTAACCTTACATGTTGAAGCAGACATTCCTAAATTCTAAAACATCTTTAATTTGTGCAACGTCAGCGAAGTCACGAAAAAGCAACATAATATATTGTTTGGCTTGGTTTTTAATTATGTAAATGCTTTTAAAATATTAACCATTCTATTGTTTCTTTCTCGACAATATCCGATAACAACTGAAAGTATTGTATACTTATACATTTATGGATATTCTATATACAATTAAATGTATACATGCACCGTTCATAGTATATCCATATTTACATTTTTAAAAAGATTTTGTGTTTTTTGCGCACAAAAACGAAAAAAAAATTGAACAGACCTATTTGACCAAGAGAGAAGACCATAACAAGTACTAACACTCCGATTAACACTGGACCTGGAAGTAATGGCAAAGAAGGAGTACTCAACATTCCCCAGAGGTTCAGTTAACGTATTCTAAGCCCCACCAACGAAATGAAATAGAAAATGAGAAATGGTAATATATATATATATATATATATATATATACATATCCGCCGAAATAAATTTATTATGATGACTTAACCGAGTTTGAGTTTCCATTTAATTGTACTATATATATATAAATATATATATATATGTGTGTATGTGGGGGTATGTATGTATGTATGTATGTATGTATGTATGTATGTATGTATGTATCATTTCTCTGTTTCTATTTCTCTATTTCTTTAGAATTTCACTAATATATTCGAAACTTTGAAATTTAAAAAAAACGATAACTCTCTTCATAGTTAATAATGTGGTAACAAATTTTTCTTTAAATCCATCAAATTCAGATTTATTTATAGATGCATTATACCAGCCCTATTGCACTTTTGGAAGTTCATAATACAGGAATTGGTTGGTAAAATTTAAAAGTTCATTTAATTATAACTGACATATATAGATAAATACGATGATATACGAAGGCTTTATTTTGGCAAACAGAAAGAAGTGGTCGAATGAAAAAGTTTCATAAAATAATCCAAGTTGTCAAACCGGTTGTCGATTCTTCTTTTGTTTCATAATAAAGGTGAGCCTACATTTGGGCGATGATTTTTTGCTGAGAAACGGAAAGGAGTGTCGACTCTTCAGACCTGCTCGAAGGATTACGCATTCTAAAATATCAAGCAACCGTTTAAGTGTCTTCAAAAATAAAAAAATAAAAAACAAATAAAACAAAGGCACGGGTGTTTCTTGTACTTGCAATGATCGCCGTTCACATGCACCGATCAAGTGTGTCAAAATTCTAACAACAAAGATAAGGGTTTATCTTATCTAGTTATCACTCAGATACCCATTTGCACACACACACACACGTGTGTGTGTGTGTGTGTGTGTGTGTGTGTGTGTGTGTGTGTGTGTGTGTATTGTATTGTATATTGTATATATATATATATATATATATATATATATACAAATTTCATTAAACATAATAGACATTTTATGTCTACATATTTTCTTCTGGATCCGTTCGAATTCCCGTATTACTTTTATCGTATTCGGGGGGAATTGATTTCTGTATTGTCCATAGTTGTATGTATCCCTAGTAGTTGCTGCCCAACTTTGGGCCATCATCAGGGGAGGATCTATTACAAAAGTGATGTAATTTTGTTTTAGCATATTACCACTATGTAAGAGCATCTTTACCGTTGAAGATTATGGCGTTTGCTTTTAAATGGGTTTCTATAATTAGTGTCAGTAGCTAAAGACATTTAAGTACATTAGCACTGGTTTGAAAATTAATTCTATCAAGTGTCGGTTGCATGTTTCTAATATGTAGTGCTTCGAGAATCTGTAGTTTTTGTTTATTATTTTGATGTTCTAATATTGTTGTGTTGTCGGTGAGAATTTTCCGTAATTGTGTTGTTGGGCATGAATGTTTTTTTAAATGCTGAGCTATTGAACTTGTATCAGAAAGGTGCATTGTATGTCTCCTCGACAGGGTAGTTGAGGTTAAACCAACATATATATTATTAATAATCATCTGAAATACAATCTCCTAAAGGACATTTAAATTTATATATAACGTTGGTTTTTTGCAAAACTCCAATCGAGGGAGAGGAATTATTTCTAATGACTAAATTCGAGGTTTTAAACTTATTATAATATAAATAAGATGTTTTATATTTTTATTAGGATCAGTGGGGAGTATGTTTTTGTGAATCAATGTTTTCATTATTTTTTCATCGGATTTATAATTGTAGTGCATTTGGTTACGATAAAAAAGTTTGATATATGTTTGTTGACTGGATGGAGTAGTACAGTGTTTATTTTGTTGGTTAACATTTTTAATCATACGTTTAATTTGTTCATCAACAATATAGTTAGGAAATGCACGTTATATATAAATTTTAATGTTCTTTAAGAGAGATCTATATGAATAATTTGGAAAGATTAGTTTGATTGTTTGTTGTAGAGTTACCAAATTTATCATACCAATCAACTTAAATCAAAGGTTCGAATGTAAAAAAAAATTGTGTTGTCTTTAAGGTTAGAACAAAAAGTGAAAATTCAAATTTTAACGTTACTGTAAACTAATAAAGAATATCAAATATAAAAATCAATTTTCTACTCGTTAAATTTGAGATATCATTTCAGGTTCTGTTTCATAACAAAATTTCTCAATATCCTATTAACGAATTAGATTGGAGTATTTCAATTTAGTTTCGGTACAATTGGCTGATTGCACCATTTGGATTCTAACGAAACACTTAAAGAAAAATCTACATTGGATTGACACAAGGATACTGCATGCGATTTTGGACAAATCCTGGAAGCGAAATTTTTAGTATGAAGACTCACCAGACATTAACAGACAGCATTTATGAACCAGAAAAAAAGAATTCCCCAGTTCTAAATATTACAATCCATTTCCAGAGAACAGACTCAAAAATACATTGAGATATTTTGTTTCAAATTTTCCGCAGATATTTCGGAATTGAATTCATTGCCACTTTTCTTACTGGTGGTTTTTTTTTGGGGGGGGGGCGTAGGAGGTAACCGAAATTTCTTCAGATTATTCAGTAACGAACAATAGTGATGACGATTATGAAAAACAAAATTTCAATAAGTTATCTTATTAACTTTTAAGATGTAGAGTTCAATTTCCAATATCCATTCTTTTTAAAATAAACCCTAGTTTTGTGGAAAATTAAGTTTTACAAATCAAGTTACTTTTGCATTTAAAATAATTATGAAATAATTCTTTGCATTTCAAGTTTACATAATCGACTTTTTTATGCATAAACATCTTTTCAAGCCGAAAACTTCACTTTCCATCAAGTTGAAAATAGATTTTAAAACTTTCTTCTTTAAATGGCATGAAATGAATTAAAAAATCTTAAAGTCAGTTTTAATCTACTCTTATATTCTGACATACGTGGAGTTCAATTCAAAAGATAACTTTTAATTGATCGATTGATTGATTGATTTTAACGGTATATCAACTTGTCTAGAATCATTTTACGCCTACGAAACTACTCATCCATACTGGCATTTTTGTGTTGTTTTTTAAATGTTTTTTTTAATTATTTTTTACACACGGTCCAATAGAATAGGAATAATTTTTAAACAGGTGTATTTCATCCAATAGATGCGACCCTAACAGGTACTACCACTCCAGGTCAGAGTTCACCTGAGAATAATAGTAATAAAAAGGTACTCCACATTCTGCAGATTTTCAGAACTAGAGTCTCACCATGAAATGCAGTTTAGCTTCATACCCAGGATACTCCTTCTTGGGGGGGGAGATAAAATCCGTATACTGTAAGCTTGGTCGACTGGGCGTGATCCCATTTTCTTCTTAGTATGTCATATACTGTTCTTGTTGTAATGTGCAAGGTAAGCACTAGTCAGTTGCTAATTATGCTTTAGGCTCTCTCTAACACTCATGTCAATTAGGCAGATTAATTTGCCAGTATCACTACATCTCTCTGAAACGTATAGGTCTTATGCCCCTAGTAGTTCTTGTACCTCTTCTAGTTATTGTTTCATTTTCGGGATTACTCTGCTTTCCTTCTCTCTCTCTCTCTCTCTCTCTCTCTCTCTCTCTCTCTCTCTCTCTCGTATTTCTCAGAACGATCTGGGTCTGTCCTGCATCAGTGTCGTCTTCTTGCATTATTTGATCTTCACCCAAGTTTTCAAACTCACTCTTGCCCACCTCATCATGCATTATTTCGTCTTCTGACTTTTCATTCTGTAAAGATTGTTCCAATAAATCATTAACGGAAAGAATCGTTGAGATTTCGTCCTCATTTTCTCTTCATATTCGCCCTGGGGCCTTATTTGATCTGCATAGGACTAATATACTGTTCCCCTTTTCTCTATTTATTATGGCTGTATTGTGGTATTTTTGCATGATAAATTCTGCCCTTTCTAGATTTGATTCTTTGTTCTTCTTGTACCACACTTTTTCATTTGTGGAATACGACATCGTTAGTGGAGTTCTAATTTGCCTTCCCATTAAAGCTGGTGGGCTTTCTAATCTTCCGGCGTGTGGTATTGTGCGATAACTTCAAAGCACCCTTGGTAAAAAAAAATTCAATTTTTTTCTTTTTGCTGAGAACATGCTTTCAGTCACGTTTTTACAGTCTGCACCATTCTTTCTGCCAACCCATTCGATTGAGGGGGATATGACGATGTCTTATACGGTTTACACCCTATTTTTTCCAACCATAAATTAAGATCTTCATCACAAAATTCTGGTGCATTGTCGGATACCAAGGTTTTTGGAATGCCGTTTCAGGAAAATATGACACTTAGAATCTGTTTTATCGTAGAACCTTTCTTGTCTGGCACACGGATTACTTCAGGCCAGCCAGAAAAAGAGTCTACTAGAAATTAATAAGAATCCCACTCCAGTAATGTATGCATGATCCATATGCACACGACTCCATGGCTCCACTTTTCTGGGCCATGAATGTAAGGTCCGTGTAAAATTTCATGATTCTTTACATTTTTTGCATCTTTTTATATATTCTTCGACATGTCGTGAATATCCCGGCCACCATGCTTCTAATTTTATCCTTTTTTGTGTTGCCGCTACTCCATCATGTACACTTTTTATCACCAATTTTCTTTGTGTTTCTGGGGGAATTATCAGATCCCCATAACAAATCATTCCATGTTCTATCGTTAACTTGTGTCCTATTTCTTTGTAGGGTCTTTCCTCCCTGGAAAAATTTCCCTATACGTTTTTTTCTTATTCTCGATTTTATCCTACTTAGTACTGAATCATGTCTAGTTTCCACAGCCATTCTATCTAAAGACAAAACATCAGTCTCTCCCTAATGTAAAAATGTATCTTCTTCTGTGTAATCTTTTGACTCCTTGAAAATTGCAATGTTCATAGTGCATCTACGTGTGCAATTGAATTTCCTTTGACATATTCTATATTAAATGCCATTAATCTTATTGCCCATTTTAGTGTTCTCGATGTCGTAACTTTGGATAATTCTTTTCTCAGATTGAATAATGGTCTATGATTACTTCTCAAAAGAATCTTTTTCCAATTTCAAACTGTCATACTCTAGTAGTAGTCTACACAATGGCCAAGGTTTCTTTCTCTATATTTGAATAATTAAATTCAGTGTTCGTTCGTCTTCTTGATAAATACATTATCGGATGTCCTTCTTGTGATAATATTCCAAATATTGAATATTCACTTGCATCTGTAGTTAACGTAATGTTCTTTTTCGGATCAAAATTTTTTACTACTGATTTCTTTGCCATAATTACTTTTAATCAATCAAAAGCTTTTTGTTGTTTCTCAGACCAGATAAAGTCAACATTCTTTTTTCTTAAATTTGCAAATGGTTCAGTTCAAGTCCGTATATTTTGGTACATATCGCCTTTAGAAATTTATCCATCCCCCAAAAGATTTAATTTCTTTTTTATTTGGTGGTGTAGATATTTTTAGTCTTTTTTATCAAGGCTTGGTCTGGTGATATACCTTCTTTTGAAATGGTATAACCTAAAAATGATATTTTACTACTATTGTTTACGTTTTTTTTTTCATTGATTGTCATTCCAGCGTTTCTTAATTTATTCAAGACGATGTCGATTTTCCTTTTTAATTCATTTTCATTAATAACTCCTATGCATATATCCTCTCGGTAACAAACCATATTTTTTTAATGTTCTGCTAGAACCTGCTCGATGGCCCTTTGAAATATGGCGCTTACTGTTTTTATTCCATCTGGCATCCTTCTCCATTTCAGTAAGCCTATTGGCGTATTTATCTTTGAAGTTATCGTCTATTGGTATTTGGTGGTATGCCGTTTTCAAATCTATTTTTGTAAAAACGCTCATACCTGCCAGTGCATGAATTGCAACTTCAACATTAGATATAGGACATGAATCCGAGAAAACTTTGTGATTTACGCCTACTTTATAATCTCCACATATAGGTATGTCTCCATCTGACTTTCTTAAAACTACAATGGGTGATGCACATTTGCAACTCTAAAAGAAAACATGTTCAAGAAGGTCTTGTTCTATTAATTTTCATAGTTTTGCTACTACTAAGAGCAACAAATGTACAGGTAATTTTTGTACCTCATTAATTTATTTGGTAATTAAGCACATTGCTTCCAAGAAGTCCGTAGTTCTTTTTACAAGTTGTGACAATTATAGGTATTACTCCAAGTTAATCTTCTAACTCCAAGGAACCTTTAAAGTACCCTAAAGTTTTTATGACTGACCCATCAAATTGGCGGAGTAGTAAACTGCTCTTTCGTAAAATTGGCTTTCCAATGCGTTCCCACAAATTACTTGGTATAAGCGTTACCTCACTGCCGGTATCCATTTGCATATCCTAATCAAAGTTGTTGATTTTAACCTTTAGTGTAATGTCTTTTTTCTTCCGTTCAATTTTTTCTACATTTCTGTTTTTGTTTTTTACTAAAAAGACTTGCATATTGGTTTCGTTTTCTTCAACTCTTTCAACGTTTTTCTTTTTGAATTTGCATACTGCTTGAAAAATGGTTCTTTTTAAACAATTTGTACAATTTTTACCAAATGCTGAGCAATTTTCCCTTTTTATTTCATGTACTCGTTCACAGTACGAACATTTTATCTTTTTTAACATGTAAGTATCGGCGAATATTTGTTCGCTGGGTTGACTTTTATCATGGTTGTATTTCTGTATTAATTTTTGTTGCCGTATAAAGTCAATGCAGGTATTTAAAGACATATTTCCTATTTGTGTTTGTTCCATTATATTATATCAGTATCATGCATTGTACATAGCTTCAATTAATCTTAACTGAATTAAGCCCTCTTTAATCGTCTGTCCTTCTTGTCCAAGTTTTTCAAACTTGTAATAGTAATTTACAAAGCTCTTTGCTTCGATGTGGCACAAGGCCGAATGAATGGGGCGCCCAATGAGACTCGAACTCACTCGTGCAGGTTTGCTAGACTATCTTGCTAACCGATACACCACCAGAGGTGCCCTAAGTAATTTACAAAGCTCTTTGCTTCGATGTGGCACAAGGCCAAATGAATGGGGCGCCCAATGAGACTCAAACTCATCAAACTTGTAATATCTATTCGCATTTCGTAGAGGGTGTAGATATTTTATGATTGGTTCGTCAATTTCTTATTTCATCGACTTGAACTTCGTTCTTTCTGCCACCACCGGCCTTTCCAATTTTAGTATATGTACCGCCGAAGCTGGTACTGCAACGACCGGCCTTTCCAATTTTAGTATATGTACCGCCGAAGCTGGTACTGCCACGACCGGCCTTTCCAATTTTAGTATATGTACCCCCGAAGCTGGTACTGCCACGACCGGCCTTTATAATTTTAGTATATGTACCGCCGAAGCTGGTACTGCCACGACCGGCCTTTATAATTTTAGTATATGTAACGCCGAAGCTGGTACTGCCACGACCGGCCTTTATAATTTTAGTATATGTACTGCCGAAGCTGGTACTGCCACGACCGGCCTTTCCAATTTTAGTATATGTACCGCCGAAGCTGGTACTGCCACGACCGGCCTTTATAATTTTAGTATATGTACCGCCGAAGCTGGTACTGCCACGACCGGCCTTTATAATTTTAGTATATGTACCGCCGAAGCTGGTACTGCCACGACCGGCCTTTATAATTTTAGTATATGTACCGTCGAAGCTGGTACTGCCACGACCGGCCTTTATAATTTTAGTATATGTACCGCCGAAGCTGGTACTGCCACGACCGGCCTTTATAATTTTAGTATATGTACCGCCGAAGCTGGTACTGCCACGACCGGCCTTTATAATTTTAGTATATGTACCGCCGAAGCTGGTACTGCCACGACCGGCCTTTCCAATTTTAGTATATGTACCGCCGAAGCTGGTACTGCCACGACCGGCCTTTATAATTTTAGTATATGTACCACCGAAGCTGGTACTGCCACGACCGGCCTTTCCAATTTTAGTATATGTACCGCCGAAGCTGGTACTGCCACGACCGGCCTTTATAATTTTAGTATATGTACCGCCGAAGCTGGTACTGCCACGACCGGCCTTTATAATTTTAGTATATGTACCGCCGAAGCTGGTACTGCCACGACCGGCCTTTCCAATTTTAGTATATGTACCGCCGAAGCTGGTACTGCCACGACCGGCCTTTATAATTTTAGTATATGTACCGCCGAAGCTGGTACTGCCACGACCGGCCTTTCCAATTTTAGTATATGTACCGCCGAAGCTGGTACTGCCACGACCGGCCTTTATAATTTTAGTATATGTACCGCCGAAGCTGGTACTGCCACGACCGGCCTTTCCAATTTTAGTATATGTACCGCCGAAGCTGGTACTGCCACGACCGGCCTTTATAATTTTAGTATATGTAACGCCGAAGCTGGTACTGCCACGACCGGCCTTTATAATTTTAGTATATGTACTGCCGAAGCTGGTACTGCCACGACCGGCCTTTCCAATTTTAGTATATGTACCCCCGAAGCTGGTACTGCCACGACCGGCCTTTATAATTTTAGTATATGTACCGCCGAAGCTGGTACTGCCACGACCGGCCTTTATAATTTTAGTATATGTAACGCCGAAGCTGGTACTGCCACGACCGGCCTTTATAATTTTAGTATATGTACTGCCGAAGCTGGTACTGCCACGACCGGCCTTTCCAATTTTAGTATATGTACCGCCGAAGCTGGTACTGCCACGACCGGCCTTTATAATTTTAGTATATGTACCGCCGAAGCTGGTACTGCCACGACCGGCCTTTATAATTTTAGTATATGTACCGCCGAAGCTGGTACTGCCACGACCGGCCTTTATAATTTTAGTATATGTACCGCCGAAGCTGGTACTGCCACGACCGGCCTTTATAATTTTAGTATATGTACCGCCGAAGCTGGTACTGCCACGACCGGCCTTTATAATTTTAGTATATGTACCGCCGAAGCTGGTACTGCCACGACCGGCCTTTCCAATTTTAGTATATGTACCGCCGAAGCTGGTACTGCCACGACCGGCCTTTATAATTTTAGTATATGTACCACCGAAGCTGGTACTGCCACGACCGGCCTTTCCAATTTTAGTATATGTACCGCCGAAGCTGGTACTGCCACGACCGGCCTTTATAATTTTAGTATATGTACCGCCGAAGCTGGTACTGCCACGACCGGCCTTTATAATTTTAGTATATGTACCGCCGAAGCTGGTACTGCCACGACCGGCCTTTCCAATTTTAGTATATGTACCGCCGAAGCTGGTACTGCCACGACCGGCCTTTATAATTTTAGTATATGTACCGCCGAAGCTGGTACTGCCACGACCGGCCTTTCCAATTTTAGTATATGTACCGCCGAAGCTGGTACTGCCACGACCGGCCTTTATAATTTTAGTATATGTACCGCCGAAGCTGGTACTGCCACGACCGGCCTTTCCAATTTTAGTATATGTACCGCCGAAGCTGGTACTGCCACGACCGGCCTTTATAATTTTAGTATATGTACTGCCGAAGCTGGTACTGCCACGACCGGCCTTTCCAATTTTAGTATATGTACCCCCGAAGCTGGTACTGCCACGACCGGCCTTTATAATTTTAGTATATGTACCGCCGAAGCTGGTACTGCCACGACCGGCCTTTATAATTTTAGTATATGTAACGCCGAAGCTGGTACTGCCACGACCGGCCTTTATAATTTTAGTATATGTACTGCCGAAGCTGGTACTGCCACGACCGGCCTTTCCAATTTTAGTATATGTACCGCCGAAGCTGGTACTGCCACGACCGGCCTTTATAATTTTAGTATATGTACCGCCGAAGCTGGTACTGCCACGACCGGCCTTTATAATTTTAGTATATGTACTGCCGAAGCTGGTACTGCCACGACCGGCCTTTCCAATTTTAGTATATGTACCGCCGAAGCTGGTACTGCCACGACCGGCCTTTATAATTTTAGTATATGTACCGCCGAAGCTGGTACTGCCACGACCGGCCTTTATAATTTTAGTATATGTACCGCCGAAGCTGGTACTGCCACGACCGGCCTTTATAATTTTAGTATATGTACTGCCGAAGCTGGTACTGCCACGACCGGCCTTTCCAATTTTAGTATATGTACCCCCGAAGCTGGTACTGCCACGACCGGCCTTTATAATTTTAGTATATGTACCGCCGAAGCTGGTACTGCCACGACCGGCCTTTATAATTTTAGTATATGTAACGCCGAAGCTGGTACTGCCACGACCGGCCTTTATAATTTTAGTATATGTACTGCCGAAGCTGGTACTGCCACGACCGGCCTTTCCAATTTTAGTATATGTACCGCCGAAGCTGGTACTGCCACGACCGGCCTTTATAATTTTAGTATATGTACCGCCGAAGCTGGTACTGCCACGACCGGCCTTTATAATTTTAGTATATGTACCGCCGAAGCTGGTACTGCCACGACCGGCCTTTATAATTTTAGTATATGTACCGTCGAAGCTGGTACTGCCACGACCGGCCTTTATAATTTTAGTATATGTACCGCCGAAGCTGGTACTGCCACGACCGGCCTTTATAATTTTAGTATATGTACCGCCGAAGCTGGTACTGCCACGACCGGCCTTTATAATTTTAGTATATGTACCGCCGAAGCTGGTACTGCCACGACCGGCCTTTCCAATTTTAGTATATGTACCGCCGAAGCTGGTACTGCCACGACCGGCCTTTATAATTTTAGTATATGTACCACCGAAGCTGGTACTGCCACGACCGGCCTTTCCAATTTTAGTATATGTACCGCCGAAGCTGGTACTGCCACGACCGGCCTTTATAATTTTAGTATATGTACCGCCGAAGCTGGTACTGCCACGACCGGCCTTTATAATTTTAGTATATGTACCGCCGAAGCTGGTACTGCCACGACCGGCCTTTCCAATTTTAGTATATGTACCGCCGAAGCTGGTACTGCCACGACCGGCCTTTATAATTTTAGTATATGTACCGCCGAAGCTGGTACTGCCACGACCGGCCTTTCCAATTTTAGTATATGTACCGCCGAAGCTGGTACTGCCACGACCGGCCTTTATAATTTTAGTATATGTACCGCCGAAGCTGGTACTGCCACGACCGGCCTTTCCAATTTTAGTATATGTACCGCCGAAGCTGGTACTGCCACGACCGGCCTTTCCAATTTTAGTATATGTACCGCCGAAGCTGGTACTGCCACGACCGGCCTTTATAATTTTAGTATATGTACCGCCGAAGCTGGTACTGCCACGACCAGCCTTTTTCCTTGGGCTTCATATTTCTCCATGATTTTTTGAAAAGTCAGGTCTACAAGGTTTGTGGGACGCGATATGGTGGAGACTTTCATTATCGCTTCGAATCCAGCTGTTGCCAAAAAGAGATACATAATCTCATTTCCTACTCCCTTTTCCTTATCGTCTTTCAGCTTTTAATTCTTTCGCTCGCAGCAAAACACCGTATCCACGTATAAAAAAATCGGGATCCTTAAGACGCCATTGTTATGATGTATAAAGTAAGCACTAGACAGTCGCTCATCAAGCGATATTTGACACTCGTCCCACCAGTCAGACGACTGTGGTTCAAGGCCTCTTTTAGGTGAGTCCGGGCCCAGGACCATGGCCCAGACACGCCCGGCTGCTCCAAAAATTCCTCGGGCCCTACACACGCCTGGCATTCCCAAAAATGCTTCGGGCCCCGTCAGTATTCCCCTAAAAAAGGAGCCTCAGGCGCCAGGCGATAAACCTAGTGTGGCACGAGGCCTTTAAGGTTGGTCCGGGTGAAGGGCCGGAGCCCACACGCGTCGGGCGGCTCCAAAAATGCCTTGGGCTCCTTCGGTATTCCCCTAAAGAGGAGCGCTTCAGGCTCCAGGCAGTAAAACTAACCCCTCCGAAGAAGGTTAAAGCCTGGGGGGACGGTCCCCTGAGGCTCAAGAAAATTAACCATCCGGCACGAATGCCAGACAGTCAGCTAAAAAAGACTCTGCACGAAGCAGGGGTTGATCAAGCGGTATTTGTTGACTGCCCCACCAAACGAGCAAGTGTGGCACAAGGCCTTTTTTGAGGTGGGTCCGTTGAAAAAGCCTCTACATGAAGTTGACCAATCATCCTAGTGAGAGACTTATATAAACTCTCTCTTACAGTTATACAAATTAGGTAGATTAATTTTCCAGTATCACTACAATTCTACTTTTTGTATTGAACCCTCTTATGTTCGTTACGTCATCATTTTAACCTTGTAAATTCAAACTATATATATATATATATATATATATATATATATATATATAGTTTGAATTTACTAGTGTAAATATATATATATATATATATATATATATATATATATATATATATATATCACTACAATTATAATATATATATATATATATATATATATACAATATATATATATATATATATATAACTACAATTCTACTTTTTGTATTGAACCCTCTTATGTTCGTTACGTCATCATTTTACACTTGTAAATTCAAACTATATATATATGTATATATATATGTATATATATATATAGTTTGAATTTACCAGTGCAAATATATATATATATATATATATATATATATATATATATATATATATATATCACTACAATTCTACTTTTTGTATTGAACCCTCTTATGTTCGTTACGTCATCATTTTACACTTGTAAATTCAAACTATATATATATATATATATAGATATATATATATATATATATATAGTTTGAATTTACCAGTGTAAATATATATATATATATCATATATATCACTACAATTATAATATATATATATATATATATATATATCAATATATATATACAATATATATATATATATATATATATATATATATATATATATATATATATATCACTACAATTCTACTTTATGTATTGAACCCTCTTATTCATAATATATATATATATATATATATATATATATATATATATTATGAATTTGCACAAATCTATGTTAAAGCGTTTCGTTTCTTTAATCAGAAAAGTGCAAAAACTGCTTTGCTTATTTTTGTGATCGATGAAGTTTGTAAAACTTGTATTTCTACTTTCTGCACTTTATGCAGGATTTAACGCAGCTGCAAATTAAGAAAATGATTCAAACAAAAGTCTAACAAAAAAGAACTAAATATACTTTTTACTGGTTGCTGGAAATATCCACCTTTATGAACTTCCAGGCGACAATATATAAATTTTTTATTAGCTGTCTTTTAAATGAAATTAAGATATCCCTATTAGATACTGTAAATGCATATTTTCTGAGCCATGTTAAAATAAAATCATACATTGAAGACAATAGATGAGACCCAAGAACTACATTTATTCGTGGCTGTAGTCTTATTGTGTAAGGATTATTCTAACATCATATTATATATTACTGTATTCAAACATTATCATCCAAAGAAAAGGTATATTGGCTATAAACGACAAGTTTTTATGGAAAGAGCTGATAATATCGAACATATATATATATATATGATAATGTGCAGACATGAAAAAAGACAAGATGTTCAGAGGAGGATTTTATTTATTGAATTATTTGCAAACGTCAAACGTTTTGGGTTTTAGACCTCCATCAGGGTGTGTACGTTATTAATGAAAGTGAAAAAAGAATGAGAAAGTTTAAAAACATTCAATTTCCGCTGGTAGCATTCTGTTTCAAATTTGTCCGATGTAATTAGCGTACCGAAATTTATTTTTAAATATCCATATTATATCAGTCTATCTATGTTAATATTCATATCATTTACTTTATATCTACAAATTATAAACATTCCAAAACATATTTTTCCGCCTTTATCGATGTTATCTTTCTTCTTTCTACCTCTCTCTGTTTAATCTATCAATATATCAATCAATTTATCTAAGTATATAAAGATAAAGACAAATTGTTTTATTATTTTCTGCACTAATCTGATCAAATAGGAACATAAATTGAAAAAACGTAGTCTCCGTTTGAGAGTACAACAGTTTATGACTGGAAATGATTTTAGATTCAAGAATTCTTTTCGCATTTTTTATTATGTAAATGTCCTAACAACTTGGAATCTTTAAGAGTAAAGTTTTGATTAGTTTATAAATTACGCGGATTGTTTAGAACTTTATAGAGAAGAGACTCGTTAGCACTGTATAGAGAACAGACTCTTTCTGGTGATAAATATGAAATTTCTACTTTCACTTAGAAAATTGTCTATATTTATGTGTAGATATCATGTCAACTGAAAATTAACAGATATTAAATACAATCATTTTGAACATTCTAAAAACAGATCCACATAAACAAGTTACTGACTATATTTTTCAAATATTTTCGTTAGGTTGTAAGATCACAAAAAAAAACATGGTTGGTGGCCTAATACGAGAAACCAGTTTGGTTTTTGTAACTTTTATTTTTAGAATATGATTAAAATATCATTTTCATATTCGTATAGTCCCGTGATCTTTTCGGGTCGCTGAAGCATCATGGCATCTCCCAGTGCTAGTGTTATTTTGCGTTTACCATCCCCTTCCAAAATAACATGTGATTAGTTATACTGACTTACATAATAGCAGTAATAAGGAAAGATCACTAACCAAAGATGTTTTCATACTTTTTAAGTGTATTACCAGATAGGAAAATGCAAACAATATCACCAATTTGACCAAATCCTTGAAAGTAACAAAGACAATCAAAACTTTTTTTTCTAATTCCATCATTCAACGATGCTTTTTTAACAGTTCAGAATAAATATGTTAAATAAATTAGATAACTGACGTTACATTCATCTTCTTCTGGACTAATTGGAAGTTTCCTGGGTGTTGTGACAATCGTACGGGACTGCGAGATCGCTGTAAGCGAATTCGAACACCAATTTCGCTATTATATTCACTTACAGACTAAACCTCAGGAAAAGGCATGAACTCGCTTATCCCACTAGCTCTGTGTTAAATAGAACCACTACTGTTCTTCTACAAGGATGTGTTTGGCTTTGAATAACCTGCAAAGGTTGATATGACATTAAACAAAGAAAGCGAACCAATGTAATAGGGTATCCTCGATTTTTGAAGTACTGTTTTTGTACATTTGCTTACAGTTGAGAATGAAGGTTTTTGAAATCGTTTTTTACAAAATGCAAAACCGTTTTAGTGAGTGGAGTGTGTCGGAAGAATTATTCGTTTTATAAAGTCGAGAAATGTTGACTGGAGATAATAAACAATACTGCGGCTATATGGTGATTGCTTTGTCGACGGGTTTTACAAGACTCTAACTATATCTCCTGCAGAGGGATGAGACTCCTCCTCCCCAAAAATGGATGGGTCCTGGATATGACACTAAATGCGTCTGCTGGTGAGGTTCCAGTACTGGAAATCTTGAAAGTGTAAATCACCCCTTCGACTCCATTACCAGTAAGGTACTACTTGTTAGGGACCCATCTATCATTTAAATTGGTCTGTTTTAAAATTATTCATATTCAATAGGACCTTCAGCAAAAGAAGAAGAAAACTGTTGAATAAATGTAAATATGAACGTACAATATTCATAACCTTGATTAATTGACGTGTCGTTAAAATCAACTGACAGTTTTGTGGAAAAATAATCACTCATATCAAAAATCTCTTGAAAAATTATTTACTGCATGTGTCTGTTTTGCCTGTCTCCGAGAAAAAAGTTCGCCAAAATTTATGCAAATCTCACGTCATAAAGTGTGGATGACCAAAAGTGATAAAAAGCTGCACGTGAGAACGATAGAGCCATGTGAAATAAAGATAATTATATCTTTTTATATATTCGAAAAGCGATCGTGTCGACAAATTGTGAACAATGTTTGTCAGCACCTGGGAAAAAAGTATAAACATCAAAGATGCAACCCAACAATAATCTTCGAAAAATAAACTATTAAAACCTATACTAATATCCAGAAATGTATTTTAATTTATTATTTTCGTAATATTATGAAATTTGTGGGTACCTACTGTGATGGAGTGGTAAGCAAAATGATCTAGCACATTGCGAATGAATTTGATTTCAACTGGGTGTCCCATACTTTTGCCCTTGTACCAAACTAGATTCAGCTCTAAAAATGATAGCATTACGAAATTTGTATTCCTAACGTTTGCAATTAACAAAGATCATTTTTTTTTAAATATACATCAACTTAGATAGATAGATAGATAGATAGATAGATAGATAGATAATTTTGTTTGTTAAATGACACGAAAAAATGAGAAAGTTTTGAATATTTTATCTCTATTTGTGGCGTTCTGTTACAAAACTGTGTGAGAAATTTATTTTGAAAACGTAATGTATTTCCTTAAAGATATGTTCATTTCCCATCAGGATATCAATTTATATATCTATCTATGTTCACATCTATCTCATTCTGTTAATATCAACCTATTTCAAACATTTCATAACTCATGCATCTCTGTGAATATCAATCTGCTTCTCTCTCTCTCTCTCTCTGTTTGTTTCATCAACATATATATATATATATATATATATATATATATATATAATTTTTTGAGAGAAAGATATATTTTAAAATGACTAAGTCCACGAAGAGATTTGTATTTTTTTAGGATTTCTGACAGACTGTTTTGTTGTATCACAACTCTTCAGTATGTCTAGACACGCGAGACGATCTAAGCCGGAACCCGCCGAACTTTACGTCAGGCAGATGACATACCCCCAAGGCTAAGCCTGCGACTCAACGTCAGCTCGGGAATTAAGGAATATGTATCAAATTTCGTTTGTTTACATTTTTTGCATTATCGGATGCCGGAGTGCTTAATTCGTTAGAAGAGATTTGCATTTCGCAAGTGGCAACCGTGGTATTCCTTTACCAGAGAGCTGGGGGATTGTATATATATATATATATATATATATATATATATATATATATATATATATACATTGTAATTTTCAAGCAAATTACAATATATATATATATATATATATATATATATATATATATATATATATATACATGATAGAACTAAACAATTCTAATTTTTGTTATGTATATGAATTAACACTTTGAAATCCTTAAAGTTAAAGTTGTAATTAGTAATTAGTGATTGTGGTTAGCGGAGTAAATCTTGTTTGAATATCAAAGTTTTCCCTTTACGATGCTTATTGCTTAACTAAACCTAAAAGGTTCGGTCTGCCCTACTATTTAGCCATAGTTGGGCGGAGAATTGATGGATTGATGCCTTTCCCAAGAGCATTTTTGAAAAGAGAAAGGCAAACACACTTATCCAGGATTTTAACTCACATGACCCCGTCCATTTCCAACGACGGTAACCATTACGCTAATCGCACCTCTTGTGCGTATCAATGTTCGTGTATGTTTATATATGTATGTGTGTGTTTATATATGTATGAGATTATATATGCATGTGTGCGCATGTGTGTGTTCATGTATGTGTATATTAATTTATGGATGTGATTGTATGTATGAATTTACGCATGCATGTATGTCTGTATATGTATATGTGTGTTAATATGGGTGTGTTTCTATATGGATATGTGTGTGTTCATACGTGAGTGTTTGTGTATGAGCATATTTATATATATATATTTGTGTATGCGTGCATTTATGTATGAGTGTGTTTACATATATATGCGTGCATGTGTGTGTTTTACAAATGTATGTGTGTGCGCGGGCACGCGAGTTATACTTATGTTTAACTTATGTCTTTTCTGACGAAACGTCTACTTCAACTTAGGATCAAAGTGTAGTTACTGTGTGTTCTGCTTCAAATCTAAGTGTCGCTCTCTAGTACTTTTGTTTCAGATCAAAAGCAAGAAAAAATCATTTAAGAAAAATAAATCAACATAATTATATTCCTTTAATATACTTATATAGCTTTACATAGAGAAAATTTGTACGTAAGATAATAATAATAATAATAATAATAATAATAATAATAATAATAATAATAATAAAACTAGGTTATTAGAGAAATTGAATTTCTCAATGCTAGATAAAGTTGTTATTACACAGTGAAACATTTCGTGTGTGTGTGTGTGTGTGTGTGGTTTGAAGAATTCCTGTTTCATACTAACAATTTTGAAACAAATCTTTTTCACCCAGAACGCTTGTGGCCGAAACAAGTACAACCATTCCGGGTCAGAGTGGACCTGGGAGTAATGGTAACGAAGGAATACTCCACATTACCGAGATCTCTTGAACTGGAACTTCACTATGCAGTTTTGTAGCATACTTGGTTGGAGGTGTCTTACGCAGGACACTTGTTTTGGAGGGGTGTCTTACTTAGGACAACTCTTTTGGGGATATCTTACCCAGGACACCTCTTTTGGGTTTGACTTACTCAGGAGACTTCTTTTTAAAGGTGTCTTTCTTGGGACACTTCTTTTTGGGGGTATCTTACCCAGGACATTTCTTTTGGAGGTTCTTACTCCTCTTCAGGAAATACAATCAGCGTATTTTTAGTCCCACCGACCCGATTGAATTTGTGGAGGAAATTATTAATATAGCAGAAGAAATAAAAGTCGAATAATCTGTTCCAATTTCAAAACTATACTTATGGAGATTAAGTGAATATTAATGAGTTTGCATCCATTTTTGGATTTGTTTGTGACCTTGATGACCTGAAAAGTTGATGCGGCTTTGTTCAATTACAACGACTAAGTATTTTATTCTGGCTTTTTCATTCAAATATTTCTGGCTGGATGAGAGACGCGATTTAGACTGTGGAATAATTAGTCAGTGAGAATCAAACGGAAGTGTAAAATATTTTAGCTAGAAAAAAAAAAAGGCAAAGTAAAGAAAGAGAGAAAAATGGCATTATTTAGATACATTTAAGTATCTGCATACGAATATATTGGCATACAAATATATCAGCATAATATTTACATAGCAATTATTTTTACTGAAAAATACAACAATATTACTTATAGATCTGCTTATTTTCGATTTTCTCCAAGTGTTTCTCTAGATTCTAAATACTATATTTAATACCGCATGGCTCTGACGAAAGCAGAACACTGTGAGAGTCTTGTTGGGATAAGGAACAGAAGACACAGAAGCCCAGTTTAAAGTTTATCTAACTTTCTTTTCTCGAATGAGATCCTGAAAATATATGTATCCCAATGGCAGTGTACTATAAAATGATTAGGCGAGACTGACTTTTGTAAAAGTGCGTGTATGTGAATTATTTTGAGTGCGTTTTTATAGATTAAAAAGCACGAAAATAAATTATTTCACACCTTGCGAGTTTTTAACACCAGCGTTAGATGAGGGGGGTATTTTACTGAAGTCTGAGTGACACCAAATCTCCTCAGATCTCCAAGACTTTTCCGGGTATTCTTGCCGATCTTAATGCTGTGGGCTGTATGGTCTAGATCCTTCTTATGATTTTCTATTCCTTCAGCCCCTTTTCCAAACCTTTGGGGACTGTTCCAAGTCCGCCAACTTCAATTGGTATCACCGTCACCCTTGTGTTCCCAGCCCTCTTTCATCTACGTATTCGTTGATAATTTTCCTTTCTTTTGTTTTCACTCAGAGTTTCACGGGATCAGCAAATTCCATTAGATGACAAAGTCTTTTTTTTTCTTAATTAACACTTGGTCTAGCCTTTTAGCCGTGATTGGGTGATCTGTTTGTATCTGAAAATTCCAATGAATATTATGAGTCTCGTGTTCTCGGATGGATTTTGTTTTGTGCTCATACCATTTGATGGTATGGTCAAATTTTAATTTCTTGTACAATTCCCAGTGGATCGCCTTCCCCACTCAGTCATGCTTAGTCTTGTACTTCTTTTGCGTGAGTTTACTGCATCCACTTACGTGAATTTATTATTACTCATTAGAGTTTTTCACATCAGCGTAAGCTAATGGTCTTTCACTGGAGATTGAGTGACAGCAAGTCTCCTCAAGTCTCCAGGACTCTTCTCAGTATTCTGGCTGTTTTCAATAATGCTGTTGTTTGGATGGTCTCCACTCGGCCGCCAACTTCCAAATCTTCCAGGCCCTTTAATAATCCTTGAGTTACCGTGCCAAAAGCACCAATCAAAATTGGTATAATTGTCACCTTCATGTTCGATAGTTTTTTCAATTCTCTAGCAAGGTCGAGGTACTTGTCTCTCTTTTCACATTCTTTCAGTTTTATTCTGTGATCAGCCGGAACAGCAAAGTCAACAATTTTGCAGATTTTCTTCTTTTTTTTTTTTTTTTTTGTTGTTGATTATTATAAGCTCTGGTCTTCTGGCCGAGATTAGGTGATCCGTTTGTATATCAAAGTCCCATAGGAGTTTGTGTGTGTCATTTTCTATGACAGGTGCTGGGTTGTGCATATACCATTTGCTGGTATGGTCAAATTTAAATTTCTCGCTTCTGCATTCTCCCCATAATTGTTAGCAGAATTTTCCTCGTTGTTTTGAAACGTCCTGTTTTGTCTATATTGTTTGGTCTTGTCACGGTATCTTTTTAGTCTTCCTTCTTTCGCTATTATTTTTTGGTTGGTCTCCTCAACCTTTTTTGAGTTCTTGTTGCTGTGCTTTTTCAGTTTCATCCGAATATTTTTAATGCTCCGTTTTAGTATTCTTGCTTGTTGTCTTATCAGTCATTCAAGTCTGAGTCCCCCACCTGGGTTTTGACTTTCTGTCTGTGATCTTCAAGGGGACCCCGATTTTTTCATAATCTAATCTTGCTCCTGCGTAAATCAAATCGTTTAACTCCGTGACATCGTTTGTCGGGATATTTGTCAATAAGTCGTTCACTTTCTCGGTTCCGGACTTGACTGTCCTCCAGTCTTGGTTCCTGAGAGAAGGCAATGGGTTTTCTTTTCAGACATGATTATTCTAATGGTATCTATGTCAGTTTTTTCCTCTTGGGTCAGTGTTTGCGTCAGTGTGTTTGCAGTGCATGGGGGATTGTCATGTAGTGTTTGGTTAGGAGTTTCTGTCTTTCCTATATTTTGTGTCTCGGTTAGTGTGTTTAAGGGTTTGTTGATGTGTTTGCCTATATATTTGTGGGTGGATTTCCAGTATTTCAACTATTCTTTGTTATTATTCTAACCTGGTCAGCGAGTCTTTGGTTTATTGCTTTAAATTTACCGAATTCTGTCCAAATTTCTATCATTCTTTTTCTATACCCTTTTTTGCAGGGTTGTTTCTAAAATAACAGTATAATGCTAGTTTGTTATCTTCTCTAGTCCATTTTCTACGTTGTGGTCTCTAATGTGAGTGGTCAATTTATTCATCGTTTGTGCACCTGAAAGAAGAATTGTGTACCTGGAAGAAGAACTGCCAACATTTGCAGGATGCCGTTCCCTTATGTTGGCTGTCAAGGGAGCATCTGACAATCATGACACGCAAACCTGTCATCTGGACCCCATATTGATTTATGTTTTGATTTGTCATTTTTCATGGCTTATACCAGACCCAGCGGTTGTTTATTTTCTGCACGCGAGACATATGTGACCGAGAACAGTTACGTTATATGATCAGGAACAGCGGGTCATAAAAAAAATTTAATAAATAAATGTTTAGGTTTTAACTAGGTTAAAGCCCACTAATCTGCAATTTTTATACTTAACTTCTCGCAATAAGTATCTCAGCTAGTTTCAGGTGTTTCTGTATCACCTTTTTTTGTTTTTTTATTTACTGCCTTAATTCGTGATTTCGTTTCCACTAAGGCTGGTCCTTCCATAGTAAAGACTAGGCTCCTTACACGTCTTTCCGGTTTCATTGAGGACGGTAATTGTTCTTAATTAACGCTTTCAGACTATATCAGGTACATACATGTTCATCCATCGAGAGAAGGCACATGCAAGCTTTATAGAATTTAATGCAAAAAGTTTAAACAAATCTAATTTGTGATTTCGAAATTGTTTACCTGAAAAAATTCTGTAAAAAAATGCCCTCATTTAAATCGCAAATATTCACTAAAAGATTTCACAAACAACGAAATGTATTATGCATTTCATATTAGAGACAAATTTTACCAAACGGACTCTTCACCTCTCGAAAAAACACGGCGAAGATTAATTTATCTTTTCCCAGCTGTTCTATCCTATGTGACTCCTAACTTTTTTTTAAGAAGTGACATTCGAGAATATTCAATTCTAAAGTCATCCCACCATTATTTACTAATTATTACCCACCCCAGATACATTCTTTCTTCCCCACTACCGACAGAAATACGTGCAAGCCATACAGAACTTAGCGCGGAGGACTTAAACAAATCCAATTCACGATTGAGAAATTGTTTCGCTGAAAAAAATTCTGTAAAAAAATGCCCTCATTTAAATCACAAATTCTCTCTAAAAGATTTCCTAAGCAACGAAATCTATTACGCATTTTAAATTAAGGACAAATTCTAACAACCGGACCCTCCTGCTCTCGAAAAAACACACAGCAAAGATTCGTTTATCTTTTCCCAGCTGTTCGATCCTTTTTTTATAAGAAGAGGTCACGTGACATTGGAGAATATTCGATTCTAAAGTCATTCCCCCCCCCCCTATTACTTACCATTTATTACCTTCCCCACCACCGACAGAAGACACACGTAAGCTATATAGAATCTAGCGTGGAAAATTCAAACAAATCCAACTCGTGATTTCGAAAGAGTTCAGCTGAAAAAATTCTGAAAAAAAATGCCCTTCAGCCAAATAATAAACATTCACCGAAAGAACTTACGAACAACGAAATATTATTCCACTCTTTTGAGAGTTTTTCACGCCAGCTTCAGCTGATGGTCTTCCACTGTTTCATTATTATTATCACTATTATTATTATTATACTCCTCTTCGAGTTTTCCACACCATCGTTAGCCGATGGTTTCTCACAAGTCTCCAGAACTCTCCTCAGTATTCTGGCTGATCTTAATAATGCAGTAGTTTAGATGGTCTCCACTTGTCCTCTTGTTTCCAAGTCCTCCATTCCCTGTATCAATCCTTTGGTGACTCTACCAAGAATACCAATTACAATTGTTATCACCGCTACAGTTTTTTCAATTCCCTAGCATTGGTTGAGGTACTTATCTTTCTTTTTGTTTTCTTTCAATTCTACTCTATTATCAGCCGGGACAGCAAAGTCCACAAGTCGGCATGTTCTCTTTTTCATGTTGATTATTACAAGGTCTGGTCGTCTGGTCGCGATTAGGTGATCCGTTTATATCTCATAATCCTTGAAAAGTTTTTGCATCTCATTTTAAATGACATATTCTGGGTTGTCCTAATACCATTTTTTCGTATGATCAAATATCAATTTTTTGCACAATTCACAGTGGATTACCTTGCCCACCCAGTCGTGTCTAGTCTTATATTCTTTCTGCGCTAATTTGAGGTATTCACTTTTTATGTGATTGATGGTTTCGTCTCTATCACCACATAACCTACATCTGCTGTTTTGTTGCGTCTTATCTATTCTTGCTTTACTATGATGGGTACTTATGGCGTCGTTTTGTGCTGCTAATAGAAGAGATTCTGTTTCTCTCTTAAGGTTTCACTTTTTTAGCTACGTCCAAGTTTTCTCGTGTGAGATGTTGCTTATTAGCTGCTTAAAAAGTCAATAGATTGTTTCTCTTCCCATTTTTTTAATGTAGTTATTTCCGTTCTGTTTTCCCTCGTGTTGTCAGTATTGTTTCTGGTGACTATTATCAGTTTTCCTTCACGCTTTTCTATGTAGTCTTCCAGTTATTGTATTGATGCGTCAACGCTATCTTTAATGCTAGTAAGTCCTCTTCCTCCTTCTTTTTGATACATTTAGTCAGCCAACGTCATCTTTCGGATGTAATGCCTTATGCATGGTCATTAGTTTTCTTGTTCTCTGGTCCATTTGTCATGGTCCACTTTAAGAATGGTCCTGAGTATCTTACGAGGACAGCCCAGATATTTATCCCTTTTATTATTATCATTATTGTGTGCGACTTTTTCATCCAGCTCTTAACTTTTCACAGCATGTCTTCTATGGTCTCCAGGATTCTTCCAGTTATCTATCTGATCTTGAGAGAGCTGTTGTCTGAATTTGTCGATTTCTTTTTCCAATCTTCAGTTTCCCCAGTCTCTTCACCGATCCTTTGGTGACCATTCCAAGAGCATTAACTACAACTGTTATCACCATCATCTTCATGTTCCACAACTTTTTCGGATTTCTGTTATGATCCAGTTTTTTATTTATCTTTTAGAGTCCTTTTATTTTCACTTTCTTCTTTGAAACAATCAATTTAAAAGGTCACATTTATATAAACAAAATATAAATTAAATTTACCGTTAGAGAATATGAAAATTTTTACAGACTTTTTGCATAAGTTTTTAAGATATCAATATTACACCAAGGTTATAGTTTGTTTTTGTTTTTATGCTGCTTCTTCTTCTTCTTCTTCTTCTTCTTCTTCTTCTTCTTCTTCTTCTTCTTCTTCTTCTAATCCCTGTTGGTTGGGTTTAGAATACGCTGACTGTATCCCCTGCCGGGGAGTAAGACCCCTCCCAGAAAATGGTGCCCTGAGTGAGTTTGACATTTAACTTCATCTAATATTGAGGCTTCTTTTCTGGACACTGGAGAGTGTGCCATCTGACTCGTTGAGGCTATACAATAGACGGTTATCATGTTAGGATTTAGAATCGGTAAATCAAGTTGAAATGTTGAACGAAGCTGTTTCTTGCAGGCCGAATAGATTTGTTTAAAAATTATTCATATTTGATAGGAATGTTTGATATCATAAAACCGAGTAGAAAAAAACTAAAGAATCTATACAAAAACTACAAATATAAACGCACAATGTAATGCTATTTCCCGAACCTCTTGGCTTAAAATAACACTAGACAGATCGATATGCCGTTAAAATCAATTAACCAGTCAATTTTCTTCTTCTTCTTCTTCTTCTTCTTCTTCTTCTTCTTCTTCTGGTGTTTTGTATTTTTTGTATTTTATTCTTTGTTGTGCTTTGTTTTTTATTGTTGTTAATTTGTTTGTTTTGTTTGTTTTTGTTTTTTGGGGTTTTTTTTACATTGCATTGCTGGAAAATTTCAGATTGAAACAATGAAACTTTATCCATTGAGAAAGATATAGGAGACTATAATTTTTTAATTGATTGATTATTAGCAGGTAAACCGGTCTAGGGTTATTTTAGGCATAGAGGTTATAAAATCGCATTCATTGTACGTTCATACATTTTTGTGTAGTTGTTTTAAAAAAAAATTCTAACCACAGCCCTATCAATCCTATCGAATACAAATCATTTTTAAACAGATCTATTTGACCCAAACACAGTACACTAAGAGAATAGACCTAGGAATAATGGCAATGAAGGTCTGATTGAAAATTAGATTTGCTGTTAAATATAGTTCTTAAGCATTTATTTATTTTCCATAAAATGTTATTTTATTGAGCATAAGATTTTTAGGGGACTCGAATTATTTTCTCGAACACTGTTCACATCGATTTAAAAAAGTTACTTGATTTGCCAAAACGTTATGATCATCTCTTATGTCCATTGGCCAAATCTGTTTATATTGATATGGATTAATAAAGAATCGGGATCTTTTAAAGTGTCTAATGAATGAGATTAATTTATAATCATTACTTAAATAGTCTATTGGTCCACAATGATTGATTAGCTGTATGCTTATAGTCCAGTGTTTATCGATTTCACGTATATTAAGTGGAGTGAGTTTTTCTTTTGTATGATGTAAACATAAAAACATCATCATTATCACTATCAATACATTATCATCATCGTCATCCTTATCATCATCATCATCCCTATTATTCCTTTAAGTTATGCATGATCATCATCACAATTATTCACAATTAAAAAAAATATGTTTCATTTCTTATTGAACCAAAACCTATGGAGGCGCTAGCGGCGTTAGGGTTATTGTCGTAGAAATTAAAATTGTTGACTCAAGTTGAAGTTCTAGACGATACTGTTTGGTTGCTTGATTGATTGATTATTACGGCATGTCAACCTATTTAGGGTTATTTTACGCCTAGAGGTTAGGGAATAAAGTTTATTGTACGTTTGTGTTTACGTGTTTGAAGCAGTTGTTTCTTAAGATTTTTTAAAAATTTCTTTTGTATACTGTCCAATCAAATTTGAATAATTTCAGACAGAGGTCATACCCCTCTGTAGGAAATACCATATTTACCAACCCCTCCGCTGGGGCAGGATATGACACAAGGTCAATTTTTAAGCGGAGTTTAACAGGTTTGAATTCAGAGTTTTCCTTCTCCTAGACTAGTTGCCTCACCAAGGCTGAAGAACCTAGTCTGTCCTACTATTTACCCATAGCTGGAGAGAGAATGATTGGATTCATACCTTTCCCAAGGGTATTAGTGCAATGTGAAAATGCAATCAGTCTCGTCCAGGATTTGAACTCGTGTCGCCGTGTCAATTTCCTACGACGATAACCATTACACCACGGGCACCCCTCTGTAGGAAATACAGTCAGCGTATTCTATGCCCCACCGACAGAGCATTTAAGGAAAAGACTCCATTATTTTCATCATTGATACAATCGAACAGAAGGGAGAAGAGGGAAGAAAGTTTTATAAGTCTCTTCTTCATCAAAAGAAAAGAAAAATACCATGGAAAACAGATCATTAGACAAATTCAATTAATTACGCAAGCTGACAATAAAATTGCCCCATCTCAATGTTTATATATGTTTATAAGTAATTTTCTGTGGCTGATTTCAAAAATGTAGACCAGTTTTATCCAATTCGTATCATTTTTACGTAATGGAAATACAATATCAGTTCAAATCAGAACTGAAAACGCCCATGGCATTGTTCCTTCCGGATTAATGTCATTGTTCCTTCCGGATAATGTAATGAAAACAATAACTATTCTTTGGTTTGTAAGATTTTCTTCTACTTTTTATTTATTGCGGACTTTTTGTCCTCATCTTGGTAGTTTTTGTGTTGTTTCTTCTTTCACTACGTTTCGGCCAAATTTCACCTCTGGCCTTCTTCAGGTGATTTACTGCGACCTCGGATAGGAATGCTGAGTCTTGTAACCGTATCCCCAGTAATTACTGCCTTCCATAGTTGTTGTCTATCGCACCACGTTTTTGCTGGCCGACTTGGGTAGGATTTGAAACCGCTACCTTCTGACAATGCTCACCTGGAACCGTAGAAACTCAACGCTCTATCCACTGAGCCACGGGCCCCGAAGGGCGATCAAGGATGGATTTTTTGGTCTTATAAATCCTTATCCTGAGATATTTTTTAAAGAAAATTAACAATTAGATTTCTTTCCTACGTACAAAGCAAATGGCTGAAAAAAACGTTATTTCTTTTATCCATATATCTGAAAGATACAGAAAAAATGATGTTTAATAAAGATGAAAAAAATCAGCATTTAACTTTTTTAACGGTTTCACAAATTGCTGAATCGCATCGTCAAAAATTGACGACAATATTTAAGAAATTTTGCAACGTCATAAAACAACAAAAAATTTAGATTACTCAGCAATTTCTTCTTTAAATTCAATGTTCATATTCATAAATATCAAACTTAGAATAAAGCAAAAATGATAATTAATTATTTCACTTTTCCTCTTATTATAAAGGAAAAACAATTACAATGAATAAAATTGATTTCAATATATATTTAAATATATATTACTAGGATGACTCAAAGGTTTTACAATATTTTGGTACGTACTAGTCTGCAGAATATATATCACGTGACCAAAGCAGTTCAAAAAGGTATAAAAAGGTACCTATTGTGGTTAGTGATATCGAGGTAGTTGATGCGCAGATAAACATGAAACATGGTCTAATTCAGGATTTTATGCTTTACGAGTTCAAACTTGGTCATAACGTTGTGGAATCAACAAAAAACATTTGTTGTGCGAAAGGTGAATACGTAGTTGATCATCGTATTGTAACTAGTCTAGTGTGATTCATCACATTCACAACTACAGCAAAAGCATCCAGAACCTCCAAATTGTGGCTAGCGTTACCAAAATATTGAAAAACTTTTTTGATTCACCCAATTATCTAATAATCTATACTTCTACAAAGCCAGCCGCAATTTAAGAGGTTCCGCTAACACAATATTTCTAGTACACACACACACACACGCACACACACACACACACACACACATATATATATATATATATATATATATATATATATATATATATATATATAATGCAAATACTAAAGCATAGATAGACTACATCTTTATAAATAAGAAATGGAATAATAGCGCATCGAATTTCGAGGCACATTCCTCTTTCGAGGGTGTGTCCTCCGATCACCGAATTGTCACGGCAAAGATACAACTGAGCCTACGAATGAATGCGGCCCAAAACAACAACTGTGCACAATAACTGTTCCCTGCTTAACAACAGGGATATTAGAGATAAATATACGTTAACACTTAGAAATAAATTCGATGCACTTCAAAAGATATCAGAAACACCTACTCCGAATGATGAATATGAGAACTTCGTCAATGCCCACTTAGAAGCAGGAGTAGCAGCAGCAGCAGCAGAATGCAAACCAACAAAACAAAAAGTTAAACCTAGAGTCCCATGTAAGACATTAGCGGTTAGAAAAAAGCGTGCAGACGTAAAAACCGCTTCCCAATGCAATAGGAGGAAGCTAACCAACTTAAGAAAGTACAAAATAAATTAACTAACCTATACCTAAAAGAATAAAGAGAATACTTACAAAATCAGAACAATAAGATTTGAGACTCGGTTGAAGATAGACAATCTAGAATAGCATGCCAGACGGTAAACGAAATGAGCAGAAGGAAGAGTACTGCGAAAGCTAAACTGAAAGCTACCAGCCAAGAACGAATACACCTGTGGAAACAACATTTCGAGAATTTACTCGGAAAACCTCCGAAAGTTACGCATAAACCAATCACGAAAATCATTTGTAATCAATTAGACATCAAACTAGGACAGTTTACGCAAGAACACTATTTGATATAATTAATTCCCACCTTTAATTATTTTACATGCATTCGAAAAGAGAGATGACGTTTATTCGTGGTTGATTTTAAAAGAGTTATTGTTAATAAAACTACCAAATGAATCAGTATAAATTAATATGTTTATAGCAGAGTGAGTGAGTGAGTGAGTGTGTGATTATAATGGCATTTCAGTCCATCTGGGATTACTTTTTGCTTAGAGGTTAAGAAATCGCGTTCATTGTAGATTCATATTTACATTTATTTTTTGTAATTCGGCCCTCTTGAATACGAATAATTTTTTCACATACCTAGTTGACTCATAAATGAAACCCTAAAAGGCACTGCGATTATTAAATTAGTATCAATGTGTTTATTGAAGGCAGTGATATACATTTCACATTTTGTATTGGATATTTAAGCTGCTTTTTATACCCCCCCTTTCTTGTTATCATAACAGATTTGAATCCTTCACTCCGTTTTTGTTTACACGTTTAACAAGCACAGACATTGAGTAGCCTCCCTCGTTTTTCTTTACGTCACAACGCAATGCCGTTCCTGAGGGACAAGCCTTTTTCACTAATCCGGCGAAAATGTCAGGAATTAGATAGATTGATACATAGATATAAACAAAGGACATGAGCATGAATATACTGAAAAAAGGAATCTCTACACACTGGTGGACTGTCTATGATTTTATGTACATTGATCTCAATGTAATTTATTTGCTTATTCTGACTCTTATACAATTAGTTCCTTTGAATTTTTTATTGACTTTATTAACATTAAACACCCAATTCTTGAGTAAATCTCCCACCTATGTCAAAAGCTCTTGTAAACAGCTAAACAGACTCGAATGGTAAGAATATTTGGAATTTCCCTCTAGAATCGATGACCTTAATAACAATCTGAAAACCTATTTGTAAGATCTTATCAAACCCCGTTGAAAATAAATCAACTTAGAAGTCGTTGTTTGAAAATACATTTTGACATAAACGACAATGACATTGACTTTTAGGAAAAATGGAAAAGATTTTAAAAAAAACATAACAAAGAGGCCATGTTCGTAGACTCCACCCACATAAATCCCCTGTAAGAACTGATTTCTATTCCATCACCCGCTGAACTCGAAATTGTCCTAGGTGCACCTTTAGAGACATTCAGGAAAAGTCAACAAACACGACTCGACAACACAACGAACTATTCCGAAATGAGAATTATAGATGTAACCTTTTTTAAATGTTGTCAGGTTTTAGACACTGTTAGTCTTAATATTTGTGGAGGCACTTGTGTAATGGTTTTCGTCAGAGAAAATGGATACTGTTAATCGATGGGAGAGTCTTCCTGGTGTCATGGCTAAAGTGCTGAGCTTCGGCCTCGTCATCATCATCATCTTGTCGTGCCATCAGTACGAATATCCCTGACCCTCTCTCGCCACCCTTCCCTATCGTTCATCGCTTCCGGCAGGTCCCCAGGGCTACACCCCGTATCCACACAGAGCTGCCGTATGTAGGTTCGATCTGGTCGCCCTGCTTTTGCTCGGCCATGTGAAGGGGTCTATACGAGTACATCACTTATGGACTCGTCCCTACTTCTCCAGCAGTGTCCTGCATGCCCGGTTTGTCTAACTTTAATAGTTTTCGTGATGGGTGGTAGGTGGCCGTATAACTGCTGCTTTGTGGGGTGTTGCCTCCAGAACTTGTTCAATATTGCTCGCAGCATTCTTGTGTAGTTGCCATCAAGCTTTTTCTCCATCCGTTTCGTTAGTGTCCATGTAGTGCATCCATACAGCAGTATCAACACGGGCGCTGCTTGGAAGAAACTGCGTTTCATTTTATCGGTCAGGTCTGATTTCCATATGACCGATAGCTATTGATAGCTGTCCATGCCTTTGCTAGTCGCGTGTCGATGCCTGTCTTGGTTGATGAGACACTGCTTCCTAAGTAGGTGAACTTGTCAACTAGTTTCAAAAAGTTGCCGCTTACAGTGGAAATGCCTGTTTGTTAAAAAAAAGGTTAGGGTAGAACGGAATACACAAATGACCCTCTTTCACCCCCTCCCCATTCTAAGCAGTAACCCTACTAAATTCTATTTGTCCATGAAATGATACGAGACAGTACATGATAAACCTAGCTATGAAAGAAGAACCATGTTCCTCTGCAAGACAAGAGTCAAAAACGTATTGTCTTTCCATCTTCTATCATTTAAAATGTATGAATGATTTTATTTAAAAATTGTATTTTCTTTTCTTGGTAAAATCACGGCCGTACACTATCTGTGTCTTAAATTTAAAGTCAATTTTACCGTAAATCCAAATTAATATTGAAAGTCAAGGTCAAAGAAAGTCATGGTCAAAGAAACAAACAATATTAGAACCAAGAACCTAAGCAAACGTAGAATAGAACGCCTATAAGGTTGCTAAGAAACAAAAAAAAAGTACTGTTATGAATCCCCCCAAAAATAGACGTTGACTTTAACTAAGTTGAAACTTATTAATAAAAACCAGACCCCCCCTCCTCCTCCACCTCCCTTCCACCCTACAAAAGAATTTTCACGCAATCCATGGGAAGCGGCATGGTGGACGTAAAGGCAAGCGGTAAACCCTCTGAAGGCTCAACGCAATGCCTAACATGGTCCTGGTCGTATGAATTCTACGGTTCATCGGACAGGATCGATTAGTTCGATCGGGGAACTACTACTGCTCGTCTATAAGGGTAGCTTCTGACACAGGGTTATTGGTATTTATTTGAAAACAGTCGTAGGTGGTTTGACAATGTATTTAAATAAACTGGGCGATTATTTGGCTCTTCATCTACCTGCAGTTCTTCATTTTCCTACTGAAAAATTACATCAAAAATACATATGATTTAACTTGGTCTTAATTTCGATTCCTAATCAAGTAAGCAAGCACACTTCAAATAATCCAAGATTATTCAGCTGAATGAAAATCTGAGAGACAAACAAGAACTGAATGTTTTAACAACTGTTTAAAGTCAACAATGTCGCAAACCAGAAGAAAAATATGAGTCTCATTACTTCAAGACCGACTTCGTATGACTTGTCTGTACACAAATACATGGATGTATTGATTCTTAGAAAAAAAAAGTAAAGAATCAATCTATAAAAACCGACCGAAATTTGAAGCCAGATCTTTTCAAGAAATCGAAACTGACGTTTAAAAGATTTCCTTTTGATTATTAGGCGTTCATGGTTGCTTTTCTTACTAATTTGCGACGTGATTTATGCAACATAAGGGTAATTTGCCAGTGTTTTTATTCGTCGTCCCCGTCAACAGGTTTTACCCAAGTTTTATAAAATATTGAGAGTAATAGGCCTTACTCTACCACGCTGATCCCATGACGTGTTGGTAAGTGGTTTCAATTCAGTGATATCTTTCTCCAATTCTGGTTACCCTACCAAAATTACAGAGCGGCCCAGATTGAATGATTGACTGTTTGATTTTAACAACATTTCAATCTATGTAGGATTATGCCTAGAGGTTAGGAAATAGTGTTCATATTAAAATTTTTCGTGATATTTTTTCTTAAGAGTTTCCAAAAGTCTTTGGGGAGGGGCTTTTTTCACACAAATAATTTTTAAACCGATCTATTTGGTCCAAAGATGGGACTCTAACAGGTGTTATCACTCAGGGTCAGAGTGGACATGGGAATAATGGCAATAAAGGAGAACTCCACACTCCTCAGATCTCCAGAAATAGAGCCCCACTATCAGAAGCACTTTAGTGTCATACCCTAGTGACACACCTCTTTTTGAAGGTCTTACCCTTCAAAAGGGTACATACTCTGCATATTCTAGGCCTCAATGACAGAGATGGAGTAAAGAGCCCAGTTTGCCCTGTATTCACTCATTGTTGGGGCCATAAAAATAGATTCGTGCTTTTCTCAACTCTGCTTGCTGATTTCACTCTCCTCTCAGCTAACCCTTACGCCACCCAAAATTCCCCCCCCCCGACCTTTTAATCTATTTAGTCATGCTGAATAATAATCCCACGCACTTATTTACCGGAATTCTGTGATTCTAATCGAAGTAATGTAGTACTCAATAATTAAACACATTACTCTAAATTTATTTACAAATGATAAAAACCACAAGATTAAAATTAACTGTTTGCTCGACGTTCATGAATAGGAATAAAGCAATAATAAATTCTCAACATGAAATGCTTTTATAGAAGAAGACAAAGAACTGTGAAAATCGTTAACATATTGAAATTACAACCACATCACATGCTTTGAAATTATGCAAATATTTTTAGTTGTTATATAGCTATGGTTCTTTGTTTAAAGGCATATCAACTTCCGTAGGTTATTTAATGCCGAATTCCTCCTTATAGAAGAACAGTAATGGTAGTATTCAACCCATTGCTTCAGGTATAAGAGGGTTTATACTTGTCGTACAAGTATTAGTCCGAAAACGAACTTAATAGCGTGACCGAAGTTCGAACTCGCTTACTTTGAGACCGCTGTCCAGCACTTGAGCCAATACACCGCAGGGACGCCCTTTAAGTTGTATATATTTAAACGATACAAATTCACGATGACTGTTATAGTCACATCTAATGTTTTATGAGGATTAATTACGAACGCAAGAACTAGTCTTCGCTGAGTCAAAACTTAGATGGCAACAGACAATAAAATAATTCCTTAGCCGATTTGAGTAATTTCCATCGGAGTCAAGTTATGAGAAATTCCTTTATATATATATATATATATATATATATATATATATATATATATATATATATATATATATATAAACAGGAAATCTCCCAAGCTGTAGCTATGTCAGCACTACAATATAGCAGCTCCACCTAAATGAAATACTCGGAGAAAAAGCTTGAGAACGACACAAGGTTGCTACGTGCTGTTTTTGAAAGAAATCCTGGAAGCTGCAACCAGCAAAATAGCAGTTATATGGCCATTTATCTCCCAAGCAAGAAGAGACATGTTGAACACGGCAAGAGAAGTAAGGATGAACTCACAAGCAACATTTTCCTTTGGACTCCTACACATGGACATAACGGTGTTGGCTGATAATCAAAAACTTACAAACCAGCTCTGTGTGGATATTGGATGCCGTCTAGAACACATACCAAGAACAATAAGTGATAGCGACGGATGGCAAGAGAGACGACGAACCTTGGTGATGATACGTATAAGGTATTCTTCAATCCAGTAAATCCGGAATAGGGAACAATTCTGCCAGGACAAATAAATAATTCAAATTTCGAATATTTGAATATTCCTGGTAAAGAGCTCAATCTAAATAAAATTCACAGAGCAAATAATATCATTTCAAGAAAATGAGATTTTCTTATTGATTCTGATGAAGTTCGGTTTAAAATTATTTTAGAGTCTTTGATTCATATCAATGTCATTAACAGGATGGAAATAAATTTATTATCCTAATGCGACCGAATATTGTTTTTTTTTTTTTTTTTTTTTTTTTTTTCCTTGAAATTATACATACACACACACACACACACACACACACACACACACATACATATATATATATATATATATATATATATATCAATAGGTTTCCAGACTTTTTGATCAGGCATTTAAAATTGTCGTAGACTCTTGAAAATTCAGTATGTTATGGCTATACATCTTATGAGATGACTGACCAATTTTCAAATGAACACCTACAGCAGGAATTCGAATACACCCAGCTAAAGCCAGATTGTCACAGCTGAGGAATTTCAAAAATGCAATCTTACACTTTAGAAGAACAATATGCAATAAAATTCTGTTTTAAACTTGGAAAAAAATGCCACAGAAACGTATGCTTTTGGAGCATCATGCATGAATCGAGCATCAGCTTTTGAGTGGCATAAGAGATTCAAGGAAGGCAGGGAATCTATGAGAGATGATGAGAGGTGTGGGAGGAGTAAGGAAGTCAATAGACCAGAGTTGATTGGCCAAAGGGTTAGGGTTACTATGTTGAGGTTTTAAGGGAGTTCAGTAAGAGATTCCGTCGGAAGAGGCCAGCACTCTTCAAATCGGGTCATTGGCATTTCCACCAGGATAATGCACCAGTCCATAACTCCATCCTTGTCACAGACTATTTGACTAAGATGGGCATCAAGACAGTTCCTCACTGTCCCTATAGTCGGGGCCTTGCTCCCTGTGACTTTTGGTTATTCCCAAAGCTCAGAGGCTGTCGTTACGAGACAATTGAGGAGATGAAAGAGGCTGTGACGAAGGTCATTGACACGCTCACACAAGAGGACTTCGATGGGGCCTTCCAGAAGATGTTGGAAAGGTACAACAACTGGATTGCAGCCGGAGGAGATTACTTCGAAGGGAACTAGAGTTTCATGTGTGTACTATCAATAAAAGTGTCCATACGAAAAAAGTCTGGAAACGTATTTAATGATCCTCGTATATATATATATATATATATATATATATATATATATATATATATATATATATATATAATCAATAATTTATATATATTAGTTTTAAAGAATCTAATCATTTTTTTAAATCATTCTTATATATATGTTTTGAAGAGAAACGGAACAACACTTGCACATTCGTAAACAAATACAACGAGACTAAAAAAAAAAATCCTTTGTACAAATTTCATTTTCCGAAACAATGTCTACTTTCCAATCTTTATTGTCAATTAAAAATTAACACCGAAAAATTACAAAAAGTAATTGCTACGATAAAAGGGAAATCCACGTAACAGAAAAGAAATTTATCAATTATAGTTTTTATATCATCTTTTAAAATTCATATTGTTCTGTGTTAAAATTTCATGGAATTTTGAAGAGTAATATTTTTTCTAAATTTAATCTTTTTTGCCACACTACTCGGTTGACGCTGCAGTGTCTTTCTTATTTTGAGATTTGAAATACAGACAGATTTGCTAAATCATTTTCCCCTATCAAGAGGTGACTTTGGCAGCTCTTTATGTCATTTCCCTATCTTGATATTGCGAAAAAAATTCATGGAATTCAAGAGAGAAATATTTTTTTAAAAAGTAAAAGATCTTGTAAAACCATTTTTTAAGATTTAGAATTAAAACATATTTTCTTTGGAAGTGTCATCTCTCAATAAGGGACCTTTGATATCTCCGATGCCAGTTCAATAGTTATGCTAATGTTGTTCTGCGAAAAACATTAAAACAATGAAATTCTGTTAAGAAACATATCTTAATTTAAGTGAGTGACATTTAAAAGATTTATCAAATTGAACTTTTTTGTTTTTGTCCAAATTTTTACTAAGTAATAATACTATAAAATAACTGTACATCTTCGGCTTGAAAATTAAATCTGAATAATTATTTTAGGACAAATTCCTTTTTATTTTTTTATTTTTTTTTTTTTTTTTTTTTTTTTTTTTTTTTTGAGGAGGAGGAGGAGCTTTTATAAATTCTAAAATCTAAAGTCTCTACGATCAGTTACGTCTTACATAGCTTTTTGTTGAATATTTTTTTATTGCCAGGGATCATCTCTATAAAAGCCACAATGAACAAAGAATAGAGGTTAAATATGTATACATGATAAATTTGGTTGCTTCGCCTCAAATTGTTTGGCTGTCTATAGAGGACAGACCAGCAAACTCTTCCAAATTAATAGTATAGATTAAATCGAGCGTTGGCGTTTATAAAAGAGAGAAATTATTTACAAGAAGTTTTCTCGATTTTCTTTCAACTGAAAGAAGAATTACGATTTTGCGGTGGTATTTATCTAGGTCCCCACGAGGCCAGAATATGACACAAGACAAGTTTAATGTGGATTGTCCCGCAGGAAGCAAGGCTCCTGTCTAGGGTGTCACTTTTAAGAATTGTTCACTTTCTATCTGTATTCTTTTTCAGTTTAGGCGGTCAATCACTATTCAGCATATACCTTTCCCTAACTCAAACGCTACGTATTACCACTGAACAATACAACATACGTGAAAATTTTTAAAAAGTAATGAGACGGCAACAATTTCAGTAAAAAGTACTTTGTGTACAGATAGATTAATTTTAACGGTAAGTCAATCCCTCTATGGTTATTTTTTGCTTTAAGGTTGGGAAACTGCATTCATTGTACGTATATATATATATTAAAATGAGTAAGTCCACGAAGAGATTTGCATTTTTTTTTTTTTAGAATTTATCAATTTATTTTGTTCTTACATACGTGTATGTTTCCAGCTTGATGCTTTTGTCAGAGAACAAAGTTCAATAAAACATGAATCGTACACACACAAAATGGAAACACGCACACACGCACACACACACACATAAATATATATACATGCACACACACACACACAGACACAATCTCAAGGCACACATTCACACATACACAGAGAAAAAATGACTATAAGTGAAATCCAAAACCACTTCAACACACACGCAATGTATCAAATATCAAAAGTAAATGAGGGGTAAAGTTGCCTAAGAGAAACACGCTCTCAGAAAAAGGAAGGACCAGCATTCATAAAAGAAACCCATAACTAACTGAGAACCATTCAACTACAAACACCAGTGAGTTCAAGACTCATTGAATACCTCATTAACTAGGCCTTGTGCTATACATGTTCTCTGACGAAAGCATCAAGATGGAAACATACAAGTATGTAAGAACAAAATAAATAAATAAATTCTAAAAGAAAAATACATAAATCTCTTCGTGGACCTACTTATTTTAAAATATTTTTATTCTCTCTTTGGACCTACAACAAAAAATTATATATATATATATATATATATATATATATATATATATATATATATATATATATATATATATATATATATTGTGTACTTGTTTCTTAAGTGGTTTTTTTTTTGTTTTTGAAGGCCTTTGGGTTAGTTTTTTGCTTTTGTTTTTTGCACACGGTCGTATCGAATATGAATAATTTTCAAACACATCTAATTGACCAATAGATGGACTTGGTTTCTTGCTTTTAAAGTTATATCAATCTTCGTTGCCGAAGCAATACTTATAGAAAGATAGAAGTGGTACTATTTAACTCATGGCTGATGGGATAAAGGGGTTCATACCTTTTCCAAGGATTTTAGTCTAAAACTGAACTTCAAAGCGCAACTGGAGTTTGAACTCGCTTACTACGATGTAGCAGTCCAGTACATTAGCCACGGGGATTCCCTCCTTATATAGAGCACCCTAACAGCTACTACCTCTCCAGGACACAGTGAACCTGGGAGTAATGACAATGAAGCGGTACTCTTTACTCGCTTGATCTCCAGAACTGAAGCCTCACCATCAAATGTAGTTTAATGCCATATTTACGACACACCTTTACCCTCGCGACAGGGGATACAATCAGCGTATTGTAAGTACCACCGGCAGGGCTGACTATGTGTCAAGTTTTAGCTTGCTTGCATGTACTGTATGTTGGCAACTAAGTGGCTTTGTTAACTCTAGAATCTACCTAATAAAACAGGATAATTAACAAGTGTCAGATTAGATAAATGCTCTTGTATTCTGAATCTATTTCAGTTTTCTTAAGCAATCGCAAAACAAGTTTATTATATCAATCTTGCCTTTTTAAAATGACTTATCGGGTAACCTGGTTTGGTCGAGGTGGTGGCGCTATTCATGGAGCGTGTCCTGCGTGGGAAAAGTTTGCCAGAGCCCCTCCCTCTCCAGGTCTCTTTTTGAATACAATTTTCCTTCTCGACAGGTTGTCATACCAAAATCAAAAAGCCTAGTTTCCCTACTATTTTACCAATAACTGGAAGAGAAATAGTTAGATTCACGCATTTCCAAAGGGTATTCGTGTTCTGTGAAATGCAAACAGCCTCGTTTATGATTTGAACTCGGATCGCTTCGTCTACTTCATACAATGAATACCGTTTAATGAAGAGCGCCTCATTTGCGCAAAAAGTTGAATATAAAAACATCTAAAACACCTTGAGATGTTTAAAGAATCTTAAAGAAGATATACATTTTTCATGTTACAGATTGGAGCTACATAATATTCTTATAATTGAAAGGCCACTACGTCCGAAAAACTTCAATTCTGGATGTACATATTTTTTTATTTTTTAAGTAGAGGAATTAATATTGTGAATTGAATTACTATGACCAGAAAATCTGCCGAACACCTGCGCACGAAATACGGGAACACTGGACAGCTGTTTCGACCTTATTAGGTCTCATCAGCAGTGTATACCGTAATCTCCACCACCGGAAATCGAACCAGCGACCACAGATTGCAGTGCCGAAACTCTGGTCATGATAATTCAATTCTGGATTTGAAACTGTCTATCTTAATGAAACTTGATTTGTTTCCTTCAAAATAGTCCCTTCCACTGACGATAAATCGTTATCATTCGGGTTTTTTAGGGAAATAGTTTTGGGAGGTAGTGTTTACTTCTGTCTCCTTCAATCTACTTTTCAGGTTCGATTTCTCAAACAATTTTTCGCGAAGGCAAAATTCCTAAGGCGAGACTTAATTACAAGAAATGTCTCTTGTTACCCCCGCTCCCAAAAAAATTCTTGATGTGATCATTGTCGGTTGACATGGAAGGAGTCCAAAAGAAAATAAAAACCAGAGTTTTGAAGTTTTGTTTCAAGCTGATAAGTCCCTCTTCACTTAAAATGAAGGTGCAAACCAATCTTCACAACATTCTACAAAGATATATTTTGAATAGATTTTTAGTTTGCAAACAAATTATGCCAAGAGATTTCTCCTTTTAGTTACTAAATTTGCACCTGAAATATGAGGCACTCAGTGAGAACCGAACTCACTATTTGTCTGCTGGCTAACCATTTAAAACTTATCATCTGTTTATAGTACCTAGGGTAAATAGAATGATTGACTGGATGGTTAGAAATTTTATTTCAAGGGAGACAAGTGTTATTTTAAAAGTATATGAACCCCTACCAGACTAGAATATTGTACTTATGCCTGGGCTCCAATGTCAAGACATGAAAATCTGAATATAATATTGAGATTCGAGGGCATACAAAGATGAGTGACAAAACTAATAAAAAGAGTAAAAAGATTGCAGTTACAGGATTAATTTATGATAATTAAGAATGAGCAGTTATCCAAATGAAATTTTCCAAATAATTAATGGAATTTTTAATTATGGTGGAGATTTTTTCAATATTTCTCCTCGAATTGGAAATTTACGATCAAGGCAGTTTTAAAAAACAGTGTATTAACCAACTGGATTTTTTTTTTTTTTTCTTTTGGCTAATAAAGTAATATATTTTGGCGGAAAATTGCCTAATCAGGTCTAAATTAACAATCGTGTTAAGAAAGAAAAAGGACTAAATGGATGGTTTTAGAAAAATAGCAAGAAAAAGGTTTTGGGAGACTATCAGAAGAATTACTTCACTGAAGTTTATCAGTATATAGTTATTTTATAATGTTATATGCAAAGATTTTTTAAGGGTTGATATACAAAGAAAGTACAAATACCAAAGAAGGTATAACAAATAAATCTGACTACATGGGGCACCAAAATATTTTGATACTTTTACAGTGCACTCCGAGCAAACAAAATTGGGATATGTTGGTCTAAAAAGAGAGTGATCGAAATCCTATAAGAAATTAATGATTCAATTGCCGTAAACTTTTTGGAAAAAGTCAGATTCTAACAAACTTGCGACCGATAAAGCTGATTGAGTTTAACTTATTAACCTGTCAAGGTTATTTTATGCTTATATAATCGCGTTTATTGTACATTCAAATTCACATTTTTTGTGTTAATTGTTCTATCGAATCAGAATAATTGTTAACCGATTCTATTTGACCCAAACTGGTGATACCAGTTTGGGTCAAAGTGAAACTGAGAGTAATGACAATGAAGATTTACTCCAAACTCCCCTGAACCTTCAGAAGAATTAGTTTAATGTCATACCCAAGACACCTCTTTGAAGAATGAATGAAAGTGTGGAAAATTCATAAAAGTTTCCGCACAAAGTATTACACAAATAAAAACAAAAATAAAATCCCTAATTCATGAAGTCGTTAAAAATACATTCACAAAATATGATTTGTTCTCCATTGGATGTTTATGCGTGCATTTCACAATCATATCCACCTCCCCATGTGGGCGTATTCGACACAAGAGCAAATTAAAAATGAAACTTCATATACATTTGGGTGAGGACAAAAATTACTAAACTCCACTGGTATTTTTTTAAGTGCCAATCCCTATAAGTTTAAATTAGATATGCAGCCAAGTGGTAACGCCCAAAACTAAACGATAATAATTCTAATGACTCCGACTATGGATAAAAGGGAGTCAACCCACAAACAAGAAAAAAAAAGTTACAATAGCACAACTCCCACTGAGAACTCAACTCAATCGAGTGGAGACTAGTTTGATAATTCTTATTCGACAATAAATATCCACAAATAAAGTTTAGATTTTGCACAAGGTTAATGGGATGGGACACCTTGTGGGGATCTAACTTGCTAGTCAATATTAATTGATCTCATCAACCGGTGAGTGGACCTGGGAATAATGACAATAAGGGGGTACTCCACACCAAATGTGCAGACTCGCTATTAAATGTAGTTTTGTTTCATAGTCAGAACTTCCCTTTTTAGAGTGGGGTCTTATCCCTCTTAAGGGGATACATTCAGCGAATTCACCGCCACACCGACAGGGTAGATAACCTATCGTTGTATAATTTTTAGCAATATGCTCTTGCAGACCCATTAATCTGTTTCAAAAAATTCGATACGAACGTGTGGGAAAAAAACTCTTAGGACAACAGTACAAAAAAATGCAAATATTAACGTACAATGAACGTGATTCCTTAAATTCTTATATCCAGTAACCCTAGACGTGCCGTTAAAAATCAATTATAAAAAAAATACATGGCCCGGAGGCATTGACACAGCTGAGATTCGTCTGACAGATGGATACGAGACTGAAGCTCAAAGCCTGAGAGACAAACTACCAACAAATGAACATATTTGACAGTCGATAGATTCAACAATAATTAAAGCAACAACACGAATATTTTGTCAAAGCCGACAATAAGAATTGATATATGCAGACTTGCTATCACCAGAATGCAGTTTTAAGACAATACTACTTAAAAAAATTAACTGCACAAATACAAAACTTTGAAAATTCCTTTGGAATTCTGGTCTTTTCGATTAGCTTACGTTTGTGTTCACGATTAATACTCAGCTATATCTCATTAACTCCACTACACTACTTACGAGGCGTTTGACGTGATGGTTATCGTCTTAGGAAATATGGATACGACGAACAGAGGTCAAATCCTAGACGAAGCTGTTTGCATTTTCACTTCGCGTTAAAGAAAGGCAGAAATACATCTTTTTCTTGCTTCAGTTATGGATAAATAGTAGGGCAGTCTGAATTCTTTAACTGTGGTGGTGCTGTTCCGGAGTCGAATCCCCTATAGCAGGTTTTATTATTCAGAATCCTGATCACGAATATGAACACGGGTGAGGAAAATCAAGTGTGTACGACAAAAACCTAAAAGTTAGAATAAAATACCCTCCCCACAAACCTAGGGCACCTCGGGTGGGTAATGGTTAGCAAGGTAGACTAGCAAGCCTACACGAGTGAGTTCGATTCTCATTGGGTGCCCAATTCATGCGGCCTTGTGCTACATCTAAGCAAAAAAGCTTAGTAAATTACCCTCCCCACAAACCTACCACAGAAAAAAATTAACTTTCGTCACATTCGTCGCTTATTTAGCAATTCTCTTAGATATTACAGCAAGACGAAAAATATTACAATAATTATCAGATGATTTCAATTAAAATTTCAGAGCATTTTTATAAGAAATTCACTCGGTCAACCAACTGATTTTTTTAAAAATATCATCTGGATGTTAAAAATATTTACTTATATATGAAATATGTTTTAAACTTATAGCAGAAGTAAAATACTACCACCAGTAATCTTAATTTTTGCCTAATTTTAACTTAACTAATTGGTTTTCTCGTACTTTGCACTTCTAATGTGGGGAGCTTTGCCGAAAATTCGAACAGATACTACACTAATTCCCCGCCCACTTACCCAAGAAAGTGGGTTGCCTTTTGTACAGTGTCGGATACAAATTATTTAAGAAATTAATTAAGATAGCTGGTACCTGATTTCAGGTACAAATAACGGGATATTTCCAATGATGGAATGAAAAGAATTACCTGTTGTTCTGTTTAAAGTCTTTAAATTTTAATCATGCAAAATAAAAAGTAAATAGACGAGCGTTTCAGAAAGAGTCCACATTAATAAAAGCGCGATAAGGGTAACAAACCTGAACGTTTTTAGAGTTTGTTTTTTCCGATGCCAGAATAACTAGGGAACAAAAGATTTTTATTAAATGGGACGGGCTTTAACCAGTTTACTAAAACTAGTCTCGTTGCCGAAAGATACCCCAGCATCGGAAAAATAAGCTCTTAAAAAAATGTTACGCTTAGAATTTCCCTTAACGCACTTTTAACCTGGACTAAATTTTCTGTTAATTTATGGGCAGCAACAAAATCTTATTTCAAACTAGATAATACAGACTTTTAAACATCTTTAGATTTTTTTCCTATTCACGTAAATCACCAACAAAGAAACAAGCAAACACTTTCAACAGAATGCTTAGCACCTCCAAAATAAAAGTAAAGTTCGCAACCGTGTTGGGAGGGCGCTACTCCTTCCCCTGGATTGAGCCACTTTACCCTTGGCCCGTACCTTATAATGCCGAGTGTTAAGCATTACCGCATCAAGTAGTATTTTTAAGTCTTTGGTATCCCGGGCCATTGGTGAACACTACTCACTTGACTAAAATAGAACACCTTTATTTCATTTATGAAATCTGGTTTCAATAAGGTCTCTTGCATTGTAATCGTAATTACAAAGAGAAATTTAGTTCGATGCAATTTGTCAACACAAGTTTGAAATATAGACAGCAGTTTAATATAGGTATTCGAGAAATATTGTAAAGGTGCCGCAAAGTAAGCGAAGTTTGCAAATAGAGAAAGTTAAAAATCTTCATGCGAAACAGTTGACAACATAATAGAAAATTAAAAACAACTGACCGGGTTGAATCCGAATCAAATAGTTAACGATTTCTTTAAGGTAATATCAGAAATTTACTTAGCTTTTACTTAAATGTGGCGCAAAGCGGGAAGTATGGGACACCCTGTGAGACTCAAACACACTAATCATAGTTTAGTAACCATTACACTACGCGATGAGCCAGTTATCAAATAATGTATTCATTGTAAAAATATCTAATTCAAGATATCTGACTTTTGTATTAGAAAGTGAACTATGCGCTTCGTCGTTTAAAAGATTCTTAACTTTTTAGATTATATACTCGACTATAACGATAAGCTCAAACTTCAAGACTTGTTGTGCAACGGCTCAACTCATTCATATTAATCCGCGATAACCCCGAAGAAAAGAAATCAGTTGAATTTATATAAAGATTAATCGATGTCTAGTAGCATTTCAATTAACGCATACGAAAGTTAAAGGTTAAAATATACAGGTAACTATTTTTAGGATTAGCAGACTCGATGTGTCTAAAATTAAGTAGTAAGAAAAAACAAACAAAACTATACGATCTAAAGTAAATAGGATATACACTAAAAATTAAGTTTATGGTCTCTTAAGAAAAAAGTGCTTTTTATATGTACAGATAAGAAAAAAAAAATTGACCTTTATACAATTAAAAATATTAACAAAAGGCGAAAAACAAAGAACTAAAAATGAAGTATCGTTAGATTTATGAAAACGTTGATAAACTCCATATTAAATGTGATAATGAAATCAACTTTTTCTTCAGGCATACATTTTTTATACCACTGCCTTCAACAACGAAAAGTCTTTTACAGAGTCAAAATCAGCGATTAAGAACCGGCTTCTCTTAAAAGCTGCAATGCTATTTTTTCGATAGTAACCGTTTACTTCATGATAGCTTAAAAAAATAGATTTCGTTAATATAACAAATTTAGATGAGTTTCTTGTCAACTTTGCTAATTCTTAGCATTAAGATACAAGAAGTGGGCGTCTAGTTATTTGATATAAAAACTCAAACATCACTGATATCTTTATCCTTTATATTAGACTGTTGAAGGTCGAATATTTTCACCATTTCCGACCCAAATTCAGTAACCAGCAGAGTGCCACCAGAAGGAGTAACGTGAATTGAACCGGGGTTCATGACGTCATTTTCTTTTAGTAGTATTGCTCTTAGTGAGCCCTCTGAGGAAAGACAATAAATTTTATGTTTGAATCGACAAGCCAAGTAGATAAAACCGTTACGATCAGTGGTTACACCAGACGGACACTTGACTACATGTTGGCCTTCCCCTTGGTAAAAATAGCGAATATTTCCTGAAATATCACAACATATCAATGCCTGGTACCCATCATTTCTTAATTCGCTCATTAGTAAGTCACCACTTGGCAAAATAGAAAGATACGACGGGAAGAGAACGGAAAAACCGTCAACGGAAAACTGAGAAAAACTCATTAATATTTGGCCTCTGTAATCAAGGGTGTCGATGCAACCGGGATAGCCACACTTAGCACAAACAAGCATCGTGTTGTTGAAAGCTTCGACTAAAGCGTAGTCCTTGGCCGTCACTATGTAATGGGAAAAGAACAATTCGTAACCGATTTTTATGAGAAAGGCGATCATGTAGGCTCCTTGAAGAGTAACAAGAATTTCCCCATCGGGAGTAACGCAAGCTCGTCGTGGAGGTTTGTCAAAGCAATAGCTACTAACACAAATTCCTTCTAAAGTGAAGTTCTTAGCTTTTCGATTCGCATGATCAATAGCAAGAATATGGGTTCCGTGTTGTAAAACAGTGGTCAGGCCACAATTTTGAGTATCACTGCTCAAGCGGGCTGAGAACATACGTATCAAACGAGCTTCAATCTTTGACATGATTTTTCTTCGGGCAAATTAGAAACAAAATGGCGCTGATTTTTGTTTTATTTAATTTTTAATCGCCCAAATCTGATAGGCAGACACGTTGGTAGGTGATGGTGTCCTCTGGCTTTGGCGAATCTTTTAATTAAAAAAAAGAGGAGCAGTCGAATGCAGTTAAAAATAGGTGAACTTCTGTTTATCAATCTTTTAATCACATAACTTTGTAAAAGAGGTCGTGTCGTAACGGTTATCGTCGTAGACAGTAGATTCGGTTACGTGAGTTCAAATCTTGGACGAGATTGTTTGCATTTCACTTCTCACTAAAAGGATTTATCCGATCTTCCAACGAACCAGATTCAACATAAGATCATTTTAATGGGAGCGGACGAATATTCATCTGACTCCCCATCAAGTCAGATTTGACTTGAAGTGATTTTATTGTGAGAGGAGCACGCACTAATCTATTCATGCGTTGCCGTTATAAAAAAAAATGCATGATCTCCTCAGCATTCCCCTTTAAGGATGACTCAAGCGCCGAGTAATAAACTTAGCTCTACCATACAAGTAGAGCCCCTTTGTGGGAAGGCCCCTTTTTACATAACGCTATTACCATTGAGAAAAGTATGAATTCATCTATTTTCCCTCCAGTAGTCGGACAGACTAGGTACTTTAATTTTAATACGGCAACTGGTATAGGAAAAGGAAACTCTGAATTCGAACCAACTGTAGACCTGGAGAGGGATAGGCTTCTGGAGAAGCGCTAAGCGTAATGGTTGTCGTTGTATGAAATGGAATAGGCGACTGGAGTTCAAATAGTGGACGAAGCTGTTAACATTTCACTTTGCGCTAATTCCCAATAGAAAAGTATGCATTCGGTTTCTTTGTTTAATGGCATATCAACGTTCGTGTGTTATTTAATGCCAAAATCATCCTTCTAGAAGAACAACTGTGATGCTATTTAACCCATTAGCTGGGAGGATAAGGGTGTTCATATTTTCCCAAGGGTATTTGTTCGAAAGTGAATATAAGAGCGCGGCTGGAGTTCGAACTCGCTCACTACAATTCCGCAGTCCAGCGCTTTAACCATTACACCACGAGGATACCCCCTGGTATGAATTCCTCTTCTCCCAGCAATCAGTAAATTGTTACTACGATTGAGTTCTTTAATCTTGCTTAGATAACTGTGAATTCAAATCAGCTTTAAGTAAAGTTCATGACTGTAGTTGAAGGCGACCAGAAGGCTCCCTTTTCAATAGCTACTTCACTAGGTGTAAGGGAGGGCGCTACTCCTTTCCCAGGATTGCTCCACTTTACCCTTGATACGTACCTTATATTGCTGAGTTTTAAGCAAGGACGTATCAAGTACCATTTTTTAAGTCTTTGGTATGACGCGACCTGGGATTGAACCAAGGTCTCCGGGACCATTGGCGAACACCTTGTGTCACATCCAATTTCTGGTGAAGGGTTTGGGTAAATACATAATTAACTCATCAGCGATCAAACTAAGCTACTGGGCTAATCTAACATTTACCAAAAAATTGATGCTCTCTCAATTTTCCCTACGGAAAGATTTCTTGTAGACGTTAAGTCAAAATCTTATGAAAATAATGTTGATTATGTTTTATTTTCCTGACAAGCTTAAAGGCAAATTTCAGCTAAAACTGTATCAACTGTTCAGAAGAGAAATCTTAAAATGTATCTATCACGTATACAACAGTCTGCAATCCCATGTTATATTATCTTTAACAGCGGATTTTCGGTTTCGTTTTTTTATTTTATTTAATAGCATATCAACCTTCGTGGGTTATTTAATGCTAAAGCCATACTTGTAGAACAGCTGTGACACTATTTAACCCATAGCTTTCCTAAAATCTGAAAATTGGCATAATAACGCGACTGGAGTTTGATCTTGCTTTTACTACGATATTGCAATCCAATACACTAACCACTACGTCATTGGAAATACTCTCAGCTTTTCTTTTTTTAATATTAAAGATTTCTTCCCCAGTTTAAACCATTGACCCAGAACGTAAACCATTGACCCATAACGTAAACCATTGACCCATAACGTAAACGTTCATTTAGAAATTCGCAATGTTTCTTGATAACACCATAATTTCTTGTTGGTTTGTTGATATGTTGGTCTTACTGCATGTCAACCCTTGTTGGGTTATTTCATGCCGGAGTCAATTCAACAATGTTAGTCTTCAAATATATACGGAGCAAAAATGTGTCTTCACGATCATTTTAAACTGGTAATAACTTCATTATCTCAAGCAGATGAGACTTTAACAGATACTACTGCTCCGAGTTAGAGTAGAAGGGAAAGTACTGGCAACGAAGTGGAATTCTACACACGTGAGACCTCCAGACCTGCAGTCTCACCACTGGAGCCAGTTTCGTGTCATACCTACGGCTTCCCTTTTTCTTTTTTTCTTTTTTCCCCCGCTGATAAAGTACAAGTTTCAGGATTTTAAACAAAAAAGTATGACAGGTTATATTCTTGATAATGACCAATGATGGTTGAAAGTACTTGAACTATAACAACTCGCATGATTTTTATATACTTGATTGGTTTTTGCAATGTCTTAATCGCCGACAAGGAAAAATAATATCAGAATAAACAATTACTGTTCTTTTTTTATTCCTGATTTCTTTGTTTAATGGCATATCACTTTTGTAGTTTATTTAATGCCAACGCCATACTTGTAGAACAGTAATGGTACAATTTAACCCATTGCTAGAAGGTGAAAGGGATTCATATAGTTCCTAAGGGCATTAGTCCGAAAGTGAACGTAATTGTGTTACCTGAATTCGCTCAGCTTTGGGGAATGCGGAGTACCCTTTGATTGCCATCGCTCCCATGTCCACTCTAACCGGAGTGGTAGCAACTGATAGGGTCCTATCTGGAGGTCAAATAGAACTAAACCGTGGTTTCGGGAGTTTTCTGTTTTTTGCATTTAAACTGCATATTTATGCTTAACTGAATTGTTTAAAATAGAAGTTTTAACATTTAAAAACCGCGCACTATGCTAAACTGAATTGATTGTAAGGGAACTGTTTTTGACATTGAAACTATACTTATGCTAAGTTGATTTGAATTGTTTAAAATCGAACAGTTTTGACATTTTACTGTGTGTAAACAAAAACTATACTAATACTAAACTAAATTGCTTGAATTATAATTGTTTGACTAAACTGAATAGCTTGAAATAGAAATGGCAATTAAATTGTATACTCATGCTAATCTGAATTGTTTGAAATGGAACTGATTATTTATATAAAAATGGATTTGGCGTTAAATACCTAATAAAGATTGATATACCATAAATCCAACCAACCAACCAACAAGCCTGCACGTTACTCACTGCACCATTCTTTAGACACGTTCAGAATTTACTGATAATTATATACATATTCTTGTAACTGAGCATTGTGAATACTTTTATAGCTTCAATAATTGATTGATTTTAACGGTATTTCAAAATGTGTAGGGTTATTTTATGCCTAGAGGTCTGAAAATTACGTTCATATTTACGTTTTGATGTTGCTATTTCTTGAGAGGTTTTTTGTTTTTGTTTTTACACATGTTGATACAAAAGAAAAGACTGTTTGAAATCCTATTTGAAATTGAAGGTTGAAATTGCCGTATACGTTTTAGGAAAATATCTAATTCTAAATGACTTGGACGCGATTGATTGATTTAAACGCATGTCAACTCGTCTAGGGTTATTTAATGTCATGGAGTTAGGTAAACGCGTTCATTGTATATTCAAATTTACATTCTTTGTGTAATTGTTTCTTAAAATTTTTACACTCAGTCCTATCAAATACGAATATTTTTAAACAGATCGATTTTACCCATAGCTGGGACCCTAATAGGTACTAAGTAATCCGTGTGAGATTGGACCTGAGACTCTAATAGCAATGAAGACACACTCACCAATTCTCCAGAACTGAAGCCTCTCCGTCAGATTCAGTTTAGTGTCATACACAGGACACTTTAAATTTGGAGTTTTCCTTCTTCCAGACTGGTTGCCTTGCCAAAGCTAAAGAGTCAAGTCTGACCAACTATTAATCTATAGTAGAAGGAGAAGAGATACTTTCATACCTTTTTAAGTGCATTACCAGAGAGTAAAATGCAAACAACCTCTTCTTTAAAAAAAACATTGTATTTCAAACATGACTGAATTGTTTACAGCTGTTTCAAATCTAATTCATTCACGTTTTGACTCAAGTGAATATCTTATCAAAAATATGCTAATCAATCAAACAAGATTTTTTTCTATAACCAGGCAACCAGTGAATCCTTTGGGCTCTTATTGTAAAAACAGACCCTAATGATAATGATGCTTCTATTTGAGTTGGTTAGTTGAATTTTTACAGCATATCAACCTTTATAGGTTATTTAATGCCAAATCCGTTTTTATACAAATAATCAGTTCTACTTCAAATAATTCAGTTTAGCATGAGTACGCAGTTTAAAGGTAAGTGCACAGTTTAATTTTCAAAAACATTTCTATTTCCAGTTATTCAGTTTAGTCAAACAGTTCTAATTCAAACAATTCTGTTTAGTATTAGTATAGTTTTTTCTATACACACTTAAATGTCAAAACAGTTCTATTTCAAACAATTCAGTTTAGCATAAGTACGCAGTTTAAATATCAAAACAGTTCTAATTCAAGTAATTCAGTTTAGCATAAATACGCAGTTTAGTTCTATTTGACCCATAGATAGGGCCCTATCAGGCGCTACCACTCCGAGACAGAGTGGACCTGGGAGCAATGGTAATGAAGGGGCACTCTTCATTCCCCAAAGCTCCAGCATTACTGGAGCCTCACCATCAGATTGTTTAGTGTTATATCCAGGACACTCGTGGGGAAGTCTTACCAGTTCATCGATATCTGTTTCCTGTGTATCGTCTCCCTGGTAGCGCCTCCTCAAAATACTCAAAAGTGTTGGCTAGAGGGCTTCTTCTGACGTCGACGGAAATATGCTGATGGAACTTGCCATATTCAAATCTGTGTGTTTTCTCAAGTTTAAAAACTGATTTTTGTCACTTTCCGTCTGGTTGAAACAATAGTTAAATATCATTATCAAAATGATTGATTGATTGGTTGGTTGATTTTAATGGTATGTCAATCCGTCTTTGTTTATTTTATGCCGAGAGGTGAGGGAATCACGTTCATTGTAGGTTCGTATTTATATTTTTGTGCAGTTGTTTCTTAAGAGGCTTTTTTTTTTCATATGGTCCTACAGAATACGATAATTTTCAAACAGATCTATTTTACCTATAGATGGAAGCCCAACAGGTACTACCGCTCCGGGCTAGGGTGGACATGTGAGTATTGGCAATTAATTTTTGCGGAAAGGGTAAATGAAACAATGTGTAAAGTGTTTTGAACTATAGGATGAATATGTAGAATTGCATATACGTTTCATAGCTTTAAATCAGTGACGTATTGGTAGGGACGAGAACTTTTCAGTACCCAGACGTAACGTTATTGTGCTTGGATGTGCCGTTTTTCTACATTATGATAATAAACAAAAAAATCTGTTCATTGTAATAGAGATTCCATTTTATGTCTACAGGATTGAAACTCTCTCGTCATCCTCGTCATTATCATCATCATCATCATCATCATCAAGTCGTACAGAAAGCTTGGTTTATTTGTTTAACAGCATATCAATTCCTTATGGGTTGTTTAATGCCAAAATCTTATTCATTTGTAAAGGGTTAAATTTTATCAAAACAACATTTTCCATGTTCCATTGTATTTTTAATCGCATTTTTTAAATTTGTCTGTAATCATGTTGACGCACGGTTATATGATTTCAAGTATTCCTACATAATACAAATAAGTAAACTTAGCGACCATAGTCGAGGGTGACCCGAAGGCTCCCTTTTCGATAGCTACTACACCAAGGTGTAGGGGAGGGCGCTACTCCATTCCCTGGATTGCTCCACTTTACCCTTGAACCGTACCTTATAATGCTGAGTGTTAAGCAAGGTGGTATCAAGTTCCATTTTTAAAGTCTTTGGTATGACTCGACCTGGGATTGAACCCAGGTCTCCCGGGCCATTGGCGAACACTCTAACCGCTGGGCCAATGTCCCGGTTCTAATTAATTATTTCTGTTTAATCATTTGTTTGTATTCAGGTATAAGGTATCAAGTATTACTATTTAATACAAAACATTTTTAAACAAATCTATTTGATTCATAGATTGGTCTCTAATAGATATTTCTACCTTAAGTCGTAATAGATCAAAGAGTAATGGTAACAAAGAGAATTCTACACTCCTTACGGCTCAGAAACTTTAGCCTCACCATTGGATGCAGTTTAATGTCAACTGCTCTGAATGCAGAGTTTTCCTTCACTTTTAGTGATTGCCGTGTCAAAATTTAAGAGTACAGCCAGCCCTACTATTTAAACATGACTAGAGATAGAATAATTGAATTCATATCTATCCGAAAAATATTAGCGTTATATGAAATGCAAAGTCTCGTCCTGGATTTGAACTCAGGTTGCCACGTCCTTTTCCAACAACAATAACCGTTACATCAAGAAAATCTTCATGATATCATGTAACACAGTACAATCAGTCACATGTTATTTGGAAAGAAAAAGAATATAACTAAGTAACCAACATTAGAAAAGATACAATTAAGTCAGATTTGACTTGAAGCGATTTTATAGTGAGAGGAGCAGGCACCAATCTATTCATGCGTTGCCGTTATAAAAAATGCATGATCTCCTCAGCATTCCCCTTTAAGGATGACTCAAGCGCCGAGCAATAAACTTAGCCATGCTATACAAGTAGTGCCCCTTTTTACATAACGCTAATACCATTGAGAAAAGTAGGAATTCATCTATTTTCCCCTCCAGTTATCGGTAAGTAGTCGGCCCGACTGGGTACTTTAATCTTAAGTCTCGTCTAGGATTTGAACTCAAGTCGTCACGTTCTTTTCCTACGACAATAACCGTTACACCAAGAAAATCTTCATGATATCATGTAACACAGTACAATCAGTCACATGTTATTTGGAAAGAAAAAGAACCTAAGAAAGTAACCAACATTAGAAAAGATCCAATTAAAGGCAATTGTCAGTACCTCCCCAATCTCATAGGTTAGAAGAACAACTGTACATAAGTCTTTGGTCAAACTTTTTATATTTGATTCCTTGTATAGTTATTTTATTACTGTTGAGAATAAACAGCTGAAAATGGTTTATTTGAACATAAAATATAAAAAGATAAGGATTTTCTTTCGATTTTTTACTTTTTTTACAACTCAGTAACACATATTGTAAAGCTGCTGTTGTGTTCTATGGACTCATCGACTCAGCGCTACCGACAACATATACACATGTTGATTACTGTGATGCAATACCCAATTAAACTTTGTTCGTCAAACAAATAACACCTCGACCATCGAACTCCCACCCGACAAAGCTCTGGCTACGGGCGCTCCTGACTACAGCTATTTTTGTCTCTTAATCGCGGACCGGAGACGAAAATCATCAAAGCCGGTTTAACAGGTTCATATCCAGAATTCTGTCTAATTCCGCGCAACCATCGGCTTTTTCTTCCTCTTCCCTCTCCTCCTTCTCCTCCTCCACAAGAATGCCTTCTCAAAATAACTCACTGTTGGCAGCAGGTTTTTAGTGGTTTTATTTTATTGTATTTTTATTTATTTTTCTGAGAAAGAAAAGTCATCATCTAGGATCGTTGGAGTTGTCGTTGCACGAATGCCCATATCTATCCACCTACCCATTTAGGCGTGGTGGCCAGGTAGGTGAGTGAAAGAGAAATAGAGACGAACTGGAATTAGGTCTCACCACTTATACAGATAAGCACCATCCCTATCGGATCGGTCTGGACATTTAATTTTGGGGGCTGTCAAAATTCAACAGGGTTTTCCAAAAGAACAAGCTACACACACCAAAAACAAAAAGTAAGTTTATGCGTTTTGATCATTATTCCCTTCTTGATTTTTTCCGTTATTTGAATAATACAATTTTATTTATTGACTTTTGTCTTATATTTTAATATTAGTGTATAAAGAAAAGAATATCGGATAAATTGATCTCTGTATTGAACAACAGGTCGATTTAAACTGGCGATCAACTATACTTAAAAACTATTGAATTATATCTTCAAAATTTCAAATGATATAAATATTAGTAAAATAAGAAAATGTAATCAATTCTAATTTAATGCAGAAATTTCTTTTTAAATGTCTTTTCCTAAGAGAATGTTTAATGCGTAACGAGTTCAAAATCAAGTCAGAGATCAACATTTAAAAAACAAACCAGATTGAAACCTGAAATATTTAATTTTGACAAAGCCTTTTTTGTTTGTCTAAAATTAAATATTTCAAAATTCTCATTGTTCTTATCGTGTATATCGAGTAAAATCTCTTAAAAGTAAACTTGTATCTTTTTAAATTGAATATATATATACACACACACACACACACACACACACACACACACACACATATATATATATATATATATATATATATATATATATATATATATATATATATCACAGATGTGTTTTAGGTTTCAGAAGTACTTAATTAATCACCTGGGCCATTTTGTCGAAACAAGTTTATAATAATAATCCCGAACGACTCAGTATCTACCATAAAGGTCTTTATTTTTTTCTTCTAATTTATGTGTCTTTCAAATTTAAAAAAAATATATGTTGGTGGATTACCTAAAACTTTTTACTCTGTGAAGAATAATTGTCGCAACGTTTGTAAGTAAAGAACAATCAATTGAGTCTCCGACAAAGAGGAAGTTTACAAAAGACTCAAGTTTAGCGTCTCACAGAACAAAGGGAAATATTATCTGAAGTTCGCTTCTTTGCAGCTCATCTAATACTTATACACAAAATCACCAAATCAAAAAAAATATTCTCGGTTAATCACTTATCTTAATAAAAGTTTACTAAAGAACTATTTATCAATATAGATGGATTTTAAGCTATCTTCCTTTTAGCATTTGAATGAATACTTCTCATGAACTAATCAATTGCCGAGGCGCCATTTCGAGAAATTCCCTTCATGAGATTTCTCAAGTGCTTACTTGGCGGGAGCCCATCTCCTCTCTTATTAACATCCGGCTGATTAAACAATTTAACATGGAATCCACAGCAAAGAACGATCCCTCACTTGATTTATTCTTTTCAGCATTTCAGCAACTGTAAACCTTTTGTTTCCTGAAGGAGCAAATTTTTCATGTCTTCTTTTGTTAAACTTTGTCATCTCAAATTCTATTTTTTTCTTTGGCTCAGAATGAGTTTATACTGCTTTAAAAGGATTGTTATCTATTTATTACTAAATCTTTCGTGTGTGTGTGTGTGTGTGTGTGTGTGTGTGTGTGTGTGTGTGTGTGTGTGTGTGTGTGTGTGTGTGTGTGTGTGTGTAAAAATGCTACATTATCGAGATTTTTATTCGATAAATACACTTAAAATTATCTTATTCACAGAATAAAGCAATTGTTTTTAACAATTTTGTAATTGAATTATAATTTTGTGAGAACTTCATTTGCGCTGAATGCCATTTTTTAATTATCGAAACTTTCAAATTCTAATCATAATCCTTTGGAAATAGAAGCATCGATATCATCATGGACAGCTGTTATAGTTAAAATTAAACTGGTTCTCATATTGTCAAATTTATTTCTAAACACCCAAGACGTAAGCATAAAGGAAATGCAATCTAATCTATACAAACATTTCAAATTTAATTCTACGCTGCAACTTCGGCACTTAATCCTAAATTATATGAAAACGATATCAAAATAATATTACAATGATATTAAAATGAATCAAATTAATTATCCCATCGGTTTAACATATGTTCTTAGTTGTGATATTCAAAGTTACAACTTAGGGAATGTATAGATAGTCATCAATGTACAAGGTGTGAGAAAAAGGCTAGTGCCATTCTTTTACTACTTCCCCAACCACCTACGTAACTATTTTTAGAACGTGTTATATTAATATTCATCTACCGTAGCTAAAGTTACCTGGCTGACACAAGGCATAGAATATGGAACACCCAATGAGACTAGAAGTTGCTAACGATTGCACTACATGAGATGTTCTTGATTAAACGAAAGGAACATTCAGACTTACCGACACTTTTTTGTTTTTTCAAAGTAAAGCTTGAATAGAAGAAACAGTTAAAAAAAAGTTATGAGCTCCTTGAGTAGTGTAATGGTTGACGGGATCGACTGGTCCACCATTTTCTTTTTTCTTCTTTTTGTTGGGAGTTCTATCCTCACTGAACGCCTCTTATTTTTTATCTTGTTTCAAACCCAATGAAGATTATCTTCAAAACAAAATGCCTGTGATTTCGTGTTTTAAAAATTAATTGATGATTTTTTTAAAATAACTTCAAGATTTAATTACTTTTCAAGAACAGAAGGAATGGTACGTTAGGATGTTGAGAGATTGCTTTTTAATATTTTCAAACGGTTATTATTTTATTACAACTCTGCAAGTGTGGCATAGCCATTAAAAACTGAATTCAAAACTAGTTTGCTTAACTAATCCACCACGGTGAGGAGTATTTTTATTTCTTCTAATAAGTGTTTGTCCAAGTATAAGACTAACCACACTTGAAAGTCGTTGTTCGTTTACACCCAATATGTTCTTTACGCCCTATTGGTGGAAGCTTAAAATACGCTGGAGGATGGTCTTACCCCCTACACGGGGATAAGACCATCCTCCATACACATGCATTCAAAAAGCGATGTCATGTGTATGACCCAAAACTGCATATGATGGTGAGGCTCCAGTTCTGGAGACACTCTTTAGTTCACTCTCACCAAAAATGGTAATACCTGTTTGAGTCAAATAGAATCTATTTAAAAATCATTCCTATTCGATAAAACCGTGTGCAAAAAAAGCCTTAGAAACAACAACAACACAAAAAAATCTAAGTAAGAACAATGAATGCAATTCCCTAACCTCTACTCATAAAATCACCCTAGACGGATTGACATATCGCTAAAATCAACCAATCAATTAACCAATGTCTAATTTCTAATTGCTTACTCTGACAAAACTTACATTCAGTTGATTATTTATCCACAAATCTAACTGCCACGCCTATAAGTTTCCCACGGTCACTTTTGACACAGATTTTAAAAAATGGAAAAAGAAAATTCAGCTTTCAATAAAGAATAAAGTGACTAATAAACAGTTTTGTTTTTAGTTCTTTGCTCACTGGAACCAAAATAAAATACCGTTTTTTATTCATCTAATATCTTAGAGATTTTATAATTTCTTAAATATGTGAATCGAACTTCTCATAGAATTTGAAAAGTTGGTGAAGGTCATGATGACCTTATTTGCAACCAAGAGAAATATGATGCATGAAGAGTTATAAAGTAGAGAAAAAAGAACCCAGTTTTATCGTTTGGTTGATCCCTTTGCTTACCTTTATGCTTTTTTTTCCTTCTACATAACTAATCTTTTAACATCGGCCATAAGTAAGTAAAATTGGCGACCGTAGTCAATTGTGATTCGAATGCTCCATTTTCGATAGCTTCTACACCAAGGTGTAGGGAAGGGCGCAACTCTTTTCCCCTGATTGCTCAACTTTACCCTTGATCCCTACCTTATAATGCCATTGGCAAAAACTCTAACCATCATGCCAATGTCCGGTTCTGTCACAATAACATAAAATATAAAAATAAAAACGATCCAGCTTTAAAAGTTAATTGCCCCAGAAAGAATTATTTTTAAAAGAATGTCTGTAAATTTCCAATTTGCAGATCTCTTTTAAAATGATTTGACAATCAAAATAATCCATGATTGCAGTATCATAAATAAGTACACCCCTAATAATTCTCTTTTAATAAAAAGATAATTTTCTTCTTGGCCAAAGATACCACGATTTTATTATTTCTAAGGGAACATTACACAAAGAGAACGGATATTATGAGGTATTACAGAATTACCCATTAATAAGTAAACCCCTAACAATATTTCTTTTATAAGTCAATTTTCTCCAGACCAAAGATTCTATGATTTCATCATTTCAAGAGGAACATAATACAATCAAATCAGATAAATTTAAGGATTACTTATTGAAACAGTTACCAAAAATAGAATCGAGTAAATATATAAAGAATGTACTTAGTTTTAGACTGCTACATATTTATATCTTTGGTTGTAGTGTTTACTTCTTAATAGGAGCCCCAAACTAGTGGATTTGCACCAAATACGCTTAGTAAATACAATATCACCCATAAATAAGTGTTTTTATAAAAGTTCATTTTCTTCGCAACCAAAAATAACAAGATTTTATTAATTTTAGTAGAACATACAATCGTCGGAAAAATGGTCTCAGAGAACCAATTTTAAATTCTAGACAACGTTACTTGCGTTTTATTTCAAGTTAATCTCCTTAGGAAAGACATAACTCCATCTCTTCTTCTTCTTCTTCTTCTTCTTCTTCTTCTTCTTCTTCTTCTTCTTCTTCTTCTTCTAAGAATTCTAAGAGAAAGAAATTCTAAGAGAAAGAAAACTTTCAATCAAAACCAGCTCTACTCCGTTTTACTTTTGTGTCCTGGCGAAGAAGTTTACATTTACTGGAAGTATTGGACTTTCAAGAGATTTTGAGTCTAGACATATACAGAGATACGAGCTTCAATTCAAATATTATCATTTCGTATATACCTATCAACTGCATAGACATTGTTTGCTTTTTAACATAGTGGCTTTTATAAGTCGTAGACTTACCACTTTGGAAGTGCTCGTGACGTAATGTTTATTGACGTTGGAAGAAGACTCCACTGCAAATTTTGAATGAGGCTGTATTTCACAGAATGCTTTTAATCTTGGGATAGGTATGAATCCAACTATTCGCTCTCCAGCTAGGGATAAATTGTAGGACAGATTGGGCTCTTTAACCTTGGTGTGGCAACTGGTTTAGAAGGAAAACTTTGAATTTAAATCACTTGTAGATCTAGAGAGGCATTGGGTCCGCCGGGCTATTCCTGCTACCGGAATACTGCCTCTGCGACCGAACCCAATTATGGAACCAATGATAGAGTGAGATTTACTTCTAGACGTAAAGTGTTTTCTTCATTGCCTTACTATTAAAAAAAACTGCCTTCGAGGACCTAAAACTTTACCTATTTTTATTTTTTTTACTTTTACTCAAAGTTAGATGAAGAAAGAGAACGGAATTAAAGTTTGAAAGGATTTCCTCCGTTGCACTTTAAATGAAGTTAAATTTGCAGATCGTGTTAAAACTTGTTTCATATTAAAGGCCGCACGAAAATTAATGAACAGCCATTGTTTTTTTTTCCATCTGACCCGTTCTAAATAATCAATACTAAGTCAATATCTTGACCTGATCTTGAAAAGAACATAACAGATACTTATACTACTTGGTTACGGCTACTATTTTACTCGCACAAACGATATATATATATATATATATATATATATATATATATATATATATATATATATATATTTGTTATTTAAACAAATCAAAAATTTTTATATCATTTGATGTGAACAGGGTATTCCCGAAAAATTGATAATATTTTGTAATCAAAAACTTGACCAATTCTCGTTCAAGTGACCTCAATTTTTTACTGCTTGTGTAGAAACAACTTATAATTCTATGTTTAATGTTTAAATGCATTTTCTTTTACAATAAATGGCATTTCAATAACTTAAAAGAAAAAATCATAAATAAAATATTTCGAGTTGTCTCTAGACATGCGGTTAAAAGTTAAGGTCATTAAAACAAGAAATGATCAAGATATTAGATTACGAAATTATATCATCTTTTCTGAAACACCTAGTGTGACTATATATATATATATATATATACTGCTACACAAACCTACACTTAACGATAAACATCTTTTAAAAGATAATCATACTAATTCTATCAAACATTAATGAATCTCTATTTTGTTTGATAGCGCGTGAACTGAGCAATCATCTAAATTTTAAAAAATCCTAATTTCTGTTCCTGTAATTAAACTCATTTTTTTTCTTTGGTTGAAAATGATGACTTTCTCTGTCCACTCCTTAAAAACAGTTATATAATATTTTCCTTGATGCTTTTCTAAAACAGTTATATAATATTTTCCTTGATGCTTTTCTAAAACAGTTATATAATATTTTCCTTGATGCTTTTCTAAAACAGTTATATAATATTTTCCTTGATGCTTTTCTAAAACAGTTATATAATATTTTCCTTGATGCTTTTCTAAAACAGTTATATAATATTTTCCCTGATGTTTTTCTAAAACAGTTATATAATATTTTCCTTTATGCTTTTCTAAAACAGTTATATAATATTTTCTTTGATATTTTTCTAAAAACAGTCATGTAAAATTTTCCTCAATGTTTTTCTAAAAACAGTTTTATAATATTTTCTTTGATATTTTTCTAAAAGCAATTATATAATATTTTACTTTATTTTTTCTTAAAAAGCAGTTATGTAATATTTTCCGAGCTCTTTTCCTAAAAAAAAACAGCTACATAATGTTTTCCTAGCTGTTTTCCTAAAAACAGTTATATATTATTTTCATAGATGTTTTCCTAAAAACAGTTTTATGATAGACTAAAAAAAGGACTCAGTGTTGACCGAAAAATTAACTTCAACACAAATGTCAAATACAAACTAACCTGATTTTTCTACAGAGACAAAGTAGACTTATGCTTTATGCGAATGAAAATAGTGAATCGTTCATGCAATTTTTTTATAGCAAGAATAGCTGTAAGAGTTTTGTGAATTGCTTCATTTCTGACACAAACAAAAGTTAATGGCAGGCAGAAAGTTTTCTGACAGTAAAATCTAACTCTCTCACACACACACACACACTGACACACATATACATAGGAAGGGTTATAAAGAATATCATTTTAATCTAAAAAAAAAATTTAGATGAATTTCGAAATGTTTGGAAATTTTCATTGAATGATGTTTCATCGGTACCATTTTCTTCAGATATATGTACAGACACAAGTATTGAGATTATGGTAACTTTCATGCGTTAAAGTTTCAAAACAGCCAAAGCTACTCGTATATCTGACTCTAAAGTCCAAAACTAGAAGAAGTATTTTCATGATGGTGACTTGTCGCTCGAAATAAAACTCGGAAGTGGACAACCATCAAAAAGGTGCAAGTTGTTAAGAGTTTCAGGCAGAAATTTTTTTTTTCTTTTTCGTTAGAATAAGCAATTTGATTATAAAAGCGATCGACAAGCTCATCGGAAATGAATTTATATAATTTGATGTTTTTTAATCATGCTAAATTTTAATTCAATCACTTATACCCATTAAGCAAGAACCGCAAAGTTGACCAAGATATAAGAGGCGTGTTGTGAGGCATAAATAGTAAACAGTTTTAAAATCATGAGAATCAAATTACTGCCATGTACTCAGATATTAATGGCAATTATTTGGATAACGCAATTTTGTAGCGTGTACATGTGCTTGCCCAAACTCGTTGAGGCAGAGAGAAAGAAAGAGAAAGAAAGAGAACGAAAGAGAAAGAAAGAGAGTGGATGAATCAACTTTTTATATATAGGAATTGTACCAAACAGACTCAGTGGATAAGAAAGTATCCTGAAACAATGGCCTGTATTTAGTTCAAATTGAGTAAACCCGAATTCAGAGAATATATATATATATATATATTAATCTAATATCTATCAGCATTCACGGTACCAGTAAAAAAAAAAAAGCCGCCAGGAACCAGAGATAAATGTATCTCGAATCACTGCCCGGGGGAAAAAGAAAAAATTATAGGTCAAAAAGAAAGAAAAGGCTAACCTCGTTCGACCCCTTAAAAAAATCAAAGGATACGCAGTCAGTTGGTCAAAAGAAAACTAAAAACCTTCCGCGAATCCTGCAATGCTACAATTACAAAAGTGCTCAACACAAGTGGAGCCAATTATAGAATCAACTTAAATCGAGAGTTGGAAATCTTCTACTAAAGTTTCACTTTATCGGATCATCAGGAAGTCTAACTCCACCTTAGAGTTGGGTTTCCTGATGATCCGATAAGGTGAAACTTTAGTAGAAGATTTTCAATTCGCGATTTAAGTTAATTTTATATATATATATATATATATATATATATATATATATATATATATATATATATATGGTAGAAGCCATAAATTAAGGAAAGGAACAACAACAAATATTTTAATGATTTTTACTTGAAAATATTTGCATGTACGTTTACGAAATTTTCACAAAATATACTTGGAACATGTATCTATTTATTACATACAAGTTTTCAAAAAACCTTTACAGTAAATTAATAGGGAACTTAATGAAAAAAACAAATATACATTTTGTCATGGTCAAAAGTTAAGGAACGCTGCTGAATTATAGTAATTCTGGTAATTTTTAAGCAACTTGATTGCTAATCAACTGTCATACATCGTTGGAACTATTTTAGGCAAGACAGAAGCGAAAGCACGTAATTGTTTAACAGGAGAAGAAAAAAGTTTCATTTTAGCAAATCATGAAGAAGGCATATCGTATTCTGAAATTGCTGGCATCGTACGATGGTATAAAAGCGTTGTTTATCGTTTAATCAGTAGATTTAAGACCGGCAAGATACTAGAACCAAAACCGTGAACTGGCAGACCTCCTATGACTATCAAACGTGAAGATCGGGTGATTGTTAAAATGTCTTTAAAAGACCGTTTCGATACAGCAACGTCTATTTCTCACGCATTTGTGAGTAAACAGGAAAGCCAATCTCTAGAAAAACTGTTTCTCGTGGGTTAAATAAGGAAAAATTAATGACTCGGATTCCATGTCGCAAACCTTTGATTTCAAAGAAAAATCACAAGGTTCGTCTTGATTTCGCCACAAAGCATATCGTGTGGACAGAGAAACAATAGAATATGGTTCACTTTAGTGATGAATCTAAATTCAACTTGTTTGGATCTGATGGTAAGAAGTTTGTAAGACGTAAAAATGGGGAACGCTTATCTCTTTAATACGTTAAGAAACCTGTGAAATTTGGAGGGGGAGCGTAATGATGTGGGGGATGATTTCTTCAGCGAAAGTAGGACCCATTGTTCGTTTTCACGATAATATTAATGCCAGTATTTATAAAGAACTTCTTCACCAGCATGCTCTCCCTCATTTACACAAAGTGACAATTGAAACACCAATAATTATGCAAGACAATGCGCCTTGACACAAAACTAAAACTGTGTTAAGTTTTCTTGAAGAGGAAGGAATAGCTGTTATGAAGTGGCCACCATAAAACCCAGATATTAATCCAATAGATAATGTATGGAAAATCATAGGAGAGAAAGATTACAGTAGAAATGCTTAAAATATTGGTGATTTATGGGGTTTTCTGAAAGAAGAATGGGAAAGTATCACGACCACCTTTTGAAGTTAAGTAGCTCATGTGGTCGAAGATGCAATGAGGTAATCCAATGCAAAGGAAAATTCACTAAATATTGAATTTTTTTTTAGTTTATATATTGATCTGACAAGGATTTATGATGTGGTCTTTGACTATTGACCAGGCCAAAATGTATATTTTCGTTTTTCCAGTTGAGATTAATTTAATGTAAAATAAAATTTAGAAAGTTTTATATCTAATAAATGCATATATGTTCCAATTATATTTTGTGAAAATTTCATAAACGTACATGCAAATTTCTTCAAGTAAAAAGCCTTTAAATATTTGTTGTTGTTCCGTTCCTTAACTTATGCCCGCCACTATATATATATATATATATATAATCACCAATACGTACCTGATAGTATATCTCTATATATATACATGGTGACCCCCTCCCAAAATAACAGAACCCATAAAATTTTTAATTACTTCTACAAAACTAAAGTAAAATAATTCTAATTTTGTAAACTCGAAACTCTTGACATGTTGGTGAATACTGTGTGCCCAATTTTTCATGCACAGCACGTACTTCACATCGTGAAAAAAAAAACGCTAGAATCAAATTTATAAATTTCAGTCAAAAATATATGGGTTCTGTTTTGTTTTGTTTTTTTGTCACCCTATATATATATATATATATATATATATATATATATATATATATATATATATATCGACAGAGAAAGAGAAAGCGAGTGTCAGAGAGATGGACAAGAATGATAAGAAAAATAGGAATATTTCTTCTGGAGAAATGTTTTCGTAAAGAAAATTTTTTTAGAAAGTTTGTAAGATAATTTTTCAAAGTTGATATGCAATAAACGAATCGACGAAAAATGGACTGCTAACTTAGTATATTGATTTTTTGAATGAAAACTAGTCTTTATTATCCAAGTGACTTCGACTGAACATTAACAGTTATTTTCAACCGTTGACACCAGGCAATGGACCTAGGAGACCATCAGGAAGTTATTTGATAATCATGGGCAGAATGTGTTTCAAATTCTCTGTAAATGGTCAGATATTTAACTTAGCCATTTATTTATTTAGGTTATTTATTTTTATGGTTAAGTCTCAATCTATATCTTTCCATTTTATATATATATATATATATATATATATATATATATATATATGATAGAGCAAAAGTCCCTTACCATTTGAAAACTTGAAGAAGTTTTGAATAAAACAAATAAGTTTTTTCTTTTAAATATATTCATTTTGCCTCAAGCAAATTACATTGAACTAATTGTAGTTCGAAAAATCCCTCAAATTGCTAATCTTTTAAACTAAAGAAAAATTAATCACAAAGTAACCTTTTCAGCACGATAGATAGATACGTGATGCCTTCAATAAGTTTCCATATGTTTTTGTACAGGCATTTAAAATTGTCGTAGACTCTTAAAAATTCAGTATGTTATTGCTATGCATCTTATGAGATGATTGACCAATTTTTATGATTTCAGCTTTAAATGAACAGCTACAGCAGTAATTGGAATACACCCTACTAAAGCCTGATTGCCACGGCTGGTTAATTTCAAAAATGCAATCTGGACGTGAGGACAGAACGTATGGAATGCTTCAGGGTTAGGGTTAGAGTTACTATGATGAGGTTTTAAGGGAGTTCAGAAAGAGATTCCATTGGAAAAGGCCAGCACTCTTCAAATCGGGTCAGTGGAATTTCCACCACGACAATGCACCAGTCCACAATTCTATCCTTGTCAAAGACTATTTGACCAAGATGGGCATTAAGACAGTTCCTCAGCCTCCTTATAGTCGAGACCTTGCTCCCTGTGGTTTTGGTTATTCCCTAAGCTCAGAGGTTGCCGTTATGAGACAATTGAGGAGATGAAAGAGGCTGTGACGAAGGTCATTGACACGCTCACACAAGAGGACTTCGATGGGGCCTTCCAGAAGTTGTTGGAACGGTACAACAAGTGCATTGCAGCCGGATGAGATTACTTCGAAGGGGACTAGAGTTTCAAGAGTGTACTATCAATAAAAGTGCCTATACGAAAAAAGTCGGCAAACTTATTTAATGATCCTCATAGATAGATAGATAGATAGATAGATAGATAGATAGATCCTCTTATGTATGTATGTATGTATGTATGTATGTATTAAAATCAATCCTCTAAAAGAAATCGATTGTAGCAACAAACAAACACACATACACACACACACACACACATATATATATATATATATATATATATATATATATATTATACGAGGCTCGGGTGAAAGGTTCATAGGCTGACTATTATATTTTCTTGGAACGTGACCAAATGAGGCTTACTTTTCAATGTAGTTTTCCTTGTCGTCCGCCCATTTTTTTTTCATTGGTGTTGTGGTACTTGGATCCAATTGGTCAAAAAATCATCAAGGGCAGATATGACCTCATGTTATGAACTTTTCAGCCTATGAAATTTTCAGCCCATCCTCTTATCTATCTCTATCTCTCCCCCTCTCTCTCTCTATATATATATATAGATGATTGTTCCTATGGTCTAATGATTTCATTATAGTTGTTCGTCAGGTTTTACATGTCTCATTATTTATCTACCTGTTTGTATATATATTATATTACAGGTTTGTTTTTGTATGTACGAATATTACATAAGCTGAAATATTATATAATGCGTACATAGATATTTAGAGTTGAACAATCCATAAACTAAATAGTCAAATGATCATGTTTGGTGTTTAATGATTACTTATTAAACAGTACTTTGAATTTAACATTCATTTGTCATTTGTGTTGTTATTTTAGTAAGCATTGCTTCCTTTTGGTAAAAGACCACAAGTACGATACATCCACTGGGGATCGAACTTACTAATCAAGGATAATGATCGTAAGACCAGCTTAATAATGATTATTTCGGGACAAACCCCCCCATCACTATCATTAATATCGAAATCATTTTAATTTCATTTTCTTTTTCTGTTCGTTTTAAGGTTTTTTAAATTATCAGCTCCAAGCAACATTAATGGCGTCTTGGGTGTGACATTTAATTGCACCCTTTGATTGTGGAGTCATCCCTTTTGTTGTCTTCACTCCCGGATATACTCTTAAAAATTGAATCAATTTCTGAATATATCCCTTTGGTTATAGTGTTCGCCAGTGGTCTGGGTTCGATACCATGTCGAATCATACCAAAGACTCAATAAATTACACTTGATACCTCTTTGCTTAACACTCAGCATTATAAGGTACGGATCAAGGGTAAGTGGATCAATCTAGGAAAAGGGGTAGCACCTTCTCCTACACCTCGGTGTAGAAGCTATTGAAAAGGGAGCCTTCGAGTCGCTACAGCTAACCCACTAAATTAACTTATATATACGTAATTAAAACAAAAATTAAAACCATATTACAACTGATAAATTCATGTTTAAGGTTTATAAAATTGGGTTGTTCTGATCTCGCTGAAATTTCTTGGTATGACATATAACTGTTTCTGTTGGTGAATTGCAGAGTTAACTTTTTGTTATCCTCACTCTCAGGTTTACTCTGACGGGAGTGGTAGTACCTGTTATCTATGGATTAAAAATCTGTTTAAGATATTTTTATTTTGAACTACATTAAAACAAAGGCTCTTAAAACAGTGTTATTGCAGCTAAATAAGAATTCATTCATTGATTGATTTCAACGGCATGTCACTCCGTGTAGGATATTTTATTCATAGAAATTTAGCCATCACGTTTATTGCACATTCATATTTACATTTTTTATATAGTTGTTTATAAGGATGTTTTGGTTCATAGTCCTATTGAATATGAATTAATTTTAAACCGATATATTTGAGCCAAGATTAGGGCTCTAATAGGTGCTACCACTCCGGGCCAGAAGGAACCTGGGAGTAATGTCAATGAAGAGGTACTCCACATTCTCCAGATCTCCAGAACTAGATTCTTACCATCAGATGCAATTTTATGTCATGCCCAAGACACCTCTTTTTCTTGGTGGGGGGATCTTACCCTTCTGCAGAGGATACAGTTAAAATATTCTCATCCCCACCGACAAGGCAATCTTAAAACATTGTTATCGCCATTAAGTATGAAGTTTTATTTAATACTTATTTTGAATTATTGTGAACTTTATTTGTAACTTGAAACCATATAATTGCTTGCAAATTATCAGTATTAGATAGAAATACTTGAAATTTTGTACACAAATTTTTTGAATTAGAACACATAAAACTGTACGCAAGCCAAAGTTCTTTATTATATTATATTATTATTATTATAATAATTATATTATAATATAATTATTATAATATAATATATAGTATTGCTTGAACTTATTTGAAGCATTTTGCGTTTTGATATTTGATTATGTTATTATCTCATCTCCTTAGACAAGAAAAATAATCTGATGTATAGCATCTAATAAATGAATTTCAAGTGTATATATTTGAAAATAAAAACGTAAATAAAACAGAAAAATAAAACTGGATTGTACAACTGAACGTGTCATGCAAAAGTAATCTATTACTAACATTTAAAACTTAAATTACAAATGTTAAAATATCTTTTTATTAACCTGAAGAAATGACATCAAAAATGTCAGAATATTTTGAGTCCACACATAAAATAAATATAATGATATTTAACTTCTATTCGACTTCAAAATAGACTATTAGGGTGATCATAATAAGATGCTAAATATAAAATAGTTATGTATGCGAGGATAAACGGAAAAGTTTATTGGCTGAAAAGTTCATATGATCACGTCATATCTGCTGTTGATGACGTTTTTACCAATAGGATTCAAGTACTGCAACACCAATGGAAGAAGTGTGTAAACCACAAAAGGGACTATGTCGAAAAGTAAACCTTATTTGGTCCCGTTCTAAGAGAGCGTCTTGGTCAATCTATGAACTTTTCAGCCTACCGGTGTATCTATGTATCTATTTGCAGTATACAATAAGTTAGGGTGAGGAAACAGCGGCCCTCGGTCCGCATGTAGCCTACTGCACTGTTCGTTGCGGCCCGTGGGAAGATCTAAAAAAAGAAAAAATAAATACTTCCAGTTGAATCAAGTTTCAAATTCTTTTGATTTTAAAAGATGCAACCCTTAGATAATTCATAACCCAGTGAGGCAGCTCTCCCACAAAAAGGTTTGCCTACCCCTGATATAGATTCTATAAATACTATGAGAATTGACAGCGTGCTTAATGACCACCAGAAGTGGCCTTTAAATAAGTGTATAATTTTTTTTAAAGTACTTAGACAGCTGGATGCCTCTGAGCCTAACGGATACGTGAGTTTAAATTCTGAACAAGGCTGTTTGCCTTTTCTTTCACACAAATCCTCTTAGAAAAGGCATGAATTCGTCCGTTCTTTACCCATCAATTGGAAAATAGTAGGAAAGACGTATTTGGGCAAACAGACTAACAGAAAGAAAACTCAGAATCCAAAACCACTTTACTCCACTCAAAAACTGACCTCGTGTTAGATCCTAACATAAAACAAAAAATAAAGACGATAAGATAGAATTATATATATATATATATATATATATATATATATATTATCCCTATTGTAATGCTATTTTCTGTGTAAAATCAATAAACCACACCCTTAAACTTTCGTACGATTAAGGATTATTCTTTTTTTAGATAGATAGATAGATAGATAGATAGATAGATGTGAAAAAACTGTCAGGTCTTGGAACTGGTTTCACACGCTCCAAACTGTATTTAGAAAGAAATAATTCACTGAAAGAAATTATAAAGTGAATCATCCTGGTGAGCAAATCTTTTGGGGCTTTATCCAAAATTTTTCACAAATTTGATAAATGATAGCAATCGACCGTAAAAACAAACATCGTCTGTATGAACCAGAGACATTATGTCTTCTTTCTCTAAGTAAATTTTTAATGATGGGTTGAGTGGTATTTTTAATCTTGGTAAATCGACAGATGACCACAAAGGCCACTCTAGTTTGTTTGTAACGTCTAATGTCACAACTTTATTTCAATTACTAATTCAAAATTCTATTACGAAAGAAACATGTTTATTTGTCTATGAATGAAACTCTTCTATCATGTGAAAAAAAAATGACCAATACGTTAAGTCATGGTCTGATCGATTTAGGTTTACGGGTTTGTTTAGTAAATAGTTTGTTTATTGGATTGACTTTGCTACGTCCAAACTGACCTCTTCCGATAAGAGTTACTTGACAATCTGCATTTTAGGATCAATTGCAAAAGATGATAAATAATATCTCATATATCTCGGTTATTTGTGCCACAGATTTTTAGATCGGAATGATATCGCAAATTTTATGATATTTTGCAATATTTTAAGATGTGCAGGTTTATAGCGTGTATATCATATGACTGAAGCATTTCAAGTTGTGGAAAGGTACCAATTGAGGTTGGTAGTTTTGTGGTAGTTGATGCGCAGACACTTTATGCATTGCTTTACTCTGAGTGTTATTTGAAAGCTGCACTGATGAACGTACAACGTTGTCTATTTAAGAAACTTACGTTTTACAAGTTCGAACAGGACCATAACACCAAGCAACCAACTAAAAACATTTGTTGAGAGAAAAGAGAATAAGCAGTTGATTACAGATTGTTCGAGAATGTGCGTCTATGTGCGTGGTGTGCGCATGTGTGTTTGATAGAGAGAGTGTGTCTGTATTGTATCAATGATACGATGTCTCATTGTGCATGGTATCTGTACGTGTGTGTGTGTGTGTGTGTGTGTGTGTGTGTGTGTGAAATTTCTAGAAGTATGGGGCACCCAGTGAGAATCAAATTCACTAGCAATCCTCTGCTAATCTAGCTTGCCAATCATTATAACAGGATGAAAGGTGACTGAAGGGGGAAAAGGAAAATAATTATAAGAACGACATATTGATTTCACATAACATTACGATAGGGATAAGCGGATGAAATTGAAAAAGAATGAAGAGGAAACGGTGGAGAGGGGAACGAGTGGATCAAATCAATCCAACCAAACTGACCCCCCGCCGGGTACAATCTCTATGTCTCTGAGCTCAAATATCTTGACAAAGTTCAAATTCAATATACTTTTATCTCTTATTGACTTCACATCATTATAGGTTTAAAAAAAAAGAGAGAAGAAGAAAACAAAGTTTCATTTCAGATATTTATCTGAAGCCCTAAGTAAATCTATCTTTCTCTCTCTCTCTCTCTCTCTATATATATATATATATATATATATATATAAATATATATCATTAAGAAAATCTCTCCCTCTCTCTCTCTCTCTCTATATATATATATATATATATATATACATATGTATATATATATATATATATATATATATATATATATATATATATATATATATATATATATATAGTTAAAAACAAGAAAATTAATGAGTATTTTCCATTATAAATTTATTTCATCCATTTAAAACGGATTCATCAAATGGAATCGAATGAAAATTTGATCGTTAACCACGGGGTATCGTTAGTCCCCTGGGGTATCGTTAGTCCCGGGGGGTACCGTTAATCCCGGAGGTATCAGAAAAATGGAAATAAATTCTACATTGTGAGAACATAAAATATGAAATGCAAAATATTTAGAGAATGAACTCTTCATGAGAAATTTGCCAATGTTTCGGTTTTTAAAAGCATCTACAGTGGGATGTAATTGATATTTAATGTTTTATCAGAAAAATAATTTTCAAATGGAAAAAGTGACTCTGAAAAATTAAAAAAAATACTCTTACCATTCTTCAATGTTAATAACGTTCCATTTCAAACTTGACTGAAATCATTTCTTAAGTCTTTGTTGTTTAGAATTCACAAGTTTTTTATATGAAAATTATTTCTGTAATGAAGTATTCAACATCAATTATATTTCCCTGAAGATGCTTGTAGTGACCGAAACGTTGATAAATTTTGTACAAAGAATACATCCTCGGAATATTTAGTTTTTTCACTCATACACACGTGTGTGTGTGTGTGTGTGTGTGTGTGAATCTGAAATAACGAGGTAATACTGTCTCTCTTCTCATACAGGACTATTTTCTTAAATTGCCCTTTCTACTGTAGATAAACGATAAATAGAAATTGCAGTAAATGGTCTTTCTATTTATCTGATGGTCAAATTTACAAGATACAATCCAATCCAGTGGCAAAATATTTTATTCTGACGTAAAATAACTTTATTAGTTATAAAAAAAAATGTCAGCTACTGACCGTCAATTAGGGGTGACTGATCGTGATTGTTAGCCAATTCGTCGAACAGAATAGTTACGACTGAGTTTGTTCCTTGTGCCAAATCTAAGCAATATTCAGTGTTTCTGAGGGCACTCTACTTGGTGTAATTGTTAGCAAGAGAAGCATGTAAACGATTATTAGCGAGTTAGGTTCTCACTGGGTGCCCCATACTTTTGGCCTTGTGTCCACTAATCATTACGTTAGCTTAACAATCATTTGTATTCTAGCTGGCAATCCCATAGTTTAAGGATATCGACAAGAAGAAAAGTCTTGGTTCGATTTTTGAATCATACTTTTATCTCATTGGGAATTCATTTACCTGTTACTGTTAATATTTGATTGATTAATTGATTGATTTTAACGGAATGTCAACCTGTTTAGGGTTATTCTATGCCTCAGAGTCAGGAAATTGTGTTCATTGTACATTCATATTTACATTTTTTGTGTACTTGTTTCTCAAGAGATTTCTTTTGCACACTATCGAATAAGAATAATTCTTAAACAGATCTATTTGACACTTAGATGGTATTGCTGCACAGGTTCATAGGGAACCTGGGGGTAATGGCAATAAAAAACAGTATTTCACACTCTCCAGAAGTTCAGAACTAAAGACTACCAGATGCAGTTTGGAGTCATACAAATGACACTTCATTTTGGGGAACAGGGGTTCTTACCCCGGGGTGCAGTGGAAACAGTCAGCTTATACGAAGTCCCACCGATAAGGCTGATTAACATTTTAAAATTCTGAAGAAGACTGGAAGATTAAATGGATTAGATACTATCTTGACCATATACTAAACATAAAAAAAGCTGAATTTCTAATCTTGAAAATTCTTATAGATAAACGGTGTTATAAGGTTAGCTCTGGTGTTAATCCAAATTTTCTATTTTGTAACGATTATCCCTGACTACATCCAGAATTTCAACCCAGTTGATTTCCAGTCCTTTGTTCGACCCATAAAGTTACAAGTAAAGAAACCGGTTATCTCCCTACCAACACTTCAAAACGTTACCCGGAGTACGGCAGTCACTTTGTATGAGGCTAAATATAAATTCTCCTGGAAGATAGGATGACAAGAAATGAAAAAGATTCCCTGCAAACCCGTTAGACATGTTGAAAGCTTCTTTTCTTTGTCATTCATTGTTTGATTTACACTAAGTTTGGAATTAGAATTGTCGGTTACAGGCCAATGGAGCAAAAAAAATTTAAAGCATAGAAAACTCTACACCGATTCAAAAAAAAAACAGATTAATATCTCTTACGGAAGCGCGTTTATGATATAATTCCGAACAGTCTCCATATATTCACTCTCCCTGTCAACGTATTCTTCGAATCTCCCACTAGTCATAAAAATATTGTTAATATTTCTATGAGAATATCTTTATTAGAAAAGCAGTACTGATATTATGGAGACTACCTGGGCAACGTTCTAATAATATAGTGACAGGGACAGTGAACAAGTGGAAACTTTAAAATCATATCACCCAGGAACTCCCATAAAAATGTTAAGATTTTTTAAAACACACTTTTAATCGTGCGATTTTGATCTGTGTGTTTTTGATTTATGTTAGTTACAGTTATTTTTTTATAAAAAATATTTTGGAACTTGACAGTAAAAACACGCTTAAAGATATTAAAAGAAAAAGAGTGGTATAAACTATTCTGAAAGATTATTTCTTCAGGAAATAATTATTTTAAATTTTATGATTCACATAGATTCTATAATCAATAAAACGGGATTATTTGTATTTAAATTAGCAATTGGTTCAGAATGAAGTATCAGTGTGTTCTATCTAGCATTACCAAAAAATGGGATATTAAAAAGAGAAAATATCAGTAAATGGTCTTTTACGACAAAATTACGAATTTTTGTTTAAAAAATGTGTTTTACGCCTCAAATCCCCGACTGAGACGTTAATTTTTGTCAAAATTGATGTACACTATTAAAATACATCACTATATGCCTAAAGAAAATCTCCAGTTCTTTGCTCGACCCATAAAGTTACAAATTAAGAAACCGCTTACTAATATTCTTGGCATCTGTGAATTTCTTAGTGTAACATGCAAGGTTAAACAAGGGATTGGCATTTCAGTGCATTTGACATCCTTCTGATATCATTACAAGTTGATTTTTAGGCGTTAGAAAACAAACTTAAAATTATTACGAAATATGTTAAAAATACACCAAAGAACTGTGCAGAAGTATTTTTTACTGCTTTTGTAGAGAAAAATTTCAAAAACTATTTTTAGTATCTTGATATAAATTTTACCTGATATTGAGTATTGGTGTTGTAACCTTTACAAACATATAATTAACTTTAAGATAAGTCATTTTCCCAAGTCTACATATATACACCAAGCGAATCTTCTCTAAGGAGGCTCTTATCGTCTTTGGTAAAGCTCTCTCTCTCTCTCTCTCTCTCTCTCTCTCTCTCTCTCTCTCTCTCTCTCTCTCTCTCTCTCAAAAACGCACATCTTGACATTCGAGGAGAATCTTAATATTGTATTCTTACAGCGAAATTTTGACTAATATTTCTTAGTTTTTTTTCTTTTTTCTTTTTTTACAGTTTTATATTATCATTTCTCTGGTTACAGTTGAGATTAGACTTTGTTCTGAAAACAAGAATCTTTCCTGAGTCGATCAAAGATTCAGTTGTCTATGTACCCAATGAATATTGATTGTTCTTTTAGAATCTCTTAATGTTAATATTCTGAGTGTTTCAAATCAAAGGGTTGAACATAAGAGCTTATGAATATAAATGAAGTTCCCAGTATCTTGATCTTCTGAGAATAAACGTATTAAATTGAGGTCAAAGAGAGAGAGAGAGAGAGAGAGAGAGAGAGAGTCTTCTACTTTTAAATTAAATTTGTCTCATACAGACTTCTCTTCTGGTAATAACATTCTTTTCATCATCCTCGTTTTGTTTATTATTAAAAAAATGTACACTTTGAGACATTTCTGTCGCCTCAGTAAATGAATAAGTGTATCATAGGACTATACCATCTGTGGAATTGACGATCACGATTAGCCAAATCAGCAAAACTTTCTTTCACCTTATTAAATCAATAAGTGTTTCATAGGACTATACCATCCGTAGAATTGATATTGTGATTGGCCCAATAAGCAAAACTTTATTTCACCTCATAAAATCAATTAGTGTATCATAGGATTATACTATCCGTGGAATTGACAGTTACGATTATCCCAATCAGCAAAACTTTCTTTCACCGCATTTAATCAATAAGGTGTTTCGTAGGACTACACCATCCGTGGAATTGACGATCGCAAGTGTCCTAATCAGCAAAGTTTTAATTAACTAAAACTATTTCATATCATATAAATTCTAAAGCACCGAAAAAAAAACATGAACAGAAAACATAGTCAATAATAATAATGATAATAATAATAATTCTATTTTGAACATACCAAAAATAACCAATTTCATTATCGTCAAATAGCCCAGTTTGCTGGGGCTGTAGAATACATCGACTCAATCTCTGCTGAGGGATAAGACCCCACCCCAACCAGTGTCGGTGATATGACACCAAACAATCTGATGGTGAGGCTCCAGTAAAGCTGAAGCTTTGGGGAATGCGGAGTACGCTTTCATTACTATTGCTCCCTGATCCACTTTTTTCTCATAGGATCCTATCTATGGGTCAAATAAAACTATTTGAAATTTACAAGCTTGCAAACAAATGACTTATGCTAAATTGAATTGTAAGAAATTGATCACTTAACTGCATGAAAGAAATGACTGATGTTTAATTGAATTGTTGATGATACATTGTAATGCTAGTAGCCATTTAACTTTGACTTATGCTAAATTGAATTGTTAGAAATAGAATTGTTTGATCATCTAACTGTGTGTAAATAAATGACTGATGTTTAATTGAATTGTTGATGATAGATAACAATACTTGGGACCATTTAACTGTTTGCAAATGAATCAGTGATGTTGAATAGAATTGTGCTAAATAGCAATATTTGTAACCACTTCACTGTGCAAAGAAATGATTAATAGCAAATAAAATTATTCGTATTGGATAGGAATACTTGAAACCATTTAACTGTGCAAAAAAAATGAGCTCATACTCGTTAAAAAATGATATCAACAAAATGTATTTACAAATTATATACTTTATATGTATAACATACCATGGTTGATATGCCATAAAACCCCATTAAACCAAATCCTATATATTTAATATATATGTAAAAAGCGGATTTGGCATAAAATAACCTACAATGGTTGATATGCCATAAAATCAACCCAAACCAATTATCGTCAAATGTACAAAATCTGAGCCATCAGATCCTGATGTAAATATCACAAGTTCACTTTTTTTTAATTTTACTCATACCGATTAAATATTGTTGGCCATTATTCACAGATTTCACCATATAAGAATTGTCTTTGATCGTATTTCCTGAGGGCAGCTGCCTTGTCCGTAGAGCTTAAAATACGCTAAAGTAAGACCCCTCTCCCGCTAAACTGCATCTGATGGTAAGTTCTGGATATCAGTTCTGGATATCAAGAGATTTTGGAATATTCCTTTATTGCCATTACTCCCAGGTCCACTGAACCTGAGTGGCAATACATGTTGGGCTCCCATCTAGTGATTTAATAGATTTCTTTAAAAGATTTTTCTATTCAATAGAACTGTGTACAAAAAAATCTTAAAAACGACTACATAAAAATGTGAATATGAACGCACAATGAATGTGGTTCCTTAACTTCTGGGCATAAAATAACTGAAGACGGATTGATGTGTCGATCAATCAATCTTGCAGATAACAACAGATTACTTTCTATACAGTCCCACAAACCTAAGTGTATATACGAAGCTATACAAGCAATTCATAGGTTTTTGAGAATTGAGTAGCTAAGAAATGTCTTTTAACTTTAAACACAAAACACTTGATAATTTTAAAATTGTTTTCTTTCTTTCAGGTGTGAAAACGACCCTACCGTCGATCGAAACAACAATGGGTGGCAAAAAGTTACTCTTTGGAGTAACTTTCCTGCTACTTTCCCAATTAATACAACACAGTAATGCCGTCTGTAAGTATATACTTCTATATGGTAGTTAAACACACACACACACACACACACACACACACACACATATATATATATATATATATATATATATATATATATATATATATATATATATATATATATTGTTTAAGCTGCATGACTAAGCAGCAAACAAGGAAAATAATACCACACAATTTGGACAACAATTTATTTTCCGGCAAAAGACAGCAGTCAAAGAAAAAAATCCATCAAGTATTTATATATTTATTCGATCCGGAATTATGTTTCGTTAATCGTAAACAAGAAAAACTGCTTTTTTAATGTCCTGCACGTTTTACTGTCGGATCTTTTAGACCAAATATATATATATATATATATATATATATATATATATATATATATATATATATATATATATTATCATGATCATGATTATGAATGAGTTTTTTACAATAGTTTAAACTGATATTTTTTTTCTTTGACTGAAGTCAGGGTAACAACCTTTCTCTCGTGGTCTCCATGACTTGCTGATTTTAACACTGTTTTGGTCTGGATGGTCTCAATTCTTCCTCTGATTTTCAGTTACCCCAGTACCTTTAAAGATGCTTCCAAGAGCACCAAATTGGAATCACAGTCTACTTTATGTTCCACAGCTTCGTCAGTTCTCAGGAACTATTATTCTATTTTACTTTTTGAAAGTTTTTTCACACCAGCGTTAGCTGATGGGTTTTTTTTTTTACTGGAGTTTGAGTGACAGCAAGTTTCCAGGACTCTTCTCAGTATTCAGACCGATCTCAATAATGCTGTACTTTGGGTGGTCTCTACTCGTCCTCTTATTTCCAAGTCCTCCCGTTCCTTTAATAATCTTTCAGTGACTGTACCAAGAGCACCAATTGGTATCACCGTTTCTTGGATATTCCACAGTTTTTTCAGTTCCCTAGCAAGGTCCAGGTACTTATCCTCCTTTTGGATTTCTTTCAATTTTACTCTAGGGTCAGCCGGGGCAGCAAAATTCACAATTTATTATTAAGACGTAGAAAAATAAAAAGACGAACAGGAATAATACTTCTTTATAATGACGTACTTTTTTCATTTTTCTCAACTGATTTTGACCTTGCGTCATCTTCAGGGGAATATGATAATTTTGAAAATGTTTTTCAAACAATTGTTTTAAAAAAAACGATACATCACAAAAGATTTAACAAAGGACGAATCCGCAACATGGCATATCCATGTTTTAATTTTACACACACACACATAAACACACACACACACACACACACATACACACACACACACATACACACACACGTATATATATATATATATATAATTCTCATGAAAAATGGTTAAAAACTTTATCTTAGTCCAATAAGGATATATACCAGATTTCAAAAACAGTTAATTTTATATACAATGATACAACGGTCATATAAAATTCCATTGAAGAAATTTCTTAATATCATTTAATATACAAAGTATAACAAGTTTTATGGTTTTAAATACATCAAATCTTTTTCACACAAATAAAAAAAAACTCTTAAAACTAGCAACATATATGTTCACCAATGGTCCGGGAGACCGGGGTTCAGTCCTAGATCGTAGTCATACCAAAAAGTAAAAAGTTATACTTGATGCCTCCTTGGTAAACACTCAACATTATATGGTACAGATCAAGAGTAAGTGGAGCAATCCAGGGAAAGGAGTAGCCCCCTCCCCTAGACCTCAGGGAAGTAGCTATTGAAAAGGAGCCTTCATGTTACCCTCGATCACAGTCGGCTTACTTTACTTATTATGCGAGTTTTTCACCCTTACATTAGCCTGGAGTCCTTTACTGGAGTCTGTATGAAAACTAGTCTCCTCACGAGTGGTGTAAGGGTTAAAGCGATGGACTGCGGAATCGTAGTTAGCGAGTTCGTACTCCAGTCACGCTAATACGTTCGCTTTCGGGCAAATACATTTGGGGAAAGCTATGAACCCTCTTATCCTCCCAGCTATGGGTTAAATGGTACCACTACTGTTATTCTAGGAGAATGGCTTTGGCATTAAATAACCTACAAAGGTTGATATGCCATTAAACAAAGAAACCAAACCAAACCAATCAGGACTCTTCTCTGTATTTGGTAGAATGGTCAAAAATTCCATTCTCTGGCATAATTTCCAGTGGATTTATTATTAGTAGTAGTATCGTATTTACATTATCGTAAGGCACATAGTAATAAGATTATAGTTAACTCAGAAGCGTTAGAATACTCTAATTTAAGTAATAACAGAATTAACAATCCAATAATAATGTGGGGTCTGTGAATGCGCTGATTATGATCCAATTTCTTTATTGTTGAATGTCTGACCAAGATAATGTGGATTTTTTCCATTGAGAAATTTTGATATCAGCGTAGTGTGTTATAAGAGTTTTTGATGAGAACAATGTCTGTTAAAAGTTTTAGAAGTTTATAAACACATAGCTTAAAGGAGAGTGTTTGCGGTATGTTCAAAAAGAATCGAGACTGAAGCTGTATTTACCAAAACAGATGAAAAATGAATAAAACGTTCATTTTCATTAAAGTAGTCCCCTTAGTAGTCAATCTATTTGGTTTTGTAAGTCAAAAAACTTCTGAAACTTTTGACATGTTTTGAAACTACGGATTCCATTTTTCTAAATATACACTATGTCGTCAGATTTTAACTTTCAGATTAATTTTCAGTTTAGGAAGCCAAGTTATGTCAGAAGAGGTTAATCAGTACAGTGATTCTGGGGGTGCGGCGTTTGTTTTTCGCCGAAAACTATTGATCAAAAAGTACCGAGGTTGCTAATAAAAGGTATCAAGAATTGACACCGTTTAGACGTTAAGACAGTCATCAGAACATCTAGACATCGTCACTTTATATAATCTTTCTTCAAATGAATTATAAAATTCAAAATTCAAAATTAAGTTTCTGCACTTTCTGATCCCACTTCATACGATACGCTAAATAATGTTGTTAAATAACCTTGTAATTAATTAATAACCTTCCTTGTAATTAGAATCTGAAAAAGAAAAAGATTGCTAATTACTTCATTAATTACTCATCATCAACATCATCAAGGCGTGCCAACAGCATGGATTTCTTTGACTCTCTCTCTCTCTCTCTCTCTCTCTCTCTCTCTCTCTCTCTCTCTCTCTCTCATAGCTTTTAGTAAGTTTTCTAAACGGCACCCAGAGTCCGCACAGAGCTGGTGAATGTGATTTTTTTCTTGTCAGTTAACACTAGTGTGTCCATGTGTAGGAGTCCATGGAAGAACGCCGCTAATGAGTTAGTCTTTACTTCAACAACAGTGCCCAACACGTCTTGCACGTCTTTCTTGGATGATTTGTGAGATTGGAAGGAAGTGGCCGTACAACAGCTGTCTTGTAAGATGTTGCTTCCAGGATTTGCTCAAAACAGAGCATAACATTATTGTGTAGGTCTCATCTAGTTTTTGTTTCAGAACGCCCAACTGATGTAACTATACAGTAGTACTGACACTGAATAATATTTCCTTTTTATTTTAACAAAGAGATCAGATTTCCATATGGTTAATAACCTATCAATAGCAGTCATCGCTTTACTTATGCGTATGTTGACATTGTTTTCGGACGAGGAAATATTACTACCGAAGTATATGAACTGGTCTGCAAATTTCAAGAGCTTTCCATTTAATGAGGAGATGGCACCATCTTCATTAAAACATATACACTCTGTTTGATCTATTTTCACGTAGAGATGAATGCCCCTTGCTGCCTGCTATACAGCTGAAATTTGTCTTAGGCAGGTATATTTGCAAGAAGCACTTGATCACCTGCGAAGTTCGCATAAGTAATCGTTTGAAAATAAAGTAATTACTCCACAGTCCAATAATATCATGAATATAATAAACTATTCCATTCTACACTATCAGGTTTGGATATCAGTACATTGAATTGTTCCTTTATAAAGTTTAGATGTGTTTATTTATTTCAAAGAACATTCAGTATAGATGTAATATAAACATACGAGATATGGGCGCCTCGAGTGGTGTAATGATTAACAAGCTAAACTTGCAAACCTTTACGAGTGAGTTCGAGTTTCATTGGGTACCCCTTTCATATAGCCTTGTGCCACATCTAAACAAAAAGCTGAGTAAATTACTAAATATAAGAGATTTTGTTTGTTCTTTAGAGAAATTCAAAGGGTTTGATGTAAAATTACCAATTTGGTGTGCCTTCTTATTAGATAGTCGGTGAGGTTTAGAATATTCTGAATGCATCCCCTGAAGGGACGGGTGTAAGAATCTCCCTGCAAAAAAAGGAGCGCCCCGGATATGACACTAAACTGTATGTGATGATGAGACATAAAGTAACTCTGAAGAGCGTGGAAAACATCTTCATTGCCATTACTCCCAGTTCCACTCTGACCCGGAGTGGTAGTACCTGTTAGGGTGCCATCTATGGGCCAAATAGATCCGTTTAAAAATTAATTCTATTCAACTGGATCGTGTGCAAAAAAAACTCTTAAGAAACAATTACAAAAGAAAAGTGTAAATATGAATGTTTTAACGTAAAAAATTGTTTCTTGTGCAGAAATGGGGTCCTAACTGCGATAGATCCTGAAATAAAATGACAAAAGATTTGTTGCTGCGACCATTCAAATCGTCAACTGACCATCACTATACACCACTTGCTTTACTCGCCCTGCTTGTTGAAGGCCTCCTGCACTTGGAGCCATCTTTCACCGCCTCGTACCAATCTTTGAACTTCCTGTGCCACTCAAAACACAAAAATCTTATCTCTAAACACTTTCTGAAGCATTTCAAGTACTTGTGATAGAGGTTTTTTTTCCCAAAAGCGCACTAAAAATTTCAGGTTTATTCGTTCCTCAATACTCATAGCTGAACAACCTGAAAAATATGTGTACACAAAAGCATACGAAAAAAATACAATGGTTGTGGAAAGCTAAGTTCCGTTTACTTTTCTCACAGACCTCGTATATTCTCAGATCTACACAAGAAAAATATGTGATGCATTTATAAAGATTTTAGATAATATGAACTCAGAATAATATCACAACAAATTTCAAGCCATAAATTTTAACACAATTTCATCATTGACCTTTCTAGTGATAAAGCTTCATTATTTGAAAAAGACTTAACAGATGAACATTGTTTATTTATCTGTTCGTCTCTTTGTTTTCGGCCGGTTTGTCTGGTTTGGGTTTCGTTTTCCTTTTTACTTTTTTGTTGTTGTTTATTTTCAGATTATTTTCTATTTTGGGTGTTTTGGGGTTGTTTTTTACTTTTGCTTTTTTATTTATTCATTTATTTTCTTGTGTGTGTGTGTGTGTGTGTGTGTGTGTGTAAATACAACATCAGATTTGATTATAATTTTTACTCACTCTCTTGGTGATCGATACGAGTGATAGATGTCTCACTTCTCCTCTGTATGTATTTAGATCTTTTGTTTCTACCAGGTGTTACGCTCAGAGGGAAACCATTTCATCTCAATGGTGACACCACCACCTCTCAAAAATCGAAAAAGAAAAAGCTTACAGACTTATTTGTTTTAAAATTTAGTTTCTTTCATTAAGGGCATGTCAACCTTCGTGGGCTATTTAATGTAGAAGAACAGTTGTGGTATTATTTACTCTATTGCTGGAGAGATAAGGGGGGGTTCTTCTCCAAAGATATTTGACTGAATGTCATCACTCGACTGGAGTTCGAACTCGCTTACTTCGAGGCCGCAGTCCAGCACGTTAGCCACTACACCACGGAAACTTCCCAGTTAAAATTTTTGGTCAACACTATTCCTCTAAATCTGGACAATAATGAAAATTTATATGAAATATCTATGAGTGTTTTAAGGATTTTGAGGGCTTTATGAATTTTAGAACAAACATTGTAGCCGTGTGTGCCATTTTGGGGTATAAACTAGGTAATAAGTGGTTGTAAATAGGTGAGAAAAACAAATAAAATATCTTTTAATGATTCTTAACTTTAATAAAAACGATACTCTGTCCCTCGTTGTTAATGACATTGAGATGATCATTATTAATGACGTAATTTCATTAATAATTACCATCTTACAACCAATATGTAATGGTCCTGTCAGTTGGGTCTGTAGAATACGCCGACTACATCTCTGCAGAGAGGAAAGAAACCCTCCCCAACTTCACAACGCGTTTTCTGGATATGACACTAAACAACCTGATAGTGAGTTGGTTGGTTGGTTGGTTGGTTGGGTTTTATGGCATATTAACCTTTGTAGGTTATTTAATGCCAATTCCATTTTTATGCAAATAGTTCTATTTCAAACAATTCAGTTTAGCTTGAGTACACAGTTTGTCAAAAACATTTCTATTTCAAGCTATTCAGTTTATTCAAACAGCTCTAATTCAACGAATTCAGTTTAGTATAAGTATAGATTTTGCTTGCACTCAGTTAAATGTCAAAACAGTTCTATATTAAACAGTTCAATTTAGCGTAAGTCTAGTTTCAATGTAAAAAACAGTTCCATTTCAAACAATTCAGTTTAGCATAAGTACGCAGTTTAAATGTAAGTGCACAGTTTAATTATCAAAATATTTCTATTTCAAGCTATTCCGTTTAGTCAAACCGTTCTAATTCAAACAATTCAGTTTAGCATAAGTATGCAGTTTAGTTATATTTAACCCATAGATAGGACCCTATCAGGTGCTGCCCTCCGAGCCAGATGGCAATAAAGGGGTATTCTGCATTCCCCAAAGCTCCAGCATTACTGGAACCTCACTATCAGATTGTTTAGTATCATATCCTGGACACTCGTTGGGGGGGGTCTTACCCCTCCGCAGAGAAGCAGTCGGTGTATTCTTCAGACCCCCTCAGCCGACTGGGCAAATCTGATGGTGAGGCTTCAGCTGTGGACCTTTAAGGGATGTGGAGTTCCCCTTCATTGCAATTATTCTGAGGTCAGTTCTGACCGCAGTGGTAGTACCTGTTAATGTCCTATCTATGGGGCAAATAAAATAATTAGTGTTAGCAATGACCATTTAACAGTGTGCAAACAGTAAATTGCAATACTTGAAAAAAAATTGTGAGCAAACAAATGAGCTCTGGCTCATTAAAAAATATTGCCTACAAACTACTCGTTTTCAAATCATATATATATATATATATATATATATATATATATATATATATATATATATATATATATGATTTGGCATTGAATAACCCAACCAGCTAATATGTGATAATGTGATACGGGTAAATTCCTTTTGTATGTATTAACTCCCTCAACTTTTCAGTTGGGCCTTGAATACATTGATTATATCCCCTAGAGAGGAGAAAGATCCTCCCCACAACCAAAAAATGGGATTTCTTGAGTCATGACACGAAACTGCATCCAGTGGTAAGACTCTACTTCAAGAGATCTGGGGATTGTGAAGTATCTCTTTATTGACATTACTCCGACGTTTATCCTTACATGGGCTATAGTATATGTAAATGTCCCATAAATGGACCAAATAGATGTGCTTAAGAATATTTGTATTAGATAGGAATGCTTGAAACCAAATAACTGTGTGCAAACAAATAATCATCATTATTAAATAGGAATAGATATTTGAAACCACAGAATAGTGTATGAATTATTAGTATTAGATTAGAATGCATAAGTAAAAGTAAAGTTGGTGACCATAGTCGAGGGTGACCCGAAGGCTCCCTTTTCGACAGCTTACTACACCAAGGTGTAGGGAGGGCGCTACTCCTTTCCCCGGATTGCTCCACTTTACCCTTGATCCGTACCTTATAATGCTGAGTGTTAAGCAAGGAGGCATCAAGTACCATTTTTTGAGTCTTTGGTATGACTCGACCTGGAGATTGAACCCAGGTCTCCCGGGCCATTGGCGAACACCCTAACCGCTAGGCCAGTGACCGGTATAGAATGCATAAAACCATATAATTGTGTTGAAACAAATGATTATCATAAACCAATTAAAACATACGATTTTAAAAGATGTTTAGAATGGAACATTGAAAATATAATTATGATTATAATCTATAACTTCTACAAATGAATTAAATTTCGACATTAAATAACCATGAGAAGTCTGTATGCTGTTAGACAAACTAAAACAATATTTTAACTCCCTATGTTACATAATTAAAAGATTTCATAAATGGACGATTAATATTTTTGAATCATTTTATTTACAGGCACGATAAAAGATGGGAAAAACAGTCTCGAAGTTTCAACAGATGAAACAAAGGACGTAATGACACCACAAAGTAAGTCTGAATTGTTTTCTTAAATCTCCTTGTCTCAACAAATTCAAGGCATGAATGCATTTCTTATTCCATCATTATCTATAACTTAGATTCCATCAACAACTTTTTGAATAATTCTCTCATGATGAAAATATATTTTTCAAAGTATGAAAGGAATATTTCCACTTTTGGGGTCTGATTCTCAAAAGATTTTTTTCAGTCGTTTGATTCTTAATTTCTATCATCAAAAGTTGTTTATTACATAACTATACATCAGTACCTTGATTTTTACGAATTTGTATAACGGGGAAAAAAAAGGGTGACATTTTTACATTTAAAATTTTTTTTAATATAAGTTGTTGAAGTTTCACTCAAAAACCGAATGACTTTTTATTCATACCTAATAAGTAGCAACGATAAGTAGCAAAATATTAAAGCCAAGAGCAATTTTTAATTTCGAAAAGCATTTATGCCATCATTTTATGCGATCATTTATGCCATCATTTTAAATAAATCACACCATTTCTCATGCTGACGATAAATTTTCATTCACAATTCTCGTCGGCAATACTCGGAACAGTTCGGAATCTTCCGGATATCTTTGACTGACCTTGACATAAACCGTCTCTTTTTCTTCATAGCTGTATTTTTTCTTCATACCTGCACGCAAAACTGAATCTTATGAAGCATCTTCCATAATTCTCTTTCCATATCTTTTTTATGGTGAACAAAAGACAAAACCTTGATTGTAGTCATAAATACTATACAACTGAAGCCTTATACAGTATAAAAACAAAAAAAACATTTCTCTTATTGCCACATTACCTAGTCGGCTGGGGCTATAGAATACACCGATTGTACCTCTGCAGAGGGGTAAGACCCACCCCCAATGAGTGTCCTGGATAAGACACTAAACAATCTGATGATGAGGTTCCAATAATGCTGAAGCTTTGGGGAATGCAGAGTACCCCTTTATTGCCATTGCTCCCAGGTCCACTTTGGTCCGGAATGGTAGCATAGGGCCCTATCCATGGGTTAAATAGAACTAACTGCATACTTATGCTAAACTGAATTGTTTGAATTAGAACTGTCTGACTAAACTGAATAGCTTGAAATGGAAATGTTTTTGACAATTAAACTGTACTTACATTTAAACTGCGTGCTTATGCTAAACTGAATTGTTTGAAATGGAACTGTTTTTGACATTGAAACTGTACTTACACTAAACAGAATTATTTAATATAGAACTGTCTTGTCATTTTACTGTGTGTAAACAAAATCTGTACTTATACTAAACTGAATTAGCTCAATTAGAACGGTTTGAATAAACTAAATAGCTTGAAATAGAAATGTTTTTGACAAACTATGTACTTATGCTAAACTAAATTGTTTGAAATCGAACTATTTGCATAAAAATGGAATTGGCATTAAATAACCTACAAAGGTTGATATGCTATAAAACCCAAACAACCAACCAACAACTTTTTGCCACAAATTTTAATGAAACTTCAATGGTTTTGAAATACATAGGAAGAAATTATTTCCCGCAACAATTATAGCGAAAAGTTATTATTTTCTAAATAGAAAATTCTCAAAAATCGGAAATTTCTTAGAATTTTTTCTTCCTTGATTTGATATATTAACTCATTACTCGATAAGTCCCGGGCCTAACTAATAAAACAACAACTTTTAGGTAAAATTCGACTTTATTCATCAACATAGTCTCCTTCTAGGGTAATAGACTGATTCCAACACTTCGCTAACAATACGATGGCCTTTTTGTAGAACAATTTGTCTTGGGCCACTTCTTCATTGGAGCCAAATCTCTTTCCCTGGAACATTCTTTTGACGTCTGCAAACAGCCAGTAGTTCTGGAAAATAGGGTGGGTGCAGAAGTTATTTGAAGTTCAATTCATGTAGTTTTGTCACTGTTGTGATCAACTTGTGACACGGTGCATTGTTTTGGTGAAAGAGCATTTTTCTTCTTCATTTGTGACCATTTTTTGGCAATTTCTTCCTTTAAACGCACTAATAATGCTATATTATAATCGCTATTGATGGTTCTTCCCATATCAACGTAATCGATGAACAAAATACCTTGTGCATCCCCAAAAAATACGGAGGCCAAAACCTTGCCTGCTGATGTTTGCGTCTTTGGTCACTTTGGATGGCTTTCACCTGCAGCTGTCAACTCACCTGACTGCCGATTTGACTCCAGAATGAAGTGGTGGATCCATGTTTCATCAATTGTCACATATTTACACAAAATTCTTTTTTGTTGCGTTGAAACAGTTACAAACAATTCTCTGAATCGTCGACGTGTTGTTTTTGATCAACTGTGTGCAAATGCGACACGCACTTTGAACACAGCTTTCTTATTGACAAATGTTCATGCAAAATGGTGAATACATAGCCTTCTGATATATTCAGTTCCTCTGCTATCTCATGCAATTTCAATTTACGATTGGCTAAAATGAGTTTGGAGTTTTTTGTGTTTTCCGGGAAAACAGCCGAATTTGGGCGACCCGAACGTTGAGCATCATTTGTGTCTGTACGAGCGTGTTTGAAGTCAGCATACCACCTTTTAACCGTTGTTTCCGACGGAACAGAATCCGAATAACACTTATCGAGTCATTGCTTTGCTTGAACAGTATTTTCTCCCATCAGAAAGCAATGCTTTATCAACACACGAAATTCAGATTTTTCCATTGTTTTGAAAATTTGCAACAGTAGCTTCACTTAAATAACTGTAATTTGTAAACTAATTATCCGATTGGGCTCAAATTTTGACACGTGCCATTTGAAGGTTAGTACTTTATAAAATTTGTATGGATTTTTTATCAGTGGTGACATTTATTTGTCAGGCCCGAGATTGATTAAATTATTATTAGTGTTAAATTATTATTAGTCCTTTGCAAATGTCTTTTCGCTACAACTAAGGGCACTTTGACAACAGTAATCAAGAAAAATGATCACTTCCTATGTGTATCTTAGTCATTGAAGTTTCATTAGAATTTGTGGCAATAACAAAAAAAATGGTCCATTTTTTTCCTTGCAAAATATTTCAAATGCCACCTTAAACACCTGCCTCGATATAAAGTCAAGAGAAAAAAAATCATTTACAGATCATATTATCTTTTTTCTTTTCTTTTGCAGGTTTCAATAAACCTCAATATCGTTCCGAACTGAAAATATCTGGACTTCCAAGCGAAATCGAATTGACTTTGAAACCCCTGGAATCTTCCTTGAAACCGATAAATCCAAATGACTATTTCGATATTATAGTCATAAATAATCTATCTTATGTACAGCTGAAAAAGCCTATTGACAGAGATGTGAGTAATTCTCTTCAAACATATATAGATATATACAAATATACATGCAAATTATATACAAATACATAACTGTATGTGCGTTAGTGAAATGTGATTGTGTGTGAATATTGGATATACATACTAATATATAATTAAATGCACATAGATTCATTTATACATTCTTAGAATTGGATGCGTGTATTAAATTTAACACAAACCTCTGGTATTTTATCTGTGCATGTCTACATTGTCCTAGTGAATTGAGTGTTCGACAATGATCCGGGAGACCGAGTTTCAATCCTAGGTCGAGTTATACAAAAACTTAAAAAATGGTACTTAATACCTCTTTGCTTAACACTCAACATTAAATCGTAAGGATCAAGGATAAAGTGGTGCAATCCAGGGAAAGGAGTAACGCCCTCTCCCACACCTTCGGTTCGTCTTCGACTACGGATGCCAACTTCACTTTTTATGTCTTTATTTCTGTGTGTGTGTGTGTGTGTGTGTGTGTGTGTGTGTGTGTGTGTGTGTGTGTGTGTGTGTGTGCAATGGCGTAAATACGTGTGTTCATTTGTGCAAATTAGCATATTTGCATCTTCGAGCTCATATGAGTCTCTGTGTGTGTGTGTGTGTGTGTGTGTGTGTGAATACGTGCATGTGTGCAACAGCGTAAATACTAGTGTGTGTGTGTGTGTGTGTGTGTGTGTGTGTGTGTGTGTGTAAATTAACATATCTGAATCTTTGTGCTCATGTGTGTTTATGTGCGTGAGGAAGAGAGAATGAAAGAGTTTTATACTTCAGGAATCATATTGTTGATATTTGAATTTTGCCTTCTTTACTCCAGGGAGCAACTGCAGACACCATTGATGACAAACCAAGTTTCCAGTTCATATTAGAATGCAAGGACCTGGTAAGGGCACACAATATCTTTTGGAAATATTATCCGCCATTAAATATCCTCCTCCATTAAGATATTCTCCTCCATTAAAATATTTCGGAGACATCATTTATAACATTGATTTATTCGTACGTGATATTTAACAATTTATGCATCTTTTCCGTTAAAAATAAAGTTGATTGCAACCGAATTTGTGTTATAATAGATGTAAACAGACTGAGATAGATAGATAGATAGATAGATAGATAGATAGATAGATAGAAGTTTTGCAGATTTAAAACCGTAATATTTCTGTTTATCTCATTCGCATTTGCTAAATTCATAATTTCAGCTACACTTACATTTCGCTTTTGTCAACTCTCACCTGACATTTTCTTCATTAATATTTATCTTTTTTACATTTACTGATAATTTTCTTCCCTTTTTCAGAAAAGAAAAACTACTGTCTCGCGAAATGTTCGATGGATAATCAATGACATAAACGACAATTCTCCAATATTCAGTCAACCTTCGTACAGTGTCGTTGTCAATGAGGTAAGTTTTCATCTATTCTACTTAAACATTTTTAAGTTGGGCAAATTTTTGTCATGGTTGGTCGTTTCTTTTTCCCAAAAAAATAAATGTTGCATTTAATTCTCATTTAAAAGGCATTTTGTGATTGACTGCAAAGTCCATGAGATAGATTGTCTATGAGTTATTTTTCATATTTTCAACTTTATTCAAACAATTGGGGGATGGTAAAGCACTATTCAACATCATCAAAGTGGCCGACAGCACGATTTCCTTTGACTGACTCTCTCTCTCTCTCTCTCTCTCTCTCTCTCTCTCTCTCTCTCTGTATATATATATAAATTTTCTTCTAGCCTCTTTCTCTCCCTCTCTCTCTATATATATGTATATATGAGATATATATATATATATATATATATATATATTGAGATAGTATAAGTAGAGAGTATATATATATATATATATATATATATATATATATATATATATATATATATATATATATATATATACCATAAAATGAAAACAACATTCCAAATAAATATAAAATTCATAGCAACTCACAGCAACAATCAAACACAACCCCTGAGGACGACCAATAAAATGGTTGGAAGTGATTGGACTAGTATGGAGTACTTTCTTCACCACCTCCACCCAGACATAAAGAAAATGAGAAGATTTGAAAGTCTTAACTTAAAGATCCTAAAAAGAAAATACTCTGCAGAAGGTACTAGAATAATTACTTGCTAAGTACAATATATATATATATATATATATATATATATATATATATTCGTTCCTATTGGGCTTTGCTTATAGCAAGTCCTGTTCATGGGTCCCAGTATCCGCATGTTGAATGTATTTTTTCTGGTCGGCCAACACTTGTGTGTTCATAGGAAAACGTTGCTTTAGAGTTCGTTCTTATTTCCACGGCAATGACTTGCTCGTTTTACTTGAATGGGAAGTAAATGGCCAAACAGCTGCTGCTTTAGAGTGCTTCTTCTTGCATTGGTTCAAAACAGCAAGTAGCGTCCTTGAGTAGTTCCCATCTAGCTTCCTATCCAAGCGTCTTGTAGAACTCCCAGTGGTGCAACAATACAATTATGCCAACAAGGCTGAAGTTTGCAAGAAATCCAGTTTTATTTTGTTAAAGAAACCAGATTTTTATATAGTCGTAAAACTCTCAATAGCCGTCCATACTTTACCGATGTGTATGTTGACATCGTTATTAGATGAGGGATATATGAACTGGTCTACAAATTTTGAGCCTTGACATTTAATAAGAAAATGACACCATCTTGATTAAAACACATTGACTTTGTTTTATGTGAGTTCACAAAGAGGTTAACACCTCTTACTACTTGCTTCTGGATATGTTACAAAGATTCGTCTTGAGAAGGTGTATGTTCAAGAAGTGCTTGATCATCTGTATAGTTTCTGCTGGATATCGTTTTAATTTCTTTCACTTATTAGTGTGAAACCATTTTCTTTCATTCGATCAATTAACGTTCTTGGTACATAAGGTAGGCAGATTTAAAAAAAAAAAAAAAGAAAAGAAAAGTAACGCATACACATCTTTGTAGATTAATTTTGATTCAAATGACCCTTTCAGTGTATAAAAATGGTTATCTTGATGCCATCAGTAGTGAACAAAAGCCATCAACAGTAATCCTTCAAAAGTGGATGAAGGTTTTAAAGACACAAGAAGCACTCAACGTATTTTACTGGTGAAAAGTCTTATTTTAGTGAACTATCAATTTATTACCTTTTTTATGAAAGAGCTTCCCCGCTGACATTTTCTTGGAGCTTTAATTTAATCAACTTTTTACATTCTTGAAAGAATAACCTATATTTGACCGATTCAGATATTTGGTAAAATAGTAAGATATATTAGGCTCTGTATTTTTGGTTAGTCACTATTTTAAGAGAAGGATAACTCTAAATTGTAAATCCGACTTCAACCTCGTTCTGGCAACAACACTGATGTTTATTCTTTCCTTGGACAACATCAATACTGTAAATAGGAGAACATTTCATTTATAGGCTCCCATAGATGTTTATTCTGTCCTGTTTCCAGATCCAAACGCAGATTTGAGATCTTGTGTGACTAAATGATGCCTTTCACACAAAAAAGATTTTTAAATAATCTTTGAAACATGTTTGCTTAATATTTTATTTGAGAAAAAAATATGCATCACAATTTGGAAAAAATAGCAGATTGTATTTTTAGATTGTTTCATCATTTTATTTGCTGTGTTTTTCGTTTCGATTTTAGAACTGACATGTATATTATTTATTTATATGTATATTATTTATTTATTATCATTATCATTTTCATTTATATTTTTTTATTTTTGTTTTTTAGCTGACGCCAATTGGAACAACAGTGTATAAACAAATTTCTGCCGTGGACATAGATACAAATGAGAATGCTGATATTAGTTACGCTATTGTGTCAGGACCAAAGGTAATAAATGCATTAACTATAAATATATGTCTTATGTCTCTTTAGCAAGACCTCGGCATCCACGGAATCCTTAACTGTAGTCTCATTTATCCGCTGTCGGTGCAATCAGAAAAAAATCAGTCCAAGAATAAAAATAACAAAGAAACTCTATAGACTAATCTCGGCACGCTTTACTCATGAAGGGTTTTAATCTATGTGACTAGCATCTTATATTTCAAAAGAATAAAATACAACCAAAAAACATTAAGAAATACCAAGTCTTTGATAGAATTTTGCAAATATAAAAAAGATAATCAGTTTAAATACCCCGAAATACATCAAAATTTAAGTCATCAGAGCTGAAAGACAAAATGCAAATTAATCTTTTTTTTTATTTGACCACTGAAATGCTTTGTGTTATTCCTTTCATTTTTAACTTTGGTTTATTAGTTTAGAGGCGCTCTTAGTGTAAAGGTTATCGTGATAGGACGTGAACTCAGATAAGTTCAAGTTCTGGTCGAGGCTATTTTCACTTCACATAGCCTTAATAATACAACAATGAATAGGGCAGATTAGGCTCTTTAAACTTTAAAAACTGAATTCAAACTAATCGTAGACCTGGAGAGGGATAAGCTCCGTTTGCTTATCTTACCCAAGTTACGCTTCATGAATAAAACCCTCACGACCAAATCACCTTAAGTCTTTCTCTTTATTTATTGAAAGAAAAAATATCTTTTCAAAAGTCATATAGTTTTCTCAGTAAAAATGAAAATAAAGAATGAATTTTGAAAAATGTTGGATATACCTACGATTATATTGGAGCTGTTAAATATACGGGAAAGCAAAGTCCAGAATTCAGAGGGCTCTCTGTTGTTGTTGTTGTTGTTGTTGTTGAGCATCACTACATCTGGTCTTCTGGCCGAGATTATTATTATTATTATTATTATTATTATTATTATTATTATTATTCCCTTCCAGATAAATAATGAAGACATTTTCGTGATCGTCCAACCTTACCATGGATTTATCATTGTAAACAAAACACTGGATTTTGAGTCCATGTATGAAAAGAAGAACGTCCGTTACCAACTTAATATATCAGCAACAGTATGTATAAGATTTTATTTACATATAATAAATAATAATCATATAATATATAATAAATCTTATATGAGATTTTATTTACATATCAAAATTACCATTACTCATGTGAGGAAATGCTAACAATTCATGATCCAAAATGCCATCACTTGGACATCCTGTTACTTCTTCATTGCTATTCAAATATCGACATCATGGTTGCGGCTAGAAAATTAATACTAGAGGAAGTCGAAAGTTTTGCAAGTTTTTGGTAACGTCTAGAACAATTCGGCAGCACTTTTGCCGAAGACGCAAAGGTAACAAACCACCTTGAACAATGCCGAGCTCACCTGATACTCTTCGAACACTACTTGCAGGACTTGCCTCTAAATACTTGAAACCATTTATCTGTGTAGAAACAATAGCAATACTTAATTGTGTGAAAACGAATTAGCTCTAATTCATTTTAAAATAAAATTACCATAAAACAATTCACTTACAAATCATGAATATATATGTATAAACATTTTACAGTGTGCAAACAATTGATAGATTTTAAATCAAATTGTTTGTGCTACATAGCAATACTTGGAATCTCTGTGAGCAAACAAATGATAGATATTAAATAGAATTATTAGTGTTAAATAGAAGTACTTAAAACCATTTAACTATGTGCAAACAATTGAGATCTGGCTTGTTTAAAATGTTACCGACAAACTATTCGTTTGCAAATCATATATATATATATATATATATATATATATATATATATATATGACTAGGCTTTAAATAACCAACAAGGGCTAATATGCCATAAGATCCAACTAACTAACCAAAGCAAGTCTACTCTGGCCCGAAATTCAATGGGGAAAACATTTTTAATTAACTGCTGAACATTTTATTCAAAATTTGATTTTAAAATCTGAAAATTACTTTTGCGTTATACTATAAAGCGAGAGTGTAATGGTTTACGTACTGGACTGCGACCTCGAAGTAAACGAGTTCAAACTCCAGTCGTGCTATACGTTCACTTTTAATAAAGGTATGAATTCCGTGTACCCCAACCCCACCCAGCCATGGGTTGAATAGTATCATTGCTGTTCTTCTACAAGGATGGCCTTGGCATTAAATAACCCATGAAGGTTGATATACTATAAAACAAAGAAACCACCCAATCAACAACTGTAATGAGGCTAAGTTAAAAGTACGTTAAGATTAACCCAAAGCCTAAATTTTTTAGACCTTATTTATCCGGTGCAGGTATCATTGGGGAACGAGAAAATTTGGAGTAAACGGACCTGTATGTAGTAAGTTAAGTTACTTACCGTACCCGCTGTTGCTAATGTGGTCACCCATCAAAGTATTTGAACAGACTCATCAGTACTTTGATTCATATCACGTGATTTGACCGTATTGGTTATGTATTGGTTATGTTAATCGGTAGTTGATCGGTAATTGAGAAAATTTTTGAGAATATTTATTCATCGTCGTCAGTTCCACGCGTTGGTGAGGATCATCAAGGGATTTTCAGGTGAGTCACGTGACTAATACACCTCGGAGTAGTGTGGGCACGGAACCCATGATGGAGGTTAAGATATGCGTTCATAATGCGTTCATTCTCCCCCTCCTCTCCAAGCATCGATGCTAATTGTTCTTTGCCTTTTTAAAGAGCCCCGTGCTTTCGCGAATGGCAACTTCTGACGGCTTTTGGTTTTTTACTACATTTCCCCGGTCAGGTTGTTTATGCTTGTTTATTCTGTATTTGAATATTTGAACTTACTAACTTCTCTTATTATCTCATTGCTTTGTGTACAGGATGGCGGCAAGCCGAGTAACGTCCAGTACGCACCTTTAACAATCACGATTGCTGATGGGGACGATCAAGATCCGGCCTTCATTTATCCAACATGCTATAAAGTGAAGACACATTGCATTGCACCACAGTACGACATGACAATTCAGAGCAATATAGTAGGTGGCCTCTCTTTCCTTCTCTTACTCCCTCTATCTCTCCTTCTCTCTCTCTCTCTCTCTTTATTTCTCCCTACCCTTCTCTTTCTTTCTCTTACTCCCTCTCTCTCTATTTCTCCCTAACCCCCTCTCTCTCTCCTTCTCTTACTTCCTCCTCTCTCCTATCTTCCTCCCTCTCTCTCTCTCTCCCTACTCCTCTCTGTCCTTCTCTTACTCCTTCTCTCTCTCCCTTCCTCTCTTCCTCCCTCTATCTCTCCCAACTACTCTCTCTCTCCCTCTCTCTTTAACTCCATCTATCTTTCCCTATCCATCTCTCTCCTTCTCTCATTCCCTCTCTCCCCCTCCCTTTCTCTCTCTCTCTCTCTCTCTCTCTCTCTCTCTCTCTCTTTCTCTCTGGTTTATACATATGTTTCCAAAATATCATTACCTCTGATATATTCTATCAGTAGCTAAATTTCGAATTTAGATATTGCTTTCAAAAATGCTTAATTTAAAGAATGATATTCCAAGATTTGCTTAGAGCTTTTAATTTATTTTATAATATTAACTTAAAGCTTTTAAAATCCACAAACAAACAGAATTTGTATCGATTGTTCCTCCCTTAATATTTGTATCTATTTTTCAGTTGAACCAAAATCTTCTTCTTTATCCAAGACCAGCAAACAATCCTTTAACACCGGTAAAATTACGAGCAAAGGACAAAGATACACTAAATTCAAAATTAGTGCTGTATGTTGAAAAAAGTAAGTTTCATTCCACTTATATCACTCGTAAATTATAAATATTATTCACAAATTATATCGAAATCCATCATAGGGACGAGTTTTTGAGTGACATAAGCTATGACTCTTTGTCTTGTCAGCAGGGCTTAGAATATACAGACTGATTACAGAGAGGGTAAGACTCCTCCTAAAAAATAGGTGTCCTGAGTATGACACTAAACTGCATCTGATGGTGATCTTCCAAATGTTAGGCTCCTATTTGGGGGTCAAGTAGATCTGTTTAAAAACTGTTTGTATTCGACTAGACCGTGTGCAAAATTGTTCCTATTCAGTTGGACCGTGTGCAAAAAGAAAAATATCTTAAGAAACGACGCAAAAATGTAAATATAAATATACAATTAACGCGATTCCTTAACATAAAATAAAACCCCAGACGAGTTGACATGCCATTAAAATCAATCGATCAACCAGTTTTTATCTAACTTTATACCAAGTTAGGATTAAAAGTGTAAATCAAAACCAAAGTTAGCAATATTTTAATTTATTTCACGACTTTTTAAGAAGAAAGTTTAAAGATTTATTTCCAGTTCAATTAGTGGGAATCCCCATGACCTTATGGCAAATGTGTTAGACTGTGACATCATAGTAAGCGAGTTCAAACTCCAGTCGCCCTATTACGTTCACTTTCAGATTGATACCTGTAGGACAGGCATGAACCCCCTTATCCTTCCATGTACGAGTTAAATAGTACCATCACTATTCTTTTACAATGATGGTTTTGGCATTAAATAACCCCGGAAGGTTGATATACCACTAAACAAATAAATTACTGTAATCAACATTCGTCGCCAATGACACCGAATTTAACAGACACCCATAATTGAGTTTTGTCATTTTTATTTTATCAGCTTTACCAGCAGGATATGAAAAATATTTTAATCTCATCGATAAAGGATCGGATGAATGGAGTTTACAACAAATACAAGTCATTCGAAATGCCATGACTTTCCAACTGTTTGTCCGGGTGAGTTTTCCTTCATTTCTTCCGCTTTTGCTTTTCATCATTTCTCTCTCTTTTATTTTCTTTCATTTCTCTCTATTCTTTTTCCTTCTTCTCTCTTTTATTTTCCATCATTTCACTCTCTTTTCTTCTCCTTCATTTCACTCTCTTTTGTATTCCTTCATTTCCCTTTTTTATTTTCCTTCATTTCTCTCTATTCTTTTTCTTTCCTCTCTCTTTCGTTCTCCTTCATTTCACTCTCTTTTGTTTTCCTTCATGTTTCTATCTTTTCTTCTCCTTCATTTCTCTCTCTTTTATTTTCTTTCATTTCTCTCTATCATTTTTCTTCCTCTCTCTTTTGTCTTCTTTCATTTCACTCTTTTTTCTTCTCCTTCATTTCACTCTCTTTTCTTCTCCTTCATTTCACTCTCTTTTGTATTCCTTCATTTCCCTTTTTTGTTGTTTTCCTTCATTTCTCTCTATTCTTTTTCCTTCCTTTCTCTTTTGTATTCCTTCATTTCACTCTCTTTCGTTCTCCTTCATTTCACTGTCTTTTCTTCTCCTTCATTTCTCTCTATTATTTTTCGTTTCATTCTCTTTTGTTCTCCTTCATTCCTCATCTTTTTTCCATCATTGCTGTCTTTTGTTTTCCTTCATTTCTGTCTCCCTTCTTTTTTCCTTGCTTTCTCTCAATTCAGTTTTCCTTTATTTGTTTTTCTCTCCCTCTCTTTTAATTTTCTTCCTTTCTCTCTCTTTTGTTTTCCTTCATTTCTCTGTTCTTTTTTCTTTCTCTTACTCTCTCTCTCTCTCTCTCTCTCTCTCTCTCTCTCTCTGTTCCTTTATTTCTCTCCTTTTTTCCTTTCTACTCTCTGTTCTTTTTCCTTTCTCTCTCTTTTGTTTTCCTTAATTTTTCTCGATTCTTTTTTCTTTGTTTCTCTCTCTTCAATTTTCAATTATTTATTTCTCTTCTTTTTCCCTTCTCTCTCTTACTGTTTTCCTTCATTTTTCTCTCTTTTTTTTCTTTCGTTTCTTCTTTTCTGTTTTTCTTTATTTCTCTTTCTTCTTTTCTCTCTCTCTCTCTCTCTCTCTCTCTCTCTCTCTCTCTCTCTCATCTGTATTTTTTCATTTCTCTCTCTTCTTTTTCCTTTCTCTGTTTTCTTTCATTTCTTTCATATCATTTTTTTCAGTCTTCGTTCTTCCTTTGTTAATCCAAGTTAAACTCGCAATGAGTATAATTCGAACATTTCTAGATTTTATTTTCATACTTAATGCATCATGAGAGAACGAAAAAGTTTATCCTAACTGCACTTTTAACTGGGACTATTTTTCTTTGTTATCCTCTTTTTCTTTTTTCCTTTACTCTGTCTCATTCACTTTTATTGTAGCTCTCCACATTTTATATTTCATTGTATCTTGTTTCATTTTTGTATCGCAGCTTCCTTGTCTCGTTTTTTTTTTTTTTTTCTTTGTTGTTTTCCCAAATTTTAATGTAGATGGCAGTTATTTAAAAAAGAACTGTCTTTATATCATACGCAGGCTGAAGAGCAGAATTTCAACAAACGTTACGCGACAGCAATCATCAATACAGTTGTGTTACCACAAGATAATAGCAAACCTTTCATCAGTTCGCCAAAAGTTGGGGCCATTTATGAGAACTCACCAGTTGGTATGTTGGTCACAACTCAAAATTTAAACGCTCCTCTTCAGATTAAGATATCCGACAATGATCTCGTAAGTAACTTTAATCATTTACAAAATTTAAAAGAATCATTTAGTTTTCCCTTCGATTCTGAATTGCCGAAATGCTTGTACATGTAATTCTTCCCACCTTCACCCCGATGAATCTTGTGCCACCTTGCCCACCACCCGGTGAACTCCGTGACTATTTGTTTGACTGACAGGTAGAGGTCAACAACGGGAGTTCTCGCGGTAAGTGCAAGTGGGGATTTTTAAAAGGGTTAGTCAATTAGTTGCTGACCGACAAGATGTTTTTAGATCAAATGAAACCATCACCTCATTAGGGTTGGGTTACCATTTATAGAACGAGAGGATCTTTCCTTCATCGACACAATACCACTTCGCATCTTCCTAATTTGTGAATAGTCTAGAGGGAAGTTGAAACACTAATAGAATGAGTGGTATTTTTTCTTGTACACATGTCTGATTTTTTTCAGTGAACTTGTTATCCATTTTGTCTTTACTTTTGGCAACTTGTACCGAGACAATTTAATTGAAAGAATTATTTTGCTGTAACCACGCCGAATATATTACCCAATATCAAGAATGATAAAAGGGTATCTGAATATACTTTTGCTCATAGAAAACCGTCAATTTCAAATACAATGATAGTCACTTTAGAATAGTTTTCTTAAAACTCCAATTACACATCGCCCTGTCAATGGAACTTACAATACGTTGACAGTACCCCATGCAGAGGGGTAAGAGTCCTCAAAGAGCTTATCTGAATATGACGCTAAATTGTATCTGATGGCCAGGATCCAGTTTATAGTACCGGTTAGGGTCCCATTTATGATCCAAGCATTTTTAATTGCTCAACAACTCACGCTAAATCAATCATGGGGGACATTCCAGCCTCGTGGGAAGCTGGATGAATATTTTAACATGACTTAAATTCAAATTAGGAGTGTACAATAACGATTAAAATTAGTATGAGATTTTATTGTAAAGGTATATCAGAAATAAAGACAACCTTTTAAAAAGCAGAGACTATTAAGATAATTCATTTGAAAATCCATCAAATCTTAAATTAGTATTAAATTTTGCTCTCTCTTTTTTGCTATTTGTTTGAAAGAATTGAGCAGAAACTGTTTATCGAAAATCTTTTCTATTGACATTTCATACTAACAGTTTTGAAGCAATAAAGTCTTTGATTTCATACCAAAGCAGAAACATTAATCTTCAATGTTTGTATTCGCCTTCTTTTTGTGTAATATCATTTTATCTTTTAGGCGCCCGGCCAAGTTGTGGAATACGATATCCAAACTTCGTCACTAGTGTTCCTCATCAATCAAAATCATCAAATCGAATTGAAAAGTTCCATTTTGGATTACGAAAAGACCAAACTTTATCGAGTGCCAGTAAGAATTTTTCATTTATTAAAACTTCACTTTCTGTTTTGAATACTTACTTCCTCATCTTGTAGTACATCTAGAAAACATTTCTGCTATTATTTCTACTTCTAACCACATAGAAATCTTATTCATTTGAACTTTAACGGAACGTCCGGATAAAAAGTTAGATGAGAAAGCAAAAGAATGATACTTGGCTGTTTTTAAAATATCCGGTAAAAAACAACCTTCAAAACGGCAGCAGTGCGGCCACTTAACTCCCATCTCACAAACCAAGTAAGACGAATAATATATGCTGATCACTGCTGGTGAAGTAAAGAGTTACTCATTTGTGACGTTCTGTTAGTCCACGGATTTCGAGATGTTGACATCAGTTGGCGAAGTGAAAACACCGGAACATTGGTCAACTAGAATAATTTTGAATCATGAGACTAAAAGAAAGAAAGAAAGAAAGAAAGAGAATGAATGAAAGAAAGAAAAAATTGAAAAAAGAAAATACACAAACTGACACAAAAGTAGAAGACTTAACTTTAGAAAGAGAGAAAGGAAAAACAAGAAAGTGAAAAAGAGAGAGAGAGAGAGAGAGAGAGAGAGAGAGAGAGAGAAATCAAGTTGTGTCGTTTACCGAATTATTACCCATGAAAAAATGTCTATTTAAATTTCTGGAATGTCTCATGCTATCATACAAACTCAGCTTATTTGACTGAGGTTGAGACTCTGCATCTCTGCAGAGGGTAAGACCCTCTCCTCGCAACGAGTGTCCTACATATGACACTAAACTATCTGTTGCTCTGGGAAATGTGGAGTAACACTTTCGTTGCCATGACTCCCTGGTCCACTCTGACTCGGAATGGTTGTACCTGTTAGAGTCCCATCTATGAGCCAAATATTACCATCATTTAATATACTTGAAACCAGAACACCTCGGGTGGTGTAAGAGTTTGCAAGTTAGACTAGCAAACCTTTACGAGTGAGTTCGAGTCTCACTAGGTGCCCCGTTCAAATGGCCTTGTGCCACATCTAAGCAAAAAGCTTAGTAAATTACTATTATACTTGAAACCATTTGACTGTGTGCAAACTGGTGAGCTATGGCTAGTTTTTTTTAACTCTTAATGACAAACTATTCCCTTAAAAATAAAATGTATAAACAGGTTTTGTTACTCAATAACTCCTAAAGGTTGGTATGCCATAAAACACAAACAATTAACGAACATAAGAACAAAGTTGTTCATTACTCTCTAGTGAGACAAGGTTGACAGATCGATGTCTATATAAACTCAGACTGGATTTTATATAAAAGTCTATATTATGTATGTGTATGTGCATTTGTATATATAAAGATAGACAGACCAACACTTATTTATTTTTTGTTTGTTTTGCTTTTTAGGTAACAATTAAAGAGAAGAACGTACCCAACGCCCAAACATTTACTGACACAATCACTGTTAATGTTCTTGACAAAAACGACAATCCTCCACGATTTAAAACTTGCCCTGCCATCATCAACATCAAGGAAGGAGATTACCAACTACAAAACGAATTCATTGTGAAAGTAAGAATGTATTTTAATGTTTATAATGTTGATAATATCCTCTGAATTTAATAAGAAAAAACTATATCCAGATAAATATAAAAATAGTGGTTTTTGGAAACAATAATTTTGAAGAGCTTTTTTGTTTTTTTGTTTTGTTTTGTTTTGTTTTTCTGTTGTTTTTTGTATTTTGTTTTCATTTTGATCTTTCATTTTTATTTTCTATTCGAAAATATTTTTCCTATGTAAACAATTAAATACAATTGAATACAACCCTAATGATGGGCTGTTAGACCGAAACATTTGGCATATATAAAATACATCATATGAATTTTTTATTTTATTTTTTATAAGCCATCGGATTTATCGCCAAAACTCGTGACTGTGTGTCGGGGGTGTAATGAAACCTTTAAATCTGGATTAAAAACATCGATTAAAACGAATAAAAGAGGATTTCATACAGGAATACTTTCGCAGTTTCGTAAGATTTTCTCAATCATCCGACACTTAGATTGATTCCTTTCAAAAACTGAATTCATTTTCTATTATTACAATTGCAGACTTCATCACAGCCTCCACTAATAAAATTAATGGCGGTGAGAGTTGTAGTCAACGTCAACAAAATATTACGAGTTGCGGGGGGGTTTCTGTCGAGGGTCCTTCCCATAGTTTAGTATACTCCTGTACTAAGGTATATTACTTCTAGATTTAAATTCAGAATGCCCTCTCCTAGATTGGTAGCCTCATCAAGGTTAGTAGGTCCAGTATACATTACTATTTTGCCCAAACCTGAAGGAAAAGAGACGAATACATGCTTTTCTTAAGAGTGTGAAGAGAATTCAGCCTTGACCCATCGGTTCTATTTTCCGTGTTGATTATCATTATGGCAGTAGAAGAAAAAAACACGCAGAATGAAGTGACTTATAGCAATTTATTCTTGGGCGAGGAATGGTTATTTATAGTTGTGACTCATTTCATGGTGACTGTCAAAATCTCTATAATAAACAATTGATTTGAACAGCTTCTTTTCTTGCTTGACAGATTGAAGCAACAGACATTGATTCTGGCTTGAATGGAAAAGTTGTCTATACATTGGTTAATGATGCTCTCGGAAAGTTCAAGTTAATGAATACGAATCAGCTTTACGCAAAAGGTGTTATTGTCAAGAACGTTGGGATTACAATTCTTATCAAAGCAGAAGATAGTGCCAACCCTTCCAGTTTGCGGTAAGTAACATATCATTGAAAATCAAGCTTTAACCGGCAAGTAAATTCAACAGAATTTTGTGTAGCTTAAGATACATGGGTCCTTTCGGTAATTTTTTGTACTGCTGAAGGATTGATGGTACTTTTGTGTAGTTTAAGAGATTCAATAGAATAGCAAGAAATAGCTAGAATATCTTGCCACTCCGTATGATGCCTAAGTATTCTATATTATACCGAAACCTTTAAAGCAAAACATAAAATAAAATGATAGGTACATATTTTCTATAGATGAACAAGTTAAAGACGTATGAAATGAAAACTAGACAAAGAAAAACGTCTCACGACTATTTGCTAAATCTTTGTAGTTGATTTAGGAAACTAGATTGCTTACAAGGTAAGACACCCAGTTTTACTAAGTTTGGCACAAAGCCTGAGTATACCACACAGTGAGAATCAAATTCAGTTGCAATGGTCGGCGAAACTAGATTGTTTACCATATCATTCCAATGTAGTGCCCATCGCAAGAATTACTGCTGAGAACTTTTTTCTGAGTCCGTGCAAATAATCTAAATAAATTGTGTCTACTTATTCTGTTTCCTCGAATATTAAAAACCCCATCAAGATGCAATAAAAAAATTAACTAAAAAATAAGATGAAAAATGCTTGTCAAACTTACTAATAATGACTGACAATGTTTCATCCAAAAAATAAAACACCTTGTCGGCAGGGCGTATCTCCTGTATAGGGATGAGACCCTCCTCCCTATCAAAAATATCTGTCCCCAGAATGCCTCAACACTGAATCTGGTAATAAGACTCCAGTTCTGGAGCTCTAGGTTGTGTGGAATTACCCTTTTGTTGCCATTACTCCCAGATCTAGACTGACCCTAAGTGGTTGTATCTGTTAGAATACTATCTATGAATCAAAGAGTTTTGTTTAAACATTATTAACATTCGATAGAAATAATTGAAACCATATAACTGTGTGCAAATTATTTGTATTAGATAAAAATACTTTATACCATATAACTGTGAACAAACAAAGGATTATAATTATTATGATTATTATTACTCTTTTGAGAGCTTTTTTTACGCCAGCGTTAGCCGATGGTTTCTCCCTGGGGTTTGAGTGACAGCAAGTATCCTTAAGTCTCCAAGACGCTTCTTAGTATTCTGGACGATCTTAATAAAGCGGTAGTTTGGATCATGGTCTCTACTCGTCCTCTTATTTCTAAGCCCTCCAGTCTTTGTATCAATCCTTTGATGACTGTACCAAGAGAACCAACTACAATTGGTATCAACTTATCTTTCTTTTTGCTTTCTTTCGATTTTACTCTGTGGTTAACCGGGACAGCAAAGTCCGCAATTCGAAAAGTTCTCTTTTCCCTTTTTGTTGATTATTACTAGATCTGGTCGTCTGGTCGAGATTAGGTGATCTGTTTATATTATTATTATTATTATTATTATTATTGACAAATAAAATAGAGCGATTACAAATGATTGCAGTGGAATGTAGAAAATATAAATAGTAATGATTATAATCAAATGTTTATAAATTTCTTTATTATATAACCAATGAAACGTTGATAAACCATCAATTTTATTCATTTTTATTTTTGTTCGGTTTATTTATATAAACGGAACGAAAATAAAAAGAACAAAATTACAAATAATCTTTTACTTGGGTTACCTCATTGTCGTAAATTGGCAGTCCGAGTGAGTTGTGATAAATAAAAACAGCAAAAAAGAAAAGAAAAGAAAGAAATAATAATAATAATAATAAATAATAATAATAATAATAATAATAATAATAATAATAATAATAATATACAACAATGCCATAAGGACTAATCATATCAAAGCAAGAACTGATAAGACACAACAAAACAGTAAATGTAGGTTATGTTGTGATAGAAACTAAACGATCAATCACATAATAAGCGAATGCAACAAATTAGCTCAGAAAGAGTATAAGACTAGACATGACTAGATAGGCAAGGGGATCCACTGGGAATTTTACAAGAAATCGAAGTTTGACAATGCAAGCGAATGGTATATGCACAACCCAGAATCTGTCCTGGAGAATGAGACACACAAACTCCTCTGGGATTCTAAAATACAAACGGATTACGTAATCTCGGCCAGACGACCAGAAATTGAAAGAAAATGAAAAGAAAGTACCTAGACCTTGCTAGGGGATTGAAAAAACAGTGAAACATGAAAGTGACCGTTATACCAATTGTCGTTGGTGCTCTTGGTACAATCACCAAAGGATTGGTTCAAGGACTGGAAGACTTGAAAATACGTGGACGTGTGGAGATCATCCAAACTAAAGTACTGTTAAGATCGGCCAGAATAATGAGAAGAGTCTTGGAGATTTGAGGAGATTTGCTGTCACTTAAACTCCAGAGAGAAACCATCAGCTTACGCTGGTGTGAAAAACTCGAACATGAGAAATAAGGATGAGAATATTTATGAATATCTTATCCTTCAAGCTTCGATTTATATTATTAATACACTTTTAGACAAGTCATAACGCTCACATAGATCGTAGTCTTTCAATGTTTTCTATCTCACTATTTTTCAGACGCAGTAACTATTGTTCTATGCAAATAAACGTCCAGGATGGTTCTAAAATTAAGTTCCAACGAAATCAATACCAAGTGTCCATCAAAGAAGACAAGACAGTGAATTCCCAAGTTTTTAACGCCGCAAGTGTAAGATCATTTTAAAATTGGTTATTATAAATGAAAAATGTTCTGCTTTTCAGAACTTGAGTTTTTATGATTTTTCTTTAGAGAAGATAGTGTCGTGGTTTCTCATTTCCTTCCCCTCCATTAGAATTCGGACTTTTCCTTCTCACGGAAGGATGTGACACAAGATCAATTTTTAAGCGAAGTTTAACAGGTTTGAAGCCAGAGTATCCGGTTGCTTTACCAAGGCTGAAGAGATCAGTCTGACCGATTATTTGCCCATAGCTGGAAGGAAAATTGACGGATTCATGCCTTTTCAAAGAGTATTAGCGCTATATAAAATGCAAACAGTCTCGTTTAGGATTTGAACTCGGCTCACAGTGTCGATTTCAAACTACGATAACCACTACACCACGAGCACATTGTCAACTGTAGCGTTGTCACTGATGATTGCTATGTTGATGATTATCGTCGGTTGGGGATGGAAAATACCAAAACCACTATTTATTTTAGCTTTAAAACTTCCGCTGTTTTGTTCTCAGTTCAGTCAGATTCCATGGAAGCAGGAAGGATAAACAATTCCTCGCACTGAAGCAACCAAAAGAGAAAAAAATCGAATCACAAAAAATATATATAGAGAGAGAGAGAAAGAGTGAGAGAGTGAGAGAGAGCACTATCTCCACTTATACCTCAGATAGCTGATATCTTCCCGTCTCCGTCACCACTTAGACTTCGGTTTGGAGTGCTGGAACAAGCATATCATGTGACACCAAGCCCAGTGGAAGAGAAGTAAAACTCTGCCAACTCGTCTTTCTTTCGGCTACTGTTTTTTTTTTTATAACTTATCTATTTGCTTCCGATACCATTTACTTACAATGCAATCATGCTACCATGGCTAGAAACCCCCAGCCTGTCCGAAGGGAAAAATGAATTCATTGTCTACATTTTACTTATTTAAACCACTTTAACCGTAAATGCTGGTGTCGTTGAAGATCAAATCGGCAATTAACTGTTTTACTTTCCCTTTGTTTTCCTGGGTATTTTAGGGTGGGGTTATCGTGTGGAGTTGCGAACAAAATGTCTCTTTGGTTTTTCCTTCTCCTAGATCGGTTTCCTTGCCTAGGCTTAAGAAACAAATCTTTCTTATTATTTCTTCATGGCTAAAGAGGAAGAGAAAGATTCATGCTTTTCTCAAGGCCATTAAAGTGAAGTAAGACGCAAACATCTTCATCTAGAATTTGAATTCGATTCATCGAGTAAATTTCCTAACTAAGATAACCCGTTCGCCACGTCTGGGCTCATTTGTACAAATTCCGTTTCCTCAAATAACCACAGTTACATTATCTCTCACCCAGATGAATTTGTATCTCTCTTGTAGGAGAGAGGTGTCACCACAAAGTTAACTGCTTTTCAGTCTACATATTTCGTATCATAAAATTCCTTACAGTTTTTATGTTACTAGTCACCCCCACCATTGAGTAGAATTATCGCTGCTTAACCTCTGACGAAAACCATTGTTTTCTGCGTAACTTGACCGTAAATCAAAAAATAAGCATAGCTCAGACTTACCGCAATGATGAGGCATCACACTGCGATAAGTTGTTCTATGTTGCTGTTTTTCACCCTGAATATATCAATATATATTGAAATTATCATGATTTGTCTACCCTATTGGTGGGGCTTTGAATATGCCGTCTGTATCTCCTGAGGAAAGGTAAGAACCCTCCCCCAAAGAATAGCTGTCCGGAGAATGACTCTAAACAGAATCCGAAGGTGGGGCTCCAGTTCTAGAGTTCTAGGGAGTTTGAAATTCTCCTTCGTTACCATTACTCTCAAATCCACTCAGATCCTTAGTCTCATCTGTTTGAAAATTATTCTAATTAGATAGGAATACTTGAAACTATATAACTGTATGAAGATTATCTGTATTAAAAATATTTACTCGAAGTTATAATTGTTTAGAAAGCACTATTTGAAAGGATAAATTCGCTTAAAAAACTTGAAACTATAACGATTAATGATTCAATAGTAATAGTTCCTTGAAATCATATAATTGTGTATAAATTGTTTTTATTAAGAATAGTTAGTTAAAGTTATAAAGAATAGTGGAAGCTACATTGATAGTTACATGAAACCTTTTTTGCTTACAAAAACATTAAATAGCCCAAGAAAAATTCACATGCAATAAACCAATTTAACATAATGATGTTTTGTTTATTTTGATTTTTTCACCTTACAGAATTTGTTGGGTACTTCTAATATGCAAGTGGGTTACAAGTTTTCCACTCCTGTGATTGATTTTAAAATGAATGATGAGTAAGTTGAAATATTTTTGTTAAATCTAAGTTTTAATGAAATCTTTAATGTCCTGATGTCTTCGGCTTTTACACACAAGTAACAAAATATTATATAAAAGAAGAGAAGTTGGCCAACCAGCTAAGACTTACATTGATCAACTCTACGATGGCGATGGCCGATAGGAACAGATGGTGTGAGAGAGTCAAAGGAATCTGTGCTGTTAGCATGACTTTATGAGGATGATAATGATGATTGTTATAATAGCAAGCATTTAGTATTTAAGTGTAAAAAGATGAATTTCTAGCAACGTGCCATGTGTGATTAAAGTCATATTCCATACTACGTCCTATCGTACCATAGCCATGATATGGCTATGTGTGAAACGTACATCGAATGTCCATAAAGATAGAACATAGGATCTCGAAACACGAAAAACACTTACGACTTCTTAGTTCAGGTACGAAACTTTTTATTACCTTTGAGTTTAAAGGTTCTTCGACATAAGGAGAGAGATATACATTCTTTCTATTCTGGCTTTGTCATCCGCCGCCCCGCCTCCATCTCGTGCAGCGCCCGTAGCGCGCAAATTCGTCTGGCCTCTGCGAGCCCTGAAAGTCAACCCTTCTCTCCGGTGTCAAGTCTCAACTCTACTCACTGACTTTTTCAAAATCCCAAAATCCTCCGCGCGCGCACGCGCTTCCGGTGCATGACGTCATTCACATCCACTGGTCAACCTTTCTATCGGATTTTTTATTTTGACATCTATGATCGATACATCCTCCCCGCACGCGCGTTAACACCTGCACTCAAGTTTGCACCTAACTAGCCTATGTGCTGAGACGAAAGGTTCTCAGCCTAACTAAACCCAAAGGCATAAAACGAAATCCCTCGGCCATTATATTACACTATTTGCAGATCTCTATTCTCAAAATGTTGTTGAAATTGCTGAGATCTTTGTCCTATTCACACTAAATTCGATTATTCCCTTTATTTTTCACTCCGTTCATCGTAAAAGAAATAAAATTAAATGTGAAAAATTACATATAAAATTAGAAAAGAAATTTACTAATTTTATGCCGAAAATGTTCTTCTTACTTGTTCCAATATTAGTTTATTACATTTATATTGATTACCAAAACATGTCACGAGGGTTTAAAGTTTTCAGGTTTGTTTTTATTTTGTTTTTTCTTTGTTAGAAAAGATTGTACGGGTAGCTATCGAGAAAATCTATGAAAATTTATTAAGAAAAAGAAATTGCAAAATTATAAAATTTACATGAAAGTTTATGTATATGAACAGACAGCTGTGAAAAAGAAGGCGTAAGATAATTATCTATTTTCATTTCGTGATTACAATGAATAATTCAAATAAGGTTGTATGATAAAAATAGAAACGATTTCACTGCAAAAAATTTAGATCACAAGAAAAGAGAATCTATTTATTTGCTTCAATTGGGAAAAAGTTTAAAAATAGGGACAATAACAACAGATCAAGTAAGATTAGTGTGGCTTGTACGAAACAGTCCATTCATTCTGACTCTTCTGATTGTACGAGATGCATACAATAAGTTTCCAGACTTTTTTCGTATGGGCACTTTTATTGATAGTACACACATGAAACTCTAGTTCCCTCCGAAGTAATCTCCTCCGGCTGCAATGCACTTGTTGTACCGTTCCGACAACTCCTGGAAGGCCCCATGAAGTCCTCTTGTGTGAGCGTGTCAATGACCTTCGTCACAGCCTCTTTCATTTCCTCAATTGTCTCATAACGACAGCCTCTGAGCTTAGGGAATGACCAAAAGTCACAGGGAGCAACGTCTGGACTATAGGGAGGCTGAGGAACTGTCTTGATGCCCATCTTGGTCAAATAGTCTGTGACAAAGATGGGGTTGTGGACTGGTGCATTGTCCTGGTGGAAATGCCACTGACCCGATTTGAATAGTGCTGGCCTATTCCGACGGAATCTCTTCCTGAACTCCCTTAAAACCTCAACATAGTAATTCTAACCCTAACCCTTTGGCCAATCAACTCCCAGCCCTCCTTGAATCTCTTATGCCACTCAAAAACTGATGCTCGATTCATGCAAGATGCTCCAAAAGCAGTCTGAAGCATTCCATACGTTTCTGTAGCATTTTTTTTTTTTCAAGTTTAAACCAGAATTTTATTGCATATCATTCTTCTAAAGTGTCAGGTTGCATTTTTGAAATTCACCATCTATGACAATCAGGCTTTAGTAGGGTGTATTCCAATTGCTGCTGTAGCTGTTCATTTGAACATGAAATCATAAAAATTGGTCAGTTATCTCATAAGATGTATAGCAATAACATACTGAATTTTCAAAAGTCTACAACAATTTTAAATGCCCATACGAAAAAAGTCTGGAAACTTATTGTATGCCCCTCGTAGATCAAATCCAGTCACCATTTACTTCAATAATTCTTCCATTTATTTCTTTTTTCATATATATTCACTTATTTTATTCACTTTATTTCATTTATTCTATTTCAAGTGGAAAGGTTATAACGACGAACACCCTGGATAGAGAAAAAATTTCTCAATATAAAATGGTAATCGTTGCATTCAACAAAGTTATTCCTTCTCAGGTAAATAATCATTACTTATTTTTTATAAAATATCCTATATTAGATCATGATTTTAAAATATAAACAATCCGAACCTTAATAGAAGTCTCCTTAGATCAGTGGGTCCCAAATTATGTTCCCGTGCCTACTAGTATGCTGCAAGATGTGGCTAATTGTACCGTGAAAAACTTCAATCAAATCTTTCACTGGTCTCGTTATCCTCTTTTGGTCATGAGGCCACTATTGATTAAGCGTTTCTTGGACGGGCTATCAATAAAACAATGACTATGATTCGTCTTTTCCATAACTGTTTTTGGAAACACATATCTCTAAGAATTTAAAAATAAATTAATTTTACACTCTGAAAATTCCTTGGGTTCATATCTGTAAATGATATATTTTCATGTCTTTAATTGACGGAAACAAGAAAGCAGTGACATTTTAAGGTTTCAGCTGAGCGGGAAATGGTTTGGGGTTTTTTAAGCATCGTTTTCTTCAAAGGCCATTTTCAAAATGGATGAATCTTCCAAATAATAGATCTGCAATCAAGCTGGCTATCACCGTGCCATAATTAAAATTAAACAGTATTGGACAAAAACAAACAATGATTAAGACAATTGATGACAATTAACGGTGCTCATGGTAAGTGAGGACAATTTGTGACCACTTAATTTTTGGTAGGGTATTTATTAGTATTAATTACAAAGGATTAACAAAGATGTGATAATTGTTGCCAGCAAGAATTTAATATGTTGAATAACTCAGTTTTTTAAAAGGCTGGCGATTTTTAAGCTTTCTATCAAACAAATATGTCTACGCCATAAAAGTTTCATTAAAATTTGTGGTAATGATAAAGAATGGTTCATCCTTTTACTCTTTGTTTTGTTTTTTCTTTTTTCTTTTCGGTGCAATACTTTTTTTATCTAATTGAATTTAGGATATGGAATAGTGAAAGACTTAAGTGAAGTGTAAATATTCACCTCAATGTATGAAGTTCATAAGAAAAAACAATACCTACCACAAAGATGATTCGCTTATTTGATTAAATCGTCATTAGAATCACAATGATTCGTCAACGTTAAGACAATCTCTTCCGATAAATATTCGCAACGATATAAGGCAGAATCAAAAATAAGGGATTGTTTTATAGCCTTTGGTCCACATCAGCACACATTTCCCGTAGCCAAGGTGTCTAGGTGTTTGCTTAAAGATTAGTTAAAATCAAAACGCAAATCAATACAAATATGCATTTTAATATCGATTACCTTTTTTATTTTTATAGAGTACCACCACCAACCTTACAATTAATATTATTGATGTAAATGACAATGTTCCAAAATTTGCTCAACTTAATTATTTCTTTCGAGTTCCGGAAACAAATAACTTAGTCACCATTGGACAAATTTTGGTGAGTCGTCTTATTTTGTTTTGTTTTGTTTTGTTTTTTTGTGTTTTTTTTTTATTAATTTTATTGCACTTTTCTGTTCATGGACTCATATTTTTTTATCAAATACGTTTACATAATAATTTACTTTTTCAGAAGCTTATTTTTTTTTTTTAAAGAAAGTTTAATTCTAATGACCGTTTTCTAAGGGATTTTCTCTTCGAAATATGAATAAATTAAAACTTGTAAAAAGACTCTTCATCATTTTGTTTCTCTATCGATTTCAATCTCTTATAAGGGCCTTGTTGTCAATTGTTACCATTTGTAATAAATATCTATCGCTCTTAATCTTTTTTCCTTCTCTTTCTTCCTCAACAAATCTCTCTCACTATCTACCCCCTCTCTCTATATCTATCCCTCTCTCCCTCTCTCTCTCTCTCTCTCTCTATCCCTCTCTCTCTCTCTCTCTCTCTCTCTCTCTCTCTCTCTCTCTCTCTCTCTCAACATTTACTTACTATGGTAAAAAACTAATTAGATTATTTTTCTGTACTCGTTTTGAACTAATATTTATTCTTTGTGATCTCGTTACAGGCAACTGACGCTGACCTCAATGATCCGATAACATATTCGTTATCGACTAATAAGTGAGTTAAATTTTTTCTCAAATATATATATATATATATATATATATAACAATTGATCATTATAATTCAAGAATTTGCCCTTTCTTTTAACTCATACACACAAACACACTCACACACAAACAAGCAAACGGTATCTGTTAGAATAAATATTTCTTTTTGAAAATTATTATTATTATTATTATTATTATTATTATTAATGATAGTAATGATAGTAATTCTTGAAACTCTATGTGTATTAGATATTAGTATTTGGTATTGTTGGTTGAAGCAATAATTGTTTCAAACTCATTGTTCTTTGTTGCTTGAAACCGTTGCTTAACAATCTCAGTGATTGATCTAATCTTGAAACTTGCATTTTCACCAGTTTTGTACGGTTTTTAGTGCGTTGATTAATGGTTATCATCTTATCCGTGGTTCAAAACCTGGAAGAGGCTGTTAGCGTTTCACTTCATGCTAATGCCCTTCGAAAAAGCATGAGACCCTCTCTTCAGTAACAACGTGACTCTATTCTGTCCGACCGATAATTAGTAGATTTAATTAGTAGGTTAGATTGGGTTCTGTAGCTTTGATAAGGCAACGGCTCTGGGAGAAGGGAACACTTCAAATTCAAAACCTGTGAATGATTGTTCGGAATAAATTGTGACATATCTGATACCATTCGAAATAATCTGTAGCGTATCTGATACCATTCGAAATAATCTGTGACATATCTGATACTATTCGAAATAATCTGTGACATATCTGATACCATTCGGAATAATCTGTGACAAAGCAGATGCACCATTTTTCTGATATCAGCTTATCTAAAAATATGGCTAGTTCTACTCAAGCTTTCACCCCTTGAAACAAATCCCATGTGTAAGCAACCTAGCAGTTCACACCATAAATTAAACTGTTAGGTGCACGACAGAAGAGTAATTACTACAACTAAGATGCAGCCTCCATTCTTATAGGTACTATTTATTGTCTTGATTTCCTGTGATGGTCGACCCCTACTCAATTAAACTTTGTCGGAATAGATCCCGTTTGCAAGAGCGTTCAAATGCGAGGCATCGTCTTTCGGAACCCCATTGTACCAATGCACGATTCCTGAATGGAACTCTGCATTAGAGTAACCATCCTCTTCCAACTACGGTGACACCGTTTTACTATTTCATATCCTGAACGTATGCATATCAAAAATGCAGATGCACACGCCACACCTCCGCAAAACTCCCCACAACATAGTTTCACTGTCCGTGAAGATTCAAACGGTGGCTTCACTTATAACTGAAAGCTATCGGTTGCCATACATGATAAAATATTTAGTTTGAGTGACAACAAATCTCCAGGACTCTTCTCAGTATATTCTGGCCGTTCTCAATAATGTTGTATTTTGGACGGTCTCCACTCGTCCTCTTACCTCCAAGTCCTCCAGTTCCTTTAATAATCCTTTGATGACTGAACCAAAAGCACCAATCACGATTGGTATAATTTTCACTCTCATGTTCCATAATTTTTTTCAATTCCCTAGCAAGGTCGAGGTACTTATCCTCCTTTTCACTTTCCTTCAATTTTATTCAGTGGTCAGCCGGGACAGCAAATCCACAATTTTGCAAGTTATCTTTTTTTGTTGTTGATTATTATAAGGTCTGGTCATCTGGCCGAGATTAGGAGATCCGTATTATTATCATTGTTACTCTTTCAGAGCTTTTCACATCAGCGTTAGTTGATGGTCTTTTACTGGAGTTTAAGTGACAGCAAGTCTCCTCAGGTCTCCAGGACTCTTCTCAGGATTCTGGCCGTTCTTAGCAATGCTGTCGTTTGGATAGTCTCTACCCGTCCGCCAACTTCCAAGTCCTCCAGGCCTTTTAATAATCCTTTAGTTATTGTGCCTAACGCACCAATCACAATTGGCACAATCGTTATTTTCATGTTCCACAGCTTTTTCAATCCTCTCGCAAGGTCGAGGTACTTATCCTTCTTTTCACTTTCCTTCAGATTTATTCTGTGGTCCGCCGGGACACCAAAGTCGACAATTTTGCAGATTCCCCTTTTTTTGTTGATTATTATGAGGTCTGGTCTTCTGGCTGGGATTAGGTGATCCGTTTGTATATTAAAGTCCCATAGGAGTTTATGCGAGTCATTTTCTAGGACAGGTGCCGGGTTGTGCATATACCATTTTTTTGTATGGTCGAATTGAAATTTCCAGCACATTTCCCAGTGGATCACCTTGCCGACCCAGTCGTGTCTCGCCTTCTACTCCTTCTGTGCTAATTTGCTGCATTCACTTATTATGTGATGGATCGTTTCGTCTCTGTCACCGCATAGCCTACATTTACTGTTTTGTTGCGTCTTATCTATTCTCGCTTTGATATGATTGGTTCTTATGGCGTTGTCCTGTGCTGCTATTAGGAGGGATTCGGTTTCTCTCTTAAGGTTTCCTTTTCTTGGCCAGGTCCAGGTTTTCTGGTGTGGAATGTTGTTTACTTGATGTTTAAAGCGGCCATAGAGTTGTTTTCCCTCCCATTTTTGTTTCCTAGTTGTTATCATCCTTTCGTTTATCGTGTTGTCCGTATCGTTTCTGAGGGCTGTAATTAGTCCTCGTTCGTGTTTTTCTATGTAGTCTTCGAGCCGTTGTATCAATGCGTCAACGGTGTCTTCGATGCTGGCAAGTCCTGTTCCTCCCTCTTTTCAAGATACATATAGTCTGTCAACGTCGTCTCTGGGGTGTAATGCCTTATGCATTGTCATTAGTTTTCTTGTTCTTTCGTCCATTTGTTTAAGTTCGTCTCTGGTCCACTTGAAAAAGGGTCCCGAATATCTAACTAGGAGCATAGCCCAAGTATTTATTCCTTTGAGGAGGTTTCTGCTGGAGATTTTTGTCTCGAGTAGTTTTCTCGTTCTTCTGGGATATTCTTTTCGGATCGTGTCTTTCATTTGCACTTATTTGATGGTGTCAGCCTCCAAGATCCCCAAGTATTTGTAGGAATTATTATTATCATTATTATTAATTTTCACTTGTATTTTCGTTGATCATTTAATTTTAGTTGTTTTTATTGCAACTCATTCTGATCGTTATTTCTATGACCGCGAGGAATTATGAGAATCGGATATAATGATAAAGTGTAAATACCATTGAAACTCGGATTCATATTCTTTTTTTGCTTCGAGGAAGTAAAGATGTTCGTACCAATAGCGTTACAACAACCCAACAGAAATAACTGGTATTACAAGTATCAGAATTCCACTGATAAATAAACTAATCCATCGTCTTGATTGACATTTGTTTTACACGCTAAAAGCGTTAATTGCATATTTTATATATTTTTATTTTTAGATGATGATTTGCCAATCTTTATTGTCTTTTCTACGTTTGTTTCATTCATATATGTCATTCATTGCAGATTTCAAATCATTAATGGGAGATCTATACAAAATAAAATACCGCTGGATTACGAAGTAGCAAGGGAGTACAAATTCAAAGCGTTTGCAAAGGATAAAGATGGAAATACAGGACAAGTTGATGTGACGGTGATTGTGGAAGACATTTCCGATCAAATACCAACCTTTGTGGAAAGTCGCTATGAAGGAACAATTCTTGAAAATATCTCAGGAAAGACAAACATAATAAAAGTCAAGGTTAGCTATTGTTCGATATCGACTTTTATTTTTAATTATTTCTAATTTCTACGTCACGTCAGCATCTTCACGGTCGTTTTCATCTACTTCCTCTTTTTATTTCATCAATGTCGAAGGTTGTGGTGGCGGGTATTCGAGAATTAGTCTCTGTCATATTTTCCTTTAAAGAATCACATGATCATCTGCTAAAGTATTCTTTAATCTCATTGGTCAGATTTTACTGAGTAAAACTTTTCAGTTCATAACGTAATGTACAGACGGTTTTTATCTTTTGTATTTGTTTTTCTATGTAGGCGCACGATATTTATTAAATAATAATAAATCTCTATGTACTTATTCTTCCTCACAACTTCTGTCTGTCCTCTTATTTGGCAATTTTTTTTGGGGGGGCGGGGTTAATTGCCTGATAAAAGAAAGGATGCGTGGCCGTTCCTAGAGGGTGGATAAGGATTAAAAAATGTATTTGTGAGTGTGGTTGTTTTGTTTTGATTTTTGTTTTTTTTTTTAACATATCTTATTTGTAAATATTCACAATTACGTATTCAAAATTACTTATAATATTCATCAGAATAGAGGTGAATGTCCAAACTTTAAAGCAAAAACAAAAAATAAGGATTGTAACTATAAAAATGATGAAAATATTTTGAGGGGAAATTCGACACTTTCTCAGCTTCTTAAAAAGTTCTTTAGATACTGCCATACACGTAGAGCCAACGCATACTACTTCCGCACCCCTCCAATTAGGGAAGGGGGCTTCTAAGCCTGCTTGGTGTCCCAGAAAAATGGGTTTCATGTATTCTATATGAATACAACTTTATGAAAATTAACATGTAGTTGAGTGGAGCCACCTATCATATATTCTAGGGGGACGGGGTTATTAAATCCTAGAACTGGCCCTGCGCGCACAACTACTGATGAATTTTTGTTTAAGAAAAAATTAATGATCCACACGAAAATTATGATACATCTATTGTGTCTCTGTCATTTTAAAACTTTTTAATACTTTATTCATCCAATAGAATTTTTATGACTTTAACTATTATATTATAATATATAATGTATATTATGATATATTATAATGCATATATATTATGATATATAGTATAACATATTAAAACTGGTATATTATAATATATAACGTATATTATAATATATAATGTATATTTTGATATATTATAAGGCATATATATTATAATGAATATATATTATAACATATTAAAACTGGTACGGGAGACCGGGGTTCAAATCTCAGGTTGAGTCGTACCAAAGACTCAAAAAATGGTACTTGATGCCTCTTTGCTTAGCACTCAGCCCTATAAGTTAATGATCAAGGGTAAAGAGGAGCAATCCAGGGAATGAAGTAGCGCCCTCTCCTACACCTCAATGTAGTAGCTATAGAAAAGGGAGCTTTCGGGTCACTCTCGACTAGGGTCACCAACTTAACTTTTTTTAAATACTATAATGCATATATATATTATAATATTTTTTTTCCTCATACAACGTGTGAAAGCACGTGCGATACCCTAGCCTCATCAGCCGCCAACCAGGGTGATAACACAGTTTCGGTAGCTCAAAGCGGCACTGCCACTCCTGGCGCTACCGAGCAGCTTTTGCCACCGAATAGGGTATTTAAAAGAAATATATATCTATGTATACACAAGATCGACTAAAAGCGGACATTACATTAGACGTTTGTTCATCTTCATTTTGGTGCAGTTTGTGATTTTAAAAAAGCGTTTACTTACGGCCGTTAGATGTCATAGCAACCGTTTCTTGATTTTGCGTAATTACACGAGAATGGTGGTTCCACGTGTATAACATTCGTGTTGAAATCCTTTCTATATCCGTTATCTATTCGATTCGTTTTCTTTCATTTATGCGTTACTGCCCAAAAGCACTCGAGACAAACGTTATATATAATTCCGCTAAAAGATTTTATTTGTTGATCAATGGGCCCTCAAGATGGGTGGTGAGTAAAAAAAGAAAGCTCCTGGTCTAAGTTAATCCAAGTAGCTATCTGATTACCCTTGGGCCACTAAATTCTTGGCTTGCAAAAAATGTCTCCAGAACGCTGATGGTCAGCAATGGGCTCGTGAATACTGTGGGGGTAAACCTGACTCATAGGCCCATCAATCGATTTACATTCTCCGGCAGGAGAATTACGTTCTTTGCACCAGTGCGCCTTGTGGATTCGTGTTCCTCGCAAGCTGTTGAATTTTCTGCCGCAATCACACGTTGTAGCCGGGTACATATCCAGATCGTTACCGTAGGAGCAATATATATTATAATATATATATTTATATATATATCATATATATATATATATATATATATATATGTTATATCATAACGAGTATAATATGATATATGATAATATTGTTCGCCAATGGTCGAGTCATACCAGAGACTCAAAAAATGGCACTTGATGCCGCCTTACTCTGCACTCTAAAGTAAGGATCAAGAGTAGAGTAGAGCAATCCAGGGAATGGAGTAGGTCGCAAACTTTACTTTTTTTCATAATATGTTAATATATATATATATATTTGTATTGTTTTATAAACCTGGGTAGAGAATATATAACAATAACCATACATCGAACACTCCCATAGATTTATAGGAAATTCCTTATATATTCTATACGCGAATAATCCACACCCACTGTCTTCGGACGAAGACTGGATATTACTGATATATATCATCATCATCATCATGTCGTGCGGCCAGCACGGATATCCCTGATCCTCTCTCTCTCCACGTCTCCCTATCATTCATCGCCTCCGGCAGGTCTTCAGGATTACATCCCGTATCATCACATAGCTGCTGTATGAATGTTCGAGCTGGTCGTCCTGCTTTTGATTGGCCATATGCGGGGGTCCACAGGAGTACATCACTAACGAGCTTGTCCTTGCTTCTCCAGCAGTGTCCTGCATGTCTGGTTCGTCTAGCTTGGATAGTTTTTGTGATAGGTGGTAGGTGACCGTATAGTTGGTGCCTTGTTGGGTGTTGCTGCCAGGACTTGTTTAATATTCCTCTCAACATTCTTGTCTAGCTAAGTCTGTGGAAATTTCACGGTTTAATTAGAAGAATCTACGAAATATGTAAGACCATTTAGGCTTTTAATATGTTGTTGTTTCTGTGGCGCATTTTTTTTTTTTCTTTTAGAAATTGGCCCAATAGACACAGCAACTTTATATATATATATCAATGATGATCAGGTTAATATCGAATACCGTTACTATGATCATCAGTTCGATATTTGTAGCTTTGTTCTATACTAAGCTCAATAAGCATCAATAATTTTGCACAAGGTAAATAATGAATCTTTTTGACAGCTAGAGTTACCCCCCTTGTATAATCCAAATTTTTTCAGAATTTTCAATACTTTGAAAAGATTGTAAATAATGATAATGACTGCTTGAAGAATATGATTTCTTTTGCTCTGTAAAAAGATTGATATTCTTTAAATCTATTTTATCATATATATATATATTAATCGATATGGTTTATAAATCGACTGTTGATTGATGACCAAGATATATATATATATATATATATATATATATATTGAATTGATTTTTTAAAATTAAAACCTGCCACTTTTTGTGATATATATATATATATATATATATATATATATATATATATATATATATATATATATTTATGAATGTATGTGTATGACATGCTAGTATCTGTGATCCTGGGTTTCATGCTTTACATATTCATCAGACAGAATGAAAGGTTTTCAAAAAAGACCGATTAATATGGTTATCAGCCCCAAAGAATTTTAGTGTGTTTGTGTATGTACTGTCGCTCGCGCATACATATATCCGTATACATGCACATATAATGGCATTATAGTAACAAAAATAACAAGACAAGTAGGAATATAACTTTGTAAATATTTATTTTTTGATAGTTCAATAGTAATTTTGAACTTTGGTCATCGTTAGGAGAAAATTTTTGTGAAAAAAAATGTTTAGAAAGTTTTTAAAAGAATTCATAATGTAAATATGAACGTACAATAAACGCAGTTCCATAAACTTGAGACATAAAATGATTTGACGTTAAATCACTCAACCAACCAAACGCAAAAATGAACTGGTAATATCTGTGTGGATATTTTGAGATGAGGTTTGGTGTACAATATTTTCTGTGTGGTTTTTCGGACTGTTGTCCTCATCTTTATTGGTGTTAGTTGTAACACAACGTTTTTGCCGTTGTATCCTCCGGCCTTCCTCGGGTTCCTTTGTTTATCGGAGCATAGAAATGATTCAACTGAGAAATCATTTTCAAAGTTTGACTGTTAATCAAACAAGGCGTTCAAGAAATATGAAGATGTTATTCAAATAATGACGTCATTGTTTTTTACGCCTTTCAGTCCGCAAAATCACACACAAAATATTGAACTGGTTATGTTATGTTATGTTATGTTATGTTATATATATATATATATATATATATATATATATATATATATATATGCTACCAACCAAACCTTGGGACCACATTGATTTCTTTCTATGAACTTTAAAAAAATTAATAGCGTTTCATAGCTTTAAAGAAATTTTTTTCTGTTTGCATGCAATTATAGAAAATTTAAATCAAAATATGAAATATGAAATGCTTATAATTTTAGTTAAGGCAAATTTGTATTTTCTTTTTATTCAAGACTCCATCAAAAGCTTTTATTACTCCGGAGCCAATTCTAGCATTCTTTCCAGTCCCTTCTAAAAGTGTCTTCGTGGAAGTGATTCCTAAGCAGTGTGTCAATGTGTAAAAAAAAACGTTTGCTTATTCTTAGGCAGTTCACTTCGAACGTTACGATAAATTGCAAAATTAGCCTTTATAATGAACTTAGAGAAATAATTCAAGGTGGTCCCAAACTTTTGGTCGGTTATGTGTATATATATATATATATATATATATACGTGTGTGTGTGTGTGTGTGTGTGTGTGTGTGTGTGTGTGTGTGTGTGTGTGTGTGTGTGTGTGTGTGTGTGTGTGAGCGCGCACGCACCTGATGAATTTTTATGTTTAGAAAAAACTAATAACAAATTTATTTGCCTATATTGACATATTTTTACAGTAGATCTCTAAGGTCCCAATATTTAGTGTTGTAACATGATTTTTTGTTTTTTTCAGGCCGTCGACTTGGACTCTGTTGCCTCAATCGAATATATTTTAACTGGAAACTATAATCCTTTCGAAATTGACAAAGATTCCGGGTTCGTTTATGTAAATCAACCTCTTGACTACGAAAAGCAAACCGCTTACAAGTTCTCTGTTACAACAAAAGATGGACAAGGTTCAAACTTACCGCTGACCAGTGCACAAGTTATAATTAATGTATTGGTAAGCGATATATTTCTTGATTTAAAATAGATTAGAATAAATTTTATACAAGAAGATCAATAAAAATCTTATGCTACTATTTTTCTAAGTTCTAAATTTAGAACAAGAATTAATTCAAGTGATTCATTTCTTTTTTGACTTCTTTCAGCTTAATTTTAATTGTTTTTCATCCCAACAACGTACCTATTATCTCTCCAGCTATTGGTTAAATTGCGCCACTATTGCTATTCTACAAGGATGGATTTGGCATTAGATAACCCACGAAGGTTGATATACCATTGAACAAAGGAAATTTATGATTCAACCTAAAATCTACCAACCAATCCCTCAATCTATTCTGGTCTTTTCATATCTAAGTGTTTTTAATCTCTCTTTATAGATATAAGTTCCTTGATAGCTTATCTTGCTAAATGATTGTTTTCAGAAAAAACTCATCAAACATGATTGCAGTTACTTTTTTATTCTATGAAGTCAAAACAGTCAAAGTGAATATCATCATTTGCACTTTCAGCTAAGTAAATTCAATTGTTTTTCTTTTTTTTTAAATAGGATGCCAATGATCACTCTCCTCAGCTGAATCCACAGTTTAAAACCGTGAACATTCTTGAGAATGAACAACCAGGCAATGTATTGGTGACCTTTACTGCTACTGACGCTGACAAACCAGTGAGTAATTCATTTATTAATAAGGAAATTTGGTTTTAAAAACCCCTATAAAATAGAAGAGGTACCTGTAGTGTACTGGTTACCGTCGTAGGAAATGGACACGGCGATCCAAGTTCAAATCTTGAACGAGGCTGTTAGCATTTTACATAGCGCTTATACACTTCGAAAGAGCATGATTTCACTTATTCTGCCTCAAGGTATGGGCAAATATTAAGACAGACTGGGCTCTTTAACCCTGGTATAGCAACCAGTCTCGGAGAAGAAAATCTCAGAATTCAAATCTGTTAAACTCTGCTTTAAAAATTGACCTAGTGTCACACTTTGTTCTTGTGGAAAGGTTGGGTGAATATATAGCTGCAATTTCCTCGATAGCAATATCTTATCTACTTAAAGCAATGGTAAAGGATGAACTGCTATAAATAGGTTATTGACAATATGGAAATCTGATCTCTTTGATAAAATAAAATAGAGATTCTTCCAAGCTGTAATCGTATCAGTACCACAGTATAGTTGCATCGATTAGACTTTAACGAAACACCTGAAGGAAAAGTTTGTGAGAACAACACAAGGATACTGCAAGCTGTTTTGAAAAAATTCTGGAAGCAACACCCTACAAAATAGCATCTCTACAGCCACTTATCTCCCATCTCGCAAACCTTCCGATTAAGACGAGCAAGATTTGCTGGGCACTGCTGGTATTGTCAAGACGAACTCCTAAGCTACGTTCCCCAATGGACTCCTACACATGGACACACCAGTGTTGGCTGACCAGCAAAAACACCAGATCTGTATGGACATGCCATCAAGAGATCCTTCTAATAGCGGTCGCTGATAGGGACAGATAGCGAGAGAGAGTCAAGAGAATCCGTGCTGTCAAATGCCTGTCAAATCCGGGCTGTCAAATGATGAGGAGGAGAGAGAAGAGGAAAAGGATATGGTGGAGGAGGAGGAGGAGGAGGGGGAGGATATTACAGTGCAAAATAATAAAAGCCTATTTATTTGTTTCGATTTGTTTTGAAATATTTTTAAAAATCTCTACCTCTTCCGGGAAGTAGTGCCTACCCAGAAATAGTGTACGCCTGGGTAATATCCGTAAATGACTGAAAAATTAATTTTTGTCTGAATTTGTGATATGTGTAAGTATCTTGATTAAATACTAATATGCTCAAACTAGTCTACTCACCTAGCTTGTTATTATAGTCACCACGTTTTAGACGTTCTAATCTCTGGCCAACTTCATTTGTCTTTCATGCTCAGTAACTTTCGGAGAATTGAGACACCAGACGAAGGCCGAAATGTACGAAGTTGAAATGTGACTATAACAACCAAAATGGAAACACTCGTCTGAGTCTATTTATGTAAAAAAGAAACTTGATTTTATTTTTATTTTTTATTTTTTGCGCGGGAAGGAGAAAAAGTGTTCATTATACACATTTGTATAGACAGGCACAAGCGTACAAATACGCTGGGAGAGATAAACAGGATGTAAGATCGTTTTAAAGATATCTATTAATAATGAGAGAATCCAAATAACTTTAAAAATTGTTAAAAATCTGGAGGATTTTAAATTAGGTAAATCGACTATAAACTTATCTACCCGCTTTTTATTGCTGTAAAAAAATGTAGGCATAATACTTAACTGTTTTTGTTAGGACTTATAAGTTAATAAACGCTATTCATAGGTTAATCACTAGACTACATTTGTAAACTAAGCAAAATTAGGTTACGTTTTTTTTCCCAATAACCAGAAATAAAGTCAAAGAAAAAGTCAGAAAAAATGGTAACACTGCTTTTTTGCAAGGAAGAAAAGCAGCTGCATTGATTACTTTTTTCAAAAGTTTTAACTAAGAGAAAGATTTTTATTTAAAATGTAAGTATAAGGCTAAACTTTACTCTAACAGTGTACCCGTAAAGTTAGCTAAACTGAATCTTTATCTTTTTATTTAACCGTATAAATTAGACATCTTTCTGAAATCTTCCTTTATCATTCTTTTACTGTTTCAAACAAATTCTGGTTTGCCCTGATACTCTTTGTTCACGAGGTTCAACTCAAGTCATTTGCGCAATTCTCAGTGCATAACTGATCCTATTCTGTTATGTTTATCTTTGTTCTCTTTTATATCAGTTTGCTGCATTATCGTCTTTTATTTGCTGTTCTAAAGAATTTGTCTAATTTCACTTTGGTCATAAATGCTTTGGTTTTGTGCTGTAATGATAAGATATTAAGTTTTATTTTATAAGTGTCCTTTGCGTGATCTTATTATGATTGTTTATTATATTGTTGTTTTTGGTAATCTTTTTTAGCCTTAATTTTTTGTTTTGTTACATCTGCAGAATACAATGAACAGTGATGTCCTTTTGAGTATTCATTCTGTCACCCCGGCATCAGGAAAGGGTTTGTTTTACTTGAATCCAATCAGTGGGTCTCTTGCCATCGGAAAAATGCTAACAACGGACACACAACCCCAATACAACGTGAGTTACTCTAATTTTAAACGTGGCATATATATACTTCGTGAATATTCCGATAATTGATCGTTAAGATGTTCATTTGGTCACGGGAGAATTTGAAATTCATTCACATTTCGTATCTTGACTCAACAAAAAGAAAAGATTCCCTTGAAATCAAGATACAGTATAATACAATAAAAAAAACAGACGGCTAACAAAAAAAAAACCTTTTCTTTGAGTTGTTGTGATGTTGCAGTGTGTTTTCTTTTGCAGCCATAAGCCTCTTTTTGATTCGCATTTCAAGTTTTCTGATAATTTTTTAGGAAAACGTCAATTGATGAATGATAGTGATTCAATTTCTTTGCAATATCCCGAATTGACAGTCCATATATATATATATATATATATATATATATATATAGGATGTTTATAAATTCCTGCAGCACTTTTAAAAGGAAAATTGTAATAACTCACATTGTACAAATGATAGAATTATTCAGTGAAAACCAAATGAAAGTTCAATTCTTGAAATTTTATCCTAGATATACTTTTTGATTATTGCATTTTAACATGACCGCCATATTTGTGGGTATGTTTTAAATTTGATGCCGGATTTTATTAACATTATATATATATATATATATATATATATATATATATATATATATATATATATATATATATATATATATATATATATATATATATATCAACAATCTTCTTAACAAGTTTTGTTAAAGTTCACAGTTAAATTTTATATCAGAATTTCTTTTCTTTTTTTCTGTTTTCCCATATGATTATAAATGTTAATTTAAAACTTACATATTCCATCTTTGGGTCAAATAAATCCCTTTTAAAATTGTGTGTATTTTTCTAATGTTGTTAATTACAGATTATTGTTAGAGGTACAGATAGAGGACAACCTCCACTGTTCGGCTCATCGATTGTGAATGTTAAAGTCATACGTAATGGTGCTGCTCCAACGTGTCCGGTAATGCAAAAGCAGTCTATACCAGAAACAACAATGCCAAACAGTCCTGTAACCACATTAACTGTAACTGATAACGATCCACAGGTGCGTTGATCAAATTTTCTGGATTTTTTTTCCGAAGAATCTGCTAAATGGCCATTTATATTACACTGAATCGAAGTTAGTTATAATAAAAGTTAATCGATTTTAAAATTCAACACAGAGTTATTCAATAGATTTACTGCATTAAGCATATTTACTTTTTATTCGATAAGTTCTAAATAAGCTATAACAATTTGTAATTACGAAAGTTGGCTGAAAAATTCATAGGCTGAAAAGTTTATATGAAGACGTCATATCTGCTGTCGATAACTTTTTACCAATGGGGTCCAAGCACTGCAACACCGATCAGAGAATTATATAAACCAGACGGGGTTCACTGTCAAGAAACAAACTTCATTTTGTCCCATTCGATCAGAGTATTTTGGTCAGCCTAAGAACTTTTCCGTCGATCCTCGTATTTAACATTACCAACTCGAAGAATTACTTATAAAGGTAATTAGTGACGTTTAATTAAATTCTAATGATTATTTTATTTAGTCACATAATTCGTTTTTTTGTTTTTTGTTTTTTTTTTTTGGAGGGGGTGAAACTTTCGAGATTTAAAGATGCTCTCTCGTATGATTAGTTTCGTCTTGCAACAACAAGACGTAACTAATCATACAAGAAAGCATCATTCTTGAAGAAAAAACTTTTTTACATTAAAACCTCCACTTCGGGCTAATTCGTATACACACCATATTTTATTGCTGTACAGCCCACAATTTAGCAATCTGCAGAGGAAAAAGAAAAATAATTCTTTTGCACAAGTAAATAAATGTCTTTGTTTCTTCTCATTAGTTTTTCTGTATTTCAAAACGATTGTCAGTAATTTTCTTAGACAAAGTGAAGTTCAGAAATCCACGAGGAAAAATGAGTTATTTCTAATAAAATTAATGACTTAGTCTTCGTATAAAATGCAATGAGTATCTTGTTCTGCATCTCTGCAATCACTTATGTAAAATGACAGTTATGTACTGGACCAATTACATATACCAACTTGTGTTAATGAATGTAAATGAAAAAATGTTTACTTTTATTTTCGCATTATTTTCACAGGATTTTGGCAAAGTTTCTTTAAGCCTCACTGGCGAAGCAAATGTGCCAATTTATTTTCAAATATCATCAACTGGTCAAATAACTACGAAGACTGATTTAAAGACAGACTCTGCTTTAATGTACAAGGTAATAAAATTATATTTCTCTTCGTTAGTTTCAATAAAGAACGATTAACTTTGAGAACATTGAACATTTATAAAGCAAATAAAATGCCAATTATCAAGAATTATAAGAGCTGTGTAATAGCTGACTTTAAGTAATTTATCCAAGTATTTTATTTTCAATAACACGAAATGCTGGGGGAGTCAAAAATTTAGCAATATTTTACTAACGTGAGGAATAATTCGGCAGCTCCGAATGGTTTTGCTGAAATCGTGAATTTGACACACTGGACTATGATACTACCCACCGGTTTTGCCTCTGTGGCTTGGAGAACAGCTTCGAAATCCACGTTTTTAGGCCTATCTAACCTTACCTGATCGTCGAGATTCCTGCAACCCAAACAAAATTTATGGAACCATTTGGTTACTGTTCATATATCAACTGTGCCTTTCACATAAGAAATGATTTGGTTGTTTCTGCAACGTTATGGCTCAGTTCAAACTCATAAAGCATCGGTTCAATACACCAATAATCACGGTACTACCTACCACGGCTTGACCTGTGTGGGTCACGTGATATACACGCCGAAAACTAGCACGTACCCAAATATTACAAAATGTTTGACTCACGCTTGAAGCAGTGGAAAATCAATAACGCACACACATGCAAATACATATCTCTATCTACATATATATATATACAAGAAAGTGTACAGAGATGAAAAAACATCAAAGAATGATTTTTGATAATATATAAATATATACTTATATATATACACAAAGAATACATGTCCAGATGCCTGAAGGACCATCTACAGTGATGTACTATCTTCATGGCCGATTTTGGGTTGTTGTACATCATATCGACTCCGACAGCAACTCCGACCTGGGTCCAGAATTACCAGGCTGCCTTCTTGACAGCTTTGTGCTGCGATGTTCGTTTGTTTGTTTTTTCCCTAACGGCAAATAATCGACGCTTTTATTGTTAACATTAGCCAATTGTATATATGCACATATATGTATAATTTTAATTAGAAAACTACTTAAACGTTTACTTCTAAAATAATGTTTTATAGCTACTCGTTGTGGCTCAAGATGGCGGTGGTAAAAAGTCGACTTGTACTGTAGAAGTGTCTGTGGACAGAAATCTGAACACCCCAAATCTCCTCAAAACCACATACAATGCAGTGGTGGACAGTACGTATTCACTAAATACACCGATTGTGACAATAAACGCAAGGGATTCGGATTCACAGGTAATTCATATTTCGATATTTCTTTTTCTTTCTTTTTCTATTTCTTCACACACACACATATACGCACATGCACACCTCAAAAAAAGGTGTAATCTAGGTATGATATTAATTGCATCTGATGGTGAGGCTCCAGTTCTGAATATCTAGTGAGAGTGAAATACCCCTTTATTAGCAAAACTCCCATTTCCTCTCAAAGCCCAAAGTGGTAGTACCTGTTAGGGTCCAATCTGTGCTTCGAATAGATTTCCTTAATGATTTTCCCCATTCGACAGGACCTTGGGCAAAAAGCTCCTTTAAAATAAACAAAAAAAATGTAAATATAAATGTACGATGAATCCAATTCCCAAACCTCATGGCATATAATAACCCTAGATGGGTTGATATGCCGTTAAAAGCAATCAATTAAACGCACACCTACACACACACGCACACG
>OY757946.1:26553260-26556923 GCA_963585895.1 Sepioteuthis lessoniana
TAATAATGAAATAATTGAATTAGAAATTACTTTTTTTACTATAATTCTTTCAAGACATCTTTTTTCAGCTCTTTACTTTTTTGGTACTTTTCCTTCTTAATATCAATATTTAACATGTTTATATATATAGGTGCGTATCTTGGCACAAGATGATGGTAAGCCTCCTCAGTCGTCAACAGCTGTTATCAAGGTGAATGTTTTGCGTAACCTAAATGCCCCTGTTTGGACTAAACCGAGTTTTAGCAGTCTGCGTATTGGTGAAACTGACCAAGTAGGCGTCACGCTTCTCACTGTAACTGCAACTGACAGAGACAAATTTGTAAGTATACAATTCAATATAATCAAAACTTGAAAAGATGAATAACATTAATAATATTTCTATAGAACCAAGGATTATTTGCACTTTTATTGTTCACTAATATATAATAGTTTGCAGATTTTCATGAGTTTGCGCATAAAACGAAAACCGAAATTAAACTAATTAAAGATAACAATCATTAGATAATTAACAGAAGAGAAATAATAACCGATCAATGATGCAAGCATCTTTGGGGATTGAGCTAAAATTAGTACAATTTACCAAGGGTTTATTCCACTAGTCCATCAAATTTACCAAATATTACATTTTTTAATTATCATTTATTCTGGTCTTACTTTTTTAAAGAAAAATTTTAATTTCATAAAACACTCCAAAAGGTACCTAAAGTGTTTCTTTGCAGATCAAAAGTATAAAAAAGGTTTCCTGAAAGGTAGTTATAAATAAAATTTAATTATATTGTTTAATAAAATTAATGTCCGCATTTTTATTTGTTTAGTTTTGATTAATCATACGAACATTTTCGGCTTACCCGATAAATTATCATTATTTTGCTGTTATCGACTAAATTTGGTTCAGTCCAACATGCAAAGTGTAATTTGCTTACAATAATCAATGATTAACATTTTATGGTAAATGCACAAAATTTAATTTTTGGTTTTTGCAAATTTTAAAGGCACCAAACAACCAAGTCTACTATGAAGTCGTTGGTGATGCTACCGCTAAAAAGTACTTCGGTGTCTCAGAAACGGGAAATGTTTTTCTAAAAATGTCACCTCAGCAAGATACAAACATCTTATACAAGGCAAGTATTCATTAACATAAATAACATACAAATTATATATTTATTCAAACGATAATCTAGGTCGTTTCTATGTATCTCATGCGTTTTTCAGTTTCTTTTGAAAATCTTGTTATCCTGTCGGTTCTGCAAAGTTTAAAATACGCAAACTGTATCCGCTGCAGAGGGTGAAAAACCACCCCTAAAAAATGTTGGGGGGTCCTGGATTTAACATCTGATGGTGTGGTTCTAGTTCTGAAGCTTTTGAGAGTGTGGTGTAACTCCCAGGTCCATTATGATCCTGAGTTGTAGTACCTGTTAGTACATCATCAATGAGAAAAATAAATCTTTTTAACATTATCCGTATTCGATTGGACCGTGTGCAAAAGACAACTTCTTAAGAATCAACAGCATAAAAAATGTAAATATAAACGTACAATAAATATAATTTCCTCGGCATGAAATAACTCTTGACGAGTAAAAAAAATCAGTCAATCTGAAAATCTACAAATGAAATAGTCCTAACATTCAATAAAGAATCATTCATTGAATTGTTTGCAAACAAATCTATATTTAATGATTTTGCATGAAAAACATATTTGATTATCTGCCCTTTGTACAATCGTCTGACAGCAGAGTGCCAACCAACTTTTTCACAATGAAAACCGATACAGGGGCGCCATAACAGCAAACCTCTTCCCAAAGATCAGTGGAGGTTTAGCGTCTAACGAATCCAGAATGCTTGAATGATGAACAGTACTCAGCTTTCGGTCACATGGAAATATCCCTTTTCCTTTTATTAAGTCATAAAGAAACTTTATTTAACATGTATACCGAACTGAAAATATATGCATGAGTTTTACCTCAATCAATGATTCATAAAGTAAAGTTAACGACCGTAGTCGAGAGCAACCAGAAGGCTCCCTTTTCAATGACTACTACACTGAGGTGTTGGGGAGGGCGCTACTCCTTTCCCTGAATTGCTCCACTTTACCCTTAATACGTACTTTATATCGCTGAGTGTTAAGCAAGGAGGTATCAAGTACCATTTTTGGTATGTCGCGACTTGGAATTGAACCCAAGTCTCCCGAACCATTGGCGAACACTCTACCCAATAGACTAGTGAGCCGAGTGGTCAAAAATACACACACACACACATACACACACACGCACACACACATATTATATATAAAATTCATTTAACTATCTCCTCTGCAAGAGCAGATTTTGACACTAGGTCAATTTATGAGCAGAGTTTAACAGTTATGAATTTAGCTTTCCTTTTCTTAAAATGGTTGCCATACTAAAAGTAAAGAGATCAGTCGGGATAAACTCATAATTCATCAAATATCCGTCCTCCGTCCGTCCGTCCCACTAAAGCCCTGGCATTTGGGGAGCGATTTCAGCCAAACTTTCAGGTATAGTTAATACTCTTTTGGTAATCGTTACAAGACTGTCGCAGTCATGTACGAAGACGCTGAGTGAGAATTCATTTAGTTTCAATTGTCACTCCGCCTAAAAATTTTTTTTTCTTTCTTTATTTATTTTGGTTGATATTACCTATCCAAGCTTAGAAAATATTGGAATCAATTATTTATACCAAGTATTTATTAATTTTTAGGGGATTTTTAGAGTAATTGAGATCCTCGAAAGAACCCAAACCTCTGTGTATACAAGGCCAAAATAGCAGTAAATAATCGATAAAAACATATGAAACTCTGGAGTTTAAGCTTTTCACACTCTCTGGAGTTGAACCTTTTCACTCTCTATGGAGTTTAAGCTTTCCACTCCCTCAGTTGAACCTTTACACACTCTCGGGAGATGAACCTTTTCACACTCTCTGGAGTTGAACCTTTCCACTCCCTCAAGAGTTGAACCTTTTCACACTCTCTTGAGTTGAACCTTTCCACTCCCTCAGGAGTTGAACCTTTTCACACTCTCTGGAGTTGAACCTTTTCGCTCCCTCTGGAGTTAAACCCTTAAAACGTCATACCTAAAGAATAATTTAGCATATACAAAACTTTAGAAAAACTGATTGAGAAAGGATTAAATACTAAAAATTATTCTAAACTTTAATAAAAGTAACTATACGCCCTTTTTTTTTCATAATAACCATATTCCAATCCGTATGTAAGTACTACAACAAATAATTATTGAACATCTCAGGAATTCAAAAAATATTCACTAGATAAATTCACCAAATAGATTCACCAAATAGATTCACCAAATAGCTGGAATCAGATATTTAAAAAAATCTAAATCGATATTTTCATTTTAGCCTAATGATGTCATGATACCATATTGGATTTCTTTTTTATGGACTTTTCAGTTTCGTTTAGGTTTCTTTGTTTAATGGCATATCAACCTTTTGGGATTATTTAATGCCAAAGTCGTCTTTCTAGAATAGGAGTCATGCTATTTAACCCATGGCTGAGCGAAGAGGGTGGATTTATACCTTTCCCCAGGGTATTTGTCCGAAAGTGAACGTAATAGCGCGACTGGAGTTCGAAATCGCTTACTACGATTCCGCATTCCATCGCTTTAATCATTACACCACGAGGACACC
>OY757946.1:26557123-26587123 GCA_963585895.1 Sepioteuthis lessoniana
CATGATAAGGCCGAATCTAAAGATAAAAAAGATCTGTTAAAATTACTTGTATTTGATAGGAATAATTGAAACTATATAACTGCAATATTATTTGTATTAAGAATAGTTGATTGAAGCTAATATTGTTTACAAAAGGTTATTATTAATAACTTGAAAGCATGCTTGAAAAACATTGACTTACTTCGGTATTGAATAATCCAACAAGGTTGACATGCCGTAAAATCAAGCAAACGCCTCTCCTTAGGATTTGTGCGCAAACAGTTGTACATCTTGGCGTAATTTTTGAACATACCATCTCGAATAATAATAATAATAATAATAATAATAATAATAATAATAATAATAATAAGTATGTGTTTGTAAGAGAGTAAACCGCTAAACAATCCTTAAACATCTTATTAACGGATGAAACCCTTTCAACCAACAGTTTGAAGTCATCGTCTCCGATGGAAGTAGCACAGTAAAAACTATTGTGAAAGTCAACGTACAAATCAGCACCGACAAAGTCCCATATTTTGTGAGACCACCACCAACATCAACACTGATCCCCAGGGACTATTCGACAAACCAAATCCTTTTCACAGCTTTGGCTAAAGACAACGATCTTAAGGTATGTACTCTTTTCTTTTCTTTTCTTTTCTTTTCTTTTTCTATTTTTTCTGTCAAAAATAGTTATATTTCAAACAGTTCAGTTTAGCATAAGTACGCAGTTTAAATATCAAAATAGTTCTATTTCAAATAATTCAGTTTAGCAGAAGTACGTATTTTAGTTCTGTTTGACCCTATAGGACCCTATCAGGTGCTACTACTCCGGGGTAGAGTGAATCTGAGAGAGATGGCAATGAAGGGGTGGTTTGCATTTCCCAAAGCTCCAGCATTACTGGAACCTCACCATCAGATTGTTTAATCTGATATTCAAGACACTCGTTGGGTGGGGAGTCTTACTCCTCTGCAGATGTGCAATCCGTGTATTCTACAGCCCCAACCGACTGGGCAAAAATAAGTGTTAATGAAATAATTATCATACATGAATAATTATAATAGCAATGAAACAAAATATTATGACCACGTGTCTTATAAGACCTGGGTTTTTGTCCTCAAAGAACTTGTAGCAGACCCAGTATGAAATCCATGAGACTTCTAAAGGTTTCCTCGGGGATGTGGTGCTAGTTGACCGTTTATTTCATAGAAAAAGTTTTGTAAAGCAATCTTTGTTGGTTAAACACGTTCTAAGGGGGGGACTGACAAAAATCTCAAGAGTTTTGTGGTCGGAACTATACAATGAAATCTTTTCATATTGCTGAAACCAGTCCAGTAAAATAGTCCTGTTTTCGGGGCTTAGAATATGCCGACTATATACCGTGCAGAAGGGCAGGAACCCCTGCCCCACAAAGAAATGGCCTCGTTACATCACCAAAAAGCATCTGATGGTGGAGCTCGAGTTCTGGAGATCTGGGGAGTGTAGAGTAATCCTTTATTGCCATTACTCACAGGTTTACACTGACCGGCAGTGGTAGTATTTGTTAGGCTCTCATCGATAGCTCAAATAGATCTGTTTAAAAATTATTCATCTTCGAGAGTAAAATAATTAAATTACTTAAAAATATTAATAAAAAGGTACACTGAATGCGTTGCCTAACCTCTAAGCATAAAATAACACTAGACGGTTTGACATTCCGATAAAAGTAATCACTCATTCCTGTAAAACCTATGGAGTGTAGCAAAGTGTATCTGCCATACCGGTGCATAATGCTATCATCAGTTCTCCAAGATAACAATACACACGTACCCTGTCGACTATCTTATTAAGGAAAACGGAAATATATCACATCAGGCGACCATCTTCTATTGATATAAGGTCCAGTTCCAACATTCGTTATATGTTCAGGAACTGATTTTAAATAATATTTTTCTCTGTCTTTCTATTTCAGGGTTCCATAGTATATAAAATTATCGGTGATACAATGGCTCAAAACATTTTTGAAATTGGCTCAAGTACGGGACAAATTAAGCTGAAAAGAAGTATTTCATTCGAAACAGCATCAAGCTACAAGGTAAGTACATAATGGATCTAACACAATTCAATAATAATCTGATCCAAATTTGATTTTTAACCAGTAAATTTTCTGTGTTTGGTTTACTGTAGATACGTATATTTACGAAGCTTTGTTTAGTCTGGCACACAGGCTTTAAGTTGCTTACAATTGCTGTTGTTCCGTAGTGGTCACCTATTTAAGTACGCAATATCAATGGTAATGCTTTTAGCGTGACTTGACCATAAGTTCTGACCGATGTATTGGCATTTACAAATTGATTGCTCGGTTATATTTCGGTTAATAAACCACTTTCATTCATTTGAGGTTCGACTTATATGACACACAACTAAGGCATACCATTAACAGAGAATTCGTTTTTCATTCTGTACACCATATTTCTTGTCTTATTGGACTAGTGGGTAGAGTTTTTGCCAATGGTCCGGGAGACCTGGGTTCAATCCCAGGTTGAGTCATACCAAAGACTTCAAAAATGGTACTGATACCTCCTGGCTTAACACTCAGTATTATAAGATACGTATCAAGGATAAAGTGGAGCAATCCAGGGAAAGGAGTAGCGCCCTTCCCTACGCCTCAGTGTAGTAGCTATTGAAAAGGGATCCTTCGGGTCACCCTCGACTTCGGTCGCCAACTTTATATCGGATACTTGGGGTTCAAAAGGTTAATCAAAAAAATATTCTTAAAAAACAATTTGTTATAATATGGAAACTCTCTTGTCACGTTTACACGGAATATCTAGATCTTTCTACATTTTACAACATATATTTGTGAACAGGTCGATTTATCAAGAGGGAGACTCCGTTGCATAATTGCTAAATTATTGAAATGCGTCCTTGAAATAAGCGAGTTTGAACTCCAGTCGCACTATTACATTCACTTTCGGACTAGTACTCTTTGAAAAGATATTAAAACCCCTAACCCCTCCCGCTATTGGTTAAACAGTATCACTGCTGTTCTTTTTCAAGCATTAAATAACCCATGAAGGTTGATACGCCATTAAATAAAGAAATCAAACCAAAGTCGATTTATTATTTATGGTCACGAAATCATTGATTTATGGAATTAAATTTGAAACAAAAATTTGTTCCTTGTTGTTTCAATCTCAACCTTAAAAACTTATTACTCGTATATTAGTCAACTCTTCATTTATGGACATTTAGGAATTTAATTCCTAAAACCAGCGAATTCTCCTAGTCCTTCCTATTACGTTTGAATATTGTACATATTTGAGTATAAGTCTATCTCGTGTATAGGTTGACTCTTGATTCATGGTCACAAAATCATTTATTTATGGAATTAGTTTTCAAAGTCAAGTGTTGTGTCTTTCTATTTGAATTTCAACCTTTAAAATTATTATTCATAGTCGATATCTTTTGTTTACCTGAAAGCTAAACCTTCAAAATTCGACCTATACACGAATATATACAGTATATATAAAAAAAAAGGAGGAAATAATTTTTCCCCAAAATAATTATCTACATTTCTTTAAACTTTTTGCTGATTTCAGGTTCAACTTGCTGCTTTCGATTCGAGTGTCCCTTTGAAATCTGCAACGGCTGAATTGATTGTAAATATTGACAGAAACCCGTACACACCAGTCTTTCAGTCACAGTCTTACTACAAACAAATAAATGAATCAGTAGCTGTTGCCGCTCCTGTACTTCAGGTATTTGCCACTGACAAGGCTGGGGTAAGTTCCGTTTGAATTCAATACAGTTTCACTTTTAAAAAAAATCATTCGTTCTCAAAAATAAGAACAAGGCCGAGTACTCATGACTAACAGACAGTTGTGCTTTTGTGCAAAAATAATTACGATTTTTCCTTATGAACATTAAAGTAGCATATCTCAACTTATAAAATTTATGAATCAAAATAAGAATCTTTAGAATCTACGGATTGTTGTCAATGTAGCATTTTCATCGAAAGCTGCTATATCGTTGATGATTAATCGTCGGATAAGGAGGGAAAACACAACTCGTTTTAGCGATTAGGATCTTCTGTTTGTTTCATTCTCTCTCTCTCTCTCTCTCTCTCTCTCTCTCTCTCTCTCTCTCTCTCTCTCTCTCTCTGCGGCCATGGATCCAAAAAGATATGGACAACAGATATCACGTAGTTGGCCTCTTCGTTCTACTAGGAACAGGACACTTCTCGTATCTTCCTTGTTCTCTGTTTACAGCGAACATTTATCTCCTGAAAATCAAACTACCAAAAGAAAAAAAGAGACAGAATAATGATATATATATATATATATATATATATTGGGGTTACAGAACACCCCACTTCTACCTCGAGTGGATGAAAAAGTGTGCTCTTGGCAAGATCTATCCCAGAGTTATAGATCAAGCGTATCATGTTACAGCTAACCCACTAGAAAAGATGTGTAGCGCAGTTTTGCGCTAAACCCAGAGACCCAATTATTTGTATTTTACCTTAGAGCACTTAGATTTTACATCTGCCAAATGCATATCAACTATTACATAATTAAAGATTAGCATCATATATTGTGTGATATATATTACTTTTATTCATTTCAGCCCAGTTGGCTGGGGCTGTGTAATACACCGACTGGCACTCTGCCAAAGAGTAAGACCCACCACCTAACGAGTGTCCTGTTATATGACTCTAAACAGTCTGATGGTGAGGCTCCAATTCTGGAGCTTTGGGGAATGTGGAGTGCCTCTTTTATTGACATTACTCCAAGGTCCACTCTGACCTAGCGTGATAGTACCTGATAGGGTTAGGGTTATCTATGAGTCAAATAGAACTGTTAGACCATGTGAGCAAACAAATAACAGATGTTAAATTGAATGGTTAGCGTTTTATAACAATACCTGAACCCTTTTAATAGAATTATTGGTATTACATAATAATACTTGAAACCATTAACCTGTGTGCAAATAAACGAGTACTATTGAATAGAATTATTACTGTTAAATTGCAATACTTGAAACAATTTAACAGTGTGCAAACAATATCAATATTTAATTGTGTGAAAACTATGGAAAAATGGAATTACCTGCAAACTATTCACTAATAAATCATACGTATAACTGTGTGCAAGCAAATAACTGATGTTGAATTGAATCGTTAATATTAAATTGCAGTACAAGGCACCATTTAACTCGGTGTAAATAAATGAACGCTGGCTCGTTTACAAACTATTTATTTACAAATTATATATCTAACATATGCATATGCATGGATTTGATATTAAACAACATAAAACACAACCAACTAACCTTATCTGTTACCATTTACTCTTTTACCGGGTATCTTTTACCTTATTACCGGTTATCTTTTACCTTTTTACCGGGTATCTTTTACCTTTTTACCAGGTAACTTTTACCTTTTTACGGGTATCTAATATCTTTTACACATCGGCCTTTGCCTTTTTGCTTTTTTATGTATCCATTCACTGAAAACTACAGTTACAAAATTTCACTCGACAGAATAAGTCACTTTAGATAGATAGATAGATAGATAGATAGATAGATTTTAACCGACATTTTTCAATACTTGCTCGAAATATCTAACCTCATTTTTGTGTTTTTGAAGTTATTAAAACATCAACGGCAGAGCGAACAATTTTTGAAATGAAAATGACTCTTAAAAATTTATTGACAAATTCAATATTTTCTTTTCAGGACACTTTGAGTTATGAAATGCTAACCAATCCCACTGATAAGGCAAATCAATATTTCTTTATGACGGGAAAAGATGGAAACATTTATGTGAAAAATGATCTTTCGCAGGACAATAGCCAAAGCTACAAAGTAAGTCCAATCGTTGTCATCACCTATATCAATAATTGAAAAGAGTTTGCTTGTCAGTCCTCAATAGATGACTGAATGACTCCTATGTACAGCTACCAGAATTGATATTCATACTCTTTCGATCAAAAGTTTGGCGAAAGACTTCGAAGTGTGAAATGTATAACGATTATACAACCTTATTGCTAAGTTAGAATTAACAATCTTGACAAAAACAAATCGATTACTCACTTAAGTCTCATGAATAAAAAAAATATTTCTCAATAAAATTCTGGAGGTTTTTACCGAACAATATTAACTTCAAAATATAAAAATATAATTCGTAAATTCCCTTTTCTTTTATGAGGATTAATCTTTCATTGTAACAATTACCATTTATTTTGATGTAAATTTTTTTTAGCAAACTCTATAAAATAACCAACTGGGAGCCAACAATTGACCCTTTATTTTGGTTAGAGGATATTTGACCCAAGGTAGAAAGAGCTTTATACAAAGTAAAGAGTAATTTATTCAAGGTAAAGAGTACTTTATTAAGGACAGAGAGTACTTTATCCTATGTATAGAGTACTTTGTAGAGAGTAATTTATACAAGGTAGAAAGTGCTTTATCCAGGGTAAAGAGTATTTTACCTAGGGTAGAGAGTACTTTATCCAGAATAGAGGTTATTTTATTCAGAGTAAAGAGTACTGTATTTAAGGTAAAAAGTACTTAAACTTGTCATTATTATAAAAATAATTTTTCCAGATGTTTTTAAGATAAAGTTACGAAAAATATCTTTTGAAAGAAAGTTCTTATTAATATCAAAATATCATTTGACCTGATGTAGCTTAAATTCCTTTTCTGTCTAAATTTTGGGAACAAAATAAGTTTTTATTCAAGTGTCAAACATCAGCGATTTTGATTATTTGTCACGTACTGACCTTTGCTAATAAGTTCATACTTATGAGGAGATAAATGGACATACAGCTGCTGTTTTGTTGGCCGTTGCTTCCTGGATTTTTTCAAAACAGCCCGTAGCATTCTTATGCAGTTCTTTTCTCCGTGCGTTTCATTAGCGTCCAGTTGGTGCATTCATACAGAAGTATTGACACAGCTACAGCTTGGAAGAAATCCTGTTTTATTTTATAAGCGAGATCCGATTTCCATATGATCGATAACCTGTCAATAGCAGTCCACGTCTTCGCTTGGCGTATGTTGACATCGCTTTCAGTTGATGAGATATTGCTACCGAGATATGTGAACTGGCCAGTTAGTGTGGATTTCAAAAACAGTACGTGCTGCTGTGTCTTAAGGTAAACAAGGGACAGCAGAAATGCTACGTGAATTGTGTGGGAAGAACTACGTAGGTGGGGTGCCGGAAAGATGAAATGTGTGGGCGTCAGAAAAATGCATAATAACGAAAGTTTTCAGCCCCAGCGGTCAGTTGGGGAGTATAGTCAGTAGAGTAAACAAGTCATACTGTCTGGGTGTTTGTCCGGGTGGGGCCAAGTGGCCCCCGGATTATAAGGCTTCTCTGTATCAGGCTCCTGTGAAAGAAGCACGAAGTAAGACTCAGGATATGTATCTTAACGTGGTGTAAATCCAAGCAGTTCCTGACCGACTCTCTCTCTCTCTCCTCTCTCTCTCTCTCTCTCTCTCTCTCTCTCTCTCTCTCTCTCATACAGTCATTTCGCCACGACTTTCGTAAATAAAAAGAGGGTCCATATTTTTATAAATAAGTGTTGTTGTCACTTTCTCCCACAGTAACATTCATATTTTTGTGCCCAGCTGATCCGGCGATCTATGTTGATAGGATTTAGTTCTCCTGGTAGGTTCACCATAGCAAGAGAGATCAATGAGTAAAAGACCTAAATAAAAATTTGATCACATACAAGAGTCACTGGTGATTCTGTAGTTATGTAGTAATAGAAAAGTTGAAGTAGATTATTGGCTCGGATTGGTGTCAACTTTGATTAATATGTCATGTTCATGAAAATAAGCATATACACAGGATTTTATACATCAATACCGAATATTTCACCAGCCCCGAAAAGTAATTACCAAAATGGGATACACAGCTAGTTCATCGGAAGAGTTACCACGTCATATCTGCTGTCGATGACTTTTTTGACCAATGGGATCCAAGCACTGCAACACCAATGGAAGAATTGTGTGGACAGCAAGGGACAATGTTAAGAAAATCAACCTCGTTTGGTCACATTCCCTGCGAGTATCTTGGTCTGTTCATGAACTTTTCAACCTACCCTCATAGATTCGATCTTCATAAGTTCGATTCTCAAATGGGTGACCTGATATCTAAGCCAAGTTTAGTAAATGATAATAATTTTTTTTTCATCTCACAGTACAAAAGTAAAAAAGGAAATAAATAAATCTCTAAATGTATTTTTAAAAATCCTTAAACAGTCAATACTTTGTGTTAAATTATTTTATTTAATATGCTTAAATATTTTTTTCTTTTCGTTCTTCCAGTTTAGTGTTCGTGCCAGTGACCAATACAATCCGCCGAAGACGGCCATTTGTTCGGTTCAGATCGATGTCATCAGGGACCAGAATTTGCCAAAATTCTTACAACCTTTTATTTTTCAAACCGATGAACTCAAAAGTCCGGGTAGTTTTGTGGGAAATATCCAAGCAATTGACCCTGACAATAACGTAATTCAGCAATTATTTTCTTTCTTAAAGGATTTTTTACCAACATGAAATAAACTAAAATTTCTTGAGCTCTTTTTCACTAATGTGTTTTGTAGTAAACTTTTTATATTATTCAAATTCTGAAAAATCTAGATTTTAGGAAAAATCGGTATAAAAATATATGAATGATAAATTCAATTCAAACGTAGTGGGAAGGAATAAGTATAAAAAGTCGTTTCAAAAATTAATTCTCTAAATTGATTCGACGATATTGACTTGGATAGGAGTATATACAGCATATATTTATGTAATATTTAGTCGCATCAAAAGTTTTTTTGGTTCATGTTTTAAAAAATTATTTATTTTTGTAATAACTTTATTGAATAGCATACATATCATTTTGTTCCGTATCTATTGCCATTTTTCAGGCAGTAGTAGAACCTGTTAGGGCTCTATCTATGGTCCGATATTCATATTTGATAGGAACGTATGAAAAACAAACTTTTAAGAAACAACACAAAAACTGGAGATATGAATGTGATTCCCTAAATTCTAGGTATAAAATAACCCAAGACGAGTTAATGTGCCGTTAAAATCAATTAATTTATTGTTCATGCTTGATTCCCACTATTTCAAAAATTTTGACTGGTTTCACTCAGATCACCAAAGTTAAGCTGTCATGAGCCTATTTAGTTCTGAGATGGGTGACTATTTAGGGATAGTTGAAACTATAAGCAATCTGATGCCTGTTTGACTAATCAAAGTTTAGTAAGTAACAACTTGTTACCAAGTCTGATGTAAATGTTAGCTAGCTTAGCTAGTATATTACTGTGAATTTAATTTTCACGGCGTACCTCATACTTCGAGCCTTATAGCTAAACTAGGCTCAGTTTAGTACAAGACTGCTCTCTCAAATAGTCTATTTTCTTCCATCTTCAAATTGAGTAATTAGAAAGGTTTTCATGTTCACTGATGCAGCAAATGTGACATGACAAGCAAGTGATATGTTTGAATGAATTTAATACTGAACGCTTCTCTTGCCCTCTGACGACTTTTTAGACTAATCCAATCGAACTGATTTTATCGTTCTTTATAATCTTCTTTTTATTTACACATTTTCAGGGTAAAATTATGTTTCGTCTACTTCCAAGTGGTTTAACTCCCTATTATTTCAATTTTGATTCGGTGACCGGCAGAATTTCAGTCAAAGAAAACCTTAAGAATGACATCAGTACTCAGACTTATTATGTAAGTATTTATCTTCATTTGATTTTCGTCTATGTTACTGTAACACAAAAAACAGTACATCGTAATGAGACTTTTTGTTTGTGCAATACCGTTCAAATTTCACTTTTATTTGGCAGCTTGATTATTGCGTGAGCCTCGTGTTCAATGCTTACTCAAATCATTTTAATTTTTCAAGGGAGATGAATATTAAATGCTGATTGCAAGATTTACAACGCGATCAGATTATTTCAATCACTTTATATATAAATGTATAGAATAAAATCCTACAACTGATTACAAAGTCGTAGAAATAAGGAATTCTGATTAAAAAAAAACATAATTTAAGATTAAGACAAAGAAAAATACTAATCAATAATAATAAAGATTAATTACATCGCATTATTGCTATATAGGATAAACAATTCGAACAAAAATTTAGATAGTTTATCTGGAATGAATTCACAAACTAAGCAAAATTAATCTTATTTTCTATTAATGCTGCCTTCGTTAAGACATCGTCAACGTAAACTTAACATTTAACTAAATGTTCAATCTGATACAAAGTCCACATTCTTACAATAATTTCCTTTTCTTTATTTATTTTCAAGCTTCAAGTGGCTGCCTATAACATACTCTTCCCGAAGAGAACCGTTGCCAAGAACTTCACCATAAACGTACTACGAAATCTTCATCCACCGATATTCCCAAATCAGTTGAATACAGTTACCATTCCAGATACAAAACCTTTGGGTGAAGTCGTCTTTACTGTCAATGCCACAGATGCAGACAATGTAATAATCAATCTATATTAATTATTAGTTTGTTTGTTTGTTTGTTTGTTTGTTCTCTAGACTGACAGTTTGATGTATAGCAACTAAATTTGGTAAGCATACTTACTGGACTCAAGGCAAAGTTTCAACGTGATTTTTTTCGTTCCTCGTGAAGAAAGGTGAAAGAGAATTTGCATCGAGAGGAACTTGTCTAATTGTAAACAATCAACTGGAGACCATGTTGCCGAAAGACATAACTAATAGAAGAGAATTAAATTTTCAAACTTAACACGAAAATTGACTTATTCGTTTTACTGAAATAATTATTCACATTTAAACATTAAAAGTAAAGTTTATAATTATTTCTTAAAGATTTAAAATGATTATCTTGAAATGTAAAAAAAATACAAGATATTATTTCTACAATCCGGCTAAATGGGTGCGTATTATTGAACTATATACACTTTGATTTATGTATCATGTGTATGAGAATAAATACAAACAGAAAGGAAATTGTTCTTATATATATATATATATATATATATATATATATATATATATATATATATATATATTTCACCTGCTCCGGAAAGTAGTAATCAAATGGGATGTACAATACTACCTCCGCGGCAGTCCATTCACCGATTTCATTTTCTTTACGGCAAACCATTTAGCGACCAGTATCTTTTTATTTGATAGACATTTGCCTAAAAAGTTAAATAAAATAATCAAAAGTTTTAGATTCAATTTAAATTAATTAACAACTTTTTCAACTGAAACGTTTTCAACCTTATTTTTTCTTGTTATATTGATCAAATTACAATGATAAATCTTTTTAATCTTTACTCATAGGACGTACTTGTATACAGTGCTATCGGCGATAAAATCTCCCTAGACTATTTTTACCTGACTTCGGACACAGGTTCAATCATTGTGAAGAAACCCTTGACGGAAAACCCTATCAAAAACAATATTTACCAAGTAAGTGTCGTATCTTCAAGACTTATTTCAATACATTGGTTTCCTTGGACCCTACAAACTTTCCGGAAAAGATTCGAATACGCTGATTATATCCTCTACATAGGGGGGAGAATCCTTCCTAAACACTGAATACAGTGTTGAGGTTCTAATTCTGGAGATCTGAGAAGTGTGGGGTACCCCTTTATTGCCATTACTTCCAATACACTCTCACCCAAAGATGTAGTACCTGTTAGGGTCAATACTATGGGTCAAATAGATTTGTTTAAAAATCAATCGTATTTGATAGTACCGTGCACAAAAAATTCTTACGAAACAGCAACACAAAAACTGTAAATATGAACTTAGAATGAATGCAAATCCCTAACCTCGAGACATAAAATAATCCTAGACGAGTTAACATCCCCTTAAAATCAATTATATCCACTGAAAATGGATTACTCTTATTTATATCTTAGTATTATTTTAATCATCATCGAAATTGTCGGTAACATCCGTGTTTTTTTTTTATGAAATTGTGAAACATATATTAAAGACATTAAAATGCTGAAAAAAACATTAAAATGCTGCCGGGGGCGCACAAACCCCCCACCCCCCACAATAACACTATTTTGATTCGGACTCCAGTCGCATCAGAAAATTCGAAATGACCAGCAATTAAACATTTCTCATCATCTCCAGTCACTATTTTGGGTTGTTCAGGTTTACTGACTCTTGGTTTTGAATTTGTCTTTCTCCTAGACTGGTGGTTCCCCCATGATTAGAAGGCTGAGTTCAGCTCTTAACTTGGAGTGGGGGTTATGGAGCCATACCTTTCTAAATAGTTAATGAAAACTGTCTTGGCTACAATTTGAACGTGATTCGCTGATTCCATTTTTCCTTCTCGCCCTGATAACCACTGTACCACGGACACTGTAAAAGATGGCTGATCGATTGTGACTCTGTCATTTGAGATTTTATACAAGTGTGTCAATGCAGTAGGTGGATAAGAGAGAGAATGCTAAATAAGTGAGACTTCGACTTGGACGCTTGATTATCAGTATTCGTTGATTTTCGGTGAAGACAGTTCACATTTATCTCGGGGAAGGGCCGCTTGCTTAATCTGTTGCGATGTGGAGGAAAAGTAGGAACGCATATTTTTTCTATCTTGAGTTTTTGCGGAGATGACTTGATTTAACTCCAACTCCTTCAATTATCAGATTCATCTCTCTCTCTCTCTCTCTCTAACTTGAAACCTCCGTTTAACTTTTCTCTTCTCATACCTATTATGATAGACTTTGACCCATTCTTTGTCATCAGTCTTGTTCACGGTTTTAACTCCCTAACATCAACAAATTTGTGGTGTGACTTTTGCAGAAAACTAATGTAAATGAAGTTGTAGAAATCCTTAATATTTTCGGCTCATTTATTCTATTATTTTGTTTCTAAATGCCTTTTTTTTTTTTTTCAGATGACAATCATCGCCAAAGATCAAAGAAGTCCAGAAAAAACTGGAAAAACAGTCGTAACAATAAACGTTGTTGAAAGTCAGGCTGACATCAACTTTGTAAACCTCCCTAATCAAGTTAATATCCCAGATATAACTCAAGTTCAGACTATCATCTTCACAGTGAACAGTATTTGGAAAAAAACACCAGCATCTGGAGTAAGTCTAGAACAGACGTTTTCTTACATTTTTTTCAAACTTTATAACAAAGATAATAATGTACACACACATATGATGATGTTGATGGTGATGGTTGTTGCTTTTTGTCTCATAATGACAATCTCTCTTGATACACAAAAGATGTAGAAGCGCAAAAAGGTGATAACAATTACGTTATACAAACACACGAACGCCAAAGTAACAACATCTGCTATTTATAGGCGCCTCTGGTGGTGTAATGGTTTGCAAGCTCGACTAGCAAACCTACACAAGTGAGTTCGAGTCTCATTGGGTGACCCTTTCATATGGCCTGGTGCCACATCTAAGCAAAAAGCTTAGTAAATGACAACATCTGCTATTTATGAATAAGCATGAGCAAGATGTCTGACTCTTACATCAGTCGCATGTGTCATTATCACCAAGTTTAGCCACTTTGAAAATGATAGAGAAATGATTGCGAAAACTTTTAATGAAAGTTTTTTCTTCTGTAGCAAAGAATATTTGGATTGTTAACCAAAATGAGACCTGTCACCAAACACGAGGCTTCATTTGCATTTCACGGCACGTGTCTGCTGCTAGATAATCACTGACCCCCACAACAGGGTTCATCAACACTTGTTATTTTCATCTGGATGAAGACGTTTTTGTCATTATGTCAAATAGTATTGATTACATCATACCTGTAGCACTCTTCAAGATAGATAGATAGATAGATAGATAGATAGATAGATTTTTGGTTTAGTTTGGTTTGGTTGGGTTGGGTTGGGTTTTATGGCATTAGATAAAAAAAGAAAAAGAAGAAAATATATTTATCACTATGGATATTTTCTTCTTTTTTTCTTTTTTTTTTTTTTTTTTGAATAAATTTTAGAACGCTTATTACGTCATACAAATTTGTATATTCCTAGCCACACGTAATTTATCAATCAAATACAACTCCCGTTCCGGGCTTTTTTTAAAAAAGATTTTACTATTTCTAAAAGTTACAATCATCAATAACCAAAATGAAAGAAAATAATTGTCCAAATCAAGGGTTACACTTATTTCTAAAACAGTAAAATTATTCTTTCAGAAATACGTGATTTTGTATAAATTGGAGGCAACCTACCCAGCGTTTTCATTTTTTGGCATCAACCCGCAAACAGGGACCATCAGTGTGACGAAAAATCTGCGAGAACCCGGCTTTACAACAACCCAATTCATTGTAAGGGAATCTAAATTTCTTACTTTATATAAAACAAAAGTTTTTCTTACCAAATTATTTTGGGGTTTGTTTGTACAAATAGTTAAAAATGATAAAACTTAATGGCGCAGTAACTAGCGCGTAGGACTACGACATTGTACTAAGCGAGTTCGAACTCTAGTCGCGCTATTATGTTTACTTTCAAACTAATAGCCATATAAAAGATATGAACCTCCTTATCCCCAACAATTGTGGGTTAAATTCTACCACAACTTTTCTAAAACAAGGTTGGCTTTGATATTAAATAATCCATAAAGGTTGAGAGTCATTAAAACAGAGAAACCAAATCAATGTTGTATTAAGAGAAAACTTTCAAACTAGAATAATTCATAATCCAAGGAGGATCAGTTGACAAATACGTTGGATTAGTGTAAAAGAATACCAGTTAAGCTGTAACCATTTCGGGTAGGTCAAGAAAGAAACATCCAATTTAGTGTTTTGGGGATTGAATAAAAAACCTTTTACTGACTCTCGTCTTGTTGATGAGAATTAGAATATACAGGCTGTACTCCTTGCTGCAGGGTAAGACGTCCGAAAAGTGGGGGCTGTCCAAGGTATGACACAAAGCTGCATCTGATTTTGGAGTACCCCTTCATTGCCATTACTCCTAAGTTCACTCTGACTGATTCATGGCCCGTTTTTCAAGGGAATTAGAGTTAATGCTGAATAACAACCACCTCTGCTTCGGGAAAGATGCAAACAAAAGGTCAATTTTAAGCAGAATTTTGCCGATTTGATTTCAGATTTTTCTTTCTCCCAGACCGAGTATGTCCTAGCTGGGGCTTCTACCCAGTTCGTTGAATACATTCTGTTAACCCTTAGGCTAACCACCATTATGCTCCATGGAAGGTTTTTAATATTGGATTTTTTTGTTTTGTTTTTTGCTTTACAAACTGATTTCTTATTTTACCTTCAGTTGGATATAGTAGCCTATCAGGATGGAAACCCCAAAGTTTTCACGAAGTCGAAATTGACTGTAAACGTGGCTCGAAACCCGAATCCACCAGTTTGGACTTTGCCTGCTTACACCAAAACGATTAACGAGAATCAACCACCATTTTCGATGATTTTGAAAGTTACCGCTACTGACAAAGACAGAAAGGTAAGTCAGAAGAAGGGAAAATTTTGAAAACAAAAAAAATGCAATTGCAGCAAATGTAAAGAACGCTTAGCAATTCTGCTTCGATGATATAGAATAGAGGATTGAATTTTTCAAAACTGCTGCTACATCATCACCAATATATATATATATATATATATATGATTAGATTTTATTGCCAAAATGGCCTCTAAATTCCAAAATCTTTACAATACTCCACAAAAATGCAGGGCAATATCACAATATATAATTAATTATAAAAATGTAAAGAGGAGTAATAACTCATGATTTTCACGTCTACGATCGTCATGTGAGCTGGTAATTTACACGTGTTGGCATTGTTATTCTGTGTATTGCAGTAATTTCGCTAGTGTGTAAATGTTTATTGTTTAGGAAGGGGGAAAATCTTGTGAATTGGGGTGCATGTACTGAGATTAATGCTGCCTCTCCAGAATAAATCCAAAATGAGACTGCCCAATGGGCAGGACTTACAATACGCTGGGCTATTCTGGCTATGACACTAAAATGCGTCTGATATTGAGGGTCCAGTTCTGAAAGTCTAGGAAGTGTAGAATACATCATTTTCCTTATTCCAGGGCCCACTCTAAGCCTTACTGGTATTGAGGGTCCAGTTCTGAAGGTCTAGGAAGTGTGGAATACTTTATTATCATTATTCCAGGGCCCACTCTAAGCCTTACTGATATTGAGGGTCCAGTTCTGAAGGTCTAGGAAGTGTGGAATACTTCATTATTCTTATTCCAGGGCCCACTCTAAGCCTTACTGATATTGAGGGTCCAGTTCTGAAGGTCTAGGAAATGTGGAATACTTCATTATCCTTATTCCAGGGCCCACTCTAAGCCTTACTGATATTGAGGGTCCAGTTCTGAAGGTCTAGGAAGTGTGGAATACTTCATTATCCTTATTCCAGGGCCCACTCTAAGCCTTACTGATATTGAGGATCCAGTTCTGAAGGTCTAGAAAGTGTGGAATACTTCATTATCCTTATTCCAGGGCCCACTCTAAGCCTTACTGATAGCACCTGTAAGGTACCTTCTAAGGATCAATTATGTTTAAAAATCATTCACATTCGATTGTATCGTGTACAAAAACAGAACTTTTTTTTAAACAACTAGACAAAAACTGTTAATAAGAATGTACAATGAACGTGATTCCCCAATAAAATTATCCAAGACAGGTTTACATGCCGTTAAAATCAATCATTACAGTATTTTCATGAAATACGAAAAAAAATCTATCGTATTCTATATGCTTCTTTGATATATCCGACTAATAGAGAAAAAAAGAGAGAGAGAGAGAGAGAGAAAGAGAGAGAGAGAGAAATGTTAATTTTATCTGTTATTCCATTTCAGGATGCGATCACCTACTCGTTGCTCTCCCAACAAGTCAATGCACTAAGCCTCAAAGATTCCTACTTTTATGTAGAACCAAGTAACGGAGAAATTCTTCTACGAAAATCCCTGAAGAACACAACAAACAAAGAATTTTTGGTAAGTAACAGTTATTACTAAAGTTGCAATATCAGATTTGTGATTTACTTTCTGACAAATTCAATGTCTTCAATGCTACTGACATTTTTCACATGAATTATTCTTATAAAATCATTTTATTGAGTTACGGCACGAACTTATTTTCTGTTAATCATTATTAAAAAAAATTGTTATATAAGAATTTATCTTTCTAAGTGTTCCTTCTTTTCTTATTTTCTATGATGTAAAAATGTATTAGAAATTCTGAAATATTCTTATAAGGCATCAAAAATCAGTCTCAATTTCAACAATACTTCTTCCTATCATATCAATCAGCGCATTGGTTGAGTGGGTAGTGTTAGCCAATGGTCCGGGAGACTGAGGTTCAATCCCAAGTCGAGTTTTACCAAAACTCAAAAAATGGTACTTGATGCCGCTTTGCTTAACACTCAGCATTATAATGTACGTATCAGGGGTAAAGTGAAGCAATCCAGGGAAAGTAGCCCTCTCCCTTATACCTCAACGTTGTAGCTATTGAAAAAGGAGCTTTCGGGTCGCCGTCAATTATGGTGGCCAAATTTACTTTTACTAAATTTGATTTACAATTTGAATCGATTAAACTTTCTTTTTTTTTTTCAGATAAAATTAAGAGCGTGCGATGATGGTTCTCCAATAAAATGCGCCGATGTCAACGTGAAGATTTTAGTTCAAAAGAATATTTTCAACCCTCGGTTTACACTGACTAATTACATAAAATCGATCACTGAGACAATACCCATCAACAGCGTTGTGTTAACTGTGACTGCAACAGATTTCGACAGAAAGGTAAGTTATAGAATTATAAAGATCTCTTTATAAATTCTAATCAGTAAAAGAAACCAAAAATATCCCTCATTTTTTTTTTTTTTTTTTTTTTTTTGCTAAAGCTTAACTATTTTACTTGGATGAATCAAAAGTTTTGCAATATTTTGGTAAGTGCTTTTTTGCGTGGCAATTTCTACGTGATTGAAGCAGTTCCAGCCGTGATGGAAGGTATCCATTTTAATTGATAGTCTTGTAGTAGTTAGTGCTCTGACATATTGTGCATTGCTTTTGTCTGTGTGAGATTTGAAAGCTGGACAGATGAACATACAACGTAATCTAATTCAATAACTTCTGCTTTACGACTTTGAACTGTGAAAAAGGTGGAGGCTCAGTTGATCACAAGCTGATGGTTCAAGAAATTTTACTCGGATTACAAAAACAACAATTATGCAAGGTGAGGTAAGCCTAAAACAATTATGCAAGGTGAGGTAAGCCTAAAACAATGGTTTCTCCAAACCATAGAGCAAAATCCAGTGAGTAAACAATCGAACGTTGTTTGTCATTTTCATGTCGTTGGCAAAAATATCCGGAGTTGTCGAATTGTTCCTTACGTTATCAAAATATTACAAAACTTTTCACTCACCCTAGTACTATTTATTGTAAGCTCAATATTTCAGGATTGGAGAAATCGCATCAGATACAAATAATAAAAGATTTATATGATTATCACTTCCAGTCTTTTCTTTTAAAGATAATGATGGGATAGCTTTAAATAGTTGGGGTCAATCTGATTATGAATTCCTTTATTTCTGTAGTTGAACTCAATTAAAAACCTCTTTATAGTGTAATTACTTGAAAAGCTTTAATGATAATGTTTGTCCAATGACATCGATGATGACCATTAAATGAGCTGAAACATTGTCAATGAATTAAACAGGTAATTTGTTCATAGTAGTAAAGGATTGTGTAGAACTAGTCACACATAACAGAATAATGTACCATTTTCGATGAAATATTTGTTATACCTTATGTATAAGAATGTGGTCATCCAATTATTCCACTGTGGGGATTATGTAACAAAAGCTCATTTTTCAAAAAGTACCCCAATTTGAATTCAGAGTTTCTCCTTCTTCTAAATCGATTGCTGTATCAATCCTAACGAACCCAATATTTACCTACAGCTGATCGGGAAGATGGAGAGAAAGAAGTAAGCAAATGAGATTAATTGTTATAAAATAATACATGTCCATTGGAATCAAAGATAATCATCAGCTTAACCGAAGTTTAGTAAATGAACTAGATATGTAATTTGTTTTGGTAGTGAAGACTTTTATAGAAATAACAACTTGGCATATTTTTTGGACGAGTTAACAATAGAAAAAACAATTACACGATCCTGTCTGGCATTCACGCCGGGTGGGTCTTATCATTTTTGAATCGTCTGGTCCCGGGGAGGGGCGTACGTCGACAGGGCTAAGTTCATTTTTTGGCGTCTGAGGCGCCCCACTAGGAGAATACTGAAAGAATCAAGCATTTTTTGTACCGGCCACCCATGAGTCTCGATTAGTGCACAGCCCCAACATTAAAATGACCTTTGTGTTAAATCCGACCGGGTGGACGGTTGGATAATTATCAATAGAAAATTGACGCACCAGATTATCTTACGTTTTGAGTTTTGTCCTTACTTCTGGTTGACTGGTTGCCCTGCCAATGCTAGATAGACCTACCTACTCTATTATTTATCCGTAATTTGAGGGTGAAAAGATGAAAACATAGCACTAATAATAATAATAATGTCGGAAGGAATAGAACTACCAAATCAAGGAAAAATCAGAACGCTCGGAGAAAGGGAAACTTACAAATACTTAGAAATATTAGAAGCGGACACCATCAAACAAGAAAAAAAAGGAAACCCCAAGAGGGAAACTGAATTTCTTCTGATTGCATCACAAAACAATGCCATAAGGACTCTCTGTCAAAGCAAGAATAGACAAGACACAACAAAATAGCAGGTGTAGATTATGTCTCGATAGGGACGAAACCATCCATCATATTAATAAACGAATGCAGTAAATTAGCGCAAAAAGAGTATAAGACTTGACCCGACTGCGTGGGGAAGTTGATCCACTGGGAATTGTGCAAAAAGTTTAAATTTGATTATACGAACAAATGGTATATGCACAACCCAGACTCAATCCAAGAAAATGAGACGCATAAAATTCTTTGGGATTTTGAGATATAAATGAATCATCTAATCTCGCCCAGACAACCAGACTTTTGTGATAGTCAACAAAAAAAGAGAATCTGCCGAATTGTGGACTTTGACGTTCCGGCTGGCCACAGGGTAAAACTGAAAGAAATCAAAAGCGAAATAAGTACCTTGACCTTGTGAGAGAACTAAAAAAAACTTTGGAACATGAAAATGACGGTGATACCAATTGTAATTGGTACACTCAATACAGTCACCAAAGGTTTGGTACAGGGACTGAATGACTAGGAAATAAGAGGACGAGTGGAGACCATCCAAACTACAGCATTGTTGAGATCTGCCAGAATACTGAAAAGAGTCCTGGAAACTTGAGGAGTCTTGCTGTCACTCACCCTCCAGTGAAAAATCATCAGCTAACGTTAGTGTGAAAAACTCTCAAAAGGGAAATAATAATTTAGACTCCAGTGAAAGACCATCAGCTAACGCTGATGTGAAAAACTCTCAAGGAGTAAAAGAATAATAATAATAATAATAATAATAATAATAATAATAATAATAATAATAATAATAATAGTAATAATAATAATAATAATAATAATAATAATAGTTGTTTTTGTTGTTGCTGTCTTTTTTTAGGTATGTTTAGCTATAAGAGGAAAATAAACAAAAATAAAAACTCAAATTGGATTAAATATTTTTAATTGTTTTCAGATTTTTCCGCTTCTACTTTCCTCATTACTTTTCTTTATTCTGCAGGGCGTAATGCAGTACGAAATGGCAGGAATTACTACAAACCTATTTACAGTGGATAAAGTATCAGGAAATATTCTTGTGGCAAACAATTTGCTATTCGCTCCCACAAAAGTTCAGGTAATAACTTTTACAACAAATCATAAATAAATACCTGTTTCACAATCTCAAGATGTTGAAAGGCTTCAAGACCATTGGCAGTGAATCTGATGCTCACTGAATATCCCCATATCTGTAGCCTTTTGCCAAACTGAGCTAAACTGTGTAACTTAATGGTCACTACTCTCAACATTATGGATAGATGGTGTGTTTATTGTGGGGGGTTGTTTCCCAGATTTTGGCGTTATATATATATATATATATATATATATATATATATATATATATATATATATATATATATATCCGATTGAAATCGCTTATAAAATTGGCTCGCTTTTTTGCTGCTTCTGTGAACAATTTCTTTTTGCATTTCAGTTTGAAGTCGAGGCTTACGACAGTGCCGATCCTTTCAACAGAGCCAAAGCTAAAGTCATCATTACGATTGAGAAAAATCCAAGTGGTCCTTTCTTCCTCTCACCTAGTTATATCGGTACTGTAAATAAAAATGACCAAGTGGGCGTCAGTGTTGTCAATACAACAGCTAAAGACAATGATAATGTAAGTAATATGATGTATGTAACATAAACAACACATATTTATGTTTCCGTGATCGAAAATAAAAATTAGAAAATCGTTTGCTGCTGATATATGGATCTATTTGTATAGATAATCAAGAAAGGCATAAACCTGAATTTTACTGGCGCTGAATTTCATTGCCACCTATCTTCAGTTAGAATTATCACGTATGGGCTACCATAACACGTAAGAAAAGAGAGAAAAGAAAGAAGACTTGCTATATCCGCGGTAGAAAACAGGGAAGAGAAAAGACTTACTCTCCAAAAATTATTTAGAAACCAAAGAAGACTTACTATCATTAAATTCTCATGATTTCATTTTTTTAATATTCTACTCTATTAGCATATATATTTCATCCACTAAATATTACTACAATTATGAGACATAGGTATTAGTAAATTATTAGCACCAATTCATTTATATCTTATATTTACTTAGATTATTAAAATGAATTTAGATGTTCAGATTTGGAGGGAGAGTGTTTCACATTACATCCCTCTGGGATGAGGTCCAAATAACTCACGAAGAGCATCGTTGGGAATGAGGAAATTGATGGATTTTTCGAAAAATATTTTTGTCGGTTGAGTACAAATTTCAACACGAACTAGTTTTCTTTATCAAAAAAGAATTAATGATAATCTTTTGTGCCATTTTTCAAATTCTTTTCTATGTTCATCAATCCAAATAAATAATGCAAGTTTATTTTTGTAGAAATCTTCATCGTATCAAACCTTTTATTAATTTGTATAACATACCAAGAATCATATATTATCAAAGATGGTGACATCATTCTAGTTCGACAGATATTACAAAACTAATCTAAAAGATATTTGGCAACATCAGTTTGAATAAATTTCGACAAATTTTTAAATATCTACGAAAAATATACTCTAGAATATAAATTCAACAATCTTTTAATTTCTTATCACCAATTTACTAACATAAGACAAAAGACAATTTAGCATATCAGATTGATGTGTTTCGCGAATGGTCTCACATCATTAAAATTAAAATTCCGATGATGTTAGGCCACTAGAGAAACATACCTATTTGATTTTCCGTTCTGTTTTGTTTTTTGTTTGTTTGTTTTTTTTTGTTTTTTTTGTTTTTTTCTCATTCTATTTCATTTCATTCCAAACTTTTCTTATATCTCAAATAATTTTCAACTTTATTAAAATCTAATAGAAAGAAAAACTCTCATCTTTTAACTTTATAACCGATTTTGGCACTCACTAAGTGTTTACATGTCATTACATTAAACAACTATTGTTAATTTTTATCGCGAATAAAGAGAAGCTTGTTGCCACTAATGCAAGACAATATCAACTATGGTATCGACAGTGGTCAGAAAAGAATAAAAAATAAGTTTAAAAATTTATTTCATCGTTTGTCTAAGTGATCTCGAATCTCAATCAATGAGAGTAGTTGGTATGGGTGGTATTCAAATCTCGTCGTCAGCTGATCCATGATGTTAGCTCGTTGCAGTAGCTCTATGACTAAAAAATGAAAGAAAATAGAAATCAGAAATGAATCATAATTATTCAATAAACAAGTTTTAACATTAAAAAATCTGTAATTTTGATAAATATTTTCTGTCGTTATCCTATTTACCAACCCCTCCGCTCGGGCAGGATATGACACAAGGTCAATTTTTAAGCGGAGTTTAACAGGTTTGAATTCAGAGTTTTCCTTCTCCTAGACTATTCGCCGCACCAAGGCTGAAGAACCTAGTCTGTCCTACTATTTACCCATAGCTGGAGGGAGAATAATTGGATTCATACCTTTCCCAAGGGTATTAGTTCTATGTGAAATGCAATCAGGCTCGTCCAGGATTTGAACTCGTGTCGTCGTGTCCACATCCTGCGACGATAACCATTACATTATTTTATGTCGTTATACTCGGGTCGTTAATCTACAACAACGAAAAAAAGTTCGGAACGTAAATAATATTATTCCACGTTGTTGTAGACAAACAATTTGTGTGAATTGCAATAAAAAAACGACTGAAATTTTATTAATAGTTGTTCAAATGAGTGGTTTATCCACACCAAAAAAATATTCTTATTCTCATTTCTTTGTTATTATTATCTGTATAAACCATCGAGTGTTCCTCAGATATATTTTTCCACACAAGATCTCCATTTTCCACGGTCTTTTACCAGTATTTACCCTGTTAATAGAGGTAGTTCTGTATCTTCTTTTATGAGGTCGCTTTGTTCGTCACTTGTGGACTTCAATTTTTTTCTTCTTGATAATGTCACTGATTTTATCTGGTATCCCAATATTATCCGTTTTAATGTGATTTATTCGAGAAACTTCCAACGTAGTCTCGAAGCAGTCGTTTTCAAATACAGTTTTGCTTTTTGCTGTCTTCTTCCTTCAAACTCCAACGTTCTCCAACATATATGACTTTGGTGACTACCAGTGCATACTATTGATAAACTTTGATTTCCCTTGAAAGATCTATGAGAAAGCCCATTTTATTTAATTCAATGTGGTGAATTAGCCATCATATTACATTAAATTCTTGGTGTTTTAAATTAATTCCACACCTGAACTTTTGTAAGTTTACTCATAACCATTCTCCCTTATTTGTAGGATATTTTGGTCTATTCCCTGGCAAATAAAAACAACATAGATCATGCTAAATATTTCTTTGTCGTCCCAAATACGGGAGTCATTCGTCTAAACAGCGGACTTCAAGCAGTGGCAATGACCAGTTTCAATGTAAGTATTTGAATAAATTTACTTATACTATGTACGTTTATGTCTATATGGGGTTTATGCTTTAATTTTCTCATTTGTATATATTTACCTGCGCAATGATCAAGTCAATTTTTATATATTTACCTGCGCAATGATCAAGTCAATTTTTATATATTTACCTGCGCAATGATCAAGTCAATTTTTATATATTTACCTGCGCAATGATCAAGTCAATTTTTATATATTTACCTGCGCAATGATCAAGTCAATTTTTAAGTGAGGTGAAGCTGGCTTGAATTCAAAATTTACTTTCTCTTAGCCCGGTGACCAGTTTGTTTGAGAAATGCAAATAGCCTCATCTAAGATTTGAACTTACATCGCCGAGTCCATTATCTATAACGATAACCGTTATGCCATTATCATAAGAAGCAAAAATTAGCACGAAAACCAGAAGTTGGAGTTAAAATGTTCTTGACTTGTGTAACTTTTCGCTCATATTCTGAGACAAAAAATGGAAAGAAATAGTTTTTGTAACCATAGCAAACTACAATCGACGGAATAATTTGCACAATTTAGAAATATTTTTCGAATTATATAAATCATCAAAGCATTTAGATAAACCAATAATATATAGGGGTAAAATATTTTCTAATACCTTTCCTATAACAAGAATATATTCAGTTAATAATTTCAGTAATATTTTTAACAAATTTTTGGTTAAATATATATTTTCAACCCAGTTAACTTGGGCTGCAGAATAGGTCGACTGCATCTTTGCAGAGAGGTAAGCCCCCAACCAACAAGTGTCCTGTATATGACACAACACCATCTGATGGTGAGGTTTTAGTTTCAAATTTATTTTATTTATTTGGCCTGTCCTTTTAAATCACTTGATTTTTTAAAATGAGTATTTTCAATTCGATCTGTCCCTATCAATCACTTGATTTTTTTTTAATGATATTCATTTGATCTGTCACTATAAATAATTTTATTTTTAATTATGTTCTTTAAAGTTTCTTAATATCTGTCTTAATACAAGTAGCGTGTGAGGGGGGTATATGTGTGTTATCATTCAATATACCCATGTGTATGTCACACTGTTTGATGCAATCAATTCATGCGTTGTTTTTTTTTCATCAGTTCTTGGTCAAGGCAACTGACAATCGATACATCAATGCAAAGACTGCAACTGCCGAAGTGATCATAAATGTAATCGGTTCCGTCCAGCCACCGATTTTTGATAGCAGCAAGTGTCAACATCAATTAAAAGAAAATCAACCAATTGGATACCTTTTCACAGTCAAAGCCACCAGCCCACAGGGCAAGGTAAAAAGATCAACAGTGATCACCTTTATATCACTATTCTTCGGAGTATATATATATATATATATATATATATATATATATATATATATATATATATAGTCTTATTTTATGATATCTATTATATATAATTCAAGACTAATATATATATATATATATATATATATATATATATATATATATATATATATATATATATATATATATATATAAGTCGGCATTAATTTTGTAGATTCCTTGTGGTTCATAGTCGAAGCCTCATAAGGAGAAACCTTTTGATTTAAAAAATTATTTCCATAAATCAATAATTTCTTTGCCATAAAGGAAAAGTCGACCTGTACGTGAAATTGACTTATGTCAAATCTATATTTTTGTGCGACAACCATCATTATAAAAAGTATCGGGCTACACTTTCTACACTGCAAAGGTTTCCACTAAAAAACAGATTTTTAACTGCGTTTTTAACTTAAAAAAAGGAACGATGGAAAATTTTATACATATTTAATGTTTATTGAACATTTATTTGCAACAAGTTGAATTTTCTATCGAGTTTTTGTTGTTTTTGTTTTTCCAGGGCAATTTGCAGTATACGATTGATGGCATCTACCCTGCCAATGACTTTTTCAAAATTGACGCGTCTGGAAACGTTCAACTGGATCGTTTATTCACCGAAGACAGTCTAAAACGGCCATCTTACAGTGTAAGGTTTTATTCCCATCAATTTCTAATATATTAGATTTATTATCAGGCTCTTTAAAGACATAAGAAAATTTTCATACCCTGCATCTAACATTTTTTTTTTCAATGTGGAAACGTTCGAAAAAATTTGGTGAAATATTCACGGAAATTAAGGTATTTTGTAATTAAAGTTTAAAATAACAAAAATTTACTGAAGCATTCTCCGTTTAACAACGCTGGCCCCAAGACAAAAGAAAGCTGTCGATTGTCAATCCTGCCCGGGTGACAAAGAAGTTGACAAACATGCATTTATATTTTGGTTCTCACGTTTATTACTTAATGTCTTCATTTGTTCAGATCGGCCTTTTCGGTGGGTTTCTGTCATTTCCTAAATTCAAAGGAAGGTTAGGGTTAAGGTTTAAGTATTTCCTTTGCTTTTCTGTGTTATCATCAATGATACTTTTTATATATTTTTATCTATATATGAGTAAGAGTGATTATGTCAGAGAGTTCTGCAGTACTAATATACTCTAGTTTTTTTGGGGGGGGGTATTTTGGACCCATTCAGAGAATAGAAGAGTAGCTTATTCACTGGGCCTCATTCTTTATTTTACTTCTTCTTTGATATCAACGTGTATATCTTCTGTAAATAGATATTTCTCTGAATGGCTCCTTTTGTTGTCTTCCAGCTATGACGATAAGAAACAGGTTAAATATTATTTTTGTTTACGTATTTAACACATGCATGAAAATAATCAAAACCATAATTTTCTTTTTGAAAGGTTCAAATTTTTGCATTTGATACAACTGCGCCGACCTTAAAAGCAAAGAAAACCTGCATTGTGTTCGTATCGAGGAGCAGCCCAGGTCCAGTGTTCAAACCCTCTGCTAGTATGTTTAAAGCAGTACTTGAAAGTTCACCGATTGGCAGCATTATCTACACCCTCACTGCCGTTGACAGTCAAGGAGTAAGTAACAAAGTTTAGTATAACAAACTTTGATTGTTTGAATCAAAAGAATGACGTCAAATGACTAAGATGAAAGAATCTCTTCCAATTATGATGTATTAAATTTATCTGTTCAAAGATATCATTCAATATACGCGTGTATGTCACACTGTATATATCATTCAATATATATATTAACTTGTTTTCTTATACAATCAAAGATGTCAAAATTAATCCCAGAAAAGTGTACTGAAAATAATATTGTTTAAAAACATAATCGGAACGTCTACAATCATTTTTCACAAAGAAATTCTGATTCTTCAGAACAATATATATCTAACAGTATACATAACTTGACAAATACAATACTCACCTGATTAACATATATATAAATATATATATATATATATATATATATATATATATATATAAATCTACTTTATATACTCTTATGTAAGTCGAAGTTTAAAGACTTACATTTTAGGAAAAAAACTGGTATCGACCTATACATGAGTACTAATTTTGTAATGGAAACATAATGGGAAAAATTTTAAATCAATTCCATAAATTAACGATTTCCTGACCATTAATCAGCGATCGACCTGTACGAGTATTTATGGAGTATTTAACATGTCTCATTTACCGTTTCTTTTTTATTTGTAGGGAAAAGTTGAATATGGACTCATAGGTACATCGAAATATTTTGGAGTGAATCGGCAAACTGGAGCAGTTCAAGTCTTAAATGACTTGACAAAAGCACCCAATAATTTATATACAGTAAGATTTTTGTACATTCTTTGACACAAAAATTAAAGATCATGGCTGTTGTGATTGTTTTTGCAAATTATGAGTTTCTTTTTTACAGTGATAATGTTTGTATAAAACAGTGTTTATATAAAACAGGATTCACTGGGCAACAAGGAAACGAGATGATTTGGTTTTATAAAACTGGATTAATCAACAGCACATTTCTTCATTCTTTGTGAAATTCACTTACACAGATTATATCAATATTCTTTTATTTTCTTAGTAAAATAAAAACAACGTCTTTTTCTTGAACCTTGAGAGTATGAACTCCCTTATGAATCACTTTTTAATGTTCTATTTGTGTGTAAATATGTGCGCAGTACGTAAGAATTATCCTATAATACTTGATTAAAAAGTAAAATTCATTATTGTAAAACTACAGTGGGTGTGAATAATGGTTAAAGTGCTGAAATGCAGTCTAGGAGTAAGGAAGTTCCCCATTAGCCTAGTTGGATAGAGTGTTCACCAACGGCCTGGGAGAACGGGGTTCAATCCCAGGTCGAGTCAAATGGTACTTGGTAACTCCTTGCTTAACACTCAGTATTAAAAGATATATATCAAGGGTAAAATGGAGCAATCTAGAGTAAGGAGGAGCGACCTCCCCCCTACACCTCAGTGTTGTAGCTATTGAAAAAGGAGCCTTCATGTCGCCCTCAACTATGGTAGCCCCCATCCCACTCAGCTATAGGTTCTTTATTCTCAAACGAATTAAAAGCAATTCTGTGTATAAATTCTTATAGAAATTAAAGAGAAAAACATGTGTAATTTAGTTATATGAGTCTTTTTAACTTAATATTCTATTACATCAAAGCTTAAAAATTTGTGCACGGCGGAAGGTGCATATTTTTGCTACTTGGGTCTAATGTTCTTATATCTTTGCTTATTCTATAGCTGACCGTGGAAGCGACAAACCAGCAAGGTAAAAAATCTCAAGGAACGCTTCAGGTTCAAATACAACGCAAAGCTGGTAGCCGACCAAGATTTCTTAATTTACCATTTAAGGTGCAAGTAAAACTTGACCAATCATTCACTTCACCTATCTTCACAGTTAGATCTGACGTCGACAATAAACAGGTAAATTTTATTCTTAATTTATAAACATATCTTTTTTATTTCCTTTTTTTTCTTTTTGGGGAGTCCCTATGGCGTCATGGCAAAAGTACGTGACTGCAGTTTCGCGCAATGATGTTCATTTTTGGACTAATTCCCTTAAGAAAAGCATGAACCCCCTTATTCCTTTAAGTATGGGTTAAATAGTATAACCGGTGTTCTTCTATAAGGGTGGTTTTGGCATCAAATAAGTTTGGTATGCCAATAAAACCAGTGAGTTCAAGTCTCATTGGGTGCCCATTCATACGGCCTAGTGCTATATCTAAGCAAATAACCAATAAAACCAATGACTTTATTTAATAGAAATGATATGTCAACCTAACAAGGAAGAATATCCAATCAATTATTATAAACATCTCTCTCTCTCTCTCTCTCTCTCTCTCTCTCTCTCTGAAAGGCAGAAAATATCATCAGACATTTAAAGTTATTAAAAATTTGCAAAATATGGCCCAAAATATTTTGTGAAAGATTTTTATGATAGTTGAAATATATACCAAGATGACTCAAACATTTTGCAATATTTGTATACGTGTTAGTTTGCAGCGTGATTATCATGAGTTCAAATCATGGTTGAAGGTACCTACTGTGGTTGGTAGTATTGTGGTAGTTGGTGCGCTAACACGTTGTGCATTGCTTCACTCCGTGTGTATTTTGAAAACCGGACAGATGAACATGCAAAAAAGTCTAACTCGGTAACTTATGTTTTACGAGTTAGAACTGGGACATGACGCTACGGAAGCAACCAAAAATATTTGTTGTCCAAAAGTTGAATGAGCAGTTGATCCCAGTAAACAGATGGTTCAAGACATTTCGTTCGAGTTGCAAGAATCTCGTCGATCCCGCCAAGTTAGGTAGGTTCAAAACCGTGAATTCTGTGGCCGTGCTCCAAGCCATTGATGCAAATCCGGTGAATAGCACTCGGGGAGTATGAAACGAGATCGGCATCTCACAATCCAGTGTGCTAGGTCACCCTCACAGCCTCGGGAAAATAATCCGGAGTTGCTGAATTGTGCTTCACGTACTACCAAAATATTGCAAAACTTTTGACTCATTGTAGTAATATCTAACTGAAGGTTCAATATAA
>OY757946.1:26589623-26754623 GCA_963585895.1 Sepioteuthis lessoniana
GTTGTCGATTTGGGAATGGAAAATAAGGGATAATTGTGTTTTTGTTTTTTTATTTACACAGTAAATTTTCTTGTTAATTGACAGATTCAAGTGGTCACCTATGAAGATCTGAATCCATCAGAAAAAGCAAGAGCAATGCTAAGTGTAAATGTGGATAGAAATCCATCGAGTCCTTTCTTCCAGACAAATATATATCAAAAAACCATATTCCAAGGCAAAGTAGATGGAAAACCGATTCTAAAAGTGACAGCCACCGATTTGGAATCGGTAAGATAACACTAACAAAATATTTACTTTTCTTATTCCTGGACAATTGATTAAACTCAAAGCAAATGATAATTTACTTTTAAACTTTGCTTTTGTGACTTATGTAATTAAATTTTTAAATTTACCCATTTTCCAGAATATTTCAAGTAGCTTCACCGCTGAGTGACTGATGGATAATTTTCGAGAACTTCATTATAATCTATAAGTCGAGCTGACCCCGCTTGGTCTCTGTCTCTTTCTCTGTCTCTGTCTCTCCATCTCAACTGGCTATCACAAATTTTAAGTCCTCTAGACAGCATCCATTATCCACACAGAGCTGATGAATGTTAGTTTTTGCGGGTCGGCCGACATTGGTGTGTCCATGTTTAGGAGTCCATAGGAGAATGTCGCTTATAAGTTCATCCATACTATGCCTAGCATTTCTTGTTCGTCTTACTTGGATGGTTTGTGAGATAGGAAGTAAGTGGTCGTACAACTCTTGTTTTATAAGCATCACCCTTGTTTAGTTCTCGTCTGGCTTTTTCTTCAGGCGTTTCGTTAAAGTCAAAGTGGTGTAACCATACAATAGTACTGTTACAGCTACAGCTTGGAAGAAAACCTTTCTGTCCAATTTTTATAACTTTAATACTAATACATTTAATGATTGTTTTATTCAGACTTTATGAAAATGTGAAAATCTGCACGTTTTTTATATAGACAATTGGGTTTTTTTTTTTAATTTTATTATCCAAGATAAGAAAGCAAAATTTGAAGGGAAGAATAACCATTTTCTTTTCTTTTACATGTTGTAATCAATTAAGAGATAATGCATACTATGCAAGAACAAAATTTTTCTTACATTGCGTAATTAATCTTAAAAAATACTAAAGAATATCTTTAAAAATAGATTTTGATATATGGATGTATCAATCTATGTTGACTTAATTTTCAAACGTGAATTTGTGATGACCCCCATAATTATACATACTAATATATACACGTAGATACTAATTTAAAAAGCATACACCCAAATACAAGTGTATATAACATAATAGTTATAACCGTGTAAGATAGAATCGGAGATCTAAATTCAAATTCCTACTAGCTATGCGTAACAAAGCAAGGATAATCGAATTCTATAGTCATGGTGGTGAGAAACCAACTTCAACGCGTATAATGTTGTCAACCATAAAAGGTAACATTCCAGGCGATATTGGAGCTTTGATTCAAAATGATAGAGGGTATCGACCGACTTCAGAATGTCAAGTTCCACGGATCGTGGAACTTGAGATTCCGAAGTCGGTCGTCCATTTTATCGTCAGTCATATCTTCTCGTCGGGCCCCAAAGCGACTGAGTGAAATTCCAATTGACTTGACGCCACATTTTTTCAGTGGGATTATTCATGTGTTCGTGCACCAATCCCGAATTCGATCGAAATCCGTAGTAAAGTAACATAGTAGTGCTGGTAACGTATTCATATTTTATTTGTATTGTATTAAACTTGTTGGATTAACCTTATTTGTTGCATGAACCTTACTTTTCGGACATCTTTTATTCATACGAGAGTGAGTGAGAATTCAGGGACAACGTATTATGAATGCAAATGTGAATCTAAATAATTAAATGCAAATTTATGCATCTATAATTACTGGTTGTTATCACTCATAAAAAAATTCATGGGTATATTTGAATTGCTCAAAGGTTTTATTTTTTTAGAAATATGAATTTATTTTTATTTTGTATTGTTGTCAGCTTCGAGAATAGTGTCCTGTGGACTGCCAGTTTTTGTTTATTGCTATTTTTTTTGCTTTGACTAATTATATTTTCATTCATCAAATTTAACATTTTTTACTACGTCATCATAAAATAAAATTCTATTTTGACCTCGTCATTAAAACATAAAATCCTGTTTTACTACGTCATCATTAGAAGAGTGTTATAGGAAACAAATGTACATCTATGTTTATTGCATAGAGTTTGTTTGTTTGTTTGTTAGAAAAAATGTACAGTAATCTCTTTTTTTTAATGTTTGCCACAGGGTAGCAACTTATTCTACACAATTGTGAATGACATCCAGGGTAAAGAGGCAGCCAATATCTTTTATATCAGAAGCGACAATGGTGAAATCTATGCCAACGACTTAAGTACAGCCACGAAAAATATTTACCAAGTAAGGCGAAATTCTTTTTATTCGTTTCTAACAATATGGGATTTTTTTCATTTGATTTCTAATCACCGTTATCTTATTTCTATCCATCTATAATTGTATTACATATTCTATTCTGACGGAAAATGAAATTGCAACACCTTGAATGCCGATACAGATTTTAATCTATGTGCTGTATGGTCATTTTAGGGGTTAGTAGATTTTCTGGAGGTAACGTGAGGCTAGATATAAAACAAGAAGTCACCAGGACTCTTCCTCTTTTTACCACTACCCAAGCTAACAGTTCTTGTTAAGACCGCATCAAACAAGCCCCAGACAGCGACAATACGGTAACGAATCCACCACCTTGTAGCTGAGAACAGACAAACGCAACTACTACTACGAACTTTGAGACAGTGACCTAACTAATAATCAGAAACAACTGAACAGCCAAGTTTCCGCGTATTATTCATCTGCAACTTTATCCAGTCAAAGTCTTTGGACTCTTTTGCTTGTTTTGCATGTTGTATCTACCCGTTGAATATTGGGTATATGTATAGGAAACCTTTTGTAGTACCAAAAACTCGTTTGGGTCCTTTCTTCAAAAGCCGTACCCATCTCCTCCCAATATTCTTAGTACGTTTTATTCTCCTACAAACTTAGGGTTTAATCATTGCTTTTCCCTGGGACAAAAATCCCCACACATATTCAAGTTGTTGCAAAATTATTTTCTGTCAGTATACTGAATCACCCATAAATGAACAACACCCCTAACAATTTTTATAAAAGGTTTGTTTCCTTCTAAGTTAAAGACCAAAAAAAATGTATTATTTCTTTTGAGACATTATGCAATCAAAACAAATATTATCAGATATAATTTGTTACCAAACTTTATGGTACTAAAATGAACCAAAAATTTGGCCACCCTGTCATCGAGATTTGGAATATTTTATCTCTTGAATACAGGTAAGATTTCTACCTCCCCGCTTCGCAAAAAAGAGTGTCCTGATATGACACTAATTGGATCTGATGGTGAAGGTCAAGTTTTGGAGATCTGGGGAGTGTAGAGTACTTTCATTACCATTCCTCCCTGGTCCACTCTCACCCGGAGTGAAAGTACCTGTTAGGGTCCCGTCTATGGGTCAAATAGATCTCCTTAAAAATTATTCGTATTCTGTAGGGCCGTGTGCAAAAACACCTCTTAAGAAACAACGACACAAAAAATATAAATATGAAAGTACAATGAATGCGATTCCCTAACCACTTGACGGCTTGACGTGTCGTTAAAATCAATCAGTCAATGATGTTAATGTAAATAAAAATGTACAATGAACGTAATTTTCTGACCTCTTAGCTTTAAATAACTTTTGACAGGTTGACATACAGTTAAAATCAATCAATCAAAAATATGAAGCCTTCACAAATAATCACACCTCATATATATATATATATATATATATATATATATATATATATATATATATATATATATATATATATATGAAGTAATTTTACCTTTGGTTATAGAATTTCATGTTGTAGGGTTTAATAATAAACAAGACTTAATAATATGTTTTTATTTGATAATGTTCCAATAAAGATATTTCCTATTATATCTGGTTTAGAAGAAAATCATTTCTTTAAATATTTTACCGTATATATAATATGTGATCCTTTATTTTTGTGTAACAAACTGCAAATAATTTACTCATTTAATCTGTTCCTAATTTTTTAATCATTTGATTAAAATAACTTTTTTTTTACTAACAGTTCAAAGTTCGAGCGACTGACAAAGGTATTCCCCCGAAAAGTTCAGATGCCACTGTGGAAATCACCATCGTTAAAGATCAGTTCAAACCACAGTTCTCTACCTCAAGTTTAACGAGAGACGTTTTAGAGAACACGTTTGTAGGAAGTACGTTGATAAGTGTTAGTGCTAAAGACCCAGATTTGAAGGTAAAAATACAGCATCTTTCTTTACCTATTGGTATTATTCTTTGTGATTTTTACTTGCTTAAAATAATGTTAATCATGAGTTTCTTAAAGTTTTAGTGCATATTTTGAAGTAGCTATCGAAAAGGGAGCCTTCGGGTCACCCTCGACTATGGTCGCCAGCTTTACTTTACTTACTAAACAGCATAGCAACCGATTAAAAATTATCTCTTTGCATCAATAATAATAATAATAACTGTAGTAATTCAAACAAGAGTTACCCTGTTGGAGGGGGTTGAAATACCCTACCAAATCAGTGTCAAATTTCAAAAGCAGAAATCGAATATAACATTGTTCACGTGAACAAAATCAGATGAAAAGAGATGTGCTTTCCAGCTTGCAATTTAGCGTTCAAATACAGTAAAGTAAAGTAATCCAGTTGGCGTCGTGTAAAATGGAATTAGAGAAGCAACTTCAAAAACTCTCCTCAGTGAATTTGGAGCACTTTAGCCTCGAATAAAAAAAAAACGCAATAGCTCTTAGGTGTCCAATTACTGATCAAGTGAGAGCTTCCTTTTTTGTGTGTCCTGGTTATGGTGCTTGGGCTCCAGTCCTAAAAATTGGAGAAGTGTAGTCATCCTTTCGTTGCCATTACTCCCAGGCCAACTCTTACCCAATGTGGTAGTACCTATTATGGTTCTATTTATAGGTCAAATAAATCAGCTTGAAAATTATTAGTATTAGATATGGATACTTGAAATTATATAGCTGTGGGAAAATTATTTGTATTAAGAATAGTTACATTAAGCTATAATTGTTTACAAGGGATTATTAGTTACTTGAAAACATACAGCTGCTTGAAATACCTGAAACCATATTACGTGCAAATTATTAGTATTGAATAAGAATATTTGAAACCATATAACTGTGTGCAAATAAATGATGATCGTTATTAGATAAGAATAGTGGCTTTCTTTTACTTTCCTCCCAGAAAAGACTTGAACATTCAGTAACAATAAGTTGACTCACCATAAAACCAACTAACCAGCTTTCTTTGCTTCTGGTACTTTATAACCCCATACAACTAAATGCATATTACTTAAAGAGATAATGGGCGCAACCAAATAACGTTCATTGCTCTGAGAGATGTGCCTTGAAAGGGAATAACTTGGTACGGCATTCCAACAACCAAATGGAATAAATCTAGACAGGGCAGCTTGTTTTGTACAATCATAATAAGAATTTTGGTTTGATAATTTTAATCTTAACCATAGAATTTTATTAATCAAACTTCATGTTTTGTCTTTTCGTTCATTTCTTATCATTTTTGGCTCATTCTCTTTGATTATAGGGCAAGATAGAATACGTTGCCATTGGAGATCCTTTTGCACTCCTCTTGTGTCGTGTCGACAAAGATGACGGGAGAATCACACTCACTTCATCTTTGAAATCAGTCATCACCGATTCTTTCTTGGTAAGTTAACAGAAAGAATTCTAATACAGACTTTATCATAAAAACACGCACATTTTACCAAAATATATTATTTTAAAATCTGTAATTTGTAATTACACTGTCAAAAATGAGGGCAATATCTTTCTCTGATTCACCAAAAGTCCAATCTTTTTGTGTGGAGGGGGCTGTCATCACATATCCCAAGGATAATTAAAGCTAGAGCCCCAAAGTTTCATGCACTTACTACTGGGACAATAAGACATATTTTGAAATTTAAAAAAAATCAAAGTTCGATTTATAAGGTAAGTATAATACCAAAATGAACCCTTACTTTACGTTTGTCAGGTTAGCTAAACCAAATCTTTATCTTTTTATATAACAGCATAATATAGAACGCCAACTTGAAAATTTCAGAATTCAATAACAGATCAAGTGAAGCATCCTCCTTTGCTCTGCCTTTGTTTTGGTGCTTAAGCTCTATTTCTGAAAATTAGGGAAATGTAGTGTCACCCTTTCGTTGCTATTACTCCCATATCAACTCTGACCAAGTTTGGTAGCACTTGTTAGGGTCCCATCTATGGGTTAGATAGCTCTGCTTGAAAATAATCAGTATTAGAGAGGGATACTTGAAACCATATAACAGTATGCAAATTATTTGTATTAAGAATAGTTACTTGAAGCTATAATTGTTTACAAAGGACTATTAGTTACTTGAAACTACATAAGTGCTTGAAATATTTGAAACTATATAATTGTGTACAAATTATTAATATTAGAGGAGAATAACTGAAACCATATAACTGTATGCAAATTATTAGTGATAGATATAAATATTTGAAACCATAGTACATCTAGTTGAAAATGTCGTAGTGAGAAGTCAATTATCTTTTGTTCATGATCTCTTTTTAGTTACCAGTTAACTATGTGCGTACATTTGTAGTTCAACTTTTTCTTGTTATACAAATTTTCCCCAAGGTTTTTGTATTTTGCATTTTTAAACATCCATCGTTGACTTAACATCGCTAATATCCCCCCTCATGGCCCTGATGATGGTTCAGTAGAACCGAAACGCTATAGTGTCGACTTTACTTCTCATAAAATCTCTCCTTCCACTTGGATTGCCTTGTTATCAATTTTTCTCTACATATTGTCGGATTACAATCCATCATTTACTTCCATTTGTAGTTCTAGTAATAACCACCAGGCTTTATAAACGGTAACCTCCAAAAGATATCTGTTGAGACAAGTCCTCATAAAAACATGTATACTAGATTCTATTGGGAATTTGTTCTTTCTTTGAGACTACTTGTCAATAATAATACAATATATTCTCATATTATTTATTTGTTTTGCAGCTGAAAATCCAAGCTTACGATACTTACTTCCCAAACAGCAGAGCTGATCTTACCGTCTTTTTCAAAATCATTCGCAATTCTAATGCTCCAACTTTCAGCAAATTCATTTATATAACAAATGTCAATGAATATCACGTTCTCACGAATCCTGTCCTCACAGTTACAGCAACAGACAGCGACAGAGTAAGTAAAATATTTTCAGTATAAATTCATGTTAGTACTTAGTATTCAGACTGCTCCACAAGTGGCATTTTATCTCATTCATATTTGAGTTTCAATACCAAGTCGACCCAAACACACCAATATAACAGATGTAATAACAAGTTAATCTGTTATATTTTGACCCTCGCCCCGGCCTAAAAATGCTATTCCAAGGTGATACACCGGAAGGAAGTGACACATTCCAATGGCCAGTAATCGAAAGAGATCGCGTGGGCGGATTAAGGCTTATGATATGGGACAAGGTGAAGGTCTTATTGTGCCATTACAGTCATGCACCGGAAGAGAGTAACCTCTGAACTGCATGACAGTTATTTCCGCTTGATGACGATTAAACATTCGATTTCAAAGATCCAGTAGGCGATCGTGTGGGCATTGAGTTATTATTTAACTCAGTTGAGTTTGGGTCCCAGGGCAGTTGTCAGTAGAATTCCAGACAGTAGAGACCAGATGTGGTAGGGAAGGCCACACCCGACCGAGGGGGACCTCGGAAACCCCCGATGCAGTTGCCAGCAGACTCCCAGAGGGTTAGAGACCAGATGTGTTAGGGAAGGCCACACCCGACCAAGGGGGCCCTCGGAAAGCCCCGATGGAGTTGACCCCAACATCAGGAGAACAAGAAAGACACAACGTGACGGTCATAACAGTGGGGTCAAAATATGAAGCTTATGTTCGGTCTCCAGCATCCTCTCACATGCAAACCCTTAAACAACCCTTTCAAACCCTTGCAATAAAGTGAGAGGTGAATATTTTTCTAAAGAAGTCTTCTTGTGTCTTCCTTCCTGCATCTTAAGTCTTCATGCGTCTTTATCATGCGTCGTTTATTCATGCGTCTGTCTTTGATGTTGTGTCGTTGTGACGCTGAATGAACGTGTAAATAACTATATAACAAATCTATTTAAACAAAATTCATTCAATTCTCTCGACGCCATATTGGTGGTTCTTAGAATACGCGGACTGTATTTCTAGCTGAGGGGTAAATATCACCTCCACTACCCCCAAAAAGGGATGTCCTGTGTATAATACTAAACGATATCTAATGGTAAGGCATCCAGGTCTGGGGATCTGGAGAGTGAGGAGAACAATTTCAATACTGTTACTCCCACGTCCGCTCTGATTTTGAGTGCGTTGTACCAATTAGGTCCCATCTACAGGTCAAACAGATCTCTTTAAAAGTGATTTGTATTCGATAGAACCGTGTACAAAAAAAATCTTAAGAAACAACTACACAAAAAATTTAAATATAAACATATAATACTCGTGATTCCATAATCTTTAGGCATAAAATAACCCTAGACAGGTTGACATGCCATTAAAATCTATCAACCGAAACAAATTAATATATGATTAACGCTTTGATCAATTAGCCTTTAAATACCCTGTACTTGATTTCATAACTTTCACAAAATAATATCAACTTTTATAAATTGAATTACCAGGACCAAAAAGTCCGGCAAACACTGCGTGTGACATATGGAAACAGGTGTTTTGACCTTATTAGGTCTCATCAGCAAGTGTCTACCATGATCTCCCTGCCCCGTAAAAATGTATAAATATCAACTTTATAAAGCAAGGCCATGTGGTGCAATGGCTAAAGTGCTTGATTGCAGTCTCGAAGTAAGCAAGTTCAAACTCCAGTAACGCTGCTTTACTTTCGGATTATTACGCCATGTTTTAAATAGTATCACTGCTGTTCTTCTATGAGTATGGCTTGGCTTTAAATAACCTACAAAAGTTGATATACTATTAAAAAAACCAAACCAAACCAACTTTATAGGATGATATAAAAATGTGCTTAATAATTCTCTTCTGCGTGGATTTTTCTTTTAAAGAAATGATTATTATTTGTGATCGTTCAGTGGAAATTTCAAATTCACAACAAATATCTTAGAATAATCAGTACCAACTAAGGTCTTAACCTGTTAACTAGCGTCAGTTATTACAGATCTCCTCGGTGCTTCAGAAATAATATTTTCATACATTAGAATTTAGAAATCGGTTCCTTATCTTTCTTTCACTACCTATTTCTATTTTAGAGCATTGGTTCATCGTCGAATATCGATGAGCTGCCATAAACAATATCTTTATATTATAATCGCTAAATTGCTTTCTCTTGCTTCTTTTCATTGCAGGACAAAATTACTTATAGTCTTTTTGGTGCTCCAAGTGATATCAAATATTTTTACATTACCCGTGATACAGGAAACATATATCTGCGAGACCAGTTGCATAATGAACCCAAAAATTTCTTCCAGGTAAGAAATAGTCATTACTTTTCATATTTACGTTGTAATCCAAAATTACCTTAATTTACTTTATCTAATTTTCTCTATAAAAAATCGTGTTTTACCCCAAGAAGATAGTTTCATAGGAAAAATAACATCCTGGGTCCGGTATATTCCAAAAATGTTACGTAAGGCCGAGGCTACTCAGGAATTGTTTTATTCTCACACAAATCTCAGTTTTTAAATATAGAAGCCTAAATTTAGAAAAAAAATTAAGTTGCATTCTCTTTTCTTTTTCCCCATTTTCTTTCCCCCGCCCTTTTCTTTTTTCCCTCTTTTTTTTATTTCTTCCTTTTTCCTCCTTTTTCGATTACAAACCAAATTCGTGTTACTTTGTCTTCAATAAATATATTCATACCAAAAATGTATGTTATTGACGGGTTTTACTGTTTTATGATCCTGTTAAAATCTAAACGGAAGGCCACATAAAAACTATAACCTCTGACGGGCACTTATTTTATTGGCTTATAAGGATGTAACCTCGTGGCAGACAGATTTCTTGGTATTTACATTTATTGTAATAAGAAATGCAATAGGAAGGCCTCGAAACGGTGCACATTCACTCCCAATGACCTAAATGCTCAAATTATTATTATTTATTGAAGAAGATGGATAGACTAAAACAGCGTTTATCCAACGAAAAACAATGTATTCAAAACCCCATTTTGTTGAATTATTCAGTGAAAATGATAATGGCATGAGGAACATCTTACTGTCCGTTCACTTTCTGGCGTGTATCAATTACTTAAATAATCAACCAGTTGAAATAATAATTTTTCAATATTCCCTATATATATTCCTATAGAGGCGAAATTTGTGATATATATCTTCCCTTATCTTTTGTAGCTAACAGCACAAGCTATGGACGATGGTCGCCCTCCGAAGAGCGTAAATGCTTCCGTGCGTATCAATGTACAAAGAAATCAACCAGTCAGTCTCGTTAATTCAACAATTACGGTAAACGTTGATCCAAACGGACTTATAGGATCACCACTGGCCACAATTAAAGCATCAGATCCAGATTTGAAGGTAAGCAACATTCAACTTTAACCTTTTTCAAAAAGACACACGTTTGTTTATAAACGAATTGAATGCTATGTCACTGCAGGAGAGATTCGTTTTGGGAGTGGGTAAGAGCATTTTGCCTCGCCAAACTTAATGTTACACAGTTGGAACTTCAACTTAGATACTTTAAATAACTAACAACTTGGACGCCCAGTGAAATCACCAAGAGTTGCCATTTGGTGAAGACACAATCCATGTCAAGCTCCTTGGTTTTCAATTATAAAAAACATTATGTTAGGGTTGAACCAGACTTGATAAATTATTTCCATCTCAAGTATGTCCATGAAGAACGTGCTCATGGCCAACAACACTCGAATTCTTTGAAAAAAAATCGAAAAGGTGCATTTTAAGAAACATTGAGCATCTTATTCTTCCATATTTAGCTGTTAGAATGTTGCTTATTAAATCAGAATATTTTGTATATCTATGGGTCATAAAAAATTCTGTACAACATAAACAAATGCCATGGTACCAGCTAAAGTGCCATCAGTTTATTTCTGAACTTGTCGTCTGATAAGAAGAAAAATGCCTACTTTCAGTTTCACGTCATCATTCTCTCAGCCAAATTTTAATTTTCAGTGTTTGAATTCATAAACATTGTGTGCCATTGCTTTTACAGTTTGTTTGTTTTTTTTCATGAGGGGGAGTTTGATATGAAGAAGTGGGTCTGCCAGTAGCATCTGCTGCTGTACATTGTACAAACTTCTGACGAATTGGAGTACGAATTCGAAATCAGCATACTCTGTTTCATCGAAAACCCAGGATTTTACTCCAGGAGTAAAATTTTTGTTAGGGCGTGTCTTTTTGTCAGATACTTTCTGGTTTTCTGAAATAGGCGAGCAATCACGGTTCTAATAAAACAGAATTGTCATATCTTAGAAGTATGACTGCGTAAGAGTATGCAACATCCTGGTTTAAAATAGCATTCGTTACTTGGTGCTCTTGTACTAAGTTCACACACGCGTGTTGTACATTTTGTGGTTAAATATCTGATTTCGACCTTATTTTTTTCTTCCACAGGGCAAAATTGTTTACGAGATTATAGGGGATCTATCAGCACCTACGTATTTCCAAGTGAATCCAAACAATGGAATAATCAGTGTGAGAAATTCATTACTGCCCGACAATGCACCACAATATGTGGTAAGTTTATATTAATCAATCTATTCTACCGTTTTGTAGACATGAGTGATATTATATGTTGATGTAAATCTACTAATACCTACTAAAGCAGAGTTTAAGTAACTTTTTTATAATGTCTTCTCTTCAGTACCAAATAGTCCCACTTAGTTCTAAAATATTTTTTTATTAGTAGGAACACGCGTAATGGCCCTTGTCTGTCTAAATAAACGAATAATAAAAAATGAAAAATAAATTTTTTAAAACTTTGGCACAAACAAATTCCTTTATCCCTGTCGGCAGGGCTTAGAATGTGCTAACTATATCCTTCTGCAGAGGGGTAAACCCCCTCCATAAAAAGGAGTGCCCTAAACTGCATCTAATGGTGCGGCTCCACTTCCAGATATCTCGTGAGTGTAGAGTACTACTTCATTATCATTACTACCACGTCGACACAGATCCGGAATGGTAGTAGCTGTTAGGGTCCCATCTATGGATTAAATAAATCTAAAAATTATTTATATTCGATAGGACTGAATGCAAAAAAGCTCTTAAGAAACAACTACACATCAAATGTAAGTATGAACGTACAATGTAAGCGATTCCCTAACCTCTAGGTATAAAATAACCCTAGACGGGTTGATATGCCGTTAAAATCACTCATTTACTTTTAAGAAACAACTACACATCAAATGTAAATATGAATGTAAAATGAAAACGATTCCCTAACCTTTTGGTATAAGATAACCCTAGACGGGTTGACATACCGTTAGAATGAATGAGTCAGTCATAATCATAATCTAAGTAACAGAATCTTTTCTATTTTTTGTTGGTACTTGCAACTTCCCTTGTTTGTTAATATATATGACTTGTATTCATTTACATTCCAGTTACGAGTCGCTGTCTATGACTCGTCCGTCCCTAACATGAGGACAACGGCAACGGTGACCATTAATGTCGACAGAAACAAGCAGGAGCCGTTCTTCCTTAGTCCATCTTACACTCGGGTTCTTGATCCAAATACTGTCGTCTCAACCACTGTACTCGTTATTCAAGCAAAAGACCCAGAAAACGTAAGTATTTGATGGTGGGTTATGAGATAGATAGATAGATAGATAGATAGATAGATAGATAGATAGATAGAGAGATAGATAGCATTGTCATAAATCACTCTTGTCCACAGATTCGCAAAGATGGCATCGGTAGTGTTGGTGAGTTGAGAACCATCGAATGAAATCTTTTCTTATTTTTAAAGTAAACAAAATGGAGAAAGAGGAAAACGTAAACAGAAAAAGAGGGGAAAACTGACAGTTTTTAATGTAAACTTTTATTTAATCATTAACTTTTAATCCAACAATTTGACTTTGTTCTTATCCACTTGAGAAAGAGTACTTCTTTTAATGGAAACTAAGGAGAAATTATTACTCCAACCATCATTTTCTGACGGGAGGTTTTTTAATCATTCAAAAATCTCTCAATATCTTCATTGTCTTATTACAGTTGTCTTTATTGTAGGGCAACTTGAAAAAGTACCCTCATTTCATCATAATTAATTAAATGTTTTATTCTCATTTTTAACTGCTTCTTCTTCTTCTTCTTCTTCTTCTTCTTCTTCTTCTTCAAATTGTGTTATTTCTCTATATTTCTTTATAATCATATTTAATTAATTGCAAAATATAGGTGTTAGTCTGATAATGATATTTTAATATTTTTCTCTTCAGGGTAAAATCACTTATTCCATTGTTCCTAAGAATAAAATTGAAAATTATTTCTTCGTCAAACCAACCACTGGTGAATTACTTGTCATTGGATCTCTCCTACCTCTTAACCAACAGGCTGTTACGGTAAACAATAATTTCTATTTTTGCTCGAGATTTTATATATATATATATATATATATATATATATATATATATATAGCATGGGATTTAGATGTTGTTTAATCGTTCATTCTTGAACAATACAATGAAATATTAAAAAATAGTTAATTTGTTGTTTCTTTTGTCTTGTTTTTCCAAATATATTCCCTTTATTTTTCCTTTTTTACCTTTTTTTTTCTTTATTAAACAACAGTTCCAAGTAAAAGCAACAGATGATGGTACCCCTGCTCGTTCCAGTATCGTTCAGGTGACGATAATCGTGAAACCTTCACAGTCAGTTCCGACCTTCCAAAAAACAACTTATTCAGTCAATATCAAAGATTCAGAACCAGTAAACTTTACTGTGGTCACTCCAACACTAATGACCACTGGACAAACGGTAAGAAGTACTTTCATCGCCTTATATTTCACTGAATAGAAATTTAAAATATTTTTAGAAAGGATGTACGTGTATATACGAGGCTCATTAAATAGGTTTCCAGACTTTTTCGCATGGCCACTTTTATCGATAATACACACATGAAACTATAGTCCCCTTTGAAGTAATCTCCTTTGGCTGCAATGCACTAGTTGTACTGTTCCAACAACTTCTGGAAGGTTCATGGAAGTCCTCTTGTGTGAGCGTGTCAATGACCTTCGTCACAGCCTCTTTCATCTCCTCAATTTTCTCATAACGACAGCCTCTGAGCTTAGGGAATAGCCAAAAGTCACAGGGAGCAAGGCCCCGACTATAGGGACAGTGAGGAACTGTCTTGATGCCCATCTTGGTCAAATAGTCTGTGACAAGGATGGAGTTGTGGACTGGTGCATTGTCCTGGTGGAAATGCCACTGACCCGATTTGAAGAGTGCTGGCCTCTTCCGACGGAATCTCTTCCTGAACTCCCTTAAAACCTCAACATAGTAATCCTAACCCTAACCCTTTGGCCAATCAACTCTGGTCTATTGACTTCCTTACTCCTCCCACACCTCTCATCATCCCTCACAGACTCCCTACCTTCCTTGAATCTCTTATACCACTCAAAAACTCATGCTCGATTCATGTAAGATGCTCCAAAAGCAGTCTGAAGTATTCCATACGTTTCTGTAGTATTTTTTTCCAAGTTTAAAACAATTGTATTGCATATCGTTCTTCTAAAGTGTCCTCACGTCCAGATTGCATTTTTGAAATTCACCAGCCGTAACAATCAGGCTTTAGTAGGGTGTATTCCAATTGCTGCTATAGCTGTTAATTTGAACCTGAAATCATAATAACTAGTCAGTCATCTCATAAGATGTATAGCAATAACATACTGAATTTTCAAGAGTTTAAGACAATTCTAAATGCCTGTACAAAAAAAGTATTTTAGAAAACGAGAACAGGAACTGAATAAATCTGAATGACAGTTTTCATTGCTACAGACGCAAATGTTCTCTCTCTCTCTCTCTCTCTCTCTCTCTCTCTCTCTCTCTCTCTCTCTCTCTCTCTCTCTAGCCCATTCGGCTGAGGCTGCATCTCTGCACAGGAGTAAGACTCCTCCAACGAGTGTCCTGATTATGACACTAAACAATCTGATGATGAGACTCTAGTAATACTGGAGCTTTGGGGAATACGGAAAACCCCTTTATTGCCATCGCTCCCAGGTCTACTCTAGCCCGGAGTGTTAGCACTTGATAGTTTCCTATCAATAGGTCAAAAAGAACTAAACTGTGTACTTATGCTAAACTGAATTGCTTCAAATAGAACTGTTTTGACATTTAAACTGTGTACTTAAGCTAAACTGAATTCTTTGAAATGGGACTGTTTATATGTATAAAAATGAATTTGGCATTAAATAACCAACAATAGTTGATATGCCATAAAACCAACCTCTCTCTCTCTCTCTCTCTCTCTCTCTCTCTCTCTCTCTCTCTCTCTTGTGTCCTTGGTATGACACTAAATAGTATCCAGTGGTAGGGGTCCAGTTCTGGTGAATTGGAAAATATGGAGAGCTCCTTCATTTCCACTGCTCTCAGCTCCTCTCTGGCCCGCAATGGGAGTACCTGTTAGGTATCCATCTATTGGATCAAACAGAAAGGTTTGAAAAGTATAAGTGGATAAATATACTTGACACCATATAACAAATTGTCATTATTATTATTATTAGAATCAATTTTATTTGTTCTTTTGGGTTTTATGATATATCAACCTTTGTGGGTCATTTAATGCCAAATCCATTTTTAATCAAATAAACAGTTCTATTTCAAACAATTCAGTTTAACACAAATACACAGTTTAATTAATAGTCAAAAACATTTCAAGCTATTCAATTTAGTCAAACAGTTCTAATTCAATCAATTCAGTTTAGTATAATTATAGTTTTTGTTTACACACAGTTAAACGTCAAAACAGTTCTATTTCAAACAATGCAGTTTAGCATAAGTATGTAGTTTAAATGTCAAAACATTTCTATTTCAAGCAATTCAGTTCAGTATAAGTACACAGTTTAGTTCTATTTGACCTATAGATAGTACCCTATCAGGTGCTACCACTCCGGGACAGAGTGAACGAGAAACCAATGGCAATAAAGGAGTATTCCACATTAATTAGAAACAAAAAAGAGCGGCTAAAATTGATTGTAATGGAACGCTGAAAACATTGTAATGATTATCAACAAATATTTTCAAATGCATCAAATTTCAGAATTAAATAACTCATAAGGTGTTATGTGTCGTTAAACTAAACGAAACCTTTTGCACACAAACTCTCTCTCTCTCTCTCTCTCTCTCTCTCTCTTTCTCTCTCTTACATACATACATACATAATTGTTTTCCAATCTAACATTTTGCCCAGTAGACTGACTGTATTCCCCTACAAAGGTATAAGACCCCAAAGAAAAAAAGGGGTGTCCTGGATATGACACTAAACTACATCTGATAGTGAGAGGCTTAAGTTCTGGAGATCTGAGGAGTGTTGAGTTCTCCTTGATTGCTATTACATCCCAGTCCACCTGACCCTGTGTGGTAGTACCTGTTTGGATTCCATCTATTCGTCAAATAGATTTGTTAGGGTCCAATCTATTGGTCCTAGAGATCAGCAAGAGACCCGTCTATTCGTCAAATAGATCAGCTACGGTTCCATCTATTGGTCAAATAGATATGTTAAAGATTCCATCTATTCGTTAAATAGATTAGCTAGGGTTCCGTCGATTAGTCAAATAGATCTGTTAGAGTCCCATCTATAAGTCAAATAGATATGTTAAAGATCTCATCTATTCGTCAAATAGATCTTTTTAAAAATCATTCGTATTCAATGGGATTGTGTGAAAAAAAACTCTTAACAACTACACAAAAAATGTTAATACGAAAATTCAATGAATGCAGTTTTTTCACTTCTGAGTATAAAATAACGATAGACAGACAAGTGGACATGTTAAAAATCAATCAATTTCATTGATTAGATCCATCTTTTAGTGTAATTCTAAAAGCGAACAAATTTCTGTTAACGCTATTTTGATTTATTCTTTCCTGATTTCCAGAGAACAATCAAATGCAAAACAGTTGGTTACTATCCGGCACCAAGTTTCTTCAGTGTTGATGAGAATACGTGCGCTGTGAGACTAAGTCGACCCCTGAAAAGTGATGCAGCCACCACAGCTCTCTATACGGTAAATAATTGATTATTTTATACGGTCTATTATCGCTAAAGACAAAATTCAACTACTGGAGATTTGTGTAGTGTGGAGAACCCCTTTATTGTTACCTGGAGTGGTAGCACCTGTTAGGGCTCTAGCTGTGTCAGATGGAACTGTTCTTATTAAGACAACAAATATAAATATTATATAAGACTGATTTGATTTTGTATTTTATTTATTTTTTGTTCAAAGTTAGTATACGGAACAAATGATAAACGAGAAAAGTATGTTCGCTTTGAAATGTATCGAATAATGTTTCGTAAAACCATGACAATGAAATTTCTTATTACTATTCCCAAGTTGTACCATTTTTTTATCTACATAATAATAACATAGATAATTATCCAATATGATATTGTATTCATTTTATAAACTGATTTAGGATATTTTAAAAAATTGTTCATTATCTGTTTCCTATATTTCATAATATATATTTTGTTAAATGAATTATAGCTAAGCTAACTTCTTAGCTACCATGTGCGACTCTAGAATTCTTTAATCTGTGCCGTGTGCAATTATAATCGAATTTCGAACTTCGTTCCGTTTATTCGTATTTTCCGCTTGCTGTGAAGAGTTTTTTTTTTTTTTTTCTTAGATGTCTCTCGTTATTTTTCACCAAATTCGATTGTTTTGTCATATTTTTCATCATGCCATTGAACACTTGTAAAGATAAATGATATCGGACAGTTTGTACTAAGTAGATTAGAGAAGAAAGTTTACATTATCCAGACTCAGAATTACAATAAATTAGCGATTATGAAATCGACTTTAATCAAATTGATGGCTGATACAGATGATATACATGCTGCAGTACATGATGAAGACAATGTTAGAACAAGGCAGAAAATTTACTGATTTTATTTAGAAAATTTATTGTCGTTGTTTTATCAACTGTTTACTGTAACATTTACACAGATTATCATATTTTATGTTAATTTAAAGGTTTTAAAGAAACTTTTTCTAACATTTTGTAATTGATTTGTTTTATCTTAGAGGGTTAGTAAAGTGTGTTTTTTTTTTCTTTTGTGTTTTTTTTTTCTTTTTGTTTGTTTTTGTTTGTTTGTTTTTTTGGTGGGGAGGGTATTTGTTTTTCTTCAGAAAATTAACCATTGACTGTTGCTGAAAATTGAAAAACACGGCACTGAAAGTATTAGACTTCTTTTCCAAAAACAAACCAGTAATTTTTAAAAAACTCAGTGAGGTTCAAGTCTTTGTTAACTAAAACGCATTTTTCTCTCACTAAAAGCTCGGCATTGGGGCTTATGACGTCAGCAGTCCACAGATGATGGGTTACTGTAACGTGACCATCAGTGTAAGCCGTAACCCTTCAGCTCCTGTAATTATTGGACCCGCTGATAGACGAATATTGGTCCCGAACACCAAATTAGAAAAAAGCGTCATCGTGAACGTCGATGCACAGGATCCAGACGGAGTAAGTGCTTCTTTTTTTCTTTTTTTTTTTTTTTTGGTCTTTTTTATTTAGACAATTATATTGATATCTATCGTAATCCAATTATAAACACGACAAATAAACATATATCTACATAATCTCCTTCCGTGTTAATACTTAGCCTTTAATCCCATACACTGAAGCAAAATAAAATTGCAATCTTTTGATGGACTACACCGATTTTAACAGGGGTACAGGATAGGCAGCCGGAATAAGTACTGTTGATACACCCTTTATTTGTGAACCTGAACACTTTGACGGGATGGGAGTGATTACTTATTTATTTAATCTTGGGTAAATTAAAACTCACATCATGCCCAATCGGTAGGACTTTGAATATTCTCACTGTATCCATCACCAAAAAAAGAGTGCCTTGGTTATTATACTAAACTGCATTTGATGGTGAAGCTTCGCTTCTGGAGATCTATGGAGTGTGGAGAACCCCTTCATTGCCATTATGCCCAGGTCCACTCAGACCCTGTTAAAGCTTTATGCATGTATCAAATGGAACTGTTAAAAATTATTCGTATTCGATATTACATTGTGCAAAAGTCACTTAATAAACAACACAAAAATAATTATATAAATGTACAATAAACATGATTCCCTAACCTCTAGGCATAAAACAACCCGAGGTTATTTGAAATGCCATGAAAATCAGCTAATCAATCTTTATTTTATTTTCTTTGGGTTTTTTGGGGAGGTTGTTTTTTGGGGGGGGGTTGATAATTCTTACCCATTAATCCCATAGACTGAAGCAAAATAAAACTGCAATGGCCTAAACGATGAAATTGATTTTAACCAGAGTACAGGATGTGCATGAGGTATAAGTACTCCTGATACACCCTTTTCTTTGGGAACTTGAACACGTTTTTTTGGAGAGGATCATTTACTACAATTTAGCAATATTATGTGTGCATTTAATCTTGAATAATCTAAAACGCAGTTGGATTAATTGAAACAGTCTTGTACGTATTTATGTAAAAGTGTACAGAAACTTACATGTGTAAATGTATTTGTATACTATATAAGAAATAATATTTCACACCCCCAAATTTCTTGGAAAATTTGCTGTCTATCCAGGTCCACCCCTTCTCCCGATCTTCATGAGATTATCAAAAGTTATTAAATGATTAAAAGGTTTAAGATTTTTTTCTTTTGATTTTAGTCAATCGGCCATATCTATCACATTCATTATTGTTCGTATCACTGTTAAAGATAATTCGACAAGCTCATATTTCTGTTTTGTATCGAAATGGCACTAGAAAACTTTGTTTCGTTTAGCGCTACCTTATTTAAGAACTTTGCTAATGAAATTGTATTATTGTAATTACAGGATAAACTGGCTTACATTATGAAAGGTGATCAAGCTGTGAACCAGTTTTTCTACATAAATTCACAGGATGGAATCATTTATCTTCGTGAATCTCTTCTTAAAACAAATATAAACCAATTCCTGGTAAGTCAGATAAGATTTCGATTAGGTATACAATTTTTTTGTTTCTAGTTGATACATGTACGTTTTTGTTTTTACTTTATTTTTATTTTTATTATTCTATTATTATTATTCAATTATTTTAAATGAATCAATATTTTCTTTTCTTACCAAAATTAAGTCAAACAAAAGCGATAATCTCATTTTTGTTTATAGTTACTACGCTTTGATAACGTAGGCGTTGCGAATAGTGTAATGGATGTCAAAGTAGAAAGTGGAATACGCGAACCAGTTTATGTGTTGCGAACAGCTAAACACGTAGACAGTTTTGATGGAAACAAAATGGACACTCTACATATATATCAACAAATAGTGACGAGGTCAAAATAACTAATTTTTCAAGTAATTAGAATTATACAAATTATAGAATATATGACTGTTTTTGATGGCTTCGTTCCTTTCTGAGTAGACGAAATTACTAAAATATTTTGTTTGAAGACTTTAAGGGAAACTGGTGACAATCAATATAATATTTATACTTTTTCAGAGTTAAAATGAAAGCATAATGAAAATGACAAAGAGTAAACTTTGACTTTACAAATTGATTATCATAAATCACTGCTTGATCGAGTTTTATAAAAGTATATATGACATATGCTAACATAAAAGCAGCTTTTTTCCACATTGGAGTTATAAAATTTATAATTGATTTTAATGGTTTTGTTTCTTTACAACATTTGCTGTGAGAAAATTAATTGACGAAACAATGTCACAGCATAAATACTAAAATGTTTTATGTTTTTTTAAGTTTTATTCGTAGGTTTTCTCAAATTTGATTCTTTTCAGCCGAAAGTAATTGTTGTGGATGACGGTCAACCACCTCGTTCGAGTAGCATCACCCTGAATATTATAGTACAAAAAGTTCCACTGCCTCAATTTAAACAGAACAATTATACAGCTGCAGCCAGTGAAAATGATCCTGCCAATACTTTTATTGTAAAAGTTGATGCATCAGTGCCCAATCTAGTAAGAAAACTTTTCTTAATTTCTTCTTTCACATGCCAACGACAAAAGTACCTGGATGAGTAAAAAAAAATGCTATATTTAGCTACGCGCTAATTTGCAGCGCATATATCACATGACTGAATAAGTTCAAAACATGGTGAAAGGTACCTGCTGTGGTTAGTAGTCTCGTTGTAGTTGTGCTTTATTTACCTCAGTGTGTGATTTGAAAGCCGCACAGATGAACATGCAAAAAACTCAGTAACTTATATTGAACGAGTTCGAACTGGGACATGATGCTGCGGAAGCAACTAAAAATATTTGTTGTGCAAAAGATGAAAATGCAGTTGATCACAGTAAACAGATGGTTCAAGACATTTCACTCAAGTCGCAAGATTCTTGATGATCAGGTAAAGTGATGGCAGCATAAAATCGTGGATTCCGAGGCCATGCACCTAGCTATAAAGGCAATTCCGTAAAGAAGCACTCAGATCAGGTGAGCACAACGTCTCCCAGTGTGGTTTTTCACCTTCATAACCTCAGCAAAAGCATTTGAAGCTACCGAATTGTTTCACGTTACCAAAATTCTGCAGAACTTTTTATCTACTCAAGTATTACAAAATGGATGTGACTATAAGAATGTGACCATTTACTGTAATCTAACTGTACAACCAATACGTTTAATATTGAGTAAATTTAGCCACATTATTAGAAGTATTGTAATTTTTTGGTCAGTATTGTATTTTATATATTGTAGAAGTACATTACCAACAAAATTTTGCAAGTGAGACAGGCAAATAGAACTTAACAGATCTTTTTTGATTTCATTGTTTTGTCTGTTTTTGCGTTGTTCAAAATTAACCAATGAGCTTCTTTTTGTTGTGAATGGATACTCTTTTCCATACTTGACTCTGTCTAAAGGATTTAGAATATGCTATTACCAATTGAGGGTAAAGACCCCACTAAAAAAAGTAGTGCCCTGAATATAACACTAAACTGCATTTGATGGTGAGGATCCAGTTCTAGATCTTCGGAGAGTGTGGAGTACCTCTTGATTGTCATCACTTCTGAATCCAATCTGGCCAGGAGAGATATAACCCTTTAGGGTCACCATCTAAAGATCACAATGATCCCTTTGAAAATTATTAGTATTATTAGAATACTTGAAACCATATCACCAAGTGTAAATTATTAATATTAAAAATAGTTACCTGAATCTATAATTGGTGGAATCCCCGTGGTGTAATGACTAAAGTGCTGGACTACAGCCTCAAAGCTAGAGAGGTCGAATTCAGTCATTCTGTTACGTTCACTTTTGGACTAATTCCCTTGGGAAAAACTATGAAACCCCTTATTCCTCCAGTTATGTGGTTAAATAGTGTGTCGTGTTCTCTATTCTACTAGGATGGCTTTGAGCATTAAATAATCCACAAAATGACCCGGATGTTCAATGATGGCCTTGTTTATGCAAGAGATCATGACGATTCTTTAGAAAATAAACTTTTTTTTTGTTTAATTAAGTGTCGTGTTGCACATTTGATAAGAAAGTGATCAAATTTAAGCCATAATAAAGCCATGAAAGTCAAAGCTCGTAAACAATTTTGTTCTTATGTTTAAAATATTTTAAAAGTTTCTAAACCCACTCAATAATCTTATTTTCTCTTTCAGAACAATATCGTCTATAATGTTGTCGGTGATGGATCTGCTCCTACCTTTTTCAAGATTGATAATTCCGGAAGAATTTACTCTCGTGGAAACCTAAAAACAGATCAACAAATGCAATACACGGTTTGTGTGGTTATTCTACACTATATAATCTCTCTCTCTCTCTCTCTCTCTCTCTCTCTCTCTCTCTCTCTCTCTCTCTCTCTGTATATATATATATAACCACAAATGTAATTCAATAAATAAGGTGAATTTTGCAATAGGAAGCAATATTCATTGTTGCTTCTTTTTCAGTAGATTATCCACATGACCTTCTTTACTGAAAAGTGCGCCCAGGACATTTTCGTTACTGAAGAGTTATTCTATAGACTGTCTTTTGGGTACACATCCGTAGCTGCAAACCCATGTTTTTTAAACACGCTTAAATACGTCACACAGTCTCATAAAATTCCACATTGTTTGCACCTTTCAGCCACCAAAAATTTAAGGACATACCTTTGATCAAGCCTGGATTTGATTTGCTGCCATCTTGAATACACTCAAAAAATCTTTACGGGCTTAAAATAATTTTTAGTATATACCAATTCCAAACAATTTATGAAAAATAATTCTGAAAAAATTATTTTGATTTATACAAAAAAATCCCCTTATTATAATGACATATATATATATGAGGTTTTACATAGACTGCAACTCTAAAAATACGAATATCCCGCGTATGACACTGAATACAGTGGTGAAGATCTTGTTCTGAAACTCTCTAGTGTATGGAGTCACCCCTTCGATACAATTCTTCGCAGACTGGTCGTGCTTGTTAGGGTTCAATCTATGGGTCAAATAGATCGGTAAACGCTTTAAACCTTATAACTTAGTGAAAAAAACGATCAAATAAGTGTTTTTTAATACAATGAAACATTGAACATATAGTTATTAGAATCAAACATTTACAAATTAATCAAATTGTGGCATAAAAAAACCCATAAGGAGCTGATATGCCGTTAAGCAAATAAACCAAGCCAAACCTTTAATAATGAATCAAATTTTGGCATAAGGAGTTGATATGCCGCTGAACAAACCAAATCAAATAGATATAAATAATTTGATGCATGAATAAATCATTTTGAAACTTGGAAAATAAAACGCCATAATTTATGTATTAAATTGTTTAAAAATAACAGCAAATTATATTTCTAATACGTCTTCGGAACAATACACGTTCACCATTAAATAATTATAGTTTTAGATGTGAAATTTAATTTTTATAATATGCCATTCAGAAAAAATAGTAAGAAATGTTACGTATAAATGTGTTATGTGTGTGTAAAAACATTTTCTTTTCGTATATGTACATTTATTGATTGATTTTTGTTATTTTAAACAGCTCCGAGTCGATGCCTATGATTTAAACTCTCCAAATCACAAAGACACAGCCCTGGTCATAATCAATGTACTACGCAATGTAAACAAACCCTCGTTCTCGTCGCAACAATATTCGATCAATTTAGATGAATCCAATGTTCCTGGTACGATTGTAGGCAAAATTCAGGCAACAGACGCTGATAAGGTAAGATTCTACTTACTCTATATACTCATGTATCAGTCGAATTTTGAAAACCCAATTTTTGTTTACAAACTTAATTATCAAACCATAAAAAAACTAGAAAAAGCGATAGGATTATGATTAAAAGCAACAGGCTTATTTTTCAGTGTCCAGCGTCGTTAATGGAATAGTCCTAAAATTCCAAATTCACAAGATGGATGTAACTATGAATTCAAATTTATGTTTGTATATGCATCTGTATAATTTATACCTTTGTCTATCAATCTGGTTTTCTTATTTTGCCTCAGGATACCCTAAGTTATTACAATGTTGGCCCCGAAGCATGTAACAAACTCCTGATGGTAAATCAGAACAATGGAGATATTCTCTTATTAGGAAAGGTGCCAACATCTGGAACTGTTTACAATGTAAGTAGAAATAATTAATTTGGTTTTACTAAATATAACACAGACTTTTGGTTGAACGTCGGATCTGCTATTCCAAAGTGATCACCTATCTAATTATTGACTAAATTAGATGATCTAGAAGGAAGCAACGTTATTAACATCACTTCGCGGTTATCAAAAATAATATTTACTTACTAAGTCTTGCAATTAGGCCACAAATTCTTTAAAGTACTTGTTATTCTAGAGTGGTCACTTATTTGAATATTGGACAAGCTTATAGTTGATTAAATTTACTAATCAATTTGAATGTTTCATGTTTATTTATTTTTAGGTGTAGAAATACCATTCACAGAAAAGAAAACTTTTTAAAAGTGTTTGAATATTAAATATTAAGTCGTTTTTACACGTGCTGTTTTGGGAATAGAATCGAGTGAGCTTTTGTATTGACGACTTGAAAGTTTTTCTTTATATATTTGTTGTATCTGAGAACGAAAACTCACTGCCACAATTATTTCAGTATGAAAAACACACACACGGACTCTTGTAGCAGAGGAAATATACAATGGTTTAATATTTTCTCGTACTAGAAAATGAAAAATAATTCACGACGAATCAGCAAATCATTTATTACTTGAGCAAACTCAATCAAACGAATACAGAAATGACATAAAATACTGAAATATACATTATAGAGAAATCTCCTATCATGCAGTTGAAGAGTCTTTGGGCATAATTTAAGAGTTCTTGATGGAATGGAAGTAACAGTATGAAGACTCACGTCAAAATATGGTATCGTGCGCCATACAACACAAGGTTTTTGGGGTGATCGCCTCCACCTTCTGTCGAAAAGCTGAGACACTTATGCGTGCTTCTGATTATTGAGGCAGAACTGGAGAGAGAGAGAGAGAGGGGGGGGGGAATTTTACTTTGGTCATGCTGCCAAGTGGCCATTAGAAATAATATTTGAAAGGCCAGCGATGTAATCCTTGAACTGTTAAAATTTGAGATCACTTAAACGGGAATTAGTAAAGTTATTAAATTACGATGATGTTATTTTTTCACCCGGTTCATCTCAAATGTTATTAAAAAATTTTAAAATACTCTGTATATTGTTTTGGACTTTTCCAAATGCAAATCTTTCTTCTTTGCTTTTATGTAGTGCATAATGGGAGTGACAGACAACGGAAAACCCGTCAGTCATACAGCTACCACGACAGTGAAAGTTATTGTATCATCCAACACAAACCCACCAAGGTTTAACTTTCCTGAATATCGAAAGACTGTGAAAGAAAGTGATCCGGTTGGAACTACAGTTATCAGAGTTACCGCCACGCGAAACCCTCTTCTAGTAAGGATATATTTTTGTCCCCTTTTCTCCAAACGAATTACACATATTGATACTAAAGGTTATCTGCTTGTAAGTCAAAAGTTTTGCAATTTTTTGGTAACTAATTTGCTTATTTTTATGACAATAAAAGCAGCCAATAATTCAACGTAGTAGTCACTATATTGCATCATCTGAAGCCCCCTTTCTGCAAATTCTTTGATACCACGCTGAATCCATTCGTCTTTCGAAGTGAAAGCAGGAAGTGAGATTTAGATGAAAACAATAATCCAAAACGGTAAGATCCAGACTATCAGCTGGATGTGGTATAGTAATTTCGATGTGGCATAAGGCCGAATGAATGGGGCGCCCAATGAGACTCGAACTCACTCGTGTATGTTTGCAAGTCTCGCTTGCTAACCGTTACACCACCAGAGGCGCCCAGCTGGATGTGGTATAGTAATTTACAAAGCTCTTTGCTTCGATGTGGCATAAGGCCGAATGAATGGGGCGCCCAATGACACTCGAACAGGTTTGCTAGTCTATCTTGCTAACCGTTACACCGCCAGAGGTGCCCAGCTAGATGTGGTATAGTAATTTACAAAGTTCTTTGCTTCGATGTGGCACATGGCCGAATGAATGGGGCGCCCAATGAGACTCGAACTCACTCGTGTATGTTTGCAAGTCTCGCTTGCTAACCGTTACACCACCAGAGGCGCCCAGCTGGATGTGGTATTGTGATTTACAAAGCGCTTCGCTTCGATGTGGCACAAGGCCGAATGAATGGGGCGCCCAATGAGACTCGAACTCACTCGTGTATGTTTGCAAGTCTCGCTTGCTAACCGTTACACCACCAGAGGCGCCCAGCTGGATGTGGTATTAATTCGATTTCATCAAGTTCACGTAGCTTATTCCGAAAACTTGCACGTATGCAAATATTGCAAAACTTTTGACTCAAATTCTATCCACTAAATTGACAGATATAAAATATAAAACTGTCATTGAATAATATACAAAGAAGCACTTAAAGCTTATAAAAAGTTTCATCGATTAATAAAGTCTCCAATTTAATAAGACAGGTTTTAAATGAGATTAAAGATTTTAAGGAAAGCAGGACGAGTAAGAAAAACATAATGTGTTAAGATTATAACAAAAATTCGTGAGAACAGTGAACAAGAATACTTTAATATCAAATCGATGAAAACAATATCAGTTAAGTAGCAAAATTAAACAATTTTATTCATTATTTTAGAAAGTTTTGTTAGCAATGAGTATATGCCATGGTTAAATGTTGTCATTGGAAGTAGACTCGTTTACCCGAGTTCAAAAACCTGGACGAGACTGTTTACACTTTGCATAGGGCTAATAATCTTGAGAAAGGTATCTATAGGTTCTTTAATCTTGCTATAGAAATCGTTCTTGGTTTGCTTTGGTTTGTTGGGTTTTATGCATATCAACCTTTGTAGGTTATTTAACGTCAAATCCATTTTTATATAAATAATATGTTCTATCTAAAACAATTCAGTTTATCATAAGTACAGTTTAATTGTCAAAAACATTTTCATTTCAAACTATTCAAGCAGTTATATGTAAAAATTCAGTCAAGTGTAAATAAAGTTTTAATATCGAAAAATAGTTCTATTTCAAATAATTCAGTTAAGCATAAGCACGCAATTTAAATGTAAGTACGGTTTAATTGTGAAAAACGTTTCTATTTCAAGCTATTCAGTTTACTCAAACAATTCATTTTAGCATAAGTATGCTGTTAGTTCTATTTAACCCATTGATAGGGCCCTATCAGGTGCTACCACTCCGGGCCAGAGTGGAGAAATCGTTCTTGAAAAAGGAAAACTCTGAATTCAAACCAGATGTACTACACTAAAAAAAAATTGACCTTGTGTTGCATTCTTGTGATGACATGATTACATATCATTCCACAAGAAATAGATATTTTTTAACACGGCAATATCTCTTTTTCTATTTTATGTGAAAATATTTAGAGTTTTTTTTCTCTTTCTCTTTATTTTTTCTTTTGTTTTCAAAATTTCAATGTTTAATTCATTTGGCAAGTGAACATTTATCTAAATATACACGCACTTAAAATATATTATTACTTACATAATGAATTTTTTTTTTTTTTTGCGCATTTTAAAGTGAAGATCCCAAAAAAGGTTTAAGATATAAAGGTCAAAATTATCAGACTTCTGGGTATGACACTAAACATCACTAAGCATTCGATGGTGATCTCAAGAAAATGTTGAGCACTCCTTCTTTGCCATTATTCCCAAATTTATACTGACTCGGAGTGGTAATATCTGTTAAGCTCCTATGTATTGATCAAATAGATCTGTTTAAAAATAGCTCATATTTGATATGAATACTTGATGCCATATAACTGTAAATTATTTATATTAAGAATAATTTCTAGAGGGTAGAGTGTTCGCCAATGGTACTGGAGATCTGGGTTCAATCCCAAGTCACATCATACCAAAGAATTCTAAATTGGTACTTGATACCTCCTTGCTTAACACCCAGCAAAATAAGGTACGTATCAAGGGTAAAGTGGAGCAATCCTGGGAAAGGAGTAGCGCCCTCCCCTACACCTTGGTGTAGTAGCTATTGAAAAGGGAGCCTTCTGGTCACTCTCGACTACAGTCGCCAATTTATCAAACTGGCTCATTGGTCTAGTGGGTAGAGTGTTCGCCTATGGTCCGGAAGACCAGAGTTCAATCCCAGGTCACGTCATAGCAAAGACTTTAAAATGGTACTTGATACCTCCTTGCTTAACACTCAGCAATATAAGGTACGTATCAAGGGTAAAGTGGAGCTAGATAGGAATACTTGAAACAATACAACTGTGTGCAAATTAGTTTGTTTGGTTTCTTTTTTAATGGCATATCAACCATCGTGGATTATTTAATGCCAAACCTATTGATATAAAAGCACTATTGAGGGATAAGTGCCTATTAATCTGAAAGTGAACGCAATAGCGCGGCCGGAATTCGAACTCGCTTTCGACGATGTCACACTTCAGCACATTACCCACTAAGCCACGGGGATTCTCCCTACAAGTTATTTGATAATATATATGTGCAAACAGATACCTGTTATAAACAGAAATGATTACTTGAAACCATATAATCATTTGTATTAGATAGGAATACTTGAAAGCATGTGACTTTATTGAAAAACCTCCAGGAATAAGACAAAAATTCTAAATATAAATATGCAATAAACACAAATTCCAATCGGGTTGACATGCCGTTAACGGTTTAGTTTTATGGCATATTAACCAGTTTTTGTTATCTAATATCAAATCCTACTTTCACATATATATTAACAATATGATTTGTAAACACATTTTGGAGATACACACAGTTAAAGGATCAAACAGTTCTATTTCTAACAATAAAGCTAAATGGTTCCAAGTATTGCTATGCATCACTAACAATTCAATTAAACATCAGTCATTTATTTCCACTGCTAAATAATCAAACAGTTCTTTTTCAAACAATTCAATTTAGCATAAGTCATTCGTTTGCACACAGTCAAAAAATTCTTTTTGACCCATAAATAGGACCCTATCAGGTACTACCACTCCGCGCCAGAGTGGACCTGGGAGTGATGGCAGTGAAGGGGTACTCCGAATTCCCCAAAGCTCTGGCATTACTGAAGCTTCACCATCAGATTATTTAGTGTCACATCCAGGACACTCGTTGTGGGAGGGGGTCTTACCCCTCTCCAAAGATGCAGTCTGTGTATTCTACAGCTCCAGCCTTTAAGATCATTCTATTGAATAAGATTATCAGATATAATCGTGTAAGTACAATCTGAATTTTATAACTGACAACTTTTAAGTTCAATGTTTTTGTTTTGTGTTGTGATTTTTAATTCGTAGGGCAGCATTCGGTACCAAGTTGTAGGAGATTATCCCTCAGACATTTTCTTTGATGTAAATAACGTAACCGGAGAAGTCCGCATCAAAAACGATCTACGCTTAGACAACCTACGCCAAATTTTGTATACGGTAAGTGGAGGTGAATAATCACCTAAAAACACAACTTTCGAATCAATAACAAGAAATGATAAGTTTTCATTGATACCATGTTCACCCAAATATCTCTTCTCCATCCCTCTAACTCAAATGTCCCTTTCTTTCTTTCTCAATCTGTGTAGCCATCCTTTTCCTTTCTTACTTTCTTTATCTTCCACGAGCTCATTGATTCTTTCTTTCTCTTTCCTTCTGTCCATGCATATCAATCTGTTTACTTCATTTGTAAATAACACTCTCCCTAAGTAATGAATATGTATTCGTTTAAAATAATAAACATTTATTGAGACACATTTCTTTTCCTAGAAATATAAATCTATTCTAAATTTAAGCCATGTTTTTAAGATTCCCATTGATTTAAAATGTTAATACGATACCATTCAAAATGAGCAAATAAATTATATTAAATTTTAATGAATAAAAAAACCGTCTATTAAAAATTTCAATTTTGATACGTAAAAATGTCATTGTTCCTTTTTATTCAGTACGCTGAAAAAATAATTTCCATTTTTTAAAAACATTTACTTAAAAGATAATTGAAGTTTGATGAATCAAAAATAAATTCTGATTTGTTTTTGTCAGTTAAAAATCGCCGCTTACGACATCGCTCAACCATACGCCAAAGCCACAACGACAGTTTATATTACAACAACTCGTAATATGAATGTTCCAGTATTCAATCCACCTCAAGTTGAACTGTCAATCTCGGCCTCTACTCTCGTCGGAACATACTTACGGCGCCTAAACGTTACAGACGCTGACAACGTAAGTTTTTGTTTGTTTGTTTGTTTGTGTTTTTGTTTTCGTTTCTTTCTTTCTTTCTTTCTTTTCTTCTTACTATAAAATCGGTTTTGCACCAAACAGGGAAGATATGAAGTTTTTGCAGACAGGGTGAAATTTTTGTCGCCAACGGTACACAGGCAGAGCAACATTTTATTGTTTTTCAGTAGCTCAATGTAAGGCATTTTCCTATTGACAGCTCATTGACTAGTTCAGGTCCCTGTGTGGTGTTAGATTCCGTAAAGAGTGGTTTCCAAAATGTTGGCTATCTCTAAGGAAGTTAAAAGAACTCGCCCAAGAGTTACTTATTGGAAACTACCTACAAGTTCCTGGTTGGTTTCTTCGTGGTAGACTTTATTTTCCTCATTAGATTAGGCAGACCATTCAGAAAATACCACGGGTCGCAGTTTATCCCTGACTTCATAGAAACAATTATGTTCCTTTTACAATACAATTCATATAGAAAATAAATTAAACATTTACCAACTTTAATAAAAAAAAAAATTCATCCTGTTTAATGATTTTATAGTAAAATTTCACATGAGAATAATAACAATGTATTGAATTTTTCCCTTTCTTTTCTAGACGTTCGTCACCTGCAAAATCATCAAAGACAAATTGGCTTTGGAATTTTTCGAAATTGACCCTAACAGCTGTTTGCTGTCCCTAAAGAAAAGTCTTCTGGCTGATCAAACACAGACCAATAAATTTATTGTAAGTTTCAATAATCGCCATTTTAACACAGATGCATCAAACAATATATGTCATACTATGAAAAAGTAAACATGTGAAACAAATCTATCACTTCTATTAAATAAGATATTATTAATAATTTTGACTTGTAATTTCCTTCATTTTAATTCGAGTTGCTTTTTATCGCAATTCACCTGCATTATGATTTCTATGACAACAATAAAAGACGTGCTTCAGAAACAAGAATAAAGAATAAGGAGACACGAGTTTGAGTCTCACCGGGAGCTTATTCTTTATCCTGGTTTCCGATGGGTGCTTTAACTCAGTTTCGGGGAAATGACAACCCAACGGAGTTTCTTTATATAAAAAAGCTACTTTCTGTTAACGAATAAATAAAGGTCATCATCATCATCAAGACATACCAACAGCACGTATTCCTTTGACGCTCTCGCCATTCGTCTCGAACAGCCATCGCAATTGTTAAGTCCTCTAGACGGCACACAATGTTAGAACAGAGCTGATGAGTGTAAGTTTGTGCTCAAAATCCCCATTTCCACATGTAATCTTATGCAATGACGAACATATTTTGTGCTTGCTCACAGCATCCTTATCTAATTTCCATCATGCTTTTTCTCCAACATTTCGTTAGACTTTGACTGGTGGTGGAGCTATACAGAAATATTGATACGACTACAACTCGGAAGAATATCTGTTTTCTTTTTATCAGTGAGATCAGTTTCAATAAGGTCGTTAACTTGTCAGTAGCAATCCGTGCTTTAACAAGGCGTACTTTGAGATCACTTTCAGTAGATGAGATATTGCTACTGAGGTATATGAACTTGATTAGTAGTTTCAGAAGCTAGCTATTTAAATGAAATGAATCTGTTTTTATTGTTTTTTGTTTCGTTTTTGTTTTATTTTATTTTACTTTATTTTTCAGATTACAATCCAGGCGAGTGACAATGGTAAACCTACACCAAAATATAACACCGGATTTGTGGTCGTAAATGTTCAGCGAGTGGTGATTCCAAAATTCCAGAACTTACCCACAGTCGTAACAAAATCAGAATCGACGGTAAAAGGAGATCTTGTATACACAGTAATGACGGCAACACCAGCCTCTGTAAGTAATATCTCTATCCTAATAAAATCATTCAAGTCAGCAATTTAACCCACTGAGTCTGTTGCGCCACTATATCAGTGGTACTTGTATTTCCTCCCACACCGTAGCACTGATTTAATAGTGCGGAGATCACGTTCAAACGGCAGAGGGTAAATTTTGACTCAGAAGCTCAGGGTTTAAAAGGTTAAATATTTCTAAAACTCTTTCACCATGTACACAGTCGCTAACTGCGATAAAAGTCTTCATGGGGATTTACAAATAAATAAGTGGCCAATGAATTTTAAGTAATCACGATAAATAGAAAATCTTTCGGGTTAGATCACCGGAAGTTGCTAATTTAGATTTGTAAACCATCACCGAAAAATGATTACCGATGATTGGAAAGTATAAATTCTCGATAAAAGCTTTGATTTAAAAAATGAATAAAAAGAAGCTGTTTTATAATGAAGCGTACAAGCTGAAAAGTATAATCTGCATTTTTTGCATGCCAGAATATTAAACACATGAACTTATGTTGTATTTGTCAGATCGTCAATAAAACTTCGAGCGTCATCAATGTGTAAAAGCATCTATATTTGGGGTCAGTAGGACAGATTTAACATGACCTAAAATTTGTTTTTCGATGGAAACTTTTTCACGCAATAATTTTTGGAAAATTTCGCTTTAAATTTTAGCACACATAAATTTCTTAAATCTATGCTTTCCATCCATCTGTATTTGTTTTTCGACGATAATTTTTACAAAGTCAAATTGATCTGCCATTTTTGATAACCTAAAACGAAATATCATTAATATGGTGTATAAAAAGGATTATACTACAAACGTGGTAGCACTTTAACGATATTTCATTTTGACGATTAAATCTGACTTTGAATGAAAATTGGAAGAAGACCCTGTATTCCTTCTTTAAAAAAAGTGTCAAAAATAAAAGGTAAATTTCCACAAGGATAAAAGTGTTTAACTGGGTCTAAAGGTAACATATTCTGAATAATTTAGAAAAATTTGACGCTTTATAAAAAAAATTTGATCATGTATTCAGAATTTGTACGCTTGGTTTTGTCAAAAATACACGTTTTTACTCTTGTAGCAGAATTTTTTGGCAATCGTTATTAATGAAGTCAGTGTCTTTGAATTACTAAAGCAAATCAAAAGTTTTGTAATATTTTGTTAATGTGAAACACAATTTGGCATTTCCGGGTGCTTTTGCCAAGGTCGGAAGCTGACGATTCACACAGGACTGTAAAAAGCCGAGATTGCCTGATACTCTCTAAGTGTTATTTGTCGGATTTATCTCCATAGCTTGTAGAACGACTTTGAAATCCATGCTTTTAGGCCTACCTGAGCTTGCCACATCGTCAAGGTTCTTGCAACTCGAGGAAAATTTCTTGAACCCTCTGTTTACTGTTCTGTGATCAATTAAACCTCCACCTTTACACATAAAATGTTTTTTAGTTGCTTCGGCATCGGACCAGTTTGAACTCGTAAAGCATAAGTGTTATGGTCAAGGGGAGGTTCAAATGATAACACGACTCGAATAGAAGTGGTAAGAAATATATTGAAGGAAAATAGTACATACACAAACGATAGATGGGAGAAACCCCTCTTCAGCTTAACAATATTACCGCTCTTGGTAACGACTCACTGAGACAGCGCAGAAGAGAGCTTAGTCGGTATATGTCACATGAGGATATGTCCATCTATAGGGGATACCCCAACAATAAGTTCCCAAATTAGACTATGTTGTACGTTTATATGTGCAGTTTTCAAATGTGATACACGCACTGCAAAGTAGCACGTACCAAAATATTGCAAAACTTTTGATTCACCCAAGAATTCATGAAGCCACCGTCTTTAAATTGTATTGATAAATTTCTCAGTTAAGGTAGAAGTGACTCGACGACTAAGTCTATTCTATAACTTTATGAAGCTAATGTGGAAAGTGAAAAAGCATTAATGTTTGTTTTATTTTTTCATTTCAAGGGCAATATCGGATACGAAATCATTGGCGACTCCACAGCCAAAAACTTCTTTACGGTGGATCGTTTTAATGGACAAATAAGAGCCAACATAAACCTAAAAGATGATCCTCTGAAAAACACACAATATAATGTAAGATGTAATTCTAATTTTTCAAGTACTAAAATTTTTACGTCTGAATCGCAAACAGTAAAAAAAGATTTGACTATTAAAGGAAATAATATACAGCGTTAAATTAAATTTACACATGGCAAATAATTTTTAATCTGATCAAATACAAAATCTAACGTAACTCATTTTTAAAGTTAAGCAAATAATAAAATATTTTAGACATTCAATATCATTATGATATTAAAACATTCTTAAATATTTCATTACTGTCATCAAAACCGTCAAAGACCAGATTATCTAAATAAAAAAAAATAATAACAATTATGCCATGTAATTGGCTTTCTACTTGAAATAGTTTTAATAAGCGTCGCTTTGATAAGACATTCAACATTAATAGAAAATGTTTCTAAACGTTCAACATTAATAGAAAAATACTGCTTTTAGGTTGCTTGGAAGTAAGGAAAATATTTAATTGAGTCACTCCTCAGCAAGGACCAATATTGATATTAGTATATCCGTAATATACTGACACTGAACAAAAAGAATTAAAGAGATGATAAGCTCATGAGCACATAAACATTATTTATATATATATATATATATATATATATATATATATATATATATATATACAAGAAGTATTGAAAAGCTTACACAAATGTGTCCTAATAGATAAGATATGCACATATTGTTCTCTGAATAAAAAATATGTGGAAGGACTACTAAAATGGAAAAAGTTTTACTTTTGTTAGATGGACAGTAAAATGATTATAACCATCTCGATTTTACGTTCTAATGGCAAGAGTCAACGTCTGTACAGTTCGAAGAACAGACGCAAAAGAAGAGGAGAAAGGATTACTAGGATTGTCGTGTGACTGTCCTTGAGCCCCCTAACGGACGCGCCTATTCTCCAAGGGAGACAACTACTTATTATCTCCCTACACTACTTTGATTAACAGAAATTAGTTCTTTATTAATTGTACATATTGTACATATGTACAATCAAAATTTACTTGCGTATAATATGAAAACACATAAAAAAAACTTATATCTTTAGAATCGTTCAACATTATTTGATTCTATAATTCCAACATTTTTTCTTTATTCTTTGATAAAAATTTCAATTTGACAAAGCCTCTAAAATCCATTTATCAACAAACATTCAAAGATCTTCGAAAATAATCATCAACTTAGTATGGATAAAGAGTTCTGTCGGTAGAGCTTATAATAAACTGAGTGCATACCACGAAGAGGGATTAAGACTCTCCAAAAAAAGGTGCCCTACTTATGAAATTACATGTTGGTTAGGCTCCAGTTCTGAAGCTCAGGGGAATGTGGAGTAACCCTTCATTATCATTACTTCCCGGTCCACTCTAACCTGGTAGGATCCAAATCTATTTCTAAAGAATTATTCATATTCGAACTGTATGCAAACAAAAGAATATAAAATTCTTAAGAAATATAAATATACAATAAACGCGATTCACTATCTACAAGAAAAAAAATTTCTAAAGAAATATTCTATGGTTGCTTACTTGATTGATTGATTTTAACGGCATGTCAGCCCGTCTAGACATAAAACTGTCTCGACGGGGTGACATGCCGTTAAAATCAATCAAGCAAGCGAGCAATCATAGAATATTTCTTTATCTTTTTATAGAAATTTTTGAAATTTTATTGAAATAAACATGAAAAACAGTGGATGAATACGCAGAAAAATTTGCACGTTTTATGTTACTAGGTCATTCTTGGTTGGTTTCTTCGTACTTACAATATCAACCCGACACTTCTAGTCAAAAATTCAATGTTTTGTTAAGTTTGTATATTTCGTTTTTCTTTCCATTTAGATACGAATCAAAGCCTTCAACACAAATTCTCCACAAAATGGTGCGACCGAAACTTTAATCGTCAAAGTCACTCGTAATACAAATCCACCACGGTTTTTTATGAAGACCTTCACACAGACTATTAGCAACACTTTGTCCGTTAATCAAGTCGTTCTGGTCCTTCAAGCTAGCGATCTTGACAATGTAAGTACCTCTCTCTCTCTCTCTCTCTCTCTCTCTCTCTCTCTCTCTCTCTCAAGTTATACAGTAGACGGACCATTTTCAGTCTCGTTAGACAGGTGTCAAGCCCCTTATACCAGCAGATGATAAAATTTGATGATAATAGCGAGTTGCATGTATTAGATCTGTTGACAACCGATTTTACAAACTTTACGGCCTCTCTTTGAAAAAGCGGTATTGTCTGCATCACTTCTCTCCTGTTTTTGTAGTGTTATTATAAAATACCCTTCTGTTATTAAGTTTCAATGAAAATGGTGGCTGATATTTTACTGTACACCGTAAGCTCATTTGTTGAGAGAGGAGACGTAATTTCCCATTAAATAATTGTAATAGTTATCTCCCTTGAAAAATTACAATAATCAGAGAAGACCTCGAACGATTCTTGCAACTTGAACTGAGAATTGCTTTATTCTCTAAGCTCAAAAGCGGCAGAAATCTTTCTGCAATGTGCTATTTTTTTCTGTATTACAGTAATATACACCAGCCAAGTAATCAAGGCTTAGAATTCGTTGACTATATTCTCTGCAGAATGGTAAAAACTCCCAAAAAGTGGTATCCTGAGTATGACGTTAATTTGCATTTGATAGCGAGGTTCTAGGGAATATGGCGTATCCCTTTGCTGGCATTACCCCCAGGTCCATTTTGACCCCGCGTGGTTGTACCTGTTAAGATCCAAATCTACGAGTCAAATCTTTCTAAAAATTATTCGTATTCGGTAGGACTGTGAAAAAAAATCTTTTAAAAGTAATAATAATAAATGTAAATATGAACGTACGGGGATCATTATTTAAGTTTCCAGACTTTTTCGTATGGGCACTTTTATTGATAGTACAAACATGAAACTCTAGTCCCCTTCGAAGGAATCTCCTCCGGCTGCAATGCACTTGTACCGTTCCAACAACTTCTGGAAGGTCCAATGGAAGTCCTCTTGTGTGAGCGTGTCAATGACCTTCGTCACAGCCTCTTTCATCTCCTCAATTGTCTCATAACGACAGCCTCTGAGCTTAGGGAATAAACAAAAGTCACAGAGAGCAAGGTCTCGACTACCGGGACAGTGAGGAACTGTCTTGATGCCCATCTTGGTCAAATAGTCTGTGACAAGGATGGAATTGTGGACTGGTGCATTGTCCTGGTGGAAATGCCACTGACCCGATTTGAAGTGTGCTGGCCTCTTCCGACGGAATCTCTTCCTGAACTCCCTTAAAACCTCAACATAGTAATCCTAACCCTAACCCTTTGGCCAATCAACTCTGGTCTATTGACTTCCTTACTCCTCCAGCACCTCTCATCATCCTCACAGACTCCCTGCCTTCCTTGAATCTCTTATGCCACTCAGAAACTCATGCTCGATTCATGTAAGATGCTCCAAAAGCAGTCGGAAGCATTCCATACGTTTCTGTGGCATTTTTTCCAAGTTTAAAACAGAATTGTATTGCATATCGTTCTTCTAAAGTGTCCTCACGTCCAGATTGCATTCTTGAAATTCACCAGCTGTGACAATCAAGCTTTAGTAGGGTATATTCCAATTGCTGCTGTCGCTATTCATTTGAAACTGAAATCATAAAAATTGGTCAGTCATCCCATAAGATGTATAGCAATAACAAACCGAATTTTCAAGAGTCTACGACAACTTTAAATGCCTATAAAAAAAAGTTTCGAAACTTATTGAATGCACCATGTATAATGAACACGATTTCCTAACCTCGATTCATAAAATAACCCTCGATGGGTTGAAATGCCTTTAGAATCAAACAATAAATCAGAAATCCCAAAGAAACTAAACCAAAACAATCTACGTAAAAATAGGAATTGTAACTTTTTTTTTCTTTTTGTTTTTGTGAAATGAAATGGAGGAAAATTACTTTTAAAAATTGCCCAACTTTGATTTTTATTTTTGTGCCATTTTCAGGATCCATTGACCTATTCTATGTTGGCTACTAATGCAAACGTGATTAAATATTTCAAAGTACAGCCCAACGGAAATATCATTCTTTTGCAACAGTTGCCCTCAACAACACCACAGACCTACCAAGTAAGTTCTTTTATACTTTTGTAAACACTATGCTATAATGCAATACAATTGACAATGATACTTTGAAAAGCATGAATATTAAAATGTCACAAATTTATACGAAGGTTGCCTGATGACAGGTAACACTAAAAACGTTTAAATTTCAACACTCAAAATCGGAATCTTTGATTATAAATAAATCTCGGGCTTCGTGTAACTACGTTAACCGAACCACGTGATCGAGTCGTATGACAGCTGCGAGGGATGTGAACTTAGGAATTTAAAGCCGAAAAATCGACGCAGCTACTGACCAAAAGGAGACACCCAGGGTTGGGGGTCGAAAAAAAAACAGGAGAAAATGGTGTGCCCAACGTTAAATATAACTTGATACAGTCAATGACAAATAACTTCAATTATAATAATCCACCTTCTCAACAAATTCTCAGAGAATAAATAAATGTCTACGTTAATCACTTTCTGCACTAGACGATCATTTCTCACTGTTTCTCTCGACCGCTGATTATCTCACTATAATCAACTTTGTAATATATGGTAGGCTACATAACATCAGCTTTCCTGGCTCCATATATAAAATAACCCAACAAGGGTTGTCAAATAACCAAACATAAAATTTTCACGTAAAGTTCACTTTCTTTTGTCTAAAAGAATTTTTTTGTCTGACAAATTTTGGAATTAGTGCACTAATATAACGAACAGTCAGGACTTCCGGTGGTGAGGCTCCAATTCTTGATCGCTGGAGAATGTGCTATCAGTTCTTCCTTAATATTATTCCCAGATCCACTCTGACCCGAAATGGTAGTCCGTGTTGAAAGGGTCAAAAAGATCTGTTTGAATTCATAAAGCTGGTTGTTTGTTGGTTTTTATGGCATATCAACCTTTGTAGGTTATTTAATGCCAAGTATACCGGGCCATTGGCCTAATCGGCTGAGTGTTCGCCAGTGGTCTGGGAGACCAAGGTTCAATCCCAGGTCGATTCATACCAAAGACTCAAAAAATGATACTTGATGCCACCTTGCTTACCACTCAGCATTATAAGGTAAGCTGATTTTGGCATAAAATAACCCAACAAAAGTTGACATGTCATAAAACTAACCAATAAACCATCCACTTGATGTTACTCATGTATTTTTCTACGTTTTTTCTATGTTGATTTTTCTTAACGTTTATGCTGATGAAGCAATTGCTTGTGTCTTGTGGGAGATCAGACAGGTAGACCCAGGGGTTGAAAATTATTCTATAATGGTAACTTGACTTAGGTATCTACTTGGAAAAACGATTTCTGACCTGAGAAATCGATTCATGTAAATCCTATGTCCATATTGGTATTTTTGACTTATCGGAAACAGATATAAGTCGACATTGCAATGTGTTTTAACAGTAGGATCTTAGAATAATGAAAACATTTAAAACTGTTCATTTTTTTCTCAGAAAAAAAATTAATTTTGTTTATCCAGAAGCATTACCAATATTATCAGTTCTTTGTATGTTGCCAATCTTTTGTACGTTAGTTTGTTTTTGGTTTGTTTTGTTTTTTTTTGGGGGGGGTCTTTTGGAGGGAGGGATATAAGTTAAAATTTACTCCATTACCTTTGAATCTTAATCATTTTTATTTAGCAATGCCAGATACCCCAACACTGACAGTAAACCCTGAAAAAGATAAGATCCCCCCCAAAAAAAAGTACCCATGGTTAGACTGCATCTGATGATGAGGCTCCAAATTTGGAGATCTTGGAAGTTTGAAATACTCGTTCATTGCCATTACTCCCTGGTCCACTCTGACCCGGAGTGGTAATACCTGTTTGGGTCACATCTATGTGTCAGATGGAACTGTTTTAAATTATTTGTATGCAATAGTACCTTGGGTAAAAAAAAAAAGATTCTTAAGAAGCAACTACAGAAAGAAGGTAAATATGAACGCAAAATGAACGCGATTTTCAAGCCACTAGGCATAGAATAACTCAGACGGGTTGACATGACTTTAAAATCAATCACCCAATCAACCAACTAATATATCTATATATTTGTTTTCAGTTTTCTGTGCAAGTAAGTGATAATCGTATCCCAGTGAAGACGGACACAGCATCAGTGAAGATTATCGTCACAAATGGAGGCGGTGGTGGTCCACCGGTTTTCATCAATACTCCTTACACAAAAGAGATTGAAATCACAACCAAGATAAACACCAATATCTTTCAAGTGGAAGCAACCAGCGCAGATAAAACGGTAAGATATTGTTGCTTTTGATTTTTTTTATTAGACTTAATTCATATTAATCAATGAATATTTCTGTCAAATTTATTTCATTTGTTTCCCTTGATTATACTGTATTCAGTTGCTTCCCTCTCCCACCAAAATAGGAAAAGTGGCTCGAGGATTATGTTTCTTTTGGGACTTCACACAAATCCATTTGGATAGAAGAGATTGTTTGGTTGCAGTTCGATTCATTTGTTTTAATCCTTTAGTGAGGAAAAAAAAATCATCGAACGAGACTTTTAGGTGACAACCTACGAAGATGACCAGCAAGTCTTATAAATTAAACGGATATTTACTGCAGAGGCAAACGGCCGATGTTCGAATCTCAGTAAAAGCCAAAACTTTAAATGTCGATTTTCTAGGCAGTAAGTTCACCTCATTTAGATGTCCTGAATGAGACATGAAACTTCATTTGGTGAGGAGAAAGAGAATATCAGTAATATGTTGCAATAATATGAGTGAATTCGAATTTTTTAAACAATGAAAATCGAAATCTTGGTGTATCCTGCTTTGAAAGATCAATTATTTTTACATTTTCTTTTCAAAATGGAATGTCCAAATTAATCATAATAAAATTATTTCATTGTATTTTTTCTTCTCCAGGAACCAATCGAATACAAATTGTCAGGCACAAAAGAAGGCATTGAATACTTTGGTATTAACAAACTTAGTGGCTTCGTGTACGTGAAAAAAGATTTGTCTACACATTTAGGCAAAAAGCCAGTTATCTCTGTAAGTATAACACGTCTCTTTGTATATGGATTATACGAATACACATAGCAATTCTCTTCTTCTTCATAATTTGCTTAAAAGTAACTTAAAAGAAAATCCGACATTTTCTTCTGCTTTTTCCATATTTCACTCACCATCTCCTCGTCAAACCTTTTTATCATCTCTCTCTCTCTCTCTCTCTCTCTCTCTCTCTCTCTCTCTCACACACACACACACACACACACACACACACACACACACACACACACTCACTCACTCTCTGTTATCATTCATATACTTTTTTCGACCATTTTTTCTTATATACCTATCCTTACTTCGACTATTCGTTCTTTCTTTCCCGATTTTCTTTTTCGTCTTATTTCTTCATTGCTATCATTATCAACATCGATAATTTGTAGCTCTGTCGAACACGCTGACTTTACCCCCTGCAAAGGGGTAAGACCCACCCTCCAAAATTTTTACTATTTCTTTTCTTCGAGTTGAGGAAGCGAAAGTGGTATAACGGTTATTGTTATAGCCAATGAAATAAGCGAATGGAGTTCAAAATCCTGAACGTAGCTGTTTCGCATCTTAGGATGGGAAAGGCATGAATCTATTTCTTCTCCATCTCTCCATTCTCTCCTCCCACCCAGCTATGGTTAAATAGTACGGTAGACTGAGCTCTTTAGTCTGAGTATGGCAAACAATCTAGAAGATAAATTCAAACTGGCCTATACTCCACTTAAAATTTTACCTTGTATTGTATCCTGCTCGTAATAAATACATACTTAACTATTTTTAAAATTACAATAATAAACTTTATCGACTAAAAAGTTATTTTTTCTTCATTAAAACAAACATTTAATTTAAATGTAAAGTAAAAATTTCCCAACAAAATGAAGTATTTCTTTCCCTAAAATATTCTGTGAAGAATAATTAATTAGCTTGGAACCCAACGACCAAATACTTTATGAAAACATTCATCTTATTGTCGTTCATCTTCCATTAAAATTTCGATATATCTTCTTTTCAGCTTTTAGTACTTGCTTACAAAACCTCCAACCCACAAATTACCACAGCAACCATGTTGGAAATCACAGTGCTAAAAAACCTAAATAAACCGTCTTTCTCTCCTTTGCCGCCATACTACACCAAAGTCAACGATTTTGACCCAGTCGGTACTCCTATATTTGATGTTAATGCCACTGACGCTGACAAAACAGTAAGTAATGTCGTGTTCTATATTTATTAGCTTTTGTGTCGTTTTTAAAAACTTTTTGCTACCTCATTTTCCAATTTTAAAGGAGCTGTTAATGGTGCATTTTTTAAAACCTTGAAATTATCATAAAGTGTTATGATAGTATAAACATTATGAACTGGTATTAAGAACAATTTTTTTTAATAAATATCGGGGTCGGTAAACACTGACAAAAAAACGGAATGCAGTATTGTAACAAAAACTGACAACTTTATACACTTTCTTGCAGGGGATGAAACTTTGAGCAAACGTCGGGAGGGGGGCTTTAAAAACGCTAAACAGTAATTAATTTCGACTTGGACTCTTGTTACAAAAACCACATGATATTATTATGAGACGTTAGAGAAAGGAAGCTTGCTGCTTCTTTTCTGGTGTGATCGCCTGTGTGGAAGGAAAGTCATAAAAGGAATTGGTTGGTTGGTTGTTTTTTTAGATTCGAAAAGATTTTGTTTCTTGTGTTTTCTTAACTTTCAACAACTATCTCTCTACTCCTTCTGCGCTTCCATTTCCACATTCGTCCTTCTTTTCTATCGCTCTCTCTCTCTTTCTCTCTCTCTCTCTCTCTCTCTCTCTCTATATATATATATATATATATATATATATATATATATATATATATGTATATATATAATGACTTGTCTACATTTATTGTTCGTATGTAAAATTTAGGGATCGAAATTGAGCACCACGAAGACTTGAATCTTTACTGGAGACATACCAACTATAAATACACTGACTCTCGTGTTTTTGTTGTATTTATTTATTGTACTATAACAGAGACATGTGCTATGGCATCATGGTAAATGAGTTAAGATAGCAGACAGTTCCAAGTGAGTTTGATTCTCACTGGTTTCTTTATACTTCTGGTCTTGGGTCAAAATTCGCTTTAATTAACCCTTAAAATTAAAGCCTTTCTTATATAAATTTTATTTTTTAGGTCCCAGAGAATAGAATTCTCTATAGGCTGAAGGATGCCCAAGCGACAAACTACTTCAGTATTGATCCTAACACTGGATTAATTACGGTCAGCAAACGATTATCCGATGATCCACTAAAGCGAAAACAATACCAGGTGAGTTAAGGACTTTATTTTCAGTAAACTGTCAAGGGAATATGGTCTCAATTGCATTGTGTGATTAACGCGTTGAACTGCGACATCATTGTGAGTTCGAACTCCAGTTGCGCTATTACGTTCACTTGCGGACTAATGGCCCTTGGGAAAGGCATGAACCCCCTTATCTCCCCTAGATGTGGATTAAATAGTATCTTTACTGTTCTTCGACAAGGTTGGCTTTGGAATTAAATACCCCACAAAGATTGATATGCCATTAAGAAATCCGTATAAACTGTCGGAAAATAAAATGATCCATCCTGTATAGGCGTTTGAGTTTAGTCAAAATTAAACGTATACGTAATATAAATGAATTATAACAAATGATTACATATATACAAAACACTGCGTTTACAGGTTCTAAAAAAAGTGGGGGGTATCAACAGTACCTTGACCCCCAATACTCTATATCCGTCCTGTACGTTTACACAAGCCTACATTTCTGATAGAGCACTGATATAAGTGTTACTACCTTACAAGATATCAGAACACAATAAAACTTTTTTCAGAATATAAACAACCCACCACATAATTCACCAAGGACAACATTATCTTTTTGGATGAGGCAAAGTTCATTTCTATTGATGCATTTCGTCTGCGTCTATGTGTGTGTTGAATGAGTGAGAAAAAACAAGAGAGTATATTGTATTAGTACACGAATGTAATAACAAAGAAACAGAAAATTTCTTCCTCGAAAAAAATTCCTTCTTATTTTGAAAATCAGCATTCAAATTTAGTTTTTTCCTGGGTATGAACACTGACAGCAATATCCGGATTGAGCCCAGGAATTATACCCGACTTAATACTGAAACAAGAGGAACAATCACAGTGGTCAAGGTATGTCAAACACCCTACAGGAGAAAATGTTTAACATTGGTTAAACTTTCAACATGGTTGACATTTTGTCCTTGCGAGAAATAAAGTTATATCAAAAATGATAAACTTAAACACGATCAGTGTCATACAAAGCAAATTATTTTTTAAAAAATAATCCCAGAGGATTTTGACGTTTTGTTAAAATGGAATATTACCAAAATAAATGAAAAAAATCTTTAAAAATTGTACAAAAATGTAAATATAAACGTATAATGTATGCGATTCCCTAACCTCTTGGCATAAAATAACCCTAGACTGGTTGACAGGCTGTTAAATTGAATGTATCAATTACTGTAACATAGTTTGATGGACTCATTTGAAGACCAACTTAATGTTTTGGTGATTGTGATCTTCGGTGGAGATGTGAGGGAACCAGAACATGAACTGAAGGTTTCGTAAAGATATGAATTTTCATTGGTTTATATGGATACGAGACCAAAAATAGAAACGAATTCAAAGGTTGTAAACGAAACCGGGAGAAAAAATTTGAGAGGCTTGGACTTACCACATAGATGAATGACAAAAAATTCCTCTGCTTTTCTAAATTAACAATTCCTTTAACCTCCAATGGGATTAAAGGAAGAGGGAGGTCGCGGACGAGTAGAGACACGAGCCCTGCTAGTCAATGCCGGTCACAGATTCACTAGACCTGAAGACCAAATGCAATGTGAACTATGTCAGTTATTAATTCGGCCTCTTGGCACGAATGCCAGATAACTCTGCTGGCTCGAAAGCCTTGTGCAAGGTAAATCTATGGTTATCATTGTTTGGCCACCTGGCACGAATGTCAGGCGGTCGGGTGCTATACAAAAAAAAGTAACTGAATACTTATTTAGCCTAATGAGTAAAGTATTCGAGAGACGGGGATTCAATCCCAGGTCGAGTCATACCAAAGACTCAAAAAATGGTACTTGATGCCGCTTTGGTTAGCACTCAGCACTATAAGAAAGATCAAGAGTAAGGTGGAGCAATCCTGGGAAAAGGAGTTGTGCCTTCCCCTACACCTCGGTGTAGTAGCTATTGAAAAAGGAGCCTTCAGGTCACCCTCGACTAAGGTCGCCAACTTTACTTTTTTATTATTATCTACACACACTACACACACATAACATGCAAATGTATTCATATATCCAACTTCATAGCGGTTAATTTACATACTAATCTTTAAAATTTGATTTGATAAATATTTGTTTGGTATCATTGATTTTTAATTCTTTGGTTTTATTTTAATAAATATAAGCAAATATCCTATCGATGAATGTTAAAAGAAATCCATTAACAAAAAGAAATAACCATCCACACCTTATCTATATATGTTGATATTGGTCTCTGTAAATGAAATGTTGCTGCCAAGGTATATGAACAAGTCTACTAATTACAGAGGCTTCCATTTTATTTGGAAATGGCTCCGTCTCGTTTAATACACACGAACTTTGTTTTATCTGGTTTCATGTAGACGTTCTATGCAGGGATTCGGTTTGGGCAGATCGATTTGAAAGAAGTGCTAGATCATTTGTATATTCAGCATCTGTCATAGTTTTTGTGAGATATCCTATGTATTCATTGATATTAGTATATGCATAGGGGAGGTATAGATGACTAGTGATAGATTCATGACCATAACGAAATCTGATTAAACGGGATTTCTTCCAATCTCCTTTTCTTTTTAATATGATATATATATATATATATATATATATATATATATATATATATATATCCACGTCTTTTCGTCACATAGATGATCAACAGCTTTTTAGTTCTTTCGAAGAACAAGAGCCAGTAAGACTCCCACGATACACCCGATAATGTAACAAGTAACAAAATAAAAATACACAATTCTCATTTATACGGTTCTTTAAAATTCTCTTTCGGGATTCGTTTAATTACTCGTTTAATTAATAACCAATCAAATGTTCTAATTTTTTTTATTTTTTAGCTGGTCATTTTGGCGGAAGACCAAGGCGAACCATCACAAACTACTTTGGCCAGTATCACGATTGATGTGGCACGCAACGACAATCCACCAAAATTCGACAACTACAACACTGTTGTCAACATTCCGGATTCCGTTGGCCCATTGACCAGCGTCTTCCGTGTCAGAGCAGTAGACCCTGACTCTGTAAGTCTCTCTCTCTCTCTCTCTCTCTCTTTCTCTCTCTCTCTCTCTCTCTCTCTCTGTCCTTAATAAGGCTATGAGTTGGGTGAGTCAAAAGTTTTGCTATATTTTGCAATGTGTATATCACGTAACCGAAGCAATTCAAGCCATGGAAAGTACCTGCTGTGGTTGATTAATAGTAGTTAGTACGCTAACACATTGCATATTACTTCATTCCGTGTGCGATTTGAAAGCAGTTTAGATGAACGTGCAGAGCAGTTAAATTCAGAAAATTATACTTTACGAATTCGTACTGGACCATAACGCAACCCAAAACATTTGTTGTAGCAAGATGGAGGCGCACTTCTGTGCAGATGGCTTAAGAAATTTTGCTTGGGTTGCAAAAACTATGTGGATCAAGCAAAGTTTGGTAGGCTTAAAAGAGTGGATTTCAAGGGTGTTCCTCATAGCAAAATCCGGCGTGTAACACTCGGAGAGTATCAGGCGAGCGTGGCATCTCACAGTCCAGCGTCGTTCGTCACCTTCACAACCATGGCAAAATAATCAGGAGCCAAATTGTACTTTACGTAACCAAAATTTTGCAAAACTTTTGACTCACCCAAGTAGACATGCACTGAGGTAGGTACTTTAATTATTACTGTTGCTCCATTCGTGAATATATTCTAATAATGTTCCATATTCATATTTTGCTAAATCTCTTATTTCTTTGTCCAGGGAAAGAACGGTGAAGTTCGATACAACATAACAGGACCTGCCAAAGCCCGGCAGATCTTTGAAATTGACCCAGTGACAGGGGTGATCAAAACCAGGATTTCACTGAAGGGACAAAATCCATCAACGTTTCTCGTAAGTTCCATTACTTAATTTCTGATAAATAAAGACGTGGGTAATCCGGAGTTTTTTTGTTTTTTTTTTCTTTTTCTTGTAGAGCTGACTTGTAACCTTGTTCAGTTTCTTTCCGATTAAATCTTCGTCTTTAAAAAATCTACTCAAGGTGAGAGTAATGCATTTATCAGTCGAAACTGTGTTGGCTGCGATGAAAGATTTACCACATCGAAACATCATGTTCTTTTTTGTGATGTGTTTTAAAACTTCTGTTTTAATTCTATTTTAGGTTAGTATAAGTGCAACTGACTCTGGAACTGATCCGAAAGTGGATACAACTCAACTGACCTTCCGAGTGAAATCCACAGATACTCCCATCTTCCCGAGCGGCTTTTATGAAATAGACGTTTATGAGAACATCCCCGTCGGTAGAATCGTATTCACGGTAACCGCTCAGGATCCCAGCCAACAAACTGTAAGTTCAATTAACACATTCTTTTCTTTTAAATAAATAAATAATAGTTATGATTAACAAAAAAGAGAATCTGCCGTCTAGGGGATTTTGCCATTCCAACGAACAACAGAGCGAAAATTAAAGAAAGCGGAAAGAGAAACAAATACTTGGACCAAGCTAGAGAGCTAAAAGAGATATGGAACATGAAGGTGATGGTGTAATTGGTGCGCTTGGTACGATCTCAAAAAATTTCGTAAAGGAGCTGGATGAGGGGAAAATCGGAGAAGGTACAGAGAGCAACCTAAAGCATAGTTAAGATAAGCCAGAATACTGAGAAGAGTCCTGGAGACTTGAGAAGAATTGTTGTCACTCAGACTTCAGTGAAAGCCCATCAGCGTCAGCTGATGTAAAAAACTTGTAAGGACCAAAAATATAATAATAATAATAATAATAGATAAGACGCAACAAAATAGCATATGTAGGTTATGTGGTGATAGACAAAACCATCAATCACATAATAAGCGAATGCAGCAAATTAGCACAGAAAGAGTGTAAGACTAAACACGGCTGGGTGGGCAAGGTGATCCACTGGGAGATGTGCAAGAAATTGAAATCTGACCATACGAACAAATAATAAATGCACAACCCATCATCTTTCCTAAAGAATGACACATATAAACTCCTTTGGGACTTTGACATACAGACGGATCACCTAATCTCGGCCAGACCTTATAATAATCAACAAAAAAAAAGAGAATTTGTAAAATTGTGGACTTTGCTGTCCCGACTGATCACATACTTCAGTCAAAACTGAAAGAATGTGAAAAGAAGGATAAGTACCTCGACCTTGCTAGGGAATTGAAAAAACTATGGAACATGAAGATGACAATTATACCAATCATGATTGGTGGCTTTAGTACAGTCACCATAAGAATATTAAAGAGATGGGAGGACTTGGAGGTAGGAGGACGAGTGGAGACCATCCAAACTACAACATTATTGAAAACGGCCAGAATACTGAGAAGAGTCCTGGAGACTTGAGGAGACTTGCTGTCACTCAGTGAAAAACCATCAGCTAAAACTCATGTGAAAAACTGTCAAGGAGTAAATAATAAGTAAATACAAAAACCTTGAAATAGAAAATGAGAAAATGTGGCACCTTAAAACTACTACCGTGCCAGTAATCGTGGGAGCACTGGGTATGATCAAGAAAGGGACAGATAATCACATAACATGATACCTGGCAGTCCCAGCCAATATGAATTTTAAAAAAATGCACTTTGTGGAACTGCTCATCTCCTTAGGAGAATCATATTAATGTGACTGAAAAACATCACCCAAAATAGGTAGCAAAAAACATAAATACATAAAATGCATGAACTCTACGATTTGGGTAAATCCCTAGTGAAGGATTGTAAGCAACCGAAGGAAATATTGGAAATTAGATAATAATAATAATAAGAAGAAGAAGAAGAAGAAGAAGAAGAAGAAGAAGAAGAAGAAGAAGAAGAAGAAGAAGAAGAAGAATTGGTGCTCTTGGATACCAGTTGTAATTGGTGCTCCTGGTAGTCACTAGAAATTGCTACAGCGACTGGAGGACTTAGAATTAAGAGGATGATTAGAGACCATCCAAACTACAGCATTATTGAGATCGGCCAGAATACTGAGAAGAATCCTGGATCCTTGAGGAGGCTTGCTGTCACTCAAACTCCCGTGAGAAGCCATCGGCTAATGCTGGTTAGAAAAACTTTCAAAAGAGAAAAATAATTATAGTATTTATGAATAGTTTAAAGACGATAAGAAAAAGAGATGACATTAATATTGAAATAAAATACAAAATTTTAGCCCCTTAAAAAGAGTTTGACCTTACCTTAAAAGTTATTCTTCGATCAAACTCTCCCAAATGCTGGTCCAGTCGTCGGCTGGAGCTTTAGTATACACCGACTGCATCTCTGCAGAAGGGTAAGACCCCATCCAACAAGTGTCCTGGATATGACATTAAACAGTCTGATTGTGAGGCTTCATTGCCATCGCAAGTCCACACTGGTCAGGAGTGGTAGCACCTGATAAGGTCCTATCTAAGTGTCAAATAGAACTGTTTGACATTTAAGCTGTGTACTTATGCTAAACTGAGTTGTTTGGGATATAATTGTTTTTACATTTAACTGTGTGCAAACAAAGAATGTGTACTTACGCAAAACTGAACAGTTTGAAATAAACGTATTTAATCATTTAAATGTGTATAAACAAATGACTGATGTTTAATTGAATTGTTAGTGATCTATAGCAATATTTGAAACCATTTAACTTTGTTGATATGCTAAACTGAATTGTTAGAAATAGAACTGTTTGATCATTTAACTATGTGTTAACAAAAAACTGTGTACTTATACGTAAGTAAATTGTTTGAAATAGAACTGTTTTTACATTTAACTGTGTAAATAAAAAAATGTACTTAAACAAATGACTACCTATGTGTAATCAAGAAACAGCGTACTTTTGCAAAACTGAATTGTTTAAAATAGAACTGTTCTTACATTTAACTGTATTCTTATTAGATAGAAATTAAGTGAAACTAACTAACTAAGTGCAAAAAATGAGCTCAGGCTCGTTTAAAAATGTTATCCACAAAATGTATTTAGAAATCAGATATTTGATATATATGTATAAAAAGGATTTGACATTAAATGACCTAAGATGGTTGCTATGACATAAAACCAACCCAAACTAAAAATCTCCCAAATACTAAATGACAAAACACTAGTGTTATTTGGAAACATACTAATTAAAGAAAACATGAAAAAAAAACGTCTTTAAGGAACAAGAAGAAAACAAAGAAAAAAAACAACAAAATAACTCCAAAGTAATAAACATAAGTGGAGTTTTTAACATTTAAGACTAATCTACAAAATAATTAAACTTAAGAAGGTTTAAAAAGAATAGATTAACATTAATTTCCAAAAAAACAACATTACTTGATGTATTGTGTTATTTTCTAATTATATTTATACCTCACTTTAAAAATGGATGACACTTAGTCTTTTTTGATAGAAATAAAATTATACCAAAAACAATAAACATAAACGTGATCAGTGCCATACCAAACAATTATAACAAAAAACTATCCAGGACAATTTCAACAATTCGTGAAAAGGAAATATTCTAAAAATAAATAAATAAATAATCTGCACAAAGATGTTAATATAACCGTACAATGTACACGATTCCTCCAGATATAAAATAACCCAAGACGGAATGACATGTTAAAATCAATCAATCAGTTAAAGAATTACTGTCAGAAAATGATTAGTTCAAAAAGACGAGGTATTCTTGTGGTTGCATTTGTTTGGTTTTGTTTTTGTGCTTTTGTTTTGTTTTTTCTAATATTGAGATTGATTATGTTGTTTATTTTTTCAAAGCCCAATTTGGAATATGTAGTCGTCAATAAAGTGGATTTATTTAGTATGGATTTACAAGGAAACATTAAAGTCGCTAAGTCACTTCTTAATCTGAACATAAGACAAGTGGACGTAAGTATAAAACGTTTTATTATTTCTATTTTCAACTTATCAAAGTTTTCTAGTTTTCAGATTAAAATAACAAACCTAGTTGCCTATATTACCATTACATTTTCCTTCCTTCTAGTTTAAAGGCTTTAAAAATATGATCAGAGGAAGTGAAAATAATTAACTTTTGATTGATCAAAATTTGGAGACTAATCAATATTTAGATAGTAAGAGAATGTTTGATCAGCCCTGCATTTATATAAATTATCCAACCCATTTTTTCCTTTCTTTTTTCCTTTGGTAAACTTCAAACTATTCTTGATTATTAAGAACCTAGTCAATTTAAAACACGTTGACTCTATCCCTTGTAGAGGGGTAAGACATATGGGACTGGAAGAATTTGTTGATGTTATTTGTTCCGTTTGGTTGGCAGTAGTCGGTTTTAGGTTTAGATATCTGACTTCATTTGTTTACTTCTCTACCCTATTCAATTCATTGACGTCTTCATAGTCTGTAGAAGGCTGCAAAAGAATTTCTGGTGGAAGGAAAAAAAGAGACGAAGATACCTTTCAAATTTCCACTTTATTTTGGGGTTTCATTTGGCTACTCTGTAGCAAGGAATGTCTTCCTGGACTATTTGAGAACAGTCACGTATCCCAAACAAGCCGTTGATATGTACAAGTCGTTTTTTCGGTGGTTGATTAGTCCAAAGTCGGGATGGTCGTGTCCAGTAGGCGTTTTTATAATGTTTGTTTCGGTAGTGTCAGCTCGCTAGCAGCAGACATGGCTAGGTATCAAGCTACAAAACGTAATTAGCACTCGTATTCGCTGCTAGCGGCCGCGTGAAAGAGGGTCATTTCAGTGCTACGGTGGAAGCTGATAAGAAGTAGAATTCCTCTTTTGCGCGGGGCTGATTCCTTTTCCAGGCATGCGCCGCCCCTACTTCCTGTCACGTTTTGAATTTATCTTATTTCATTTATTTCATTGTTCTTTCTTCTAATCTCCACGGATACACACACACACACACACACATACAAAAAAGAAAGGAATATTCTGGGTATGAAACTAAACTGATCTGATGGTGAGGCTGCATTTCTGAAGATCTGGAGAGTGTGGAGTGGTAGTACCTGTTAGACTGCCATATTGGGTAAAATAGATCAGTTTAAAAATCATTCGTATTATATAGAACCATGTTTTTAAAAAAAAACTCTTCAAAACAGCAACGCAAAAAATGTAAATATGAACATAAAATGAACACGATTTCCCAACCTCTAACCATAAAATAACCCAAGACAAGATGAAATGTCGTTAAAACCTTCAAAAACAGCAACACAAAAAATGCAAATATTAATGCACAATGAACGCAATTCTTAAACCTCTCGGCATAAAATAACCCAAGACAGGTTGACTCGCTGTTAAAATCAATCTAAAACCATCTTGATTATAACCAACTTTGTTTAGTTTGGCACAATGGTGTATATATACAGGCCCGAGCAACGATCGAAGTCACTATTTAGAAGTAATTGATCTTCGAGCCCACTTTTCTCACAATCAAACCACAATGAACTGACCAAACAGTAAATTATTTTTCTCAATGAAATTAAAAACGTCATATCCAACTTTTTTTCAAGTCAATATATTCTCGACCTTACATTCATTTTTTCTCGGAAAACCTGTACTGGCGGGATAGCGGCCTTATTGATTCGATCTCGAAGATACCCGGCTACAAAACCTCAAATCTAACCATTTGACTTTCATTTTATTTATTTTCTTAACTACACGACTCGTTGCCATTCGTGTATGTAAATATTAAAATATTTACATACATGAGTAAACACCCGGTCTTCCGTAGCCGGAAAAGTAATCGAGCTCATCTTTAAGGGTCGAAGGGATCTTCTTTGCCAAGCAAAGCCTCCTTGCTTACATTAAAAGCGGGTGGATCAGAGTTAATTTCTAATGTTGGAGAAGTTATTTTTGGTGCCACTTATTTGTATGTGAACAAATTGCCTCATGTTACGTCATCGCCCGTCGCTGAGAGCTATTACCATTATTATCGATTAGTATTTTTTATTATCAACTAGTATTTCCTTCATACCAATTTTTTAAACATTTTTTACAACCGAAATATTGAATGTCATTTTCGTTTCCTATTCTTTATTTTAGATGAATATAAAAGTTTACCGCAAAAACGAACCTAATAAATTTACAACCACTACAGTGAAAATATCGATCATTAGTGACAACAATCCACCGATATTCCGTGACACTTCCCTGGCAGTAAACATTTCAGATGACACCGCCATTGGTACAGTATTTTTGACAGTCAAAGCCACTGATCCAGATAAGGTTAGTCTGTTTTTTCAAGGTTTTTTTCTTTTGTTTTTGTCTGCCACAACGTTGCTTCATTTATTGATTTATTCTCATAGTTTTTACATCAGAATTATTTTGTCGCTTTCACAAGAGACAATATAAAAATAATTCTCAATATTGATTTTAAGCATGCCGTCGTCGGGAGACGATAAATACTTGTCTCTCTTGGAGTTGAAGGCGTGTCCATAAAGCACAAATGGCTGTGACCAGCAAATATCAACTAAAACTTTTTACCGTTTTCAAACCCTTTCATATACTGCTTGTTCATAAAACAATGTGTGCATATTTTATATTTTATCTGTTGTGACAATTTTGTATATTCTTTTCAATACTTTTTGTATGTATATTGTGCATGTATCAAATGTTCCTAGACGTGTAAATGAGCTTATCTTTTCTTTCCTGCCGTTTATTCAGTGTTAGTGTATCATTGGATATAATAATGCTAATATTGGTGAGAGGGGACTCGGGTGAATATCCTCTCTAGCATTAACTAACCCCATACTGTCATCGAGGTGGTTCCTTTACCTTTCGAGTTCCCACTTTTATACAAGGCTCTTCCGAACTATATTTCAAGTGCCCAAATAACCGCTGGCACAACTCTTAACTTCATGTTCTTTTTTCATCTCACCTGCAAGAAGAGTATATATATATATATATATATAACAAAAAAATATGAATATGTAGCAGTCCAAAAATGAATACACCTCCTTAAATATATCAATGCTATTTTAATTTTGGTTATAGTTTCAACGCTGTAGATCGTGGTATAATAATACCTAATACTATCCGCTTTGAAAGTATTATGTTCCACTAAGAATAATAAAATCCCGGTATCTTTGGTCTGATCAAAACAACTCATAGCATTCTTGTGTAGTTACCATCTAGCTTTTTTCTCTATACGTTAGCGTTCATGTGGTGCATCCATACAGTAGTATGGATACAGCCACAACTTGAAAGAAATCCTAATTTATTAAGCACGTAACATCAGTTATACGGCCACTAACCACCCATCTCAAAAAGCATTCAAGTAAGCCAAACAAGACATGCAGAACACTGCTAGAGAAACAAGAACAAACTCATAATGGACATTCTTCAATGGACCCCCCCCAGATATGGACATGCCAGTGTTGACCGACTAACTTGAAATTATTTACATCAGCTCTGTGCGGACAGAGGATGTAGTTTGAAAGAACTGTGGGGGACAACAGATGATAGGGACGGATGGAGAGAGAGAGAGAGAGAGAGAGAGAGAGAGAGAAGGAGCCAGGGAAATCCGTACTGTCAGCGCGACTTAATGATGATGATCTTTATTTATGAGGAAAATTAACATTATATTTTTAAAGATATTTATGCTGTACTTATGTATATTTCTTTGTTCAGACCGTCACATTTTTTCCATGTCACTGGCCACAGTGCATTTACACTTCGTTCTTGATTTTGCCCATCTTCTTCATATTAGTTTGAATCACTTGACAATTTTGTCTTCCCATCGTCGTGGAGGTCTTCAATGTGGTCATTTCCGCTCTCTTGGATACCACTTGGTAACTTTATGTGTTCACCTGTTGGCTATGAACCTTGCGACGGGTCCAGCCCGATGGAACTTCTACCCTAGGTACTCAACGATCACGTCTTTCACTCCGCTCACCTCGAGAATTACTTCGCTTCGAATGTGCTTATTCAACGGTACTCCCAACATGGATATTTTCATATCCCTCTGTGCCATATCTAGTTTCTATTCTTCTTTCTTGGTTGCCTACGTTTCGTTTGTTCATAACATCGTTGTTTAAACGATGTCATTAAAGAGATTGGTACGTAGAGTTTTGTCTAGCTTTGTCTTGAGCACATCTTTTATTGTGGTAAAAGTCTTCCAACCTGATTTTATTCTTCGCGAGATTTTTGCATCCCTGTCTCGGCACATATACTTATTTATAGACAGGGTAGTCTTCATGGTGTCATGGCTGTAGGGCTAGATTAAGTAACCGAGTTCGAATTCCAGTCGCGTTAGTACGTTAACTTTCGGAACAATACACTCAATACACTCAGAAAAGGTATAAATCCCCTAATCCCCTGCTACGGATTAAATACAACTACTACTATTCTTTTACAAGAATGGCTTTAGAATTAACTAACTCGTGAAGGTTGATATGCCATTAAATAACCAAACCTTATTCATCATCAAAACTATTTCACATTATTGTTTTTCTTTCTATTATCATTATTATTCTTAGAACTTTCATCACAGTATTTTATTCTCCTTATAATTCAATCTCAATTACTACGTCTATTGTAATGCTCGATTTAAAGAATTTCATGTCTTCCCTAAAAAATGTATCTATTTATTTTGCAGGGTGAAAATGGAAGAATCACTTATAATATAAGTTCTATTAATCCACAATCACAACCAAGTTACTTCTATGTAAATCCAGTCAGTGGAGATCTCACCGTCACAACTCTTCTTAGTGCAATAAAGAATGGACCTAAACAATACATCGTAAGTTGCTCTAACTCTTATTATTATTATATCATTAATAATGTTAAGTTATTTTTATGACGAAAACACCGCAATCAGTCAATTTTGCTCAAATGATTGACAAGTTCAATTTGACAGACCAATTTGTTTGGAATTGCAATACAAGATATTGCACCTGTGTAAACAAGGAACAGCGGGAGCGAGAAGGAAAAATGTATGGGTGTCCAGAAAAAATATAATGTGGACGTTTTTGACCCGAGCGTCAGGAGAAAAGCGATCAGCCGAATAGACAAAACGCGTCGTCTTGGTCCCTAGTCGGGAGGGGGGTGGTTTGAGAAGCACGAAGAAGAAAGTTCCGAAATATTTATCTCAACGTGGGTCAAGAAGATATGATGTAAACCCAAGTAGTTCCTGACTGACTCTGAAATATGTCTGTCCGAACGTGGTGTCAATGATAGCAGTCCTCGGTCTCTATCAATCTATCTATCATACAACCATCACAACTTTTCAAATAAAGGAGTTTATATTTTCAATACACAAGTGATATTGTCGTCTCTTCATTCCAAGGGTATACAACAAATACAATGAGTAGAAGAAGAATAAAAACCAAATAAATTGGTGTGTTGTGTATGATACTAAACGACTTGAGATCTGGAGAGTGTAGAGTACCCCTTCCTTTCCATTACTCTCAAGTTAGGGTTCAATCTATGGGTCAAATAAGTCTGTTTAAAAATCATTCGTATTCTATAGGACCGTGTGCCAAAAGAAACTCTAGTGAAACAATTGCATAAAAATGTACAATGAGCGCTAGGCATACAATAACACGAAACGGGTTGACATGCATTTAAAATCAATCCAACCAAATAATTCCAATTATATATAGATAGATGAACACGTGAACTTCCACGGTTTAATTAGAGTATGCAGATAATATACAATTTTTAGGACAACTAAGGCTGCGCTTTTTTTTTTTTTTTTTTTTTTTTTTTTTTGGCTGATTCCAATCAAATCTTTAGTTTGGACCAACTAAGACTGTTTGGTTTTTGCTTTTGTCTTTTTAGGTGTGATTAGTCTCTCACGGTCCAACCCCAAAATTCAGTAACCCACTCTCTTAGTAATCCTTATAAGGGGAAAATGGCTCTCTATATGCACTTAGACCCTCTCTGTTGCTGCCAAGTATCGAATAACTAAAGAGAACTCATTTAATCTCAACGATCGTCAGGCCATAAAAAAAACAACTTAGAAACCATTTTTTTAACTTTCATTTAAGTTAATACTATACTTGCAAGTCTGGAAAATGGCAAAATTCAATATTTATTCAAATACCAATTAGTATTTGAGGGTTTTCTAAAATTCACAAACAAACTCGGAGCCATGTTCCGTGTAAACAAAACATCAACTCGTAGCAAATAAACGATAAAAACAAATAAAACATCCTTTACATTGAAATAATTATCGTATAAAAATGACTCTAAATCTTATGTTTGATAACGATCATCTTACAATCCGAATGTGGCTAAGTACTACGAGTATATTCAGCTCAGTAAAACCATAATTTTCTGAAAATTTCTATACTTAAAAAAATTGAAAATTTCAGGTGATAGCAAAAATTGTAAATATTTTTAACTGATTTTTTCATTTTAAATTTTAGTTGATCATCAGAGCTAAAGACCATGGTTATCCCCAAAACCAGGCAACGATCAGTGTCACCGTCAATGTTATTGGAAACAGAAATGCCCCCGAATTCAATAAAAACTCCTACGTGTTTACTATAAATGAAAACGCTCAACTTAATTCAGTTGTCGGACAAGTGATTGCAACCGATGCAGATAAGGCAAGTATTGGGTTTGAATTTTCACCTTTCGTCTATTTTCATTTGGTTTGTATGAATTAAATCTCTTTCTTTCTTTTTTTATCATAAGATATTTACTTTGTGATATCAACAAAAATTGATAATTAATGACCACTTATTAATTAATGCTTTCAAATTTACATACAAGTAAAAGATTTTTTCAAAATTCCAATTAGAACAACTCTCACCACAAGAGAATGTCATATGTACGGATTACTGATAAAGGGAGACAATAAATAATTCTCTTTTCGTTCAGGTAGGATTTGCAGGAAGCGAATTGTTTCGTATCTTATCTTGGGCATTTGCTTCTCCAAAGTTGCCATTATTAACCACTTTGGGGTTTCTCTGACTATTGGATAAATTTTCAACCAACATTTATGCTGTACAGAGCATTAAAATACCACAGTTCAAAAACACATCTCATTTGCCGACAAGCGAGTCTCCCATATCAAATGAAACAAACTCCTATGTTTTCAGCATCATCAATACCGTAGCACCTGTGAACAACCGAGCAGGCTTGGCAATAATCATAACAAAGTCAGCCATTCCTGGACTCATGAAGACAACGCCACAGCAAACAAACTTGATCATCATAAAAGATCGCTTGCATAAACAAAAAGGGATCAAACAAATTTCACCCGGCACACTTCGGTAGCGACAACAATATCGTATTGGTGTTTTAGAGAATGACAAACTGAAGAACAATTATAATTTTTTTTCTTTTCAAATTGCAAAACAAATGCAAAACGTTTTGGTCGCATTAAATCTATAACAAGAATGACATAAAAGATTTTTATTTTGGATTTTGTACAAATCCTAATGAAACAATAATGCTATGTGATAATTTTACATTTTCAACTAGAAGAATTGTTCTATCAAGGGATTAGAATACGCTAATTGTATCCCTTGCAGAGGGGTAAAATAACTCCACCCCTCAAAATGGTGCATACTGGGTATGACACTTAACTGTTTCTGGAGATCTGGTGGATGGAGTAAATAGTTCTTACTCCCAGGTCCACTCTGACCCGGAGTAATATTACCTCTTAGGCGGGAGTCTAAGAGGTTAAAATCAATCAATCAACCAACTAATATATCCTTATATCTATATCTTTCTCATTATTAGTAAAGATGCATAGTAAAATAAATGCATTTAAAATGCATTTACTATGAAATTTCATCGCAAAATATTTTACTATAAAAATACCATGCAAATTAATTTATCTAATGATTCAAACGCTTTCCAGTTATCGATACAGACTCATGTCACGTTTTGAACAGAAATTGAAGGTAGAGCTTGAAATAAATGTGGACATTTATCATGTCTAATTTGATAAGTTTTATAAGATTTTAATCAGCTAATGTTCCTAAGTTTCGGAAGAAAGTTTGGAAACTGTTCTGTTCTTTGAAACGCTCTGTTCGTCTTGATGAGGACTTGAAACCAATTCATTTCTAAAAGAAAATCAGATGTGTAACAACAAAATTTCCCCTTTAGTTTGTATAATCATTGAAGTTATTTATTAATTTATTTATCGTTTTAAACTTCAGGACCCAGTGTATTACAGCATCCCCCCACGAAACAAAGATGCTCAGTATTTCAGTATTCAGAAAAATGGTGAAATACTTCTGATCGGAGACATTGCTTCTGATACAAGAGACCAATATATGGTAAGCTACTTTTTATTTTGTTTACATCATTGCTATTTAAGTTAGCATTGAATATTTCCTCTTCTTAATGACATAAACATTCTGGTGGTGTAACGGTTAGCAAGCTAGACTAACAAACCTACACGAGTGAGTTCAATTCTCATTGGACGCCCCATTCATTCGGCCTTGTGCCACATCAAAGCAAAGAGCTTTGTAAATTACTACGACATAAAAATTTCTTAATATCTTTTGGGGATATTAATGTAAAGATCAGGTAGGTGATTAAATGTTTCGTATTCTATTTCATTCAACAAATATCCACATTTTCAGCAATTACATCCAAGATATAAGTTATATTCTTTAACATCAAACTTTCAATCGAAGCAGTTTAAGAAATTATTGATTACTCTTAAAAGTTATATTTGCTAATTAGCTAATTATTGAAGATCACAAACCAGGCGCTTGATAAACACTTTTAGATTAGTAGTATAATCATATGCCTGCCTCCAATCAAAGACTCTATTTGTATGAATGCAAGCTTTTTACTCGGTAATTTATGTGAAAAATTGGTTCCCAAAGTGCTTGTACAGAATAGAGGTACATTCCCAATAGGATATTTTACAATGGTTTTTAGAACACTAGCCAATATATCCCCCCACAAAAAGAGCGTCATTCAGCTTTTATCACTGGTGCCACATTGTTATCAATGGTCAATAAGGCATGAATCCCACTATTCTTTAATTTACCCAGCTCTGTTCATGTTTATTGTGTCATAACTTTTTTCATGACCATTAGAACCCAATCAACGTCGACGCCTGTTTTTTAATATTTCAGTTCCAAGTTATTGCCCGAGACAATATCACGTCATCAAAAACATCCGAAGTAACAGTGTCCGTGAAGGTTGTGCGAAACTTGAATCCACCTTTGTTCGTTCAAAAAGTTTACAATGCAACAGTGAAAGAATACGCGCCAATACAAACATTTGTTATTCAAGTCCGTGCCACCGATAAAGATGCCGTCCAAAATCCTTCGGTAAATATACTTTATACAATTAATCTCTCTCTCTCTCTCTCTCTCTCTCTCTCTCTCTCACTCACTCACTCACTCACACACACGCACACGCACACACATACGCCTTTTTTCCTTCTCCTTTTCCTTTACCACTCTTTATTCTTCCTTTCTTCTTGCTATATTTTCTTATTCTTTTCTTTTTCCTTTTCACACTTTATTTTTTCTTTCGTTTTCGCCTTTTTCTTTTCATCAATTTCTTTCTTTTCTTTTCCTCTCTCTCTCTCTCTCTCTCTCTCTCTCTCTCTCTCTCTCTCTCTCTCTCTCCGTGTTTCCTTTCAACTCTTGAAGCTACGTTACTGGTGTAGTAATAGAATCTGTGATCGACGTTTCGAGCAGAACCTTTCCAGTCTCCCCGCATCCCATTTTTCTCTTCTTCGCTCTCTATTTCTCGTGTTTTATTCACTATATTTTTTCTTGTTTTACAATCTTTTCCAGAGTCCAAGCGGAAAACTTGTATACTCCATTGTTCCATCAAGTGAATACTTTTTTATCAGTCCAACAAAAGGGGATATTTATGTAAAGGATTTTCTGACAACAAATAAAATTGGTGATTCCGTTTCCGTAAGTAAATTCTACAGATTTTCTTTATAACATAGATAGAAATTAATAATATACATGATAATATATAATGAAATATATATATATATATATATATATATATATATATATATATATATATATATAAAATGAAACCATCAAATATATTTAAATTACTGAACACGTTTTAAATTTTAAAAGTATGTTGGATTCCCTGAATCTTGACAAAAATGTGGATAATATTTGAGAAATAAATATCCGTTATATTTATCGTTCGTTAACAAACAAAAGGAAGCAACAGTCACACTGTTGAAGAAAAAAGATAGTTCTACTTCTCATAGAACTTGAATTGTAATTTATTTATGATTTACAAAGTCAAACTAAAATAAGAATCTGTATCTTTTTTTCATCTTTGCAGTTGACTGTTAGTGCCACTGACCAGTCATCTCAGCCGAAAACCACTACTGCTACCATCTTCATTACAATAATCCGAAACCAATACTCGCCAGACATCAGTCCTAAATTAGCCACTGCAAATATTGACACCACTTTCCCTTTGATGATTCCGATTGTCCAGTTAACAGTCAGTGATAAAGACAAAACTATTAGTGGAAATGTAAGTGGTATTCATTTCATTCGATTTTAATGTGTGACCTTTTAGTTTATAACTACAGTCGACTGAACATATTCACAGAGTTTACGGATGAAGTGTACCGTTTCCGGTTACATGCATCCATTTCGGGGAAACGTGTGCATTGTTCCTAAAACCTTTCCACAATCAAAACTTAGAATCAAAATTAGGGTTCATCAACAGGTTTATAAACTCCCAGGAAAGGGTATAACTGAAAAGGAAACATAAATATAGAAATGTTGAATTTTCTTTCCGCCAATTGTGACAGAACTTTTATTCCACTATGAATGACGTCACAATTTCATAACTAATCAAAAAAAAGAGAACGGCGGTGAAATAAATCTTTTATACAACCCAACAAAAAGTTGTAACAAAAAGAAAGCAAGGACTCCCAATAAACAAAAAAATGATTTTCTTCCGCAGTAGTTTCTATTAAAGTCATTTTTTTATTTCATTTTTTTTAATTTTATTTCTTTTTTAATCGTTTGTCAAATACATGTGTAGGACAAGGTAAAGAAACGTTGACAGGGACTGGAAGTTAACTTTAAAAACCCAGCCCAGTCAGCTGGGGTTGTAGAATACACTGAATGCATCTCTGCAGGGGGGCAAGACACTCCCAACGAATGTCTGGGCACTAAACTATATCTAATAGTGAGGGTCCAGTCCTCGAGCTTTTGCGAATATGGAGTACTCCTTCATTGCCATTACTCTCTGGTCCACTTTGACCTAGAGTGGGTGTACCTGTTCGGGTTCCATCTATGCATCAAATAAAACTATTTAATTATTTAACTGTGTGCCAGCAAATAACTGAGGTAAGACTGAATTATTAGTATTACATAGCAAGAATTAAAACTATTTAATTGTGATAAAGAATAAATAATGTTGAATATAATTACAAGTGGTAAATATCAATACTTGAAACTATTTAACTGTGTGCAAAAAAAAACATAAATGTTATATTGCAATGCTTGAAACCTTATAACTGTGTGCAAACAAATGAGCCCTAGCTAGTTTTAAAATTGTTACCTACAAACTATTCATTTGCAAATTATATATATATATATATATATATATATATATATATATATATATATAAAGGATTGAACATTAAATAACATACAAGTGTTGATATGTCATATAACACAACCAACAAACCACATTAAGGAGCTTTGAGCTAAATAAACACAAAGAAGCAGACAGTTCTTAGATCTAACGGGTTATTCAAAGTGAAAACAATGCTAGGATTTAAAGAATAAAAATTATGTTCTTATAAGAACTGAGTTAACGAAGCAAAGAGAAATTAAGGTAAGCACGTTTCTAAAAAAATGATACTAGAAATAAAATACACTAAAAAGAAATACTACAAAACGTCAAATAAGTATGGTAGTTCTAGGTTTGAAGAAAAGAAAGGAAATATTTCTTAGAGACGATACTCAAAATATCGGGCTTATCAGGAATGATTATAATAGCAGATGGAATGCAGCGAAATGCTGGTCCCGTTACTCAATAAGGGAATGAAACTGCAAGTTATCGCCCGATGACGAGTCTTTAAAAAGTACCCTAAAACACAGGGTCTACTAGGAGGGATATATAATTAGGAATCTAATCTATAGTGTAACACAACACATAAGATCCCTGCGAAACAAAAAAGAAACTCCGAATACCTCTACGCCTCCCATTCCCATCTTACCAGAAATCTTATCTCTTAATACTGGGGACCATATCAATACAAAAAATAAAATAGATTTAAAATTGCAATATCAACAATGTAGACTAACACAAAAAGGTAATTCAATACACCAAAGTATATAATACAATACTTGTACAATACATATACTTTTAGTATGCCCAGTCCGTGGGGCTTAGAATACACTGATTTATCTCCTGCAGCTGGGCATGACAGAGGTATCCTGTGTATGACACTAAACTACATCTAATGGTAAGGCTGTAGTTCTGGAGATCAGAGTTGACTGAAGAATCCCTTCATTGTCATGATTCCCAGTTCCACTCTGGGTCAAATAAATCTGTTTAAAAATTATTCGATAGGGCTGTATACAAAAATTTCTTAAGAAACAACCGCACAAAAAATGTAAATATGAACGTACAATGAACACAATTCCCGAACTTCTTATCATAGAATAACCCTGGACAGGTTTATATGCCGTGAAACTCAATCAATTAGTCATTTATTTATGTTGTTAAATGATAAAATAGATCAATAAATAAACGTACATAGAACATATATGTATTAATAAACTTCTAGTTTTCTATAAGAGAACGTTGAACTCTCAGTCTTGAACCTCTCTCATAATATATCAGAAATGTCACTTTTTGAGCTTCATATGACATCAGAAATATAATGGAATTTTCTTGAGGCATGTGTTTTAGACGAACCTCCCCTGACACTTTATGTTATATCATAAATATATTTTTTTTCAATAAATCAATCGTGCACCAAGCCAGGTATAAAGAAATTTCGAATTAATCACCGATAGAATGCCTTTGAAATACTTTATCTCATCATGAAGCCATAACATTTAAGACTTAGTTACTTTTCCCTGGCAACGGCAACTAATCATATAAATACTTAATGGTAAAAAAATTAAAATAACATATTATGCTTCTATTATGTTATTTACTTAGTCTGATATACGGTCAAAAATATGGGATACCGAGTGAGAATCGACCTCACTAACAATGGTTTGCTTGTTCAATCTACAAAGTACGATATCACATGAGATGTTCAATCATGGTTCTATTGTGTTATTCTATTCTATTTTGTTATTTTATTGTTTCACGACTGTGAAACTGAATAAACCGAAAAAAATACGTTTTTAATCAAATTAGTAATTTCTCACTATTTAACATATTGTTTTGTTGTTTTTTTTCCAATGATTTACAATTTTTTTCAGACTCCAAACGGAGAAATTAAAATGACAATAGCCGATCAATACAAAGAGGCCAAGTTTTATTTTGATGTTTCCGACTTGGGTGCCGTTTTTCTAAAGAATTCTCTCGTTAAAACCAATAGTGCCGAGTATAGAGTAAGTATTTTAAAAAATCGAATTGAATTTGTTACAAGTTTTCGTTTTGCTTGTTTTCGTTTTTTAATGGGTAAAAAGAATTGTCTAATGTAGGTTTAATAGTTACTAGACAACCTTTGTAAAAGTGGTCCATATCGATGAGTCTATTTAGGAAAAACTGAAAAATTATAATTAGCATTTCACACTTAATCTTTGTTAGAACGAGAATTTGGATGATTGAAAAAATGGCTTTCCATTTGATATAAACAAAAACCCATTGAACTGGAAATTACTTTATTCTCTTAGAGTATTCGAACTGTATTATTCTTGTAAAATTTTCGCTGTAATACATTTTTATTGCTTATGATTTAATACATGCAAATATGAGAATTTTGATAATAGATTTAATTTGGCCAAGGCAGGCGCAAGGATATCAAAAAAAGTCGTAAATTACAAATGGATTAAGTGAGGTGTCTACAAAACTGAACTAAACCTGATCACATACAATCGTTGATCAAGGCTAGAATAAAGATATGACGTCATACTGTCGCTGGCCGCCTCTTTGAATTGATTTAATTAGCAATATATTTATTGATACATGATTCCAACATGATTTAAATTTCATATTTGAAGAGAATCTTGAAGAGAGTCTTGAATTTTTCAAGACTTTCTTCAAGATTCTCTTCAAATGTGAACTTCATTGAAAATTTAAAATGAATATGTCTTATTTTATTATAACTCAATAAGAAATAATTACAGTTTAATTGTCAGTTTCACATTAATAAACTGCCGAATGCTTTTTACACTATAATCGTTTTACTTAATGGGGATATTTGATTTACATATACAGCTTTAAAATTCAATTTTTGACAAATATTTTTTTTTTGGTTTTTTGTTTTCATTTTTAATCGGGTCTTTTATGATAAAAATGCAATTCAAAATTCCGGCAGCTATTTTTGTTTGTAATATTTATACAAGCTATCAGCATTCTGACTTAAAGCGAACATAAATGTTCATTAGTTATGTGTAAAAAGAATCAGATTAGTCTGTATACTTAATGAACGCTAGCTCTTTGGTTTTTCGTCCCAGTCAACGCTGTGACCTTCTACTAATTTGTTTTTACTAAATATTTTCAGGAATATTTTTGTGATTGAAATGATGAACCTGCATCGAACCTCTACAACATTATATTGTCTACTTTTGTTGTTTCAGTTTAAAGTAATCGCTTCAGACAAAAGTTGGAAACCTAAGACCAATGAAGCTGATGTTGTCATCAATGTAACACGAGTCGATGCACAAACAGGCGATTTGAGATTCTACCAGCCTTTCTATTAGTAAGCATTTCATTTATATTTCACTTTCAAGTTTTAGGGTTTTAAAAAAAGCTAACTTATCAGCAGTTACAACCAGTAGTAGAAATAGGGATGAATATAGAGTACGCTGAAGTACGGAACAGATTTACGAGGGTGGGTTGAAAAGTTCAAAGATCATATCGGTAGTTGACTTTTATAACAATAGAATCCGAATACTGCAATAGTGATAGACGAAATGTGTGGACCACAAATGGGATTATGTCGAAAAGCTCCTTTGGTCACGTTCCTTGAAAGTATCTTGGTCAGCCTATTAACTTTTTAGCCAACCATCTGACTTCTCAATTTCAAATTTGTTTTTTTTTTATGTTTAATGCAATCATTTATCATTAGGTATAATTTGTCAAATTTTTATATTGTTTATTTATTTTACCCTGTCGGTAGGGCTTAGAATATGCTGACTGTATCCCGTACAGATGAGGAAAACCAACCTAAAAAAGAAAGGAGTGTCCTGGGTATGACACTAAACTACATTTGATTGTGAGGCACTCGTTCTGGAGATCTGAGGAATGTGAAGTATCCTCCTTCAATGTCATTACTCCCAGATTCTCTCTTACCCAAGATGGTAGTACCTATTAGGATCCCATCTATAGGTCAAATAGATCTGTTTAAAAATTATTTGTATTCAATGGGGTTGTGTACAAAAAACTCTTAAGAAACAACTAAATAAAAAGATGTAAATATAAACGTATAATGAACGCGATTCCCTAACCTCTTGGTATAAAATAACCCTACACTGGTTGACAACCTATCTAGGGTTATTTAAAATCAATCAATTAATCAAAACATCCTGGGAATTTGCCATTTTTTTAAACTATCCATAAAGGCTTATAGTGACTCGGAAAGCCGAGTTAAACCTGTCAACTTGGTTCATCTTTGATGGTCTTCTATGTGAGTTCCTTATATAAATCTTAGATGCCATTTCATCAGAATACTGAACTCAGAAACACATTTCAATTGCTACAAGATTCCATTCAGATTATTTTAACTTGGTTTCTTTGTTTAACCTTCGTAGGTTATCTAACATCAAAGTCATCCTGGTAGAAGAACAATGTTGCAACTATCTATCTAACCTATTACAGGAGGAATAAGGAAGTTTATACGTTTCGCAATTGTATTCGAACGAGAATCAAAGCAAAAGCGCGACTGGAGTTTGAACTTACTTACTACGATATAGCTGTCCAATACATTAACCACTACGCCACAGGAACTCCCCCATAAAACTTTAATTTCTCTAATTCAAGCTAATACAAATACGTTTTTAATGTGTTTTTATTACATAAAACCTAATATTATTTTTGAATAATTAAATTCAGTTGTTGATATTTTAAAATCATTCCCTCCACTCCTCAAATTATCTTCAAATTTCTCAAAGTAAAATGTATTTAAGTTGATAATTATATAGGAAATTATGGATGTGGGATATTCATTGAGACTACCACCAACTTTTTCCTATCTAAATGTAGCCTAACAGAATAATTCGGTAAGGAAAAATTAAGTCAATTTAGACTACAACGACATACATTTTATACACATATATTGTATCCATAATTAAGAAACATGACATATTGTCCCAAAGTATAAAAAAGTTACAAAAACTGTTCCACAGAACAAGCCATGCAGATAACAGCGGTTAAAAACTTACATTTTTTCTAGTCGAGGGAAAATGTTCACAAAGGATAATTTGCACTCACGTGCTGCACGAAAAAGCAGAGACGAAAGAGAGGGATCTTCTCCGACTGGTGTCTGCTACCAAAAAGTGGAAGAACTCGCTTCGTGAAATGTCACATGACCAACGGTCTTGGAAGCTCCGCCCATAACTCCCAAAAAGAGAGACCACTAGGTTTAATTCGCCAACTATTATACATTTTATGATATGTCTTTTTTAATGTTATTTCTTTTTATTTCTTTTTTGAATGATAAGTTTGCCACATTAATAGCATTACGTGTATTTTTCATAGTCAATTTTGTTTGAACTTCACACTTTTTCTCATACAGAAAGAAAAATCTGAGTGGAAATGACTTTAAAATATTTTTCGTTGCGTTTATTTTGCAGCCTTGATCTAAAAGAAAACACACTAGTTGGTACAGAGATTCTTTCCATGAAAGTAGCCAACGTCAATTTAGCTACAAGGATTGTTTGCAAGATTGCCAATGATTACGGTACTTTTTTATTTATCAATCCCTTTTTTGTTTGTTAATTTGGTTAATTTGATATATTCGAGAAAGACTTTGAACAGAAATAATTTATTATTCACGTGATGGTAGACTCAAAAAATTATGTTTTTTCTACATTTTCTATAGTCAATCCATATAAAACAATATAAGCAACATCCCTTACCGCTTTAAATGTTTCTCCCATTTTGATTCTTTTAAAAAATTTGATTTGACTAATGTCTTGATTTACCAAGGTTTGACTTACCAAGGTTTGACTTACCAAGGCTTTTTCATTTGGTTTACGTCGGCCAGATTTTACCTGCAACCCATAATTTAGAACAGATCTTTACATCTTGCATATTACTTTCTGCTAAATATATATTAACTATTACTTTATTATAAATTCGCATCATACATTGCATAATACATATTACCAATTATAACCCTTAACTAGTATTTTTTTTTTCTACCTTTTACACATTCACATTTTAACTTTTCACTTTTTTATTTTTCTGTTCATTGAAGATGACTTGAATATTTAGAGGAAAAACTTACAAATTTCTCCTGACGGAATTAGCCACTTTATATATTTCTTGACAAACTCTTTAGTCTGTTTACCGAAACTTTTCTCGTTCCCTAATGATGCCTATATCGGAAAAAATATGGCTTAAAAAGGTTCGGCTTTGGGTTACCCTTACTACGCTTTTAATCTGGACGAACACAATTCATATATGTTGTACACGTAGATCCAAAGGATTATTCCGTCAAATCAAACATTTCTGATTTTCATATCGATTTGTGTTCGTTCGGATTTCATCCAATGCCGACTATCCATATCAATTCCATCGGCAAGATGAATTTGTGTAATTTATAAATGTCTCCATGGCCAAAGATATGTTAAAACATCTTTTCTAACAAAAGATCTGATGTTTCAAAAGTCTTACTCATCCTTATCTAAAACAATGTGTAGGGAGCTATTTTCTAATTGAATTCACTTTCCACAGTAAATAAGTTTTTCAGTAATAATACTTTATAGCCAAAAGCAAATTTCGTACAAAAATGTCGTTTGAAAACACGATTTTATTTCTCTGAAGCTGTGCCAAGAATCGAGTTATTTTTTTAGTGGCAAATTCATCTATCTAACTGAAAATATAACATTGAATGCCAAACAATAAGACATATCAACCATTTGTTCGACCTGTACATTTTACATTATATTCTTCACAAAACCAACAGTTCCGTACTGGAAGAAAATTTCAGAGTCTCTGTTCTACATTACATTATATAGCGATCATCCTTAACACATATTCAGCGATTCTTCTACAACACTCTACTAGTAATTAGTAAATGGTCTTTCCGAATACATAAAATGAAAATATGATCTTCTAAACTACAACACTTGACCGTTATATAACGAGACACAACTTCCGAAAAAAAATTTTTAATGACTGGAAAAAATCATCTTGTCAATGCTCGTTTGACAATCTTCAACGAGGTATATGTGTGCGTTATATATATATATATATATATGTATATATATATATATATATATATATATATATATATATATATATATATATATAAGTTAACTGCCCTAGCCGTGGGGCTTAAAATACGATGACTGATTAAGAAGCCTCATCTCAAAATGATTCCAATTTAAGATGATTAAATTTATGTTATCATTTTTCATCTCGATATTCTTAATATTTGGGTGCGTCGTTTTGTTTTGTTTTCATAGTATTTGCCAACAAGTTTTAATGAAACTTTTTTCCTTTTGATTTCAGGCAAATTTTCTGTGGTGTACAAACTGCAAACAAGTTCATGTCTTTTGAAAGTGCTCAATGAAATCGACTACGAAACAGATTTTCATGTCTACAAATTGGTGATCGAGGTGACCTATTCTCAAACCAATAAAAGAGCAGGTAACTCTTTCGGGTCAATTTGTTACACTCATTTAAGGGTGAGGTACATTAGCTAGGAAAGATATCGAAAGTGATTAATCCAATATAATCAGTCATTCTTTGTTTCTCTGTCCATCAAATGGACTCAATCCTCATTGGGTAATAATTAGCTACCAGTTTGGTTAACAGTAATTATGTTCGGCAACATTCAAAACGAGCGTAAATCATATTCCCTCAGAATTTTTTTTTAAATTACCAAATGAACTGTGACATATTTTTGTTTTTTTGTTTTCCAGTTCGATTTAAGGAAAGAAGATAATTTGATTTAAAGCCATTGACTCACGAGACACATTTTGATATTTACTTTTTAACAGAGAACAAGCAATACACTTTGATTGATGTACTATGATATATGTATTTAATTTCTTTTTCAAAAAAAGAAAGAAAATATTAAAGAAATCCAAATATATCTCTTAAATGTTTCACATGTAAAAAGTAACACAAATTACTTTTATATCATTGGCAACAACATCGAGGCCGACTACAGCATAGATTCTTATGTCTCTCTCTTATCGGCCATCACATTTGATAATTTTTCTACATGACATCTCATGTCAACCCAAAACTGATGAATGAAAGTTTTTACTCGTTAATCAACACTAGTGTGTCCATAGGAAAATATCCTATATTCGTTTTTGATTTACCAGCAGTGTCCAGAATGTCTCATCCACCTTTCTTGGATGATCTGTAAGAGGTAAATGGCTGTATATTTCGTGAGGTACTTCTGATAGGATTTGTTCAAAATAACATGCTGCATCGTCGTGTTGTTGCCATCTCCAAGCTTTTTCTCCAAGCGTTTCATCAGAGTCCAAGTGATACAACCATTTATACATTTAGAAAGTATACATCAGTGCAATATCTTTTAAAGGGAGTTCGAGATATTATATTTTTTAAAAAATATGTTAAAACCTCTGTAAAATCTTTTAGAAAAGAACTTATATAGATTTACATATATTCAATGTAGGAATTGACCTTTCTTTATTCTGGTAAAATGATGCATGTTCTCTCCCCTCGAAATATTATAAAAGATTTTCTCATTACTCAATTCGCGCATCTCTTAGTAATGAAATATTTTGGTGTCGTAAATGAATGTTGCCCGCACACATGTTGTGTGTGTGTGTGTGTGTGTGTGTGTGTGTGTGTGTGTGTGTGTGTGTGTGTGTGTGTGTGTGTGTGTGTGTAAATGTACCTAATTATTCGTGTATAACACGCAGTTTTTAAAAAAAATTAAACCGAAACGCTAAATATTATTTTTTCTTATATCATTTTTTTTATTCATCTGGTTCGTGTACAAAAACAATAGCAATTTTTAAGTATAAGGATCTCTCTGTCTTAACTCAGATTTTATACTTCCTTTTAAAATTTGGGTCTTTGTCTGACACTTGGCCAGATGACATGAATGAAATTAGGAAATCTGTTATGTTAAATCTTCCATGTGAGGAGGGTCTGTCTACCAAGTAAATCTGCAATAAAAACCTTATCTTTGTTCCGTTGAATAAATATATTTTCATCATTAGAATACGAACTTATTGATGCTACATATACGCTTAATGTAAACGCCTTTGCGCGCGCACGTGAAACGTGGTATTCTTTAAAGGTAGACTTTTAAAATAGGATAATTCTTCGTACAGTTTTATTAGTCATTGGATCTTACTTCTTTCTTTTTTTTTTTTTTTTCTTTAATTATTTTTTTACAGCAAATTCTTTGGCATCTCAAACAAAGGTCGATGTTCGAATTATAGATGTCAATGACAATCCTCCAAAATTCAGTTTCCCTGTCAATTTGGAAAGAATCCCCAACACCTATTTTGGAATTCTCTCTTCACAAGCTGGTGTTAATACTCCAATCATAACCGTTTCTGTAAGTGGCGTTGTTAATAATCGTGTTTTTAAACTTAAATAATCGATTCTTCAGCTTCAATAAATCAGTTAATCAAAGTGTGCCAACAGCACGCACACACACACACACACACTCTCTCTCTCTCTCTCTCTCTCTCTCTCTCTCTCTCTCTCTCTCTCTCTCTCTCTCTCTCTCTCTCTCATCGGTCCCTATTGCCCATTACACTTGTAAAGTTCTCTTGACGGCATCCATTGTCCGCACACAGCTGACGAATGTAGTTTTTAATGGTCAGCCAACACTGGTGTGTCCATGAGTAGGAGTCCATTAGAGAATGTCGCTTATGAGTTTGTCCTTATGTCTCCAGCACTGTCCGGCATGTCTTCGTCGTCTTACTTGGATGTTTTGCGAGATGCAATGTAAATGGCGGAACAACATCCGTTTTCGTAAGATTCGTTCAAAACAATATGTAGTATCCTTTTGTAATTCCCATCTAGATTTTTCTTCAAGCGTTTCGTTAAAGTTCATGTAGGTATCTTCATCTTCATCTTATCTGTAAACATCTCAAAAATAATTGCAAGTTCTTTTTTAGGAAGAAATCAACTGATTAAATCGAATAATTTGAGGAAATGTTTATTTGTTCAAAACCCAAAGTAAACAACCGGAAAGAAGAGTTGAAATTTAATTCCAATCTTCTGTCATTTATTGGGAAATATAAGAGGTATTTACTGTGGTATCGGGTAATTTAGGTTGTATGGAGACCGGTAGTTGCCTATGCAGCAATTGTTCTCTCTATTCCTAACACCGTTGTTGCCCAGAGTAAGAAAAAGTGTCAATACAATTTGACACCAGTGACATAGCAGATGTTGTCAGAATGAATTTGAAGACTCCAACTTCTGGTTTGGGATTTAGTTATCCTTCTCCTAAATTGGTTTCTAACCAATAATACAGAGTCTATTTTGCCTTATATAGGCATTAGAAAATTATGAATAATAACGTTTTAACCTATTTCTCACCGCTGCTAAAGATCAAAGTTCGAGCCAAGGTCAAAACTTAGAACCGTGAACGCTGATTTTTAAAGACCTTTGTCCTTAAAAGATTGCTACAATATAATCTTTCGATCCATATTTCCGTCTTAATAACACTAAGTTTTGTAAATATCTTTTTATATTGCAGTCTTAAGTCGACATTGTTTTCTCATATCAATTGATAAACTTATAAATTTTATAATTTATGAATTTATGTTTTGTTCAATTGAATCGATGATTTTATTTCGATCATTTTAGGCCACAGACGCAGACGAAGGAATTTATGGAAAAATCAAATATTTTATTAATGATCTTGTTCCGTTTACTATAAACGATGCGACCATTTACAACACGGACGTCTATAAAGATAAAAATCCGATCAACTACCAATTCAAAGTCATGGCCAGTGATTTGGCGCCAATCAGCAAAAAAACTATGGCCAACACAGTGGTGAGTTAAACCGCTTCTCGGTTCAAAACTTTTAACTGCAATTTCTTTTACTTTTGAATCATTTAATAGATATTCGTAAAGAATCTTATTTTCTATCAATATTTTACATGGAAGTTATTTTACGCTTGAAATTCCTTTTGGATAGGATACGTGATTTCATTCAAATTTTATGTTTTTAATCATTTTCAGATCAATATCGTCTTCAATTGGAATCGATTGACTCTAAAAGTTCAAGATGCACCAAGTGTTGTAGGATCAAAAAAAGATGAACTTCAGAAGTGAGTTCTAAAATTTTGATAATATCCGTTTTGTCTTTAAAAGAAAATCAGTTCATTCTTAGTAAATATAGCACCGAAGCTAATTCATTGCCGCTCGCTTAACACAACTGAATAACGCTATCGCCCCACTTTCTTCACAGGATTCTATCAGGCGAAATCTGTTAGTTGTTTTAATACTATGAATAACAAGAAATATTGGATTCTATCTCAAGATAATACATATAAGCCGGCATTGACTTGGACAAAGAAATAAATTTGATAAAATAAGTCCTTAATTTGACTATATCCTCTCGGATATAGTATTCAAAATGTCATCTATTTTTCTTTGTTTCTTCTTTTGCGATTGCAAAGAAGAAAAATAACCTTGGTTCCCGCAACAAGAGTGACACTATTCTGACACTCCCCACTCTAGTGCAAAAGGGAAGAACGGATACTACATTCTAATCGAATTTCCACACTATCATCACTTCATACACGTTTTCACGTCAAATGGCTTTCAATAGAGATAAGTGACTGCAAGTTTCTTTAATACTCCAACACTTTCCTCATTATTCTTTATTATTTTAATATTTTGATGGTCTTTTCCAATTTTTTCTCATTTTTCTTCCAACTTCTTTAAGTCTGTTCGGAACTGTTCCAAGTATTCCAATAATAATGGGTATATAACCTTAACTAACGTTAAATTTATGACATTACAAGTGACTGGATTTTCTTTCCAACTTAATATATCTCTGCATTGAAAAAATAGCCAGCAGAAAAATTAGGTTCAAATTTCATATGTACTATGTAATATCATTTTTATACAAACTTATAATAAAAAGAAAATTTAACAACAATATCTGCATTTCTAGGGACTTAAGTAAACTGTACAACAAAACAGCAATTATTGAAACGATCAGAGCTACCTATGATGATTCAGGAAAAATTTTGTAAGTATTGTTTTCTTTTATAAATATTTATACTTTTCAAAAAAAGATGTTACAAAACAGGTGCATCCGCCTTTTATGACAATTTGTATTTAAACAATTTTAAATTTAAAAACTCTTTATTTGTACAACCAATAAGTTTTGTAAAATATCTTTTAAGTGAGCGAGTTAAACGCTGAGACAATTCATTAGGAATTGCAACAATTAAATAATATATTTTGATTTCTTTTAAGAGTTATTTTGATTCTTTTAAGACTTTTCAAAAACTAAATGTTGTTTTAGTTCTACTTTCTCCATAGAATAAGTGTTCTCGTGAGCCTTAAATACACGGCTTTGAATGCATCATCTACACCCCCTAAAAAGGGGGTAAGATCCCCTCACTCCAAAAGGGGCATCTTGAATATGATGTTTAACAGCATTTGGTGATGAGGCGTCAATTCTCGAGTCACCCCTTCATTGGCATTACTCCTAGGTCCACTCTGACCTGAAATGGTTGTATTTGTTAGGGTTCCATCTATGGGTCAAATATATCTGTTTAAAAATTATTTGTATCAGATCGAAATATTCGATACCAGACGTCAGAGTATTCCAACCACCACACTTTTGGTCCAGTAAAAGAGAAAAATAGATATAATATTCTAATCCCAGCTGGAAGGGCGGGCTGTGAAGATCTGATAAAATACATCATGAAATTGATCAACCAAACACCATATTGTCGACTTTTTCCGGAAGAAGACTCCCAAAACTTTACATTAAATGGCTAAATTTATAATAATTCCTTTTTTTCTCTCGACAGTTCCGTAAATTCTGAAATAAATGTTAATGCCTAATGTCTTGTGTAAAATTCTGAAACAAACTTATTTTGTCACTAAAGTAAAGCATGTTACCAAATATTATTCTAATGTGATATTGCTCCCTTTCTCTTTTCGGGCATGTTCAAGTGATCTAATTAGAAACAGTAGCTGTTTTGTTCTTAGGAAAGAGCTCGTAATTTCAAACTCCTTTCCGATTCCAGCATAAATATAACATAATGTTCTTGGGATAAAGACCGACCTTAGCAGCATTAACAAATATTGGCAACAATAAATGGCGTGTTTCAGTCTGATTTTCCCGATTAGGATAAAGAGCCTTATTTTCTGCGAGTTCTCAGAAATTCTCTTTTCATCATTGCATTATGATCACAATAATAATTAGGATTATTTCAACAATATCAAACGCTTAACCTTCATGATACCTCGGCTTAACTGGCGTCAGCAAAAATAAATATAACTTCCTGTAAAATTCATGAACATATTGGGTTGCTTGGAGGTAGGAAAGATATTTCGTCGAGTCCCCACTCAGCAAGGACTAATATTAGCATTAGTATATCCATGATATAATAACCAGGATGCACAAAAGCAAAGATAAGATCATTTACACATACAGAAACATTTTATATATATATATATATATATATGATGGCTGTCCTACATACAGAAACATTTGATATATATATATATATATATATATATATGATGGCTGTCCTCTCGATTTCGAGCGTGACCACCTCCTTTGTCTCATGTCCTCTCCCCCACTTTTACTCCCCCTCCCCTACTCCCCCCCCCCTTTAATTCTATGTATTCGTAGGTGACTCTTCAGGCCAGCCAAGCTGCGACAGATTTTACCACAGAATTGGTACAACCGTTCAGTTTTGCTTGCAGTGACATCATTTGGGTGCAAGATAGATATTGCACATTTACGCAGATGGCTTTTGAGACCAGCAAGAGATAGGCACAATTTTCCACATATGTCACAGTTAGCGTGGTGACTTTGTTGACCCGGTGCTGGACCCTGTTCACCTTTGCGAATCAGACGTTCGTAAGCGCTGTACTGTATACGGCTATTCTCAAAGGATTCTATTCTTTCGTGAATCAGTTTCCGCCACTTACTTCTATCTGAAGCCATTTTTTCCCATTGGTCCTCAGGTAGCCCAGATTGTTTCAGGTAATATCTTATTGTGTCCTTAAATCTCTTCTTCGGTTTCAATGCACTTCTCTTTCCTTCCCACATTTCACTATAGAATAATTGCCTTGGCAGACGGCCATCATCCATACGCACAATGTGACTAAACCATCAGAGACAACTTTTCATTACCATCGACTGGATGCTCAGTGGCCCTGCTTTTTCTAATACTTCTGTATCTGAAACATGAGACTGCCATTTCATATGAAGTATCTGTCTCAGGCACCATTGATGGAAACCCTCAAGAAATTTGAGTTGGTGTTTATAGAGTGTCCAAGTTTTGCTTGCATACAGGAGGGCCGTCAAAACACATACTTTATACACAATGATATTCGTATGCAACTTGATACCATGCTGGGACCACACACATTTATTAAGTGTTGAAAAAGACCGAGACGCCCTTTCAATGCTGAAGGAGATTTCCCTGTCGAGGTGGCATCCCTCAGAGAGGGTTCTGCCAAGATATACAAAAGAGTGCACTACATCTAATTTGTTACCTCCAACAAAGATAATTGGTTCTATATAAAGCGACCCGGGCGCTGGATCGTACATGACGACTGTCTTTTTTAGGTTGATCTTTAAACCGAATGAGTTACATGCAGATACAAAATGGTTCATAAAGCATTGCAACTCATCTTCAGAATGTGCAACAATGTCACAGTCATCCGCATAGAGCAGCTCCCTCACCAATGAAGAAGAGACTTTTCTTTGAGAGAGTAGTCTACGGACATTGAAAACACTGCCAGATGTCCGATATCTGATGTAGATACCGTCAGAGTTTTCATAAAAGGCTACGAGAAAGACAATGGCAAAGTAGATATTGAATAACATTGGTGCAGAAATGTCACCCTGTTTGTCCCCATTGTATATATATATATATATATATATATACCTATACAAGTAGGATTTAAAATAATACAGAAATATGTCCCAACAGATAAAGATATGTACATATAGTTCTAAAAACTAACAACATATGAAAGGTGTACAAAAATTGGAAAAGGTTAACTTGATGTTGTTGGAAAATAAAATGTTCCTTGCCATGGCGAGGCGAGAGACATCTTCGCTGTTCAAAGACTAGAAGCAAAAAAAGGACGAGAATGGATTTCTTATTTTGTCATGTGACAATTCACCTTTCAAGGGAAACAATGTTTCCCAATCAATACAAACATAATTTTTTATCGAATTTCAGAGTAATTATTACAACACACTGATGTAATCTGACTAGTGTTCTTTGATGAACTATGTTGAATATTACAAATTTTTCAGAGCCCATATTCAAATTGAATCTAATGCTAAAATGCAATCGGGATATTTTTTTTTCGTTCAAATGTCAAAATTTGCAGTCATCATGGGACCGTAACCGCATGATGATTAGAGTGCTCGCCAATAGCCCGGGAGACCTTGGTTCAATTCCAGGTCGCAGTCATATCAAAGACTCAAAAAATGGTACTTGATGCCTCCTTGCTTAATACTCAGCATTATAAAGTACGGATCAAGGGTAAAGTGAAGCAATCCAGGAAAAAGATAAGCGCCTTGGTGTAGTAGCTATTGAAATTGGGTCACCCTCGACTACGGTCGCTAACTTTATGGGACCGTAAAAGTGAATGTTTTGACGTATTTGTTTAACAATTTCTACTCACTATATTAAAAGTGTTATGAATTCTTTTTGTTCTTTTTTTTAGTACTGAACTCGTTTTTGTTATTGCTCAGAACAAAGCGCCATATTTACTGGTCAACGTTACAAAGTAAGTAAAAAACCTTTATTAAAAAGATTTAAAGTATTGTATGTTGGTGTTAAAACAAAGAATAAGTATAATTACATGAAGTAAGAATTATCTAAAATGTGTGCATAATTCTTCACTTGTTTTATTTCATTATTAAAAGAGGAAAAATATTTTCTTGAGAAAAGTCTTACCACCAATTTGTCACTCCTCTGTATAAATCCATACATTTCCATTTTGTGACAGAAGATTCTTTACTACCTTTTTACTCTTATATATTTGTTACTCTCTCTCTCTCTCTCTCTCTCTCTCTCTCTCTCTCTCTCTCTCTCTCTCTCTCTCTCTCTCTGATCATGAACTCCTTTTCTCTCTCTGATAAATAAACACTCCTTACTCTACACGACTTTTTTCTTTGTTTTTCAACCGATTAAAACCCCATCCTCACATCCATACTACACTACTAATAAACATATTTACCCAGGATTCTGAATTCAGCTTGCTCGACTGGTAAGAGCAGCAAAATTTTATTTTTTCCTTTTTGTCTTCGTTTTCCTCCATTTTCCTTCTTTTTTCCTTGTGAATTCACAAATTAAGCCAGTCCGGTTCACAGCTTTTTTTTTATACACCAACAGCGCCAGAATGAGGAACAATAACATTTTTCTGTCTATTTTTTCACTTTAAATTTACAAAAAAGAAGCACGGTTACTCTACATGCAGTTAGAAGAAATATTACATGAATTTACATATGTAATGACTCGCAGACTATTGCCACTGAATTCGAATTTCACTGATTACCCCAATACTCAAGCTTTATGCACAATAAATGACGGTTAGTCAGCAGAATACAGCAAGAATCAGTCGCTTTATGATATTCCAAAGAATATAAAATACTCAAAAAAATGTTGAATACTTCATCAAAGACAAACTTGCTTATTTGTTTGTTTGTTTGTTTGTTTGGGGGTTTTTTTGTTTGTTTTTTTAAGGTTTGGGAGTGTGGGGGTTGCTTGTTTAATCCAAGCTATCCAGATATACAAATCTTCCTCTACAGATAGGGCATAAGTTCATTCTTAAGCAGAGAACAGCTTGTTTGAATTGTTTTTCTTCTCCTACACGGGTTGCCTTACTAAGGTTAAAAGACTAAGTCTGTCCTACTATTTTCCCATGGCTAAGAGGAAAAGAGACGGATTCTGGTCTTTCCCAAGAGCATTAGCCTGAATTAAAACGCAAAAAGCCGCATTCAGGATTTGAACTCGGATCGTCCAGTCCATTTCCTACGACGATGTGTGTGTGGGGGGGTATGTGTGTATATGCGTTTATATATATATATTTTTTTTGTATGTATATATATATGTGTGTGTGTGTGTATGTGTGTCCATTGTTATTAAAAAGTCTCACAGTCTGCTAAACCACAGATGACAACATTTTTTATTTTTATGTAAATGTCTATGGGACAAAAAGGTCAAACGTCAGAAAGATTTAGTATGGATTATAATTTACAAAAGTTTAAAAGTATTTGAATTCTTAATATAAATTTTGGGTTTTATTATAGTTTTTTAAAGTCGAATTTAATTGATCTGTTTGAAAATTAGTTCTATCAAATACGAATACCCGATACCGAACTTTAGACTATTCCAACCATCACATTTTTGGTGCTGTGAGACAGAAGAACAGATACTGTATTCTAATCCCAGCTGAACGGCGCCAATTTTCAGTTTGCCCAGGGCGCTAGAAATCACCCTGACACAAAAGTTTGCACAATATTCAAAAATGTAATTTTTTCTAAAGAAGTATTTTTGCTTTCCACGTTCAACTTGACCGGAATCCAAGCAAGCAAGCAACGCCTTCTTGTTTTATTAAAATTGTATTTACTCTTAATAAGAAAGTAAATACACCTATATAAACATCTGGAAATAGTTGTAGCATACTGATGATAGTTTAATGTTTCCCTATCCCCAATTCGTCCTCTTTTGATACCTGACCAATCACTCATTGACGAACCAAAGAAGAAATACAGGCATTTTTTCTCTCTTTACTGTACTTTACTTTTTCCCTTCTCCCTCTGTCGTCTTTTCCTCTCTTCCTAAGTCACCATCTCACTTCAATCTGCAGTTGACAATTCTTTTTACACTCTTATACGCATGCGTGCAAAACTTAAAATGTCTATCCACCTGGCATATCCAAGTATCAACACTGACATTCTCTCTCTCTCTCTCTCTCTCTCTCTCTCTCTCTCTCTCAGCCTTCTAACCTTCTTTTTTGTTTTTTGCCTCACTTATTCATTTCGACCAAGTCTGACCTCATGACACATAACGTTAACTCCGCGCTGTGGTCAAACCAGTTGCAATAAGGCTAAACAAACTTTTACTCTCTCTCTCTCTCTCTCTCTCTCTCTCTCTCTCTGCCTACACACAATCCACCACAGGTAAAATTATCAATTTACTACTCTAATGAAGACCTGATAACATTCAAAGTCCTGGACTTGTCAAGACAGATTTTTGTTTTATAATTTCTATAATCGTCATCTGTTGGGCACATTCAGAATTAGGTGCACATTTATGATCTTTAACCATTTTTTAACAAAAAAAAACGGTAAAACTTTTTTTGAATGTCGATAAAACTTAAATTTTAGAAATTTGGAGACTTGAAAATCGGTTGGTACATTTTTCTTCTTTTTTTTTTCAGTATTTTTTATCTGTGTATCATGTCAGTTTCTATGAAATCATTTTAATCATTTCGAAATTAACTGCTTATTTTTATATTCATGATAAAGATATTTCTACAATTTTTTTTTTTTTTACATTCTGACTTCATCAATTAGATTAAGTTGGTTGTGTGACTGTGTATTAATTGCATCTGGAATGAGTATCGGGCCGTACCCACGCTATGTCTGATGGTGCTGCGGTTTAAGTTGTTAGAAGTCTTTTTACGGGAAGGTTTATCCGATTTCTTACCAAAGAATGATATGAAGTTATTTCATAGTGGAAGCCACGCACGAATCGAGACTCCAACATAGCCGTAAAAAAATGCTTGATCCCCTCAAGCGCCAAACGAAAAACTTAGCAGGTTATTGCCTGCAAGAAAGACTCCCTGGGAGCAGGCGATCAACTTAATATCACCCACTAGGTCGAAACGGTACATGGGCACGCCCAAGAGTAAGTAACTAGTTTTTTAGGGGTGGAGTAACAAGATCCACACCCCATATATGCGTGTGCATATTATGTAAAATTGTTACATTCAAATAAATAATAGTGAGACTACTTATCATTTACAATATTCTTCTTTTATTGCCCTATTTAGTTGTTCCTAATTCATACGAATAACTTGTGCTAGTATATATATATATATATATGCACTTAGTGACTGTTATTTTCTTGTCTATGTGATCATCTTATATATATATATATATATATATATATATATATATATATGTGTGTGTGTGTGTGTGTGTGTGTGTGTGTGTGCTTTCTCTTGTTTAATGACATATCAACCTTCTATGAATTATTCAATACCAAATTCATCCTTGTAGCAGAACAGTAGCGGTACTATTTAACCCATAGTGGGGTGTGTGGGTGTGGTGATCAGGAAGTTCATATGTTTACCAAGGTTATAAGTCCGTAAGCGAACGTAAAGCGTTACTGGAGCTCGAACTCACTTTCTACGATGTCACAATCCAGCACGTTAGCCACTACGTCACGGAAACTCCCAACCAATATATATATATGTGTGTGTGTGTGTGTGTGTGTGTGTGTGTGTGTGTGTGTATCTATGTAAACAATCGTACTTTCGACATCTGATTTCTATATGTGTGTGTGTGTGTGTGTGTGTGTATCTATGTAAACAATCGTACTTTCTACATCTGATTTCTATAACGACTCTTACTTTATGATCAATAGTCTTTAAATAATATCTGTCAATGCCTTCAAACTTGCTTATCATCCTCATTTTACCTGTTTAATTTTGTTTCCTTTTCAGTCAAGACATCAAAGGTAAATTAAATAACGCTATTGGAATTATAAAAGAAAAGAAATCTGAAATTCTCGAATACCTACCCCAAACAGCAGTGATGAGGACAAAAAGTTACATATGGTGGATGGATGACCCCTGGGCAGCACTGGTTGCCCTTGCCGCCATTATTATTCTTCTCTGTCTTATTGGAATCATCGTTGTTCTCTTCACATGGTCAAGGTGAGTACATTCTTTCACACCGATCTATCAAGAAATATTCTCTTCAGCTGGTCAAGTTGAGTTTGTCCGGACTTTCACTAAAGTATTAAAAATTTAAAGCTTTCTTCTAAAATAAAATTTTATATTTTACTGTTGATGAATTAGTATAAAGGCATAAAGACAATTGACAAAATAAAAAAATATTTTTTTAAATGAGGCCCCTAGAAATGTAGAGCCCGAAATTTATTGACCTTCTGCTAAGTTGAATTGGTTCTCTCTTCAGCAGCCCATGTTGAGTGACACTCTCCTCGGCTGGTCAAATTCAATAGGCTCTTTTATATAAATGTAATGAAAATATTACATTGATCAATCGTTGACAAAATTCATAGGTAAATAGTCTCATATTTTAATCTTTTGAACCGCGAACATTATCTGAATTATAAATATTCTTCAAAGTAAATAACCAGAAGGTATTCTTCCAATGTATTTTCATATCGAAACTCAAAGCTCCTTTCCCTGCGGTTAATCTAATTCTTGTAAAATGTTCCTTCATTATTATATAATAATTACAATATTATAATTACAAAATTAAACTCATAACCCTCCAGATGATATCTAACATAAAAAATCTGAGCATCAAAATAAACATGGCTTCCCATAAAATTCATGAACACAAATAATCCTTAATCTTAATTTCTGATCACAGAGGAATTATCATTTAATCCTGATATGACACTAAACATCATCCGAGGATGAGGCTTTAGTTTTTGGAGCTCTTGGGACTGTGCAGTACCCCATCATACTCCCAGATTCACTCTGACCCAAAGTAGTAGTACCTATTAGGGTCCCATCTATGGGCCATATAGACCCGTTTGAAAATTATTAGTATTGCAAAGGAATACTTGATATTGCATAACTTAGTGAAAACAAACTATAATTATCAAATAGCAATAGTTCCTTGAAACCATATAAGTGTGTATAAATTATTTGTAACTAATTTCGGCATTAAATAATACATAAAGAGTTCATATGCCGTTAAACAAATAAACCAAACCATCTGACTAGTGGCTTTATCTTGGTTGTTTCTTTATTTTTGTTTTTTGTTTTTTTATAGTTGTTTTCACAGGTTGATGAAGGAACTTAGTGTTTCTCATGCAATGTGATCTTTCAAGGTTTTCAGCTTCCATATTTAATCTTTCAAATTCTTGCTCTGAAAACTTTCTCAGATCGTGTTAGATTCCATTTCGATCTTAATTGGATGTTATTCAGATCTCTATATTTATACAGGAATCCATTAGTCTCATAAAACTAGAGATATAAACCCGGTTCATGGCTCAGTCCAGGGCAAAATTGTAAGGAAAATTTGAAGTTATTCATGCGTTTATGTTGTCCAAAAAGAAAAACTAATACAACATGGAACCAGTCATAGGATTGTCAAAAATAGATTGAAGACAGTGTCTGATCCCAGCTCCAGATTTTGAATTTAAAGTTATCCTTCTCCTAGACTGGTTGTCCACCAAGATTAGAAGCCCAAATAAAAGACGTCATTATATAACAAATATTCCTAGTTAAAAATATGTTTTTAAAAGATATTTTTAACTATTGTTTATGCACTGGTTCAAACTGATTTGTTTGTTTATTTGTTTTTTGTTTTGGGTTTTTTATGTGGAATTGGTGAGTTTATCACAACATTTTAAGGAATATATCTTCTATTCTATCCGGACTCCAGCTGGGGCCGAATTGACAAAGGCTTTCCAGGTTTCTGTCTTATTTTTTCTAACGTTAAATATCAAGGCTCTACTTTTGTACAATGATCAAATTATCGATTGGCCCCTGTTCCTTAATCTCTCCAGTGTGATTGAACTTACCAGGAGAACAAGCTTCTTCCAACAAAAAGCTCACCGAATCAACAAAGAACACAAGTTTCTTCACCACCCGGATGAATGATCAAAAGAAAGTAAAACTGGAGGGTTAGAGGGGGTGTCCTCGTGGTGTAATGGTTAAAGCGATGGACTGTGGAATCGTAGTAAGCGAATTCGTACTCCAGTCGCGCTATTACGTTCACTTTCGGGCAAATACCCTTGGGAAAGGTATGAACCCCCTTATCCTTCCATCTATGGGTAAAATAGTACCACTACTGTTCTTCTTGGAGAATGGCTTTGTCGTTAAATAACCTATAAAGGTTGATATGCCATTAAACAACCAAACCAAACCTGGAGGGTTAGATGAACAAAACATGGGAGGAGAAAACAAGCAACACAGACGAAAAAATTAGTCCAACCCAACTAAAAACAACGAACAAAATTCAGTCAAGAACAGCTTGAAGGATAAGTGCTCAGTATAACATAAGAATAGTGATGAATAAAAAAAATTCCCCCCAAAAGTTCATTTTACACAATTTAGAATTTTGGCATCGCTATCTTGTTAAACTTTAGAAGTAAAATAATTCTAAGTCCGTAAATTTCTTCTTTCCATAAGAATTTTAATTATTTCTTTATTATTGAGTAATCTTCAACATTAATTATTGTTCTGGCTCACTAAAATTCTGGTAATCTTTTTCAGGTACACAAAATACTTGAATCAATACAGGCTTCAACATTTGGCTAATGAACCAACAGAATTCATGGAACCAGCAAGTTTGAAAAATTTCGAAACTCAGGTAAATAGTTATTTTAATATGTGATTCTCTCTCTCTCTCTCTCTCTCTCTCTCTCTCTCTGCCTCCCCCCCTCTCTCTCTCTCTCTCTCTCTCTCTCTCTCTCTCGCTAAGAAAAACCACTTCCTTCACTCGTTTAATCAGCATCATTATCAAGACGTACCTACAGCACGGATTCCTTTGACTGTTTCTTGTCATCTGTTCCAATTGCCCATCGTATATGATAATACCTTTAGACGGCACCAAGTGTTTAATCGTTCAATTACCCATTTCACCCAGATTCCCAGATCACAAGTTCTTTTATATTTATTTTCAATGAAGTTTGGACAATATTTAGTTCTATAGAAAGTAGTGTTTTCATTTCACTTGATAGATTTTAAACACGAGTTCAATACGTCTGTATGAAGAGATCTAACGACTGTACAAAATCTGTGCATAAAAACAGAAGACATTGGGTGGACATGAGATTCTTCACTGAACATCTAGTCATTTAAATAACCATCAAAGGCTAAAATTTTGTTGTTAGTGGATCTGGTTTAAGAAATCACCTGACCTTCCTAAATTCTTGTGACGCTCCGTTTGTCCAATATTTACACAGGTTCAATGCTGAGTCAACATAAAAACCAGTCAATCAGCTTAGTTGGCAAATAGATAACCCCAAAGTTGGGTGTTTTTTTTTGGGTGGGGGGGCATATTTCTCTCTCTCTCTCTCTCTCTCTCTCATATATGCAAGTATATTTATCATAATGCGTATATATATATATATATATATATATATATATATATATATATATATGAGTTTTTCCTCCGCTGATATTTTTTAATTTTTATCCACGTTTTACTCCCATTTTTCTTTCTCATTTTTTCTTCCCTCCATTTTAGTAAATTTTTTTCTCTTTCTTTTTAATCTCGTTCTTTCGTTTTTCTTTCTTTTTCCATTCCTTTAACCTTTTTCCTCTCTCCCCGCAATGTCATATTCCTTTCTATTTTCTATTCGTCTTTCCTATGACTAATCACTAATTAAATCTAAACCACAAAAACTTGACCGATATTTATTACAAGAAATAAAGATAAAACACTAAGGCATTTATTTTGTGTTTGATGTTATAATTAAAAGTTCAAGTTTTTGTTTGCATCTAAGTGATGAGATCTGAGTTGGTCACACACCAGCCAGATCAGACAACAGACTTCTTCATAGCGTTTTTACGTCAGCAAAGGTCAAAGCAGGTGCAATCACTGACTTGTATAATCCTTTACTGTATGATCATTCATTCTATAGCCTTTACTCTCCGATCAGTCAGCTCCCATCTCCTCACCTCACTTCTGTTCGTCCTTCTATTCGTCTCTTCTTCGGTCAGCCACCTTGTCACTTCGGTGGCTTTGGCGTCTCTTTCGTGTCACCATCTTTGTTCTTCTTCGTTGATGAGGAATAACAACGCAGCTACCATTTCATTTATGCATTTTACTCTTATTTATGGAAGACTTTTCATTACTACCCGCTCAGCCTAAACAGCGACTGAAAGCAACAAATGAGAGCCGTGTTCTCATATTAATCACTAATTCAACATCTGTCAACTCGGTTATATATTTTCCACTCAGAACCTAACTTGAATGCGACACTAAATGTCAAAATAAATATCAGCCATCTATTATGAAACATTTGATGAGTTGTTTTATAATTTATAGTACACCTAATATGAAAAAAAGTTGTGATCGTAATCTGTAGGAGGCGCAAGTTGCATAACCTGAGAGGTCAATCGTTTGGAACCAATGCAATGAATAATACTACAGAATGACGTCTTCCTATGATCAGCCAATTTGAAATGTTTTAAACGTTTTTTACATAATTCTTTTTTTCAGTCTCTGAATATGTACGTTCCAGCTGATGAGGCTGAAAGAGAACTCGGCGAAATCAACATGACATTCGAAGGCGACACTTTGAGACGAGTAGAGCACCAAGGTGCCGACCCAAGCGTCGCTTCAGCTGTTAACCCCCTCTTCAACCAGTTAGTATGCACTTCTATACTCAATCCATCTTATTGCCTTGTCAGAAAGGTTTAGAATACGCTGTATTCCCAGTAGAGGGATAAGCCTCCCCTAAAAAAAATGAGTGGCATGACACTAAACTGCATCTGATAGTAAGGCTCCACTTCCGGAGATCTGGCAAGTGTAGAGTACCTCTTCATCGCTATTACTTCCAGGTTTACTCTGACCGGAAATGTTTGTACCTATTAGGGTCTCATTTATGGGTCAAATAGAATTGTTAGGGTCTGAACTATAGATGAAATAGATCTGTTAGGATCTCATCTATGGGTCAAATTGATCTGTTTAAAGATTATTCGTATTCGATAGAACCGAGTGCGAAAAAACTCTCAAGAAACAGCTACACAAAAAATGTAAATATAAACGTACAATGAATACAATTCCCAAACCTCTTGGCATAATATAATTCTAGACGGGTTTACTTGCCGTTAAAACCAATCAATTAATCCATCTACGTACGAATGTAGTAGGTGGTCCAGTTATCTCTGACACATTTCATTTATTTTAAACGTGTCTTATATTTGGGTCAATCGGGTAACATTTGCACACATTAAAACTGTTGATAAACAGAATGGAACAACTTGATGCATCTTTATTATAAGTTTTACTTATATCCACTTTTGTAGATAAAAGAAACTATTCAAATATTCTAACACAAGGTATATAAATCTTCTTTCGCATAAAACTTTCAAAAGGAGTTTCAAATAAGAAACTGGCTGGACAACCCAAAAGAAGCACTAAACATTGTTATTAAATTTTGACCTGATCACTTGAATATTCAAATTAAGCTGTTTTTTGTTTTGAAAACCCATATATACTTATCACTTAGATTCAATTTTAACAGCTTCCTTTGAATCAGTCATACTTTTGGGATAAGGGAAAAGGGAGCGGTAAGTCACGATATTATTTGAATCAAAGAATCGCTTTTTTTTTGTTACGTGGGAGGTACCAGTTAAGTGACCTAAAAATATTTTCGCTTCACTTTCACTTATCATTTTGGAGGTGTCTGTGGTGTAACGATTATTATTGTAGGGAATTGAATCGGCAAGCCGAGTTCAAATCCTGACCGAGGCAGTTTCCGTTTCACTTCGTGCTAATACCCTCGGGAAAGGCATAAAACCATCTCCTCTTCCTCACCTTGACTATGAATAAATAACATGGTAGACTACGCTCTTTAGCCTTGGTAGGCAACCAATTTTGGCGAAGAAAACCTCTGAATTCAAATCAGCAACCCATTATCATACTGAGAATCACGGTGGTGTCCCCGGGGCGTAGTTGCTAACATGCTGGACTGCGGCATCGAAGCAAGCCAGTTCGAAATCCAATCGCATTATTTTGTTCATTTTCGGAATAATACCCTTGGGAAATGTATGAACCCTCTTATCCCCCCCCCACCAGCTATGGGTTAAATAGTATCACTATTGTCTTTCTACATGTATGGCCTCAGCATTAAATGATCCTCGAAGGTTGATATGCAATTAAACAAAGAAACCAAACAATATCAAAAAGTTCCATTTTTTTTTGACAGCTAATATCTACTAGATTCAACCTTTCTTAACATTTAAAACAAGTGCTCCTCCTCGAACAATCAGATATTTTTACAGTTTGCCACTTACTGATAGCAAGTGCGTTTGTGCATAGCTTCCATTTTCAATCGACCACCAACTATTTCTTTCTGTTGTATTGTATTACAGCAAGCCAAAAGAATAATATTAAACAATAGAGAAATATTTAATACATTTTATATCTACATTGCATGTTATAGATGTTATGATCATACGAAAATGGAAACTCGCCAAGTACCGGAAGTCCATGACTTGCGTACCAGCACCGATACTTTGAAGAGCACTGTTCTAAACAAACTTTTCCTCACTTCCCATTGTTATTTCTTCAAAACTTTTTCTAATCTAACATTTCAGGAATATCTAACATTTAGAATAGTTATATTTTTATCTCTTTAACGGCTCAATAAAATGATTAACAAACTTAGAATTTCATCATTATCAAGGCCTGCCGACAGCACAGATTCTCTTAACTCTCTCTCTCTCCGTCCTAATCGATCATCGATCTAGGTAAGTATTATAAGTGTCCATATAAAGCTGATGAATATAAGCTTTTGTTGGTCTGATAATACGAAGGAATCCAGAGGAAAACGTCACGTATGAGTTCATTCTCACTTCTCCAGCAGTGCCCAGAGTATTTTGCTCGTCTTACTTAGATGATTTATGAGATGGGAGGTAAGTAGCAGTACAGCTACTGTTTTTTAAGATGCTACTTGCAGAGGAATCTTAACTGAACATAATTCTGTCTGATTAACAATTGGCATTAACTTTAGTAAAAGTTCATTTGAGAGAAATTACAATGTTTTCCTTATAAAAATTGGGAGGTCATGAATGCACTTTATACTGTTAATTTTTCCTCGAAAAAAAAAAAAAAACTCTCTCATATCTATTTTTCTTTTTTTTCAGACACCCTCAAGAAGGGCCACAGACCACAGGGCACACAGAAACCACCACAATACTTTGATTAGTACCTCCCTCTTATTCCTCAGTCCACTCAACATGTACCAAGGATGATATTGTCTATTAAAAAATTACAAATTTAAAAAAATAATTTTAAAAAAAAAGACGACCCATAAGTAGACCTTGTGGAAGGAAGGGTCAAGAGAACCCTTCTAATTTACACACATTCCCCAGCTTGTATGTGTAAAAAGAATTAATTATATAATACATTCACTTATTTTTATATAAATTGAATGAGAGAAAAAAATATACCGGCGAGATATTTTTTCATTTAAAACCGATGGGACTTTTAATATGTGATCAAATTTTTCAATCCCATCTTTGTATGTATAAATTTAATTCATTCTTAAATGACGGTTATGGAGGAATTGTACTTTTCTATGTATATTTTATACTCTGAGATTCAATCGATGACAAAATACTCAGTATCCCTTTTGTATAAATCGACACAACAAATTTGTCTTTCCATTTATAAAAATAAATATCGATGAGCGGTGGTAAACTTACTACAATGTCACAATCTAGGATGTTAGCCATATGGATTCCCAGCAAAAACAGTTAATAAAGTGGGTATGTTTGAAAAGATTAAGTGGAATATGGTGGCGTATGAACTTCACACAACAATGTTCGGAAATAGAAGTGTTTGAATTTTGGACAGCTAATATCTAAATAATGACAAACAAAAAAATTCCAAAATTTTTTTAAGGAACTATGCTGGAATGCTAAAAGAAAAAACAATGTACTGTTCTGTCAAGGAATTAAAAAACTTTTTAAAATAGTTTTAACAAAGAGTATCTAAATTTAAAAAAAAATGGTTAAAATCTTCCTGAGATTATTTATACAATTTTCTGTCAGGTATAAATAAATGAAATAACTTTCTTTATTAAAATAGAATCTTTGTGCTTTTACTTTTCATCATTCCGAAATTATTTTACTTTTAAACACAAAACACGAATTTCTCCCAAATAAATTGAGTCATGTTTTTTATCGATCTAAAAACAGAAAAATGTTAAAACCCAAGTAAACTAATGACTTCCATCTTAATGTCAAGTGCTTCCGTCATTCTATCTCTGATTGGGCATTTTTTGATTTCTGTTGAATTTTCATGCATATTCTTAGAAATGGGTTTCTTTTTCAAACACAATCAAGCTTCAGGATATAGATTAGTGAAAAAAAAATGAAGACCGAGAAATATAATTTATCTTATATTATTATCATCATTATAAGCAACTTATTCTACAAAAAACACTCCCCTTATTACTTCATGGCACTTTAGCCATCACGCCACGTGGAATCCCATCCCTCTTATTATTCTGTCATTATAACTATTATTAAGCGGTTGATTTTTGTACTTCTCGCAAATATGACGTTTATAACTTTATATGCAAACATTCCACCAAAGGAGGCGGCGATGAACTTATGAGCCACTTATAGTTTAAGCGAGTACAATCCACTGGATACACTCTCAATAAGGCGGCTTGATCTATTTGCCGCCTCCTCCTCCTCCTCCTCCTCTAATGCATTATATACCTCCTTAACTTCCATTCATAAAGTGTATCGTCTAAAAACAATTTGTAAACCTGTGTATTTGGAATGTTATCTCTTCCTTGATTTTTCGTTTCCCAAATGAAGTTTTCTTAGAAAACCTATCAACCTATAGAGATCAAGCTCAATAGATAAATAAGATACAATCTTTTTTGATTGGGTAGTGTCAAACAATTGCATTGATTATTTTTCCTTAATTTATTCATTTGCTTGGGGCGGGGAGAACAAATCAAAATCTAGTATAAAATTGGTCTGTCTTATAAGATTTTTAAAAAGGAAAAAAATGATACTGAATATTTTGTCAAAGGGAATATTTTTTTCTGTCTATACACCCCATAAATAGCAATGTGTGAAGTGTAGCAAATTTTTTGTCCTCATCTAAAAAATTTTGTACCCCAAAATCAAATTTCATCTTTGCCTATTTTACAAAATAAAATCTTAAAATTTATGTAATTTTCATTCTTTTTGTTTTATTCTTTTTTTTGTTTTGTTTTGTTTTTTGTTTGTTTACAAGTTTTCTTCACCCTAAAAATAGGGCATTCAATTCCCTTGAACAGTGTCGTTTTGTTGCTTTTTGTTTTTGACTTTTTGTTTTGTTTTGTTTTTTTTTTTTCCAGTTTTATCTCATCTTTATTTTAACATATTTAGAATTGAGTTGATATCTTTTGGGGAAAATTATTCTATAGTTTTCCGATTGACTGTTTAGGATAATTTTCAAAATGAACTTTCTTAATCTTTGCTACTGTATAATTTATTATATATTATGTTTTAGATAGGTTTATTATATTTTACGGGTAGTGTAATGGCTAAAGCGCTAGACTGCAGCCTCGAAGTAGACGATTTCAAAATCCAGTCGCATTATAACGTTCACTTTCCCCCATGGAAAAGGTTTGAACCCCTTTTACCTATCCCTACCAGTGGTGGGTTAAACAGTACAGTCCTTCTAATAAGGATTACTTTGGCATTAAATAACCCACGAAGGTTAATATGCCATTAAACAAACCAAACCATTATATTACGCCCATTAAAACTCCTTCCTTTGATTCTCAAATTTCAAAATTAAGACTGATATTTGTTGAAAATAAATTTCTATAGTTACATAAATGGTTGCATCATTTGAACTCTAACGAAACGCTTGGGGAAAAAAAAACAGATGGGGACTACACAATGAAATGTTGAAAAAATTCTGAAAGCAGGACCCAACAAAACACCAGTTGTCGGCCATTTACTTCCCATTTCAGAAAACATCCAAGAAAGACAAACAAAACATGCTGGAGACGTTAAGATAAACTCATAAGCAACGTTCACCTATTAACTAATGGGGGCCTCAGGTGGGGTGTAATAGTTAGGAAGCTAGACAAGCAAAACTTCACGAGTGAGTTCGAGTCTCATTGAGAGCCCCATACATACGGCCTTGTGCCACTTCTTAGCAAAACGCTAAGTAAATCACTACTACACATGAATACACTATTTTTGACCGAACAGCACAAACTTACATCCATCGACTTTGTGCGGACACTTGGTGCTGTCTAGAGGACTTACCAAGAGAGATAGCCAATAGGGACGGATGGTAAGAAAGAGTCAAAAGAATCCCTATTGTCCGCACGCCTTGAAATAGAAAATATATTTGTAGATACACACCAATCAGTAAGAACTTCCTCAGGAAATAGAATAATCTGATGATTTTTGACGATAAACTAACATCTTAAAACGCCGCTGACTTCTTTCCTGGCAATTAGTAGGACATTTCAGATGGTCACATTTGGGTGGCTCGAATATATTGTTCGATAGGTCAACCAAAATTAGTTTTAATTTGTAAATCAAGTTCAAATGTTCATGTTTTGATCAGAGCAATTAACAAATCCCTTTTGACAATCATTATTTCTGTTCGATTAAAAAGCTCTTGCTTCAAATTAATTTGTTGCCAGTAAGTAAAGTAAAAATATTAGAGTAAGTCAAAAGTTTTTTTAAATATTTTGGTGAGGAATAATTCGGTTGCTTCATATGCTTTTGCCGAGGTCATAATGGTGTTAAGACCGTACGAGTGCCAAGCTAGCTTGATATTCTCCGAGGGCTACTTGATGTATTTGCCTCAATGACTTGTCTCGGAATCCAGTTTTTGGTCTACTTGATTTTGCTTGATCATCGAGGTTTTTGCAACATGAGCAAAATTTCTTGAACTATTATGTGATTAACTGTGCCCTCACATTTCACACAAATATTTTGGTTGCTTTCTCAGCCTTATGGTCAGTTCGAACTCGTAAAGCATAGGTTTCCGAATTAGACAATGATGCACGTTCATCTGAGCGAATTTGAAATCCTACTCAGAGCGAAGCAATACACAGCGTGTCGGCGCACCAACTACCATGATGCTACCAACCACACCGACTACCTTGACGGCTTAAACTGCTTCAGTCACGTGATATAAGGGCTGCAAACTAGAACTTACTAAAATATTTCAAAACCTTGGACTCACCCTCGTATATTGGCAGTTGAATTATCGATCACAATGGAAAGTTAAGCCGTAATCTCTAAAGAAGATTACTTGTTTACTGAAAGGTTAACAATCTTGAAAAACGATGCCACCAAAACCCAATACCAGCTAGTTTCTACAGAGCTTCACCAAATGCTGCAAGTAAATACATTGGATGGTACATAGTTAAAATAACCTGGTTAACGCTGGTACCAAATGGTACTAACATCAATTTTATTTCCGTTAAAAAGACACGAACTCCAAAGATCGTGGGCAGTGTTTTTATTTCCTCCTCCAATTATCTTGGAGTTTAGCCAGTAAATTGATTGGACACAGCAAGAGATGTAAGAGGAAAATTGTGTACGTCAAATTAAATAGACAATAATTCAAATTAAGTGCAATTAAAGTCAGAATCAATAGGCAACTGATTTTATTGTATCTCTCTAATAAGTTGAGTATGGGGAGAAATTCAATTGATGATGTAAGTGCAGATATAACTTTTTTTTTTAAAGAATGGTTACAGTCTTCAAATATATTTTGTTATTCAAAACAGCTCCACACGGTAACACCAAGAAATGATCGTTAAAAACACAAAAATATAATTCTGCTCCTGAATTAAAATTTTTGTTCGATACGAAAAGGAAGAAAAAACAGAACTCAGAGTCACTCGTTCCGTAATTGTTATCGTCGTAGGAAATGGACACATCAAATCCTTGACGAAGGTGTTTGTATTTTCCCATAGCACTAATATAACTCGGAAAGGTATAAATCTATAGATTCTCCTTCCAGCTATGGGTAAATAGTAGGAAAGGCTGTGCTATTTAAGTTTGGTATGGCAACCGATCTAAATTCAAACCATTTGTATGGATGTGGCTGTGGACCCCCGTTTGGTCATCAATTCCCAAGAAACATTATACATCAACGTGTGGAGCCAAGTTAACCCACATCGAGTGGATGGTGTCATACACACACACAACTCAAAGGTGTTCTTAATCATCAAACTTTATTCTAGCTTGAGAAAAACATGAAAATCGAAACAAAAATTAGATTTGGCGTCCATAATTTTAGAGGTTTCTAAAAAAAAAAAAGGTTAAGGAAATAAAATATTGAAAAACCTGTTACTCAGAAAGCTTTTCTTTTAATAAGCCACTTATTTTTGTACCTTTTAAAACTATCTTCTAACTATTCATGAAAACGAAAACAGAAAGCCATAAATACGTTATTCCCTCTAATTTCAATCCTATCTGTATTTCGTTAAACGGTGTGTAACTGTACTAACCCTACGCCGAACTTTTTTTTTTAACCTTATTTTTCCTATGCAGATATCCAGAGGCGAAAACATCGTAAATCAAAAGAACATAAACAAGGGAAATAGACCAGTTCCAAAAAGATAAATAGGAATTGTAATCTTATCATTGAATTATATGAATTAAATTCTAAAATCCTAAATATTCGGACAACTTTATAATTCATGAAATTGGATGAATAGTTTCCATAAACTTTTATGTCAACGAACTGCTTTACTTTTCGTTGTATCTCTTAGAAAGTTACTTGCCGATGCGACAGGTTGCAATGGGTTACATGGTACCAATAACAAGGAACGATTGCTAATCTGATTTATGAAGTGTCTTTAAAAAATGCTTTTAAGAAATTTGCAGCGGAGGGAATAAATGGAATTATCTCCCTTAGAAAAAGTATTGTAAGTAAAAACCAATCAAGAGAGATAACTCTCAAAAGCATTACATTTCTTAAATGTCATCTATTGGGAAATTATAAGTTCAACTGATAAGAGCGTGATTTAATCTATTTTTCAGCCTGTACCAATTCAAGAAAAAATTAACAAAAGAGGCAAAAAAATCGAGCCCAAACACATACTTAAAATGAGCTTTTGCATATAGACGTCTTTGTATGGCTCACAAGCTTGTCTCATCCAAATGTATGAGACATCCAGTAATGGTTGTCACAACTAAGCAAAGCTTGGTAAATAACCAATGTCTTTGTTTAAAGCAACGTTTCTCAGCCTTTTCTCCCTTATGACCCATTTTTGACATCAAAAAGATTTCAGGCCCACATGTAAGAGGAATTACATTTTTATTTACAAAAGCAAAATGTAGAAATTAGAAATCTTGACAAATGACTTTATTGGTGTCAGCTTGAACTTCCTAACTTTGGTTCAGCTTCAGAAGTCTCGTGTCCTTTTAATCTGCAATACATTTCGTGATGAGTACATCATTTGCTGAAGAAAATCCCACCTCAACCAACTAGGTGGTGAAAAAAAAACAAGAAAGATTTTTTTTTTTAATTCTCAGGCTCACATTGAGAATAACGGGTTTAAAGTTATCCCATTATTTCCATTAAAAAGTAATAAATGGTTGCTATATTAAACCTTTTATTATTAGTATTTGATCTGATAACCTAAAGCCCAAAATATTAGGCATACAGTTTAATATTGTAATTGTAGTAGCTGCTCATAATCAGGTTGCATTGTCAAGAATGTGTATGAATTTTGGAGGGTACTCTATCAAATAAACAAGATTTGCCAAGAGAGAAACAGGAACCCCCCCTTTCAACACCTACCCACTTTTTAATTTGTTGAACAAATTTCAATTTAGACTTTTGCATTGGATTCCCATTAATATTATATACAATTGCATATTGTCACCTGAACCACCCACCCCCCAACCAAGCTACACATCTCCATTGCACTGAGATGCGTAGGATTTTTGTTGATCAATGATTAAAACACTCCCCCACCAAAAAAATGAGAATGCTGATGGAGCTAAGCAATTTTTGTCCCAACCCTCCAGTAAATTAGACCTTGTGATATATGATACTCCCCCCCGTGAGGACAATGTTAAACTATTATTTACTAAAGTTCAGATGGGCTTACAGTACATATTGTTTCTAAATGGTCACCTGCATAAATATAGGACAGGTATGAGCACTTTCAGGGGGATTTTTTTACTAAAAACCAAAATATTTACATATCAAGTCATTGAAAGTAACATTGCAACAGTACCTCTTATATTAACTATTAGACCAGTCTCAAAAAGAATTTATTCTATTGATATAATTTTTCCTAATTCCTATATCTTTAAATTCCTCTCAAAGATTTCAAAGATCCCTTAAACTTGTCTCAAAAGATAATCCACCCTTTTTTACTTCTTTTTTTAAATTTTCTTTTTAAACTTAAAATTAGAGAATATCACAAGCCATAACTTAAATCAGTATCCCTTTTAACAATTTAACTATTTTCAATCATCATTAATTTTTCTATTTTCTTATCAAACCAAGTCTGTATCTCTACTCACCAAACCTATACGCTCAGTGTGACTTTCTTGTTTCTGAAATTCAAAATTCATCTTAATATGACTGCACAGCTTCACACTAAATCAAGAATATGAGATACCTCAAACACTGGAAAACTCACTGAAATAATTGTATTGACTGGCAAGGGGACTATTTTCAAGAAAATTAACATTTCATTCTTTTCTGTCTGAGTAAATAGTTTCAGTTGTGATACTTTTCGAACACATCTTATGTGTGAATTTGGATTGGCTTACCCTGAGAAATTATAATTAAATGACAATTCAAATAAATGTATATCTATTTACGATCAGCTTAGTATAACTAAATTACTCCTCACTCAAAATTATAGCAGTCTTTATTTAAAGATTTCTACCAAAATAATTACCCAGAGATATACAAAATTTACATTTTTTTACAAACTCCACATTACAATATACATAAATTTCCATCTGATTTACAAGTGCACATTTGTATGTATATATGATATCCCCAATATTATATCAGCTTCCATTAAAGGAAGAAATCGAAAGGAGTTCGAAAAGATTGTTTTTACTGCAATAACCATTTCAATTAATTTGTTTTGTTTTTTCAACGACCAGTAGTCCAGGTTAAAAACACAGTATGGGTAACCTAAACTATTTTTAGACCTTATCTTTCCAATGCCAATATTACTGAAAAAAAAGAAAAGTTTGATACACTATCAATTTGATTTCTTAAATTTTTTTTTTCTCATTCCTAATGATACCTGCATCAGAAAAATAAAGTACCAAAAAAAAAAAAAAAAAAAAAAAAAAAAAAGGGTTTGCCTTCAAGTTACTTTAAGTCAGCTTTTAACCCAGAATTCTTTATGAAATTTTTTTTTTTTAATTTCTAAATTTAAAAATCATTTTTTCTCATACAAGCAGCAACCATCTCTTTGATGTGTTTTAAAATATCAATAATTGAAGCCATTTATAATACCTGTAAGATAAAGTTTTCATTTTGATTTTCTTTAAACAGACTCATTTAGATTTACTTCAATAAAAAGCCTTCTATACTAGTACTATCAAAAATGACAGCATTTATAAAATTGATATTTAGTTAAAACAATTTTTTTTCAAATAGATTATTACTACTACTATTACTACAGAAACTGCTCTTTTCATAAGGTTATCAATTTATATTTTCCTGGCAATGTCTTAGGTTAACATTTCAACAGTACAACAAAATGTCCCTTAGGGTAAAAATTATGACACGCAGCTACATACATAATGTAAAATGGATACAAAAATGTACATTAACCCTGGCTAAATAATAGACAATAATTGTTTCCTTGTATTAAAGTTGATAAATTGATTACAATCTTAATTACAAAGTAACTATAAAAAATTGTTGTGGTTCTTTATATTTTGATTTATCAAGTTACATAAAACACTGAATAATTAATTTGATTTATCAAGTTACATAAAACACTGAATAATTTATTATTTATTATAGAAGTTTTTTTTTATTATGAAATATTCCTTTACTTATTCAGGAAAACACCATTCCTGAGTTTTTATATGATCTGTTAGTGTGTCCATGATTCAACATTATAATACTTTAACTCTTCTATAAAAGTTGCAATGACATTCATTTGGTTTGCCCAGATAAATCACATTTCTTTAAGTTCTTGCATGAATAGCATTAATATATCTTAATGAGACCAAATCTTATTGCACTGATTACCTTATCTTTTTATTCTTGATCTATGTCAGTAGAATGGATAATGTGAACCACTTATTACAGACAAAAAATAAATATAAAATAGATACTGGGTTTTGTTATGGGTTAGATATTAGCAGCTGCACTTACACTTCAAGGTAACAGGCCGAAAATAATGTTGGGTGACAGAGATAAATTTTTGAAACATTCTTCCTGTTTTTCCATCTCATCCCAAAGTGAAAGTTGATTTTATAAATCCATCTCATCCCAAAGTGAAAGTTGATTTTATAAATCTTTCACATACAGAAATACCTTGAGGCTGGATTTTTTTAAAAGAGCAAACTATCCCAAATTATTAAAAATTTTGTCTTCAATTTAATTAAAACTAAAATATATCTAAATCTCATTATTTTCTTCAGGTGTCTCAAGGTAAAATGCTTTCCAAATTTCTTGGGTAATGGCATCTGAATATAGTAGTGTTGTAGTAATGACCTTTTTTTTTTAGGTTGACAAAGTGAAAACAAAGATGGATTCAAATTGCATTTTCTCACAAAGTAAAATATCATGTTGACATATCTTTGCATGAAAAAAGCATATCAACAATAAAGAAAGAATTTAAATACTTTTTTTTTTGGTGACAACTTAAAATTAAATTTAATCATTCCCCACCAAAAGCAAATGGGGAAAAATGAAAGTGGGGGCTAAAGCTGCAATTAAATATCTATTGTTTTCAAGTTTCAAACATCAGAGCCTAAGTTTACCACAACAAGGGGGAGACATCATTTTGAAATTCTAACATTCTTTTAAAATCTGTAGTTTAAATGTAATAAAAAGTCTAATTTGTGAATTTGTAAATAATTTTTGGTCTGTAATACCTCCCAAATCAAGTTTTAAGAGAAAATTAACTTTTTTGAAATAATTTGCTTAGCTGACCATTACTACCGTATAGAGTTAGATTCTCACTTGGTGATTATTGAATTTGTATATTGTAGTGATAATTAAGCACAGATAGATAAATAAATATTTCTCAAGATGTTTCTAGAAAATCATCTCCCCACCATCCTATTTTAAGATAAATATGTTTAAAACAAGTCTCAAACATTTTGACCCACAATGGAACTGTTATTTTTTTTTTTAAATAAAAGCTCTTGTAGACAGCAAAATTTTTGTAGCAAGTGGTACACATGAAGAGCAACATTTTTGTCATCTCTGCAGTAACTTCATGTAAGGCATTTTCCTATTGGTTGCTCATTGACCAATGTTAATGTATAAAAACCCCAAAGCAGTATAGAATTGTGTTTGTTTGGAAAATATAATTAAAATGAGTCCTTTTGCTAATCAAATTATCATTTTTTCTTTGTTTTTGTTATATGATGAATTGACTTGATTGAACATACCCTCTATTTTGCAAATTTTCTGAAAATAATTCACCCACTTTAATTAAAAGATTAAACAAATTATATACCTGTAAAATGAATAAATGTATATTTTCTTAAAACTTGGTTACTTAATTAAAAATTAATTTTGATATTTTATTCTTTATTCATATTGGACTTTTATCAAGTTCAGATACTCCCAGGCATTTACTATCACATCCAGATTCATTTTGATAAATAAAAGGTCACCCTCCCACCCTCACAGTCTATTAACTTGACTGCAATTCAATACCATAACTTCCGAACTCACTTTTTTCTTCCCCCCACCACCAAGGACATAACCCCCGCCTTAAAGGGTCTTTGATTTTAAAACACCTGATTTAAAGCAAAGATACCTAGTCCAGGTTAAAAGAGCAGTAAGTGTAACCTGAAGCCAAACATTTTAGACCTTATTTTTCCTATACCGCTTTCATTAGGGAAAAGAAAAGTATAGGTAAATGAGCCAATCTTATTGTTAAGATGACAGACTTTACAAGTTTATAATTAGCTAATAAGAAAAACTGGAATAAAAGTATATATATATATATATATATATATATATATATATATAAAATGTGCGCTTCCATCCCAGTTATAAAATCATTGTATGAACATGAATTATAATTTAAAGCATTTTTCCACTCTAGAATATAATCTTGTTATCTAATTATGAATTAAATTAAGTCCTAATTTTTTAAACTTTTCAAAATTTTCTGATTTCTTTTTAAATCTTACATTAGCTCCATTTTATGAAAAGAAAGCAGTTTATAAAATATTTTTAACTCACCGTTATCATGTCAGATAGGAATCAAAGCTAAACAAACTCATAAAATATGAAATAATTTCTAATTAAATCATATCCTTTGTGTTCAGAGAAAGCAAGTTCATATCTATTTCATTAAAAAGAATTCATTTTCACCCAAGAACACCAACCCTGGAGCATCAGTTCATGAGATAATCTAACAGATTACTATCAATTCAACCCTCAAAATAGTTCCAACTTTTAGATCCATCTGGCAAAAAAGTAAATATATGTACATCACTTTGATGATAGTTTTAAAAAAAATTCATTGTCCTAGCATTACTAAAATTATTTTCAAGTAGCAAAAGGCACATCAACTAAGATGATACCAGGTCACTCTGAAATTAACACGTAAAATTATGAAATAACAGAACAATCAAAAGTAATAATATCATCATCAATGAAAAAAGTTGTTTAACTAGAAGATGCAGAATAAGAGAAAGTGAGAAAAAGAGCTGAAGCAAATGAGAAAGAGAGGGAGCCCAAGCAAAAGCCTTTGTATTTAGAAGAGATTAGAGAAGTAAAATCATGGGAGGGTTTTTGTTAACACCTTTTTATTTGCAGATTCTCCATTGTCATTATAAAGGAAGAAACCATTTTAACAATCAAAAGTAGGGGAGGAAAAAAAAAGGAAAAAAAATAAAATGCTGATCATTTGCCAGTACTGTGCAGCCCTCTACTGAAAAAGCAAACAAATAATGGCTTCTTCTGGAGTAAAAAATAGTAACAACCAAAAAAACTGTCCCTCCTGGCAAAAAGAAGTTATTTTTTATATTAGTCTTTGTGTGTAGATGTGCATACATGTGTATATATATATATATATATATATACATACACACACACCAATTGGAGGTGGACTTTTAAGTATACTATATTTCTAAGCTTGAAGACTGAAAAAACAGGAAGAATGGAACTAAAATTTTCGGTTTCAGATGCATGAAACTGGATAATAAAATTAAGAAAAATAAAATTGCAATATTTACTTTAGAACTATGGAGTCAAATATAGTCGTCTACCCTCCATCAACCACTATGAATACTAAAAGAATCTTCACCTTAACTGAACCAGTTATATTTGATTAAAGCAACAATTACCTCTTTTGAATTCTTATAAGTATAAAATCTTAATTGACTGTTTCTTTGATATTTTACAAAATCAAAACTTACATCAAGTTATTTAATAGAAAGTGTGAACATTTTTTACAACAAACTTTAAATTTCAGCAGGTTATATTTTACTTCAAAATATAAAGCTGGGCAAATCTAAGAAGATCAAATAGAAAAAAAAACAATAGATTTGTATTACTTACTCAATTGAAAATGTATTTACAAATGAGATTTTATACAGGTGATTTTACAATACTAAAAAAAATTGGATGCATTTATTCTTTTTATAACAAATATTCTATTATTTAAATAACAAAGTAAAGTGACCTGAAATATTTTAATTGCCACAACTAAATATTAGTCAATATACATAATAAAAACCAAGTCAAAATTTATATTTGATATGTTATATTAAAGAATAATATGCTTCAGTATATGTATGCCTGTGTACATATCCAAGATTATATACTTTTATACGCTAAAATAACTTATTAAAAATGATGCATCATAAATACAATTGCATATTTTGCAATTGAGTTTTTATCATATATCATAAATATAATAATCTTAAATTTTGGAATATATGCATACAAATTTTATGTAATGCACAAGTGTTTGCATATCCTATTTTCCCTTTGACTTTAAAATCCAAATAGCAAAATTTCTCAGTATTTGCGGCAAAATTATAGTTCCTGACCCCCAATCATACCTGCCTCTTCCTCCTCCTCTAACTTTCCTTCTTCTTCTGCACAAGTGATGAAAGAGGAAGGAGAGTTAGACATGATTTGGTTTTGAAAAATCCAACCTCAACAATGTTAATCTTTGAAGAAACAAAAGTCAACCCACAGAGATCACAACAACTTTGTTCTAACCACCACTTCTGGAACTGCTACTGAAAAGACAGCAACAGTACTAGAAGGGGTTTTTGCCCAGGAGGGGGCAAGAAAGCAAACCAGATTACTATTTTTATGATCCAAATTAACATTAGCATTGGTTTATTTCAACTTTTTAAACCATCACTCATACCCACACATTGTATACATATTGAAAATGTACACTATAAACAATTACAGCTACACATACAAAGAAATATACATAAGCAGGCAAGTATATTTACATTGTTGATCACATTTACTCGGTGACACATACACAGGCACAATTTTATATGTATGCACACAGTTATATACAGTGGTTTGCATATACATATATACAGGTTGCCATATACAGAAACAAACTTCAGCTTGTTTTCTTTGATATGATCTTTTCATACAGTCAGCTATAATTTTCTCTGTTCAAACCAGACAGAAACAATGTACAGGTGGTAGACAATACGACATGAACATTGCTTCTCTTCAGCATCCCTATGAGAAAAGGAGAGGCAAGAGACTGATATATGGCTGCCAAATTAACATATTTCTTTTATTTGAGATAAAATGTACCCCCCACCAAATAGAACCACTACTGCTGCAACAATTATATAATTATATATTTAAATCTGACTATATGTGAAAGATGATATGTCATTAATGACAAAGGCATAAAAAATCATGGAGTTATAAACCATCTCAAACTTTCAGTTTGGATGGCAGGGTGGGGGTGGGGGATTGGAGAAACTATGAAAGTAAATTAGATTTGTAAAGAAAAATGGTGCCAGAAATAATTTTTTTCAAATGAAATAGATTGACCAAAAGAAAAGAAATAGACGGCAGGGGTAGACAACACAAAATATAACAAAAGAAATAAAAGAGATTGACAGAGACAGACATCACTCCCAAGATAAGTTTCACAACAAGTGTGAAAACAACAATTAGTAAAAGCTAAAATTAGGGAACTAATGACATACAATCATTGTGTTATATTTAAACAATGTTTCATCTATACTTGAAAGGGTGAGAAAGAAAATTTACTTTTACAAATTAGTCTCATTTATGGGTCATTATTTTCACATTAAGTGCACTTAGAAATTATTTGAACTTATCAAAAAAAAAAAAGTTCATATTTGATCTACGTTATTTTCTCAGCCCCAACTGTGAATTATATGAAATGGAACATTAATTTGTATGTTGACATAATTAGCTTTGCCAACTATTTAAAGAAACTTGCTATTCTACAAGCAAACAGAACAAAAATAAAGCAAAATCAGATAGGAAAAAACTGAATGAAATAGCAAATGAAATAGAAACTACAACTAAACAAAAATCCAATCTGACAACTCTACATCATGCAAAGTTTGAAATTTTACTATTACAAACAGAAACTAATATATACTAAATCAATGAACATTCAAAACAAAAAATACTTTATTACATTTACTTTATAAAAAGGAAACCAGATTAACATTTTTATTTTTACAAAATTAATTTTTCTAAATATGAATGAACAGATTGAGAAAACAATGATCAAGGGTGGAGGATCCAAAAATCAAATAATTGCTGAATACTTAACTCTGTATGAAGAGAAAAGAAACCTCCAAAATTAAGTGAGGGCTGAGAAACTGCTTAAAATTATCATTCATATCATTAGTAATTTCAGTTAACCTTGAATACAAAATAATATTAAAAAAGATGAATTCAGTATTTTAAATTGATAGCAGTGTGGCTTCTTTATCTAAATGGAAAAACTTAGAAAAATAATGAACAGCTTAATAAATTATATTTTAGTTAAAAAAAAAAAAAAATAGAGGAGGATAATCTAAATATTTGAGTGTGCTGTTACAGCTATTATTATTATCAACCTCTAGCAAATTAAAGGCACCGTTATCACAAAATATTTTTCTTACATTAAAATTAACAGATAGTACAAATGTGTGCCTTTGTAAATCAACACAATCTAAATGTTTTTTTCAAATAAATTTCTTAAGTTCATTATCGTTCAGCATCAAAATCAAAAAAAGATACACATATTTTTCATACCAAAAAAGTAGAGGGGATTAAAACTTTACAACCTATAAACAGAAATATAGAAACTGAATTTTTTTTTTTTTTAGATGTTTTGTTTTAGATAATGAATTTAATCAGGGAGAAAAATCTAAAAAATATAAGGGAGGCAAACTCGTATTGTCAATTCTACTCAATAAATAGAAATTATTTAAAGTTGTCTGAATTTCTGAGTGAATTGTCAATTTTTTACTACTTTTTACAAAGTATATTTTTATTCTATGTAATTTTTATATGCAGAGATAAACAATTCATTTTAAATTATATATATATATATATATATATATATATGTGTGTGTGTGAGTAATCTTAATACACTCTCCAATTGATTAGAACTATTAAACAATCTAATTAAATAGATCCAAATAGTCAATGACATCACAAAGTGATCCTAAAATCAATTATAAATATACAAGCTAACTGTAAAAATATTTTTAAAAAATTTTAAATTGTAACTTGTTTTAAGATTTTTCATTTTTGTAAATTTGGTAGAAATTGTAAAATGTGCCATTGTCACTAAAATGACACTGGTTAGCTTTTTTTGATTAAAAAAAAAAAAAAAAAAAAAAAAAAAAAAAGCAATTGTCAAGACAACCAAAGTTACATTATTAACCTTATATATATATATATATATATATATATATATCCTCTAAAACAAAGAAAAGACTTTTTTCCTTTTTTTTAAATAACATCAATCCTCGCATTTAGGAAAGCCAATATTTGAGGGCAATTGCACCATAGAGTATTTTTTATTTTTACTTTTCATTATTTCATGTTAGTTTTCAGTTTTTTCTTTCACTTTCCGCCAGAATTTACTGAGACAGGAGCTATGGTCAGTGCTGTTTCTAGTGGAACTGATTTAACTAGAGACAGGCCATTCATATCCAGATACACACATGCACACACAGATATACACATACATACATACATACAAGCATACAAGTACATTCACACACCAGCCTTGTTACTGCTGCTATTGTTGTTTTATGACATGGCTTGCTTCAAAAACTGGCCAAGTTCCATGGTGTGCATGTGTTTGTTACCAGTGGCAGAAGCTGCAGAAGGATAACGGCCAGCATACCTGAAAAAATTAAATTACATGAGATATTTACTATAATAAACAAAGTCTACAAAATCACATCAATATTCTAAAAATCAAAATTACTAAACACTAAAGTTTCAAAAACCTGATTGCTACAAAATGACAAAGGTTTGTTATTTTTTAAAACAACAATGTACAATAAGAACTAATCTTCAGAAGGGCCACTTTTTCAAGGTTAGCTTAATCAGGAAAATTTCCATGTTCAAAAGTTTTATTAAACTAAGACTACCAAAAAAAAATTTTTTAAAAACAAAAAAAAACTTCAAAAGTACTTTTGTAAATACAAACACATTAAGTAAAGTTGGCAACCCAAAACTTCCCTTTTCATTAGCTACCACACAGAGGTGTAGGAGAGGGCACTATTCCATTCCCAGGATTGCTTCACTTTACCCTTAATCCTCACCTTATAGTGCTGAGTGCAAAGCAATGAGGTATCAAGTACCATTTTTTGAGTCTTCGGTATGACTTGACCTAGGATTGATCATCGGTCTCCTGGACCATTGGTGAACACTCTACTTATTAAACCAATGGCCCAGTTCAATCACATTATGTCTATAATAATAATAATAATAATAATATACAATGGACTATTTCAAGCAAACTGTCAAGAAATCCTGAGTACAATGTGTATCTTGGAATGAAATCTTACAATATTCATTTTCATGGGGCAATTTTGTCGAGTGATAGGACATCTTTAATTTTGGTTATTCAGATTTTAAATAAATGAGAACTTGATCTAGTAATGAGTTTTCTTATTCAAACAAGGCAGTCATTTTGTTTTGTCTGCCCACTTCTGACCACTCAAATAAGACCAAATCTAAATGTAAAATACAAGAAAAAATCTGTCTCAATTTTTAAACAACTAACCAAGAGAAATCAAAGAATTTAGTATTTTATCTCGTGAAAGTTACTAACATAGTTCGACATTGCCTTCTGTGACAAATCAAATTTCATGATCATCTAAGTTGATCTATAGCTTTACAGAGAATCAACGTAACTTAAATACATTTAATTCAAAACTCACCTGAAAGATTTCACTAAGTAAAAATTCATACAACTTAAGAATTTCTAAGTCTGATTTCTAAAGAAAATAAATCTTTCAAATTTACAGTGGTTACAAAATCTAAAGAGTAATGAAAAATTCTATTATTAAGGTAACACAAAGCATTACTTAACAGCCTACATGACTCATGTTACATATAATCACAGCTACAAAAAAAATAAATAAATAAAATAAAAAATTGCTTTCTATCTTGACGGAATCTGCAGCAAAGATTAATACAACAAAAATTAAATAAATCTTATTTTATTAATTATGTTATGTTATTGTTGTGTTATTACAAATCTTTGACCTAAATTTTGTCAATTTGTAACTATATATAAAATTTTCTGAATTTTGATTATATATATATATATATATATATATATATCCTCAGGAGATGAACAGATACTGCATTCATATTCTAGAAACTTGATTGATTTTAACAGCATAGGAACCCATCTAGGGTTATTTTATGCCTAGAGGTTTTGGGAATTACAATGTACATAAATTTTTTGTGTAGTTGTTTTTTAAGGGGTTCTTTCCCCACACAGTCCATACAAATACAAATAATTTGAAAACAGATGTATTTGATCCATAGATAGGACCCTAACAGGTATTAACAAAGTGGACCTGAGAATAATGTCAATGAAGGGGTACTCTAGATCTGGATCCTCAACATCAGATACTGGAAAAACCCCAAAATCCAGAGAAATTCTTGACAGAAGTAATAATTTATCAGTAAATAATCACATCACTTTAACCAGAACTATACAAGTATATAACAATATCAGATTTTACATGTGGGCTGCAGCCCAGGGAAACCTTTGAATCTAAAACTAAAAAAACAAATAAATAAATAAAGATATAAGAAAAGAGGAGACTTGTTTATTTTCAGATTTAATGGGGCTCCTTTAAACTAATTTGAAACAATTTAGAATATTTGGACCCCTCTAGTAATAGTACATCCTTTAAATTCATGTGGCTCTTTTGTTTTATATTCATAATGAAGGGGGCTCCAAATTCTCTGAGCTAAGGGGTCTCTTAAGGCCCAAATCTGGTCCTGATAACAGGGTAAGATATTTTAAATGATTGTAGGAAAAAAAATCATTTCTGAAGATTTTTAATATAACAAGACAATATGGAGAAACTAAAATAGCAGTATGTATTCATAAAGACTTGACAGTTTTATCAACAATTTCATTTTAATTAAATTCATTGTTTCTATTTCCAATTTAATAAAACCAGATTTTTATGTAATTATCCAAGTCCTTTTCTGGCAAAGGGGATCAACAAATGATAATTTGAGAAATATGTATCAAAACAAACACCTTCATATATTACAGTAAATTTTCTGACCTGTGAGTGAGCACAAAATGTAATAAGTGAAATGCTCATGAAATATAAGCTTGTAGCAATTAGACATTTTCTCATATTAAGCCAAAAAGTATAACCATTGTTTATAAACTTTAGGAATAATCAAACTTTAAAATTTGATAAATTTACTTACTGCAATTCTCTCTTGCTATCAATCTTCTTGAGCACAGTTCGGAATCTAGGTTCAATATAAGCCCAAGACCCCATGTTCTTGTGTTCCTCTTGGCACCAACAGACATCAGCACGTGCATATTTCTGAATCTCTTCCTTAACCAAATCAAATGGGAAAGGAGAGATCTGCAAAAAAAAAAAAAAAAAAATTTTCAATACTTACAAGGGCCAAACATGATTTTAACATATCTGGTAACCTACTGCTAAAATCAATTTGGTTTGATTGAAAATTATTTATTAGTGTATCACAAAAGTGAGTACACCCCTCACATTTCTGCAGATATTTAAGTATATCTCTTCATGGGACAACACTGACAAAATGACACTTTAACACAATGAAAAGTAGTCTGTGTGCAGCTTATATAACAGAGTTAATTTATTTTCCCCTCAAAATATAAAAAAGGAAAAACAAAATATAAAAAGGAAAAACAGAGAGAAGGCCAAAAGGAAAACAGAAGGAGCAAAAGAAAATTGATTGACAAAACTTTTCTTTTCCCCTTCATTTTTCAATAAAGTTCTGGACTTAAATATTCTTTAGCTGAATGTTTAGGAGTTACAGTACTTGTCCAGAACATCTTGTTGGGGAAATGAACATTGCAATATAAAAAAAATCATATAGAAATATACATCAACCAAGTAAGAGCAAGTTTCAGCCATTTCCTTCATTTCTTTTAACCAAAGATTTACATTAGTCCCAAAAATTATATATTGATAAATGGCCCTTGTGACAGTTGTAAAAAAATAAAAATTTTAAAAATGAAATTCACTTTTATCAGGATGGCGAATGTATTACATTCCTATATAATTTTTTAATGCAATACTGCAAACATTTCCACAAGAAAATATTCTAGATAAGGACTAAATACTTATTTTCACATTTCATTCTTGACATATTCATCACAGTAAAATAAACGGAGTTATCTTATTCTTACAGTTTTCTTAATCAAAAATCCTTACAAAACAATAAAATTCCTAAATAAAAAAAAATTGAGTTAAATCTTAAATCATAATTTAAAAAGAAAGCAATAGGCTTTACTCACTTGTTCAATCCTGGAGATGGCAACTTTATCCACTTTGTTCAATTTCTCCCTCTCTTTCAACAGCTCATAGTATACTTTACCACTGCAAAAGATTACTTTTTTCACCTGAGAAGGATTATCTGAGGCAGGCCCAGACTCCAGAATCAATCGCTGGAATGTTGTACCTTCTGTCATCAAGTCAAAACTGGATCTGGCTTCAGGTAGACGGAGAAGACTTTTTGGAGTCATTACAATAAGCTAAACACAAAATAAAAAGCAAATATAAATCTTAAATATGTCACTATTTAAAATAAAAATATTTTAATACCATTAAAAAAAACTGTTGAATAGTTTGTTTCATTTAATAATGGCAGCTAAACTGATAGACATTTTTAGGATGTATGAAAATCACCAAAAATTGAATTATAACTAGGGTGAGTGAAAAGTTTTGCAATATTTTGATATGTGCAGCAGTTCAAGCCATGGGAGGAGCCTGCTGCAGTTGGTATGCTGACATGTGCATTGCTTCACTTATGCTTTATAAGTCTGAATTGGACTTTAATGCCAGAGAAGCAAGCAAAAACATTTGTTGTGTGAAAGCCTATTTACCAAAACTTTTCTCATTTCCCAATGACACATGCATTGGGAAAATAAGGTCTAAAAACGTTTGTTACCCTTATCATGCTTTTAATCTGGGCTATTAACATTTTAATCTATAGTCCTAAGAAACTCTGTAAGCTCTGCAAATATAGTTCATTTCTCTAATGATGAAAAAAGGAAAAGAAAGTTTACTTACTGGTTTACGGAAAGGAAGAGCCACTTGTCTCCTGAGAGCATGGAAAAGGTTGGCTGGGGTAGTGAAGTTACACACAAACCAATTGATTTCATGCAATTGTTGCATTTCAAAATTGGGGCCTTCCGGCTATAAAAAAAATCAGATCCAAATAATGTACAAGAGTAATCAAGGGTCACATATAACCAGCTAGGTATTGTTCTTAAAGTAAAAGAATCTACTTTATATACTTATCTTTTTTAAAATACAGTATTATATATATATATATATATATATATACATATATATACACACACAATGATTCAAAAAGAAATGTTAACTCATCTATGGGAATATTTTTATTAAAAAAAACAGAACTTTTACTATTACAAACTTTCTCACCATTCCTGTCAGTACATTTTGGGAATATTTTTAAAAAATGGTCTCCAGTGTTAATATTTTCATTTTAAGATTTGTTTTAATTCCATGGCATATCAACCTTTGTAGCTTATTTAATGCCAAATCTATTTTTATACAAATAATCAGTTCTATTTCTAACAATTCAATTTAGCATAAGTACACAGTTTAATTGTCAAAAACATTTCTATTTCAAGCTAATCAGTTTAGTCAGTTTTGATTAAAACAATTAAGTTTAGTATAAGTATAGTTTTTGTTTATACACAGTTAAACGTTAAAACAGTCCTATTTCAAACAATTCATTTTAGCATAAGTACAGTTTCAATGTCAAAAATAGTTCTATTTCAAACAATTCAGTTTAGCATAAGTACACAGTTTAGTTCTATTCGACCGATAGATAGGATCCTATCAGGTGCTACCACTCCAGACCAGAGTGGACCTGAGAGCAATAGCAAAGCTCCAGTATTACAGGAACCTCACCATCAGATTATTTAGTGTCATATCCAGAGAAGCAGTCAGTGTATTCTACAGCCCCAGCTGACTGGGCAATTTCTTTTTAATAACTTGTGAAAGACTTCAAGAATGTGTTGACAGGGATAGTGAACAGGTGGAGACTGAAATTATATCAGTTCATCACTTCTAATAAAAGTACTCCCATAAAAATAAGAACATAATTTTTTTTAATAACCCTGTATATATACACAGAGATAAAACTGCAACACTCTAAAAGATGATGCTGATTTTAACCTGGGTATATGTATGTGCATACTGTGGATATACCCCTTAATTTGGAACCTGTGTATGTATTAAACCATATATATTATCGTGTAATCTAGTTATACATTTCATCTTGAGTAAACTGAAATATATTCAGAGGGCTGCAATTTTACACCAGTGTGTGTGTGCATGAATGACATGATTTCATAACAGAATAACGAGAAAATCTATTGATAAGACTAAAGCATATGTGTACGCATGTTAATGAGTTTCTATAAAAAAATAAAAATTGGTAGTTCTAATCACAATGTTCTTCCAGTTTCTGCTATAGTCAGTAACCTTCTGGAATTTTAGACCAAAGTCTTTTATTCAATACATGGGGGTAGATTGTTTCCTTCTTAGAGGATATTTCATAGAAGTTAATTCTTCCAAGTTAATTTGCATCTGTGATATTGTCTGTCTCTTCCACAACCTGACTCAATGATTGAACTCAAGAGGTAACTAGATTTGTTGTAAACAATGATTTTATCACCTAGCAAAAGGACACCGGTCCAAATACATCAGTGTATAAAGGTAACTTCTAATCTCAGAAATTCTTAGAAAAATTATGAAAACATTTCTACTGCATAAAGATATTAATTGAAGATATTTACACAAGATTAGTTTATCTTTTTTTCTTTTAACTATTATTATTTACTCAAGTTTTCTGTTTTTTGTTCAAACAAAAATTAATATAAAAAATACTGAAGCCTCTTAACAAATATGACCTAGCATTTACACACCTTTAACAATTAAAACTTTGCCCAGTCGGCTGGGGCTGTAAAATACACCAACTGCACCTCTGCAGAGAGACCCCCCCCAAGAGTGTCCTGGATATGACACTAAACAATTTGATGGTCAGGTTCCAGTGATGCAGGAGTTTGGGGGAATGCAGAGCACTCCTTCATTGTCATTGCTCCCAGGTCCACTCTTGCCCCGAATGGCAGCACCTGATAGGGCCCTATCTATGGGTTAAATAGAACTAAACTGCATATTTATGCTAAACTGAATTGTTTGAATTAGAACTGTTTGACTAAACCAAATAGCTTGAAATAGAAATGTTTTTTGCATACTTGTGCTAAACTGAATTTTTTGAAATGGAACTGTTTTTGACATTGAAACTTACACTAAACTGAATTGTTTAATATATAACTGTTTTGACTTTTAACAGTGGGTAAACAAGATCTATACATATACTAAACTGAATTGGCTGAATTAGAACTGTTTGACTAAACTGAATAACTTAAAATAGAAATGTTTTTGACAACTAAACTGTATACTCATGCTAAACTGAATTCTTTGAAATAGAACAGATTATTTGCATAAAAATGAATTTGGTGTTAAATAACCTACAAAGGTTGATATGCCATAAAACCCAACCAACCAAATAAAACTTTATTCTGCACTCAAAAATATACATAAATGCAGATTTCCAGAAAGTGGGAAAAAAGAAAAAATTAGTAAGTAAATATTCTTTACTTACAGGGAAGAATTCAGGATCATCATTTGACATTTGGAGGAACCGTTCTAGACGAGCACTTGAGTGCTCAGGACCCTGGAAAAAAATAGAAAATAAAAAATGATTAAGATAAAAATTTGGAAGTGGGGGAAAAAATGGTACCGTAAATATTCATGACTAACATGCACCTTTTTCCACATTTTCAAGTCTAAAAGTTAGGGGTGGTTATTCTATACACAAGAATTAAATATCAACTTTTTATCCAGCTACATGCATCACCATATTCAGGATGGTATGACCAAATGTAAGTTGGTTCCAAAAGAATTGACACAAATAAAGTTAACTAATAGATAAGCTTTATATTAGAAAATATATAGAACTTATAAGAAGTTAAAGTATTTCAAGTCAAAAGGAAATTGTTTTTATCTGAAGGAAAAAACTGCAGCCTAGATCTAGATGTTATCCCTTTGAACCCATGACAAAAACTTCACACAAATCTGCAACCCTTTCAAACTTATATATCACTATTTCATTATACAACACAAGATTGATATTTTAGGCTCAAGAGAGATCTCATTGGATAATAATGATTAAGGTCTTTCTTTTGATAGAAGGATGAGATAGTTTTAAATAATGATGTCTGTACCCTGAAGCAAAGTTTGAATGCGCTATTGCATTTATCTCTGCTTGTTCAATTTATTTGCATTTAATAATTCAACAAAATGATTGGTTTGAAAGATAATGAATGCAAAGATGCAATCAAAACAGTAAAGAAAAAAAAATTGAAGTTTAAGGAATATACTAGTTGCATAAAGAACTAGTTGGATTTGAATCATGTGCTAATCAATGACTATAAATAAATCCTGTTAATTTGATGGATAATCCTTAAGACACAGATAATATGTATTTAAGATAGTTGGTTTTACAAAATTATGTTCAGATTGAAAAAAGACATTTATAAGAGAGTACTTTCTCTTAAAATGGGTTAAACAAAGTTCAGATATTAGACAAAGTTGTTTCAACTGATTTGAAAAACAAAAACATTTTCCCCTCAGATAAAAAACATTTTCTGGTAAATAAAAGATTGACTAAAAATGGTCATCCATTATTTTGCTTTTGGCAAAATATGAGGAGGCCAGAAAAATCTGCAACAGTGGTGGGATATTAAGTTGAACAGTTAACCTATTAACTGTGGCAGAGGAGCAACTTAGTTACCATTTTCTAAATGTTGTAACTTTAAAACATTTACTGCTACTATATCAAGGCTGTAAAAAGCAGAAGCAGGAGGATCCTCTCTTCTTAAAGATATGACAAAAATTAAAGACAATACTAAATTTTAATGCTACTGTTAAAAAAAGAAAATCTTTTTATAGATGATCAATTGAACAAAGTAATTCTAAATTCATGAACATTTGACCAACACTGATGATAACAATGCTAATCATGCCACCAGTCAATTTGACTGCTAAATTTGAAGTCATAAAAATCTCCAAGTTTTTTAGAGACCAATAGAACAATGAAAAACGATTAGGCATAAAGCAGAGAAAGTGATGCAAAATCTAAGAACTAATAAACTAGTCATCTTAAAATTTCATTCAAAAGACAATTTGGTTTCCACACAGACATCATAACACCTCCCTCACAAAATCATTTTATGCATTTTACATTTTAGCCCAATATTTTCAAAAACAATTCAATTTTTTTTTCAAAGAAAAATATCAGCCTCAATACCTTTTCCTAAAAATGAACAATCCCTAATTTTTAACCTTAAAAAGTTATAAATTGCATGTAATAAAGTAAAGTTGGCGACCATAGTCGAGGGTAACCCGAAGGCTCCCTTTTCGATAGCTACTACACCAAGGTGTAGGGGAGGGCGCTACTCCTTCCCTGGATTGCTCTACTTTACCCTAGATCCGTACCTTATAATGCTGAGTGTTAAGCAAGGAGGCATCAAGTACCATTTTTTGAGTCTTTGGTATGACTCGACCTGAGACTGAACCCAGGTCTCCCGGGCCATTGGCGAACACTCTAACCGCTAGGCCAATGTCCGGTAATAAAAGACCCCTAACTTTTGGCTATGCTAGCCTACAAAAATATTTCAACATCCAGTGACATGAAAAAACATTTAAACATTCATCTTTACTTTAAAAACAACTGTAATACAATCAAAATCAATACAATACCATAAATAATGTAATTAAGCCTAATGCCTAAACAAAGGTTTTTATTTAAAGCTAATAAAGTTTTTACATAACTGTTAACTATTAATAATATTCGTACATATATGCATAAGAGTTATAAATAGTAAACAATGGTAAGTAAAATCTTTATTATCTCAACTAATGGCCTAGGCACAGGCTATTTGGAGAGACTTTGGATCAAAGTTATAGCAAAGTTAACCTCGAAACAAAATAAGCTTTAATATCTCAAAAACCTCTCATGTAATGAACAACCCCTTATTTTTAGGTGAAATATTGATCTTTAAAAGTCATTTATTACACAAGTACATACAGTATACTGACCTTCAGCCAGTCAGATAACAATCTCAAAAGTACCAAAATATTTTTTAAATTGTTTCCGAAACTAAAACATATGACAAAGTTAACAAGAATCTGGATACAGAGTCCTACAAGTAGTTTGAGGAATTCTACTGTAAGTTAATCCATATATGAAATATTGCTAACAGATATGTAAAACAAATCATCATATAATTTCTTACCATTCCTTCATAGCCATGAGGTAGTAACATGACCAAACCACTTTGTCGAACCCATTTCTGCTGACCACTTGAGATGAACTGGTCAATGATACACTGAGCAGTGTTGGAGAAATCTCCAAACTGGGCTTCCCAGATGACCAATGAGTTGGGATTAGTCATGGAATAACCAAGTTCAAAACCTGCAAGAAAAACAAAAATTTATCTTGTAAAATATACAACTAAAATAAGTGTTACATATCCATTCAAGGTATATATTATATATTGAGTTAATTATATATATATATATATATATATATATATAGTCCTTTACTCAGCCAGTTTAAGTTATATGGCCCTTATTCTACAACAAGCTAGCTCTCATTTGTTTACTTTCTTCTTCAGTCACCTCATGTCACTATGATATCACCATCTTGGTTCTCGTTTGCTGTCTTCTGTCATCATCTCTTAGAAGAGCAAAGAAGAACTTAGAATCTTTGCTGGGATGATGAATAACAATGCGACTACATTTTCATGTATCCATATTACTTTTATTTCTTAGAGACTTTCATCACCTACAGCAGCCTACAGGGAATCAATGACAAAGATGGAGCATTCAACCACTTGAGTGTGTCACACTAGTTTCTAATTCTAGAAACATTTTGGTCAGCTGATTGAAATGATCCAATGAAAGCTGTGGTCTCAGATTGAACTCAGGTTCAATAGCTGCCAGTCAACAGTTTTTCAAAATAGTTAATGGTTCAGGACTTAATATGAATGCCACATGACATATCAATAATAGACCTCATCAATCTGCAGCATAAGCAGAAAGTAATAAAAGAAAATAAATCATCTGATATTTCTTTCAATACAAATATTCATTCAAAATGAATATGTTCTTATAACATGTCTTAAAAAACTTTTTTTTTTAAATATAAAGCCATAATTAATATTGATGCATGATAACTGGCAAATCAAGCGAAAATGGTTAGGTGTGTTGAGTTTTGCTTAAGCATTTAACATTAAAAGTCTACTATTTGCACTGGATGCCATGTTTCAATCATCCAAATTCTTGATATAATGAAGATAAATAAGAAATGCTCAAAAGAATCAGTTATTCCTTCCTAAATAGAAGCATCAGTATCATTATGGACTGTTGTTACTACAGGAAGCCAGTAGATTCAGTTACAAAGTGTACAGGAAATTGTAGAGCTTTTTAAGTGCATCATTCTAATAAATCTTGCTATGATATCGCATTTTTGTTGGATTATGGTTACACACTCACAAAAAAGATAAGTATTAAAACTGAAACAGTTTTAAAGTGATAGAAATATCTGATTGAATAGCTTTCGTTGATATAAAGAAAATAAAGTCTTCAAATCCTGGATGAGGCTGGTAATGCTCTGGGGCAAAAAAAGAAATCTCTTTACCTCTGAGCCATAGGTAAATAGACTGGATACTTTTAGCTTTGGTTAGACAACCAGTCAAAGAGAAGGAAAACTGAATTCAAATCGACTGTACTCCCCTTAAAAAAACTGACCCTGTATCACATCCAGCTCTTGGTAAAGAGGTTGACTTAATACATACTCTCAAATGAGAGTAGTCATTTATCAAACTGACAAGGCCAAAAGTATCAAGAAACCCAGTAAAAATGGAACTCACTATAATGGTTAGCAAGTATAGCTCAATCATTCCAAATGTTCCACTCTCTCAAAAAAATAAGTGATGTAACAGATATGGGGAAAATTCTTTGTAGTAGCCAGTGTTTTTCTTTTTATCTAAAAAGGTACCAATAGGTTAAAGTACAACATACCAAGGACACCAAATTCAGAAAGTGAACTGTTGCAGACAGTATAATGGGCCTGGTCTGGATACAGGTGGTTTAAAGACAGGTAGGTTTTCTTGTCAACATTTTGGTGGTGCAGAACATGATGACGATGACTGGAAAAAAAAATATTCAAAAACAATTCTAATGATCATTATATTACTTGCACATTTTAATATTTACATCCTTATCAATATTTTATGTAAAGACTTTGCTTTGTGTCAAGATTATTCAGATAAGATTATAACAATCATTTTGTTTCTTTTCTTCTTAAACCAAACTCTACCATCTGTGCTTTTTTAATTATCATATAATTGCTCTTTACCAATATACACAGCATGATATATATTTAGAAATAGAAAATTCATACAGAATCCTTTCAAACAAAAAATTTCTTAACTACTACATTCCAATAATTTCACTTATTTCCAGGAATAAAAATTATTTCATATTTTCAAAGAAATAACTGGAATATAGAAACTGGCAACTAAGTGATCTTATTATAATTGATCAGATCTTTTTTTTTTTAATCATCTGCCATTGAATAATACAAGGAATACTAAAACTGAACACCAAATTTTCAGTGGTTACAAACTGATGGGAACCTACAGCATGTTTCTAGTATATCAGATTTTTTTAATTCTAAAATAAAGTTATTAACAAGGGGTTCAAATTTATAATGTAAATACGCTAAAATGAAACCTTACTTTGTTAGTCAGGTAATCTAAATCAAATAAAGTGAACCTCTAAATGAACATTTCTTAGCCAAACACTAAAGTAATTGCCTTCTTTCTTATGACTTTTCCAGTTAAAGAAAAACTAAGACTTTAAAAAAACCTTTTATATATATATATATATATATATATATATATATATATATATAGTAAAAGCAATGACTACCAGAGGAACATAATGTTAACCTATCAACAATATTCCTTAATCAAAAATCTTCACAAAAAACAAACTTTGATATTATTAGCTGAAAACCCATCCTAATTTAACAATGGTAATAGTAATTATGGTATAAAGTCCACTATCAGAAAGATAAGTGTAAATCTATTTATTCTTTCCTAAACTAAAAGTATATAGTTTTTTTTAAGAATCAAAAAGAGATTATGGAAAATTCATTATTCCTTACTGACATGTTTGGAATATAAAATACCACTGATAAAATAGTAAAAACAAGTTGAAAGCTTTTAAAAATCTCAGTCTATTATAGTAGAGTATAACCTCTCTCCTACTTCCTTACAGTCAGCTTTAATTTACAAATCGACTCCAGTGGTTAAATGTACTCAATTTAACCGTTGGTATGATTTAGAGTGAAAGCATCAAACAATCAGCCCAACATTTCCAGATGATAACAATAACAGGAAATTAAGATATAAAAAAAAGGGGAAAAGAAAATTAAATGAGACTAAAATATTTACTGGGAAACTTTGTTTTTAGGCAGAGTGCCTAAAATCAAATAAGGTCTTTAAGTAAATATTTTTAGGAGAACCACTTCCACAAGACTCAAAAATAGTATGGTAAGATATTGAAAGAGAGAAAGGAAAAGGCAAAAGAAGTTTTGGTTTTCAGCTGAAAACATTTAAATGGAAAGGTAATCATTTCTGAGCAAGAGGTTAGACACCTAACAACTGACATGTGCCTATAGATTTCAAACATTTCTCTTTGTCTTGAATTTTTCCATGAACATCCTATTTATATGATTGATTATGATGGCATGTCAACTCATCTGGGGTTATTTTATGTCTAGAGGTTAGGGAATCGACTTTATTGTACATTCACATTTATATTTTTTGTGCAGTAGTATCTTAAGATCATGTGCTGACAAAAATCCCTCTTATCAAATACAAATAATTTTTAACAGATCTATTTGACCTATCGATGGGTCCCTAACAGATACTGCCACAACAGAATATAGTGGACCTAGGAGTAATGGCAATGAAAGAGTACTCCACACTCCCCTAGATCTCCAGAACTAGAGCCTCACCATCAGATACAGTTTAGTGTCATAGGCAGGACACACCTTATTTATGTCTGCTGTTAGCCATCACACTGCCATTGGACAGAAAACATTTCAATAATCAAAAATTATTCTTTTCAATTGGTTTTTTTAATGGCATGTCACCTTTTTAAGGGTTATTTAATGCCAAAATTTGATTCACTTGCAAATGCTTAATCACAATTATAGCTATTCCAACTGTCAATGCTCCACTGCAATCATTTTCTTTTAATTGTACTTAATTTGTCAATGCTCAGATGTAATAACATTGTACCCAAGATATAAATAGAACAACCAAAATGAGGATGGCTGTCTGAGTCACGTAAATAATAATAACTCCTCATATCTCAGAAATGATGAGAATATAACAAGCAAGATGACAAAAAGCCAAGATGTGTGAAAGTGCAAATAACACCATTTAATCTAAGAAACACTGGAATATGATAACTAAAATTGAGACAGTGTTTTGAGATAATGTTAATTAGTTCATTATATTTTTAAAAAAGATGGTATAACGTATGATATCTTCAAACAATTTTTTCATGATTATATAATCTGTCTTTGGGAACAAAATCCATATACACACACATCACGTGACTTTCTGAGACCTAAATTTTAGCCTAATCATAGGGTATTGCACCATACACATGATACAATACAAAAAGTTTTCATCCAATATATAGTGCCACTATTGAATATTAGGCTAAAATTTGGGTCTCAAAAAGTCAAGATATGCAAATATATGCAGTATTGATTCAATCAAACCTGCCTTATTTAACTTTACAAAATCTCAAACTTCAAACAAGATATTTGAATTATAGCAAAACATTTTTAGATTTTTAAAAAAAAATTGCCAATCAAAATCTGTCACAGGCTAAAGTTATCACATTTTCATAGCTATATAGAGCCCAGGCAGGTTTAAGAGCACCATAATAAAAGTTACAACAGAATGATAAATCAAAGGTAATAGTTAATTCTAAACAGGCAATCCTGTAGAAGGATGGGAGTGGTGATAAAACATTTCTTAGGGTTGATGTAAATATTCTCACCTGAATGTGCCTCTCTCAACATCTTGCCCACTCAGGCGTACATGGACACCTTCTTTGAGGAGGGAACCAAATGCAAGAGCTTCTCCAAGAGCCCAATCAGCCATGCGGTTTTTCACCATTTCTTCATGAGATTTGAGGATACGCTTAACACCTGAAATTAAAAAGCTCAACATTGTTAAACCTAAGCTTTTTTTTTGTTATACTATTATATTTTCCTAGAGCTAATTTAATTATGCTTTAATTATCTTTAACTGAGGTCCAAAATTCTCAAGCATTTTGTATTTCACAAATGTTGATAACTTGTCCTTATAATTTCCTGTTACAATAAGACAATATTTCATTTTGCATAGAGTTGTATATAAGAATTGGTGTTTAAAATGTTTTATATAAAATCTACATTAATAATTGAGAAGAGTTTGTTTTGCTTTCCACTACAGACAGCCAAATAATTTGATTTAGACAATTTTGGTTCCTCAATAAGCAAAAATCAGCAGGGAACATGTACCCCAAGATGTAACTAATTGTACAAATTTTAAATTTCCAAATTTCAAAAGACAAAAAATTAAATTGTGTTATGAAAATAATTATTCACATTTTATCAAACATTACTATTTAGAGTTATAGGTAGCTTTTTAAGTTGGAGATGGAAAATAATTAAATAGGTTTATTACTTAGTTATAACTTACAAGCCTGACAAGAAATAAAAATGTTTAAATTGATAAATTCCCTTAAGTTTAATAAAAGAATATTTTTGAATAAAACTTTCACAGAATAAAATTAACTTCATAGGATATGAAATATATAATTGGAAAATCTCTTTTCTGTTATGCAAATTTATCTTTTCTATCATCAATTAATGTTTGCAACCAATCGGTGAAAATCTTTAATTGACAAATATAGTAAAATAATCAATTACAATCCATATCTTAAGTAACTCTGTAGAGGTGAGTACATCAACTAGACCTAATTATACAATGAGATTTAAGAACTTTTTGAACAAATTTTAAGGCTATCTCCAAAATGAATAACTGTACTACACATTTTATTATTATTGTTGTTTTTCTAATACTTGGTTACTAACTACATAATATGAGATTTAATATTAATTGCTTTTCCAGATTGATATTTTGATAATCAAAAGTATGAGCCAGCAACAAATATATTTGCAGTCACAATAGAAAATCTTAAATATTTCAAGGCCAACTGATTACAACTTCAAAGAAAGAAGGACGAACTAGAATGACCTGTTTAGAAAAAAAACAAAATAAACACTTATTCTCCTCATTCAAATAATATAAGAATTGATGTGTGTGTGTGTGTGTGTGTGTGTGTGTGTGTGTGTGTGTGTGTGTGTGTGTGTGTGTGTGTGTGTGTGTGTGTTGGATACTTGTATATTTCAAACTCAATAAAATTTATTAACCTCTGTGCAATGCAAAATCTCCTTCAGGTTGAGAGCTGAATTTCATGCCAATATGGTTTAAAGTTGATTCCTCGACCCCAGTCAATGGAATTTTCATTGGATCTTTGCCCTCAAAGAATCCACTCCAGGGAGAGTCCAACCAATCACGATTTCGAACAGCTGTCTCTCTACGAGAGGCTATGTAAGCTTCTTCACAGATCTTGTCATACTTGGCAACTTCATCCTGAAATTAAAGAAAAAATTTAAACTATACAAGCAAAATCTGGTAACCTACAACTTTGGGTATAATGAAGACAAAAAAAAAATCATACAAATATAATAGAGCTTATTTCTTTAAGCATCTCTCCAATTTATAAAACAGTTAAAATCAACTTTCATAAAATTTAGCAAACAGACTTGAATTGTACAGTAGAAAAAATTTTAACATAAAAATAAGATTTACTGATTTTGTAAAATACAATATAACATGTACAAAGAAAATTTTAAAATGATCATATTGTATGTTACAGTTTTTATGTTACCAAAATATTTCATTACAAAGAGACTGGCAAACTGAGAAAATCTATTGTTACAGTTACACAAGATTATAATAATCTATATTCTGGTAATTTAATTTAAAAAATACCAATAAAAAAAAATTATTTTAAACTTGACAAACAAAACACCATAATATTATCTTAGATTATTTTTTAGCTCCCAGATAAACAAATAACAACAAAGCAAAGAATCAACTGTTATCTTTATTTAATTTTACCATTAATATTTAAATATTGGTTTGGTTTCTTAGTTTTAATAGCATATCAACATTCATGAGTTATTTAATGCCAAAGCCATCCTTATAAAAGAACAGAAGTGGTATTATTTAACTAATAGCTTGGGAGTAGGGCACACATGAATAAAGGAAATTATATCTTTCTCAAAGGTATCAGTCCAAAATTGACTGTAATAATGCAACTGGAGTTTGAACTTGCTTACTACAATGTCGTAGTCCAGCACATTAGCCACTACAGCATGAGGAATCCCCTTTAGGAAATTGAACATGATGAAAATGCAGAACAATATTCAGTTTTCAATATTTTAAAAGTAAAATGCAATTACAAAATCATTATCATCACAAAATAAACTAGAAATAATAATTCACCAAAATGAAAAAAAAAAATATAAGAATCCCTACTTTCTAGTTGTTAAATTTCAAGTTCTTATCACAAAGTGTAAATATTATTATTATAATCATATATAAAAGAAAAAAGAAACAAACAAAACTTGATAATTTGATCAGCAATTGTGTGTCATAATACAATAACATGAAAACAATAAAGCACTCACTTTTAATTATATTTATCAAAATAACCTTTACATAATCATACACCACAGTGGTACCTCCAAGCAATGTTTCTACATATTGATATTAAATTAGTCAACAAGCAGCAAATAAGAAAATGCCTTAGCTACAATGAAAATGTCAAGCTGACTGAGTACCAGTGGCAACAAAAATATCACTGCCTCCAAAAGAATTAATGGTTATCACAGCCAAAGACATGTATTTCCTGTGAGATTTTTAAGCAAAGATAAAAAAGAAAATTCCAAACTTACCAAATATTGCTTTTCATAGAAAAGCTATTTACTCAACTCTAATCAAAAATACAAAAGATTTTGCTTTATATTACCAACCTCATACTCTTGTTGTGTAACAACACCTTCCTTGATGAGTTTTTCCACATATGATGCAAGTACAGTTGGTTGTTTTGCAATCTTTTTATACATAAGAGGTTGTGTGAACATAGGTTCATCAATTTCATTGTGGCCACTGCGGCGATAACACACCTGAATAAAAAATAAAATCAATCACTGAGTTTCAATATTGAAAAAATATACAAAATTCCTTCCTTTTATTTATCTATTTTCTAATGAAAGTGATTTTAAAATTTCCCATTTCTATGAGGAGGTGGGGGAAAAAAAAAAAAAAAAAAAAAGAGCCTTTTCAGAAGTTAGAAATTCAGATATAAACAAACAATTCTTTATTATATAAACATTCTATTTTCAATTACACCAGTCAAAAAAGCTGATCAACTGATTTAACATGATGATTTCATCATAGTTAATAATCAGTATTTATGCTCACTCCAATTATTATTTCTTAAATTCTAAATACATAGTACATACTTTGATTAATTTACCAAAACTTTTCTTGTTCTCAATATCTGCATCATGAAAATAAGGTCTAAAAACGTTCAACTTCAGGTTACTCTTACTGCACTTTTAACCTGAATTAAAGCCAAAGACAGTCGATAGCCAGCTCTTGTAACCTTTTTATTGTGCCAAGTTTTAATTTTACATAACCTGACAAAATTTGTTATGAATATTTGTCATTTAACACTTACCAAGTCAATAACAACATCCTTGTTAAATCTATGTCTCCATTCAGAGGCAACTTTGCATACGTATATCACAGCATCAGGATAGTCTGCATTCACATGGAAGATAGGAGCATTGATCACTCGGGCCACATCAGTTGGATAGGGAGATGACCTTGACACACGAGGATCAGTAGTGAAACCAATCTATAAAAAAAAAATGAATAAATAAAAAGTCAATATTTTTTTCTAACATGCAATTTGCTTATGAGGAGTGAAATGTAAAAATAAAAAATATGACTATGAACACAAAGAGAAAAAAATCCAAAACTGAAACGAAAACAAAAATCAAATATATTTTTATCTATTAAACTTGGCAACTTCAATGCAGTATATATAAAATTAGGATATAAGCAAAAGAAAATAATACTACCTACTTCCAATAACTGTTACATTTGTGTGTAATATGTATATATATATTTCATGCACTAAAAGTTAACATACAAGAGTGGGCTGAAAAGTTCAGATGATATATCTGCTGTTGAAGACTTTATGGACCAATAGGATCCAAGCACTGCAACATAGAAAATAATGTAGACCTCAAGGAGGACTATGTTGAAAAATAAACCTATTATTCATATTTCATGAGAGTATTTTGGTCAGCCAATGAACTTTTCAACTGACCCTTATATCATGGGACAGAGTTAAATTCTTCTTACTTCTTCAAAAAAGAAAAAATAAACTAAGAAATAAAGGGGAAAGTTGTATCAGAAAATTTGTTTTCTCACAGCTTTAGATGCCAAAAGGTCTATCATGTGAATAATCAAGATTTGAAAGGCCCTAAACAAAAAATTTGAAAAGAGAAGAAAAAATATGCACACATTTCTTCCCTTATATATATATATATATATATATATATATATATATATAGATAGATACATGCTTGTATTTGTGTATACACACACACACACATATATATATATTACATCTCAATCCACTCCAGGCGTGCTCCAAGACCTGTGAGATATGAGGAATAATGAGTCTTATCTTACCACACTAGCCCATGATACATTGGACAGGAAGTGGGGATTGAATTTAGATTAGTCTTGCAAGACTAGTCAACTCACCAAGGCTTGAGGACCCAATTTATCCTACTATTTTACTGGTAGCTAAGTAAAGAGGTAAATTCATGCCTTTTCCAAGTTCATTACTGTGAAATGAACAGCTGTAGTAAGAATCTGAACTCAGCTTGATGTAAATGTGAATATATTTCCTCTTAAAGGAGAATTTAGCATGCTTTCCAAAAAAAAATAATCCTTACCATTGATTTGTTTATAATGATGAACTCTAAAAATTAAAGTAATTAAAATATTTTCTGTTTGATATTATTAATAGAGAAAAAAAACAAGATGATTTATATACAAATAAAATAAACTCATTGACTATCCAGAAAAAGAAAGTTACGTAGAAGTAACAAGTTTGCTCTACAGAAACTTCATCATGTAACTTGCTGGTGTTATTCTGGTAGCAGATCCCAAAGGAAACTTTTAATGGTCTTGGGATAAAGGTGTTAGCAAATCATATGCCAGCAAAAAGCTTCTACCTGATTAAGTGATCATAATGTTTTGATTCATCACTATGTGCATAGACTATTTAACTGTTTTAAAGGAGATTATAATGCCACAAAAGCAACAGATTCTGCAAACTCCAATGCAAGTTATATAAAATTAAAATGGTCCAAATTTAAGCAAATACTTATTACTTGTTACCAATAGAGAATGGTAAATGAACATTGGGTGTGAATCTCTAAGAGGAAAAAGAAACATCAGAAGATACCTGATTATTGACAACAATATGGATGGCACCATGGGTTGTATAAGCTGGAAGGTCACTCAGATGGAAAGTTTCATACACTACACCCTGGCCAGCAAACGCTGCATCACCGTGAAGAAGGATACTCATCACCTAGTAATGATAAAATACAATTAACATTTTTCAATGATCATGAAGATGAAGCTTTTTCAACAGTAATTACAAGTTTCCTTCGACACAACTATTACCCCAATGTTGCTATATATCAAAATTGTATTAATACAACAAATGGTAAAAATTATAGATCATCTGTTGTATCATTGTAAGGAAGAGATACACAGTGAAAGAGTTAACTATTTATTAACTGCAGTGGTACAATCCAACAAATACCATAAGTCTCACACTGTTGGTGTTACATCCGAAGTTGGTCTTACTACTGACAGAGATCTTTCAGTACTCCCCATGCCAAAGAAACACAATGTCTTTTATTCCTTGGAGATACCAGAAGTCATGTGGTACAAGCCACTATACAACATCTCCCCCCAAAAAGAATTTTTTTATTATGTCCTATAGTTCCCATCTGGTTACATTTTCATTTGCTCATAAGATTTTGTTGTATTGGTGAGGGCCTAGGTACCTTAAACATGTCATAAATGATGGACATGGGTTCTTCAACTCATTCCTTTGTGTTTGGGGTATATCTTTTTTTTTTATTTGGTTAATATGTCTATGAACCTTCCATCTTAGATGTTTTATTATGTACATCATATTACCAATTCTTTTTTCAATAATGCCCTCTAATCAGGTTGCTTTACCTAAATGATAATTTAGGAAATAAATGTTTTCTCCTGGACTATAAGTCTTATTAGAGGTATTAATTTCTTTGTTTCCTTTTTTTGACGGAATCAATTTATCGAATATTGATTGAATTTTCCTAGCAAACATCAGTTCTGCAGGGGACACGTTTGCATTAGTATTTGGATTAGGTGTTATTCGATAAATGGATAGAAATTCTTGTAATTCCTCATTTTCTGCTTTGATCCCATTTGCCTTTTTAATTGCTCTTTTAAATACATCGATAAATCTTTCCATCAGTCCATTTGATCTTGGATAGTAAGGTGCCAATTTTAGGTAATTTATCGAGAGCAATTTACAGAATTTTTCAAATTCTTTTGATGTAAATGGTGTGCCATTGTCAGATACAATGGTTTCTAGCAATCCGGATCTTACAAACAGTTCCTGTAACACCTTTATTGTGGTTTTAGTCGTAGGTGTTTTGCATTTGAAAACTTCTGGCCATTTCATAAAGCTGTCTACTATGACAAAAAAGTATGTTCCTTTTATCAGACTGGTATAGTCAATATGTAGACAAGACAATGGTTTGTCTGTCTTAGGCCATGGATTGAATTTTATGAGAAGAGCTTTTGCTAACGATGCACACAGCTTTTGCACGATTTCACCATGTTTTCAGTGTCTTTATCTATACCCAGCCAGTATACGTAACTCTACATGAAAGCATTCATTCTACTCATTCCCAGGTGCCCGGTATGGACATCTTTCAAAATTTTCTTTGTTAAAATTGCAGGTATGATCACCCATTCTCCATACGTCAATATGTCGTTGCACATTAAAAAAATAATGTTTTAACTTTCTGGTTCATTAATTCTTTTTTGATTTTATTAATGTTATTTTTTGGTATTATTCCAATTTGGTTAATAGCCTTGTACAAACATTTTCAGACACTGAGTTTAATCCCTAAATGAAAATCAAACATTTAAACATGTCCGATGTAATATCATTTAGCTGGAACCTTTCACTATACCTGTTAACTGTACTGGCAAAAGTTATGTAGTCTTCACAATCCTTTTTCATAAGGTTGAGACATTGCCAACAAATATTAAACAGTGAACTTTGTTCCCCAAATATTTTCGTTAGTATTTGGATAGTTTCTCAGAACATCACTTCACCGGGTTGCCTTGGCAGAATAAAATTTACATAATTTTCATGTTCTGGCACCTCGAATTTGCCTAGTAAAAGTCTTACTTTTTTCCCTCGTCAAGCCATTTTTCACAATCTTTTTCAAAAACTGATTTATACCTTCTGAAATATGCCTTGAATGTAACTTCTTCTGGTTTGTAAATATATTCGCCAACTGAATTTATTACTGACTCTTGCAAGAATATATTTAAATTTCCCAGGTTGGGTTTTTTTTATAAGACATTTGAGTAGTTTCCCAAATCTTTCTTCTTGTTGTTCAATGCTCCCATGGAGTTTTTAAAATCCTCTTGTGGTTTTTCCTGTTGTTTTAGGAATTCCAATATACAAGTCCTCCATTGTATATTGTTGAACATCACTTTGTGTGTAGTTCGCTGTAAATTCGAATTTTCGAATCCTTCGTTGGCAACTGTTGCTGGTTTTTTTTGGTTGTGAGTACAAAATCTTCAAATCCTTCATCACCAACTGTTGTATAGTTGTAAGGAAGAGATACACAGTGAAATAGAGTTAACTATTTATTAACTGCAGTGGTACAGTCCAACAAATATTTTAAGTCATGCACTGTTGGTGTTAGATCTGAAATTGGTCTTACTACAGACAGAGATCTTTCAGTACTCCCCATACTTAAGAAACACGACATCTTTTATTCCTCCGAGATACCGGAAGTCATGTGGTACGACCCACTATACAACATCATCTATGAGCAATTTTTTACAAGTCAAAATACTTACAGCCTACTTACAATTTGACTATAACCAAGTAAGTTGGCGACCATAGTCGAGGGTAACCCGAAGGCTCCCTTTTCGATAGCTACTACACCAATGTGTAGGGGAGGGCGCTACTCCTTCCCTGGTATAACCAAAATAGTCAGTTATATCAACTTAATCAAGTTATGTCTTCTTTCAATCTCAATTTTTTATTATCTCAAGTTTAATGAATAAAAAATAACTATTATCAATATCTTCTACTTTCAGTTGTGCTTCCATTTTATTTTTAGACATGGTTAAAGAAGTATCACTCTTATTCAGTTCCCAAATTTTGAAATGCATTAACATTTTTTACTGCATACATAAAAAGGTTGGAAGTAATTAACTCTTAGAATCCTAGTGTTTTGGCAAATACCTCAGTGGTACTTTTAACTGCCCAGGGAATCCCCTTCTGAATACTCATCAAAACATTACAAATCCCAGCCAATTAAGAAGGTGGGATTTAAATGGTTAATTTAATCAAACTTCAAATTGAACAAAATGAGCAAAGGGATTCCTATGTACTGAGCTATTTAAAGCTTGACTGGTTGGTTATATTCTATGGCATATCAACCCATGGAGGTTACTTAATGCCAAATCCTATATATATATATATATATATATATGAAACATACATGATTTTTAAATGAATAGTTTGTAGATAACATTATTTTCAAATGAGCCAGAGCTCATTTGTTTGCACACAACTAAATGTTTACAAGCATTGTTATCTAATACTAATAAATCAATTTAACATCAGTCATTCATTTGTATAGTTAAATGGTTTCAAATATATTAAATATTTCTATTTGACCCACAAATGGGACCATAATAGGTACTACCACTCCAGGTCAGAGTGAACCTGTGAGTAATGGTAATGAAGGGGTACTTCAGATTCTTCAAACTCCAAGACTGGAGTCACACCATCGGATGCAGTTTAATGTCACACTCAGGAAACCTAATGGTTTCATATATTGCTATCCAATACTAATAATTCTATTTAACATTATTCATTTGTTTGCACACAATCAAATGGTCCCGAGTACTGTTATGTAATACTAATGATTCTATTCAACATTATACATTTGTTTGCACACAGTTAAATGGTTTCAAGTATAGTAAATGATGAAATAGTTCTACTTAACTCATAATAGGAACCCTAACAGGTACTACCACTCAGGGTTAGAGTGGAACTCGAAGTAATGCCAATGAAAAGTATTCTATATTCCCTAAAGCTTCAGGACTAGAGTCTCTCTATCAGATGGTTTAATATCTCATCCAGGATAAATGGTTTGTGAGTTGGGGGGGGGGGTCCTTACCCCTCTACAGAGGTGCAATCAGTGCATTCTACAGCCCCAGTTTAAAACTTAATATAAGTTTTGTTTAAGTGTTTAGCTGGGGGAATATACAACTGGGGCATGCACTTCCACAGAATGAAAACCTTCAACCACATAATCATTTGACCCCTTGTTGTATTTGCTTTCTCTGCAAATTGAAATGCATGTCTGGGACAATTCCACAAAGAAAGAAACAAGGCAAAAACACAAAAGGTTGAATAAATGTTTTTTGAGAAGAGAAGCTTGTGTGACCTTCCCCCCTCCCACAAAATCTCTATACTAAAAAAAAAAAACTCAGTCTATCTGAATGTGTCTGTTCTCCATTCTCTACCCCCGCCCCCATCTCTTCTGCATCTGTATTCTTCTCCTCCCAGTTATCTATGCACTCATGCCCACCTGCATAGACTGTATATCACCATCATTAGTGTCACATAGCAAATGAAAACTCACAAATAAATTTATATCTCAAAGTGACAAAATGGAATTCTAACAAATAAAGTTGTCTTACTTTTAATAATACAATCAAAAGAGAAATGAATTTACAATAATTAAAGATAAATATTATTTGAACCAGTTGAATTGTTTTGAAATATTTTATATAAAAAATTTTAACAATTAAAACAGATATTCTTTATAAGAACTAACCCAGTATTCCATTGGATTGCTTTACATGTTTGCAAATGCTACTCTACAATTAATTAGTCATTTATAAATTGTTACAGAGAAAAAAAATACATATACACAAGTACATTGGCTTTTATTATAGATATCAGGGAAGAAACAAGAAAAATTAAAAGAGTATCAAACAAAACTCATCTTTTAACACTTACTCTTTTACCATCTGTATCACCTTGATAGAATTGTTCTGCTTTTGTTTTTCCCTGTACTACTGGATTCACAGCTTCCAAATGAGATGGGTTGGCTACCACCGACAGCTTGATGTTCTTGTTTGTCACACGATTCAAGCGTTCATGAGACATGCCCAAATGGTACTTCACGTCTCCAGATCCCTCGTCTGATGGTTCCAGCTTAGAGTCAAATTGACAAATAATCTGTTCTAAGGGTTTACGACAAACGTTGGCCAGCACATTCAAACGGCCTCTGGAATTGCAAATAATAAAAAATTAGCTTCATAAACTGTTAGTTTGGTGAGGAGGAGGTGTTGTTAATAATATCTATATATAAAATACAATATGATTTATGTCACACAATATAATCTCACAAATGAGTAATAAAAAATTCTACTGCTATGGTAACAAAAAGCATTACTCAAACTATCATAAATACATGTAAATACTAGTTTCTTTTCTATAATAGAAAACAAACACCTTAAAGAAATTTAAATACAAGGTGTTTTAAAAGATTTGCTCTAAGATTTACAAGATGTTTCTGAAAAATTTATATCATTTTGTAATCTAATAACTTGACCAATTCATGTTGAAAGAATTACAAATTTTAACAGCATGTATAAAAACAACCCCAAATTCTGTTTGAACACATTTTCTTTTTGAGTGAATAGCATTTCAACACCTGAATAGAAAAAAAAAATTTAAAACATTAAATGCTGATGACAGCCTTGAAGCAAAGTTGTCAATAGATCTTCCACCATTATCACTATCAACCATTATTTGCAATTACATGTACACTAAAAACTTACAATTTGGCCATCACCAAAATAGTCTGTTATATCAACTTAGAAAAGTTAAGCTCTCTTTCAGTCTTAATTTTTGATTATCTCAAATTTAATGCACAAAAAAATAATTACCCTCCAACTTATCCGTAACATATTTATTTTTAGACATGTTTAAAGGAGCATCACTCTTATTCAGTTCAGGAATTTTGAAATGTATTAGTAAAACATTTTTAAAACAAACATAAAAAGGTTGGTAGTAATTAACCCTTAGAACCCCAATGGTCAGTTTACCAGCCTAATCCAGTTTGCAAATGGCATAGAATTTTAAGTTGCTAAAATTTGAGACCATTTGAATGAAAATTGGTCAGGTTATTAGATTACAAAATGATACTGATTTTTCTGAAAGACCCAGTAAATAATATTTTTCTATAATTTTCTGTTTCAGTATTTTTCCTTCTCTGCCCCACTATCTTTTCGCCAATACAACAAGTCATTCCTTTAAATTTATCATCAAGATGTACTGAAAATACAGATTCCTTTGACTCTTGCCATTTATCCCTATTGGAAAGTTCTCTACATGGTATCCAGTGTCTACACAAATTTATAGACAAGCAGAAATACCAATCCTTACTAAAATAATAACCTGTATGACTGAAACTATCAGTATTCTAAGAATAAAGCTAAAAATAAAGAACAAGTTGGTTAAACCAGATAGTCATTGTTGGAAAGCAAGTGGGAAATGACCAACTCCCAGGTCAATTAGATGAGCAAATCTGTAATTGAAAGATATTAAACTTCTGATGAACCCAAGAACATAAGTGAAAATTAGTCACAGCTCACTTGTAAGAAGTGACTTTAAGAAATAAAGTTTATTTCCAAATTAAAAAAGCTACCTCATTTCTTAACAAACTGACTTCTTGTAAAAATTCATAAATAAGCTGGGTTTTTTCTATTAGTCTTTTGAAACTGCTTAGTAATCCTCTAATACTGTGAACTAAAGTTCTTCCTGTAAATTGTAGTTTGTAAGAATTAATCTTAAATATCACTTAGCAATATCTATTGGTTTACATTCATCTAATCTTTTTTTTTAATAAATTAACCGCACCCCAAAGGATGTTATCAGATTTTAATGAATAGAATATGTCTATAGTTCTCTTTTTAAAATTAACAATTAATGGATCAAACTTTGAACAAAATTCTTTTGTCTTGTATTACAGAATGTTTTCATAGCTATTCAATATCCTTTTACATGAACATTTCAATTTAATCAAGTTTTCAACAACTCCTACAACAACAAAAACAGAGCATTATAACTACATCCATGAAATTCAGTTATGATATTTCTTTAATCACCAAGGCATGCCAACAACAAGGATTCCTTTGACTCTCTCTTGCCATCTATCCCTATCAGCCATCACACTTAACAAGTCCTCTAGATGGCACAGTCTCTGCACAGGGTAGATGAATGTAATTTTTTGCTAGTCTGTCAACGTAAGTGTGTCCATGTGTAGGAGTCCATAAAAGACAATCATTTATAAATTTGTCTTTACTTCTCCAGCAGTCCTCAGCATGTTTTGCTCACTTTTCATGGAAAGTTTGCAAGATATAAAGTAAAGGACAGTACAACTGCTGTTTTATTAGGTGCTGCTTCCAGGATTTGTTCAAAATACAATGCAGCATCCTGAGTTTTTTTATCAAAACTTTAAATACTTTTTAAGTATTCTAAAAAAAATTACAGGGAAAATTGTTTGGTTTGGTTTAATTATTGCTTAATGGTATATAAACTCTCGTGGGTTATTTAATGCCAAATCTTTTTTTGTATATATAATTTGTAAGGGAATAATTTGGAGGTAAATATTTTTGCTCTTTAGTTATTAGAGCAAAAGACAATTTTGCTTCACAGAAGGTTTTATTTCATAGATGTATCATATATATATTTTAAAATGAGTAGGTCCATGAAGAGATTAGTATTTTTTTAGGATTTATTTATTTATTTCGTTTTTACATACATGTATGTTTCCAGCTTGTGGCTTTTGTCAGAGAACATATATGGCACAAGGCCTTGTTAATGGGGTACTCAATGTGACTTGAACTCACTTGTGTTAGCAATTTAAAGGGTTTTCAGTTGATTATGGGTTTATAGAGGTCAGTCCTCTTTTTCTTAAAGTGTGTTTACCTTAGTTTGCTTTGCCTATCATTGGTCTTTGATAAGTTTTTGTCATTGTGTGTGTATGTGTGTGTTAGAATGGTTTCAGATTTCATTTATAGTTATTTTTTCTCTGTGTGTATTAGCAATTACATAGTCAGTTTCAACACCCATAATAAACGGTTTATCATCCTTTCAAAATCAAAAAGAAGAAAATTTCCCCCCACAAATGACCTGTGAGGCATGCCAATGATGAAGCTATCCACTCCTAGAGCACTGCAGGAATCTATGACAGCCTTCATAGCAGGGATCAGAACTTCACAGCCTTCAATTCCAAAACGCTTTTCAGATGACCATTTTCTGGCAAGAAAGTCTTCAAATCTAAAAAGGAATCAAATTAAAAAGGTTAGTTTTAATGTGTAAAACTGGAGGGATAAAAAAAGAAAAATTTTTCATTATTTTAAAAAGGACAAAGAAAACTTTTCCATTTCATGAAAACTAGCTTATAAAAAATTGCAAAATGGTTTGGATGCCAACTTTTATTACTAATACTATTTAAAAAATGTTTTCAAATAATTACCTGCATCTTATTACTATGATATTTGCATATAAATTTCATACATTATGGGATAGACATAATATAACAGTAGCAAAATAATTCTGATAAATCTTTTGGGTTTTAAAAAAATATACTAACAGGAAGTCATTACAAAATTGAAAAAAAAAAAGTAAAGTTGTGGACTGATTTGACATCAATTTTTTAAAAATTTCTCCTAGCCCATCTTAAAAATTAACTAAAACTTGGAAACTGTTCAATGACTTGAAAAAAAAAAAAAAAATTGTCATGGGTATGACACTAAACTATATTTGATGGTGAGGCTCAAGTTTTGGAGATCTGGAGTATCTCTTCATTGCGATTTCTCCCAGGTCCACTCTGACCTAGAGTAGAGTACCTGTTAGGTTTTCCACCTACGTGTCAAGATATTATTAAAAATCGTTTGTATTTGATAGGAATGTGTGCAAAAAAAAACTTTAAAAAAAAACTACAAAAATAATGTAAATATGAGCATACAATGATTGCAATTCCCTAACCTCTTGGTATAAAATAACCCTAAATGGGTTGACATACCATTAAAATTAATAAATTAAAACATTTTATTTTGGGGATTCTGCATTTTTCTTCCTTTCAATGGCAATCCCTAAATGATGAAGTGGTTAATAAATAAATAGCAAAGAACTTTACTTATAGTAATAATCCATTCAGTAGCAGTGAAAGAATGTGGAGAGGAGAACTTCATAACAATTGATGATGCGAAAAAAAAAAAAAAAAAAAAAAGAGAAGAAACAACTTTACTATTGTAGAAAAAATAATGCAATAATTAAACATTTTCAAAATTTATCTAGTTAGTTAAATTTCAGCTACATAAATATTTTTCTTGCAACACAAACAAAATCTAAAGAAATTCATAAAATTCCCAAACTAATCAACAAATTGATCAATTTTGACAAAGAAAAAAACTAAAAAGATATTAGGAAAATATTGATATTTTACATTTAAAAATGAGTTGTTTTAATTGTCTTTTTCTACAGAATTAGAATATTATTTAGGTTTCCAGTTTAAGTTCTTTTACAATACAGTAAAAATTTGGAGGAAAAAATGTAGCTAAAAGAAAAAAATCACATGCCACTGTTGGTTATCAGAATATCAGTAAAAGATAAATGTATACGAAGAGGAGGAGAGAATTATTTTGTCTTTGGAAGTTAGACTTGCCTGACTGATCGGACAAGACGAGCCAAGATGAGTCTCTTTTCTTCAGCATCAAACTGCATAATGTTCGGGGCTTCAAATTTGCGTCGGATCCAATCGGTCTGTTCTAGATTGTTGATAAACATGAATTCAATGCCAATTTGACGACAGTAGATCTCCTGCAAGAGTCATCCATGGAATAATTAGAAATATACTTAAATACAAAAAGAAAAGGAAGAGAAAAAAAGGGAAAAAGAAAAAACATGCTCATTTTGCTAAAAAATGAGATTTCTTAGCACAATCTGTGCCATGAAGTAATAAGCATTTCCTTTAGTTCAGATAAAATGCTTTTAAAATGAGAAAACTTTAAATAAGTTTGAAAAGTAAATCTAGATCAAGTCATTTTTGCTTATAGAATAACACAAGTGTGAATTGATGCATTCATCTAATAGTTTGTAGTTTCAATAACCAAAGACAAAAGCACCTAATTTCTCATGGATTTAAATGAGCAAAGCCAATAACAGCATAATGATTAATATGCAAAAGATATTTAGTGAACAAGATTGTTCTTTTGTTGCCTCTCATTATAAGAAAGACAGATGTATTCTTACCTGGCTATCAGAATTTTGACCTAAACAACTGATAAACATTCAATTTAATTATATACCCACTCTCCACTCATCAAACATCAGGAATTTAAGGTCTGTAAAATACATAATTCTTCTAAACAATCATCGCATGATCATCACACAAATAAGTGATAGCTTTTTTATTAAAAATTTAACAAAAATAAGATGTTACAATTAAAATGTCAAAAATAATGTTATCCCATTTTCAAATTACTGTGTTAAATTTGAACTAAACCAATAATCTAGTTATATATGTTGTCAATGGTCATATGTTAATAGGTTTTCAAAAGGGCCATAAAAGGTTTTTAAAAAAAAAAAAAATTAAGTGAGCCAAACATTTAATCAGGTAACAGGCATACAAAAAATAAGTTTTATAAATAAATATAACATTGTAAGAAATTGTCAAAAAAAAAAACTAACTTTGTAGCCTGAATGATTTCTTATGCTTGTTACACATTTGTAAGAATACATTTGGCATCAACAAATGAATAATACTTACCTCTAGCCTTTGGATGATAGTTCGTAAAGGCAGTTCAGTCTGGTCTCCGCCAATATAAGTCGTGTGAGGAAGTCTAAAAACTTTATCTAGATCAGGCTCATCTAGCAGAAAGACAGGGACATATAAATGAGTAAAAAGTTACAGGTCGCAAGTTTGAGAAGATGCCACCATAAATACTGCCCATCACATAAATACTTGATAAACAGTTTAGATTTTTTTTCTTTTTTTTTTACAAGGGTCATTCAGTTAACAAATAGAAATAAGAAAACAATACCGAAATAAAACTAAACAAAAGAGTTAAGGAACGTGGGAGGGGGAGAGTTAAAAACAACTGACGAAGCAGAAAATGAAATAAAGACAGGATGAAAAACAAATGCTTACCCCTCCCCCCACTTTCTTTTCTCTCAGAGTGAGAAAAGAAAAATATAAAAGGGAAGTCTCAAAAGATAGTGAGAATAAGTAAATAAAAATTCTCAAATTTGAAATAAAATGGAACGATACAAAATAAAGAAAGAAAGAGAAAAGGAATAAAAGGTAAAGGAATAAAAGGAAAAAAAAGGAGTAAGAAAGAAGCTCAAACCTATGAAAGTGCTGTTCTTCTGGTTCTTGTCATTTGATTTTTGGCACTTTACCACACACCATTTCCCAGCACAATTACCTAATGTAATGTGGCAAATATGGTGTCAAGTAATCTAGGCTTTTTGCTACTTGAGTTCTCATACAAAATGAAAAACTTTCAATCCCTCTGAGCTATACCTTTTTCTTACAGAAAAAATGTATGCACTTTACTATATAACACTAAATTCTATGCACTCAAATATCTTCAAGTAAACCTAAAAAAAATACTGGGAAAAGGATATGTGCTAAAGTTCCAAAAGTAGATAACAGTTCCTCATTTCAGAGAAATGTCAACAATGGATGGTGACAAGTAGTGAGATAAAAAGATAAAGTTTAGTTATTTTCTTGGAGATAAAAAATTAACTTTTTCTGCAAAAGAGTTCACCAAATCTTGCCCTTTATAATAGCTGAGTCAAATAAATGGAAATAAAAAAGCATCAATATCAAGAGAAATACTCAATTAGTTTTAAATTTGGAAAACAAAAATTAAAAATAAAAATCACATTCTAATATTTGTCATAATTTAGAATATTCTGATAGTTTGGTTGAAATTCAATTCTGTCTCTTTGAATAACTAAATATAACCATGAGTGTGATGAAGATCTAAAAGGCCAGATGTGTGTGCACACTGAACAGGACTTTCTAAGATTATCCAAAACTAATTCACGATATCAAGAGGATAAATTGAGAGGAGGGACAGCAGATCACTCAAGCAAGAAAATAAAAGGATCAGAATTGAATAAATATTAAAAGGTTGGAGTAACGCACTATACAAATAAATCTGTGAATAGAACATAAAAAAAAAAATCAAAAGTTTTAGACAACAGACATCTTAGATGTGAAGCATTACTATAGCAAAAAGAATTATTTTTAAAACATATTAAATACTATCTATTGAATGTAGAAATTACAATGACATAATAATCACATTATCCTCATTTGTAAATAAAGTTAACAGTTAGCATAAACACTATGCTATAAAAAATAGTTTGTACGGAATAGAGAAAAAAAAATATTTAGGAAAGAACTAACAAACTATTTTGAAAGGTTTTTTTAAAATCTTAACAGATTGTTAACTTTTTACACTGTCTTTATGGCAATGCATTACAACTTTTAAGGTTTTTCAAGACATTTTTTCAATGTTTAGTTACATAAGACATTGTAAATATATCTGCACATTTCTATAAAATTAATACAAATACCAATTTTTCACAAAAATCTTATATAATCCTGAAATTGCTGTAAAAAGATATTTCTGTGAAACAATAGGATTTATTTAAAGATTCAAATGCTGGGAGTTGTTTTGTATGAACAGGTACTACACTTTAATTCAAAATAGAAGGCTTTTATTGTTCATTAAAATATCAAGATACAAATGAACAATTTTTGTTTATTCATTTCAATTCCAAGTTTAAATAAAGATGCACTGAGAAAAAATATCAATCAACAAAATAATAATCCTAAACACTACCTTAACTTGGTTAATGCAAAAATATTTTTGTTAGAATTTACATATTCCAGAATTGTTAAAAACTTTTATTCCTTCACCTTGAGGCTTTTATAGCCATATCAACAGTTGTTAAAATAAAACTGAAAAGTTTTCTTTTAACAAAAATCTTGTTTTCATAACAAATTTTTTATTTTTACATCCACCCCATTCCCAATTATTATTTCATGCACTTTAAATAGATGTTGATATTCTAAGACTTTTTCTCTTATACACCAATCTACACAAATGAGCCATTTTGGAGGGATTATTTTTTGGCAGAATTAAGGTCAGGGTTTTGAACAAATCTCACCAAAGAGTTGTAAATTACTCATTTTCTGTGGTTCATCCATTCCCTGCTCAAGAACTCCCAGTTCCCAACAGAGTATCCCATACCACATAAGATTGCAACAGCCTGAATGTGTGTTTCACTTTGCTCGAGATTAAAATGTACAGGTTATAAAAGCTGGATCACAGTAAATGGTTATACAGATCAATGTGTGTACAGGTTTCAAAATAAAGAATATATCAATAGCACACAAAAACCATGTATATCATCTTTTAGACTGTTGCAATTTTATTTTCCCTTAGTATAGTTTAAATGGCACAATGAATTATCACCTACTCTGTGGGATGAGGCAGGGAACAATAATAGTATAAAGTATAAGAAAGATTTTGAATGACAAGTCATATACTATTCCACATAATTACAACATTTATGGAATTGTCCACATTCAAGATTTTTGATCAGACTTCAACTAAATTGTATTGTACAAATGCAAGTTGAGTTTATTTTAAAAAGTCTTGGTTATACTTTTTTCTTTTAAATTTCAATTTTTCTACCACAAAATTTGTCTGTTAAAGATTTGTGATTTAAATCTTGCCAAAAATTTTAAGGGTTATCAGCAAATGGGCTTCCAATGCTGCAGTGGCCTATCTACAAAATATAACACCTATAGTAAGCACCAGAATTGCATCCATATAAACATCTGACATTTTTTTTTTTGTTGTTGTTGGAGATAACTTTACCATAAAATCAGCTCAAAAATACAAGTTAATTTCGCTAATCTTGTCTTCTCCCAATGTTCTGAAATAAAAATAAATTTTACAGATTTTGCACAAAATTCTTTACTACCTCTCTAGTAATGGTCCTAATGATAGTACTTTTCAGTGGCACCCAGGATACATGCACTACTTGCCATACCATAGATATGCCATTGCAATGCTGGTATATTAATGGACAAATAAATGAAAAACCTTTGAACTAAGAATTTAAAAGGGTCTTTCTTAGTAATCAATTTAACACTTATAAAATCTAGAATAAATACAATTGTAGTGATGAGTGTATCAACAAAACTGATATTTTTTAAACGTCTATCTTAATTCAATTAAATCTTATTGACAAACATAAAATTGTTCTATATAACTATTCAAGTTTAAAATTTTTAATTATCCAAAAGAATTACCAAATAAATTGAATCTTGATGTAATTTTTAGGGAAAAAATTAGCATAGACAATGAATAATAATTTTGTAAGGTTGAAATAATGGGAAGAATTAAGAACAACCATTGGCTTCATAAATTAATTCCATAAATTAATGATTTAAGAATGGTAAATCAAGGATTGACCTATACCCAAGTATATACAAGTTGTGGTAAATTACACCCCACAGACCACATGCAAACTGCAGTTTTTTTCCTGAATGTTCCACCTAATTTTATGAGGGAATTAAAATCTATTAAAATATACACCAGTAACTTAAAGAAAATAGTTGATAAAATTTTGATTGATAGATTATGAAAATATTCTCCCCCCGCCCCTTTGATACGTGGATAATATTCATATTGAATACAATGATTTTTCTAGTATTCATTGTTTTTTTTTTCCTTTTAATTATTCTTTTATGTATCATGGCTGCAGAATGTGTTAATCGTATTGATCTCAGTGATAACACCAAGACATCAGGGTTTTTTTATAGAAGTTTTTACTGAAGAGATAGTGGGGGAATATATCAACTTTTCCTAATTTCTAAAGCAGGTGCTTTTGTGTATGGGTTTTCTGTAATGAAAATGGTTCAGGTGTCTTAACAAAAAATTATCTTGAATTTTTTGGTAGTATAGCCTACCTACTGATGAGCCATGTCTCATGCAGCTCGCTTCTTAAAGTTTACCCATACCTGGTATATACATTATTTAGGACTTAATCTATTATCCACAATACTTATTTAGGATTTTTACTAAGCCTCACTTGTTTAATCATTTGAAAAAATTTATTCAGCAAAGCTATCAGTTGACTTAATGGTTTATTACAAACAACAAAAAGAGATGCAGGATAAGGAAAAAAGGGGAGGCAATGAGACAAGTGCAAATGATCTTTTAAATGAATTTTTATTAATTCATACTTAAGTCAAACTAAAAATGATTAATTTCTTTAATAGTGGAAATAAATTTTATTTTTATCCATAAGTGCTTTAGAGAGATGAATTAAATCAGCAATATATTTTTCAAAAATTAAAAAGTAGATATAATTTGTGAGGTTGGAGAAAATAACAGCACTCAAAAAAAAAAAAAAAAAAAAAAAAAAAAAAAAACACACTTGGTGCAAAAAGTCCACGAATTTCAGTGCAAGATTTTACTACAAAGTTTAATTAATGCGCAAACCCTTTCAACAAATAAAAAAAATTGCTTTTGGTCAGAATATTTAACAAAATAAGAGAAAAATAACTGGATTCAAATACATTAAACCTAAATTTGCTACAAATAATCTAATAAAATCATATTTTACAGAAATAATTTATTTCAAGAAATTAACCAGGTTTTATATTGAATAAACTGAAAAATATGAAAAAAAAACAAATTTGTGTGTGTGTGTGTGTGTGTTTTCCTATATTCATAAAAGAAGAGTGCTCAATATCAGTGAGAGAGCATATAGGATTAGGATAATGTAGATATAGAGTCAATGGTCCAATAATTGCAATCACCAAGCACCTTGACTATGTCTACACTATCTTAACTTTATCTTTGGAAGTAACATTGAATAGTAAGGAGAAACATTAAAAGCATAATCTATGATCATATCTTTATGTATTGTTACATTGAACTAACTTAAAATTTGCAGAAATCTTTTACAAAACGAACTGGAAAAGATTGTCAATGCTTTTACATTGTCAAGACATAACCATTTGTTTAGAGTTGGCAGATGAGCAGATAATTGAAAGTGCAAATTTTCAAGCAAAACTATTTTTATAGACTTTTTTAAATCAAGTAACATTTATTTTATTTCATCTTTTGTGTTAGTTTGTTTTGTTTTTTTTCCTCACTCAAGTGAATCTATAAATAATCTTATTTTGAGCATTAAAATTCAAAACTTCACTTTTAGCCTTAACTATGCTTTTAAATATAGTTTTCAATGTAAACTAAATAGTCAACATTGGCTAAAACAATCTGAAGAATTATTCATTAATAAGTGAAGTTTGAAACTAATACAGCTAACATTTCTAAAAGTACACCTGGATTTTAAAAGGTATATCTTCTACAACAATAACAAGCACATACAGCCAAGATTTACAACAAGCGTAAAATTTAGTATAAGGTTGGTAGCAAACTGCCACAATAGAGATAGGAGCATCAAATTGAAAACAAAAAATGTTTGGTATCATTGCCAATGCTAATTGGAGACAGCATTTGTTGAATAAAGCATAAAATTCTTTAATGCCCAAAAGCGGCTTCAAGCAATAAAAGTCATGTGCACAGATAAAGGTTACACAAAACAGATAAAATTCATTGGTATAAGGCATCACACTATAATTAATATGTATACTATACAGAACGTCTATGTCACTCATTCAATTTACAGTATAACAATGGTATTCAGTAAAAACAAAAATTATATTCCTTAGATCTCATCCCAAAATGATTTTGGTTAGGTTCTGTTAATTCATGACTAAAAATTAATCTTGTTTAATTTATGGGGAATACTTTTCTCTAAACATTTCATCAAGGACGCTGCATGCTGTTTTGAACAAATCCTGAAAGCAACACCATACAAAGCAGCAATTGTATGGCTTCTTACCTCCTATCTCACAAACCATCCAAGTAAAATGACTGAGATATGCTAGGCACTGCTAGAGAAGTAAGGTCAAACTCATAAGTGATATTCTCGTATGGACTCCTACATATGGACACACAAGTGTTGGTCAGATAGTAAAAACTTACATTCAACAGTTCTGTGCAAACACTAGGTGCTGTCTAGAGAACTTAACAAATAACTACCAATAGGGATGGATGGCAAGAAAGTCAAGGGAATCCATGCTGTTAGCATGCCTTGATGATGATAACCATCTTTATGGTTTTTATATATCATCATCATGTCGTGCCGCTAGCACGGATGTCCCTGACCCTCTCTCGCCACTTCTCCCTATCATTCATCGCCTCTGGCAGGTCTTCAGGGCTACATCCCATATCCTCACATAGCTGCTGTATGTATGTTCAAGCTGGTCATCCTCCTTTTGCTTGCCCATATGTGGGGGTCCATAGGAGTACATCACTTATAAGCTTGTCCCTGCTTCTCCAGCAGTGTCCTGTATGTCTGGTTCGTCTAACTTGGATAGTTTTCATGATGGGAGGCAGGTGGCCGTATACGGCCTTGGTGCCTTGTTGGGTGTTGCCGCCAGGACTTGTTCAATATTGCTCACAACATTCTTGTGTAGTTGCCGCCTAGCTTCTTCTCCAGCCGTTTTGTTAGCGTCCAAGTAGTGCATCCATACAGTAGTATCGACACGACCGCTGCCTGGAAGAAACTGCGTTTCATTTTATCGGTCAGGTCTGATTTCCATATGATCGATAGCTTATCGATAGCTGCCCATGTCTTCGTTAACCGCATGTCGATGTCTTTTTCGGTTGATGAGACACTGCTTCCTAGATATATATATTTTCTAAAGAAATTTAATTGTATCTGCCATTCAACAGAAGCATAGAACTATATATACTGTACATACTTTTAACTTAGGCTATTATCTAAAAAATAAAATAATTTTAAATGATAGACATTTGCTTTACAAGATACTAATCATCTTTACTGGTTGATTTGCTACAAGCATGTCAAGGATTAGTAGTGCTTTTGAAATGCTTCACTTCTAAATCTGGTCACAAGAAATTAAAATAAAAAAAGCAGAAAGATTTTTCTAATGCAGACAATAACATGGGAGAGAGAATTTTTTTTTCCCCCCAAATGAAAATCAAAAAATGAGAAAGTTAATAGAGCAAACTTTAATTCAGGTTAATAAGAACAAAATGTGTCCTTCAGGTTCATCTACATGAAAACTATATTTAAAAAAATAAAATAAAATAAAAATAAAACTTACTTCTATTTATATCACTATACTTATAATATATAATTTACAATACATGCGAATGAAGGAGTTTGTTTTTGTGGTGTGTTTTTTATTATTGTTATTATTATTCAAAGTTGGTGATAAAAAAGTTGTTGGCCAGTCCGCCTTACATTCAACAACTTTCAACATTAATATATAAAAGTGGAGTTGACAATAACAGCTACTGGAGTGGAAAATGGAAATGTTAAAGTCAGTTAGAGTTTTCAAAGAACATGAATCTACTACCCCAAATAATAGTTTGGAAGAAAACTCAATTAAAAACTGGAGAAAGCAATGGGAAAACAGACCACTAATTCTCCTAATATTAGTCACGATAATGTGCAGTTTACTGATTAAGGAAGCTATGAAGACTCATCATCCCCAAAGTACAAGAAAGGATATGGCACTTTCAATACTAAGAGTAGAGTGTGAGCTTGTCTAAAAGACAAGTCATTTAGTCAACAAAAAATGTAAACAGCACAGAAAAATGCATGTCTATCTCAACTTTATTCTTTCTTTAAAAAAAAAAAATTATTTACTGTAATGTTTGCTTTCTTGAATTACTTTAATATCATCAAAGGCTCCTTAATTATTTTTAATAAGTAGATTAGACAACCCATCCACTCATTGGGTTTTGATTGTAACAGTAATCCATAATGATATTGATGCTTCTTTTAAGAAAGAATTCAATCCTTTCTAATTAGTATTTCATTGTTATCTTCATTATATCAAGAATTTGGAGGATTAAAAAATGATATTCATGTGCTGTTTTTGCTAGATTACAGATATATACAAACATTAAGAATTTTAATAGATATTACAATATGTATTGAGAAAAACAAAATTTGCCATATATATCCATGTTTTTTTCAGCTTCCCTTAATTAAATAAAATTAAATATCAAAATCAAAACCCATAATCCCATCCAAAAATCAGTAGTGGGAAATAAATACAAGGTAGGAAAGATTAGTAATACTACTAGAATTATAGAGATAAGGCTGAATGAGAATTACAAGCCTGTTCAGATTGATGCACATCTTGCCACTTAAAGTCTTAGAGTGCGACTAAATTAATAATATCAAAGTTTACCAATCACGGGAAAATATCAAAATAAAAAAAAAGGGAGTGTTCAGCTCTAAGATTAATATATATATATATATATAAACTAAAATAAAAATAAAACAATAACATGCAGATATATCACTGCAGTCACAACAGTTTGTGGAAATCTATTCTGCTTTTCATTTTTATTTTAAAAATTTATTTTTCAAATCAGCAGATCTGTAGATATCATTTTAAATAAATAATAAAAGTCATTTTATTAAAATTCAAATACTCTTAAAAGAAATGAAAAACAAACAGTCCAGGGAACACTAAATCTGTGGGGCATAGTAACATTTTACAAACTAATGATAGATGAAGAATCAAATATTGCCATATATATATATATATATATACATACACACACACACACACACGTGCGTGCGTGTGAATGCATGATTTGATTCTTCAGAAAAAACAAAAGCAAAATTTTCTATAACATTTTAGCTCTCTTCATATTTTTTGCATATTTATCTGAGAAATGATATAAAAGGAAGGTCTTATCTTTGAATATTACTTCAATGATTTATTTCTATAATTCACTAGAATAACCCATTGGTTGCATTTATGCAACTCCAAAAGGAAGGATACATTATAATTAGCATTTAACAATCATTTCCCCAAAATGTTACAAAAAAACATAGGTATCAGCAATCACTTTCCAGGAACAAAATTAGATTAGATTATATATATAATACACAGAGTTTATAGTGACAGCCTTGAAACTTTCAAACACAACCCTACTCACTCTCAGTAAAGACTGATCCAAGATTGCACAAAAGACTTGTTGGTAATTCAAGCAGTGATTTAGTTTCTGTTTGTGACACAGTTGATCTTAAACACACTTCCATATTAAAAAACAACCAAATTTCTATAATCCTTTCTCTTCAGTGTTTTTATTCTTTTATAATTTGTATAATTAGAAAATGAAAAGGCAGAATATCATTCCAGAAATAAACAAAATATATTGAAAAAATATTGTTTAATTAAAAAAAATAAATAGAATTAAAATTAATACAGGTTTGGGAACAACATTGACAACAATAACAATTAAGAAAGATACCATCTGTGAGACACGAGACACCTGGTCTTACCAAGGTTGTAGTGGTTGATTAAAATTTCAGACATTGAGGGTCCGTCTGACCGCTGGTCTAGGCCAAGAGGGTCAACCGCGGCTAGCTCATGACCTCGGATCTAGTATGAAAGAAATCAAAAAACAGAGACATTAGCAAGGAGGAGGAGGATGCAATGGAGCAACAGAGGCACCTTTGATACACCATGGCAGATTAATGCCTGTTGAAGGGGAGAGGAAACTGTAACTCTGGTCATAGTTATTCCAAGAAGGAACAGAAAGCTGTAAAAAAAAAAGAAAATTGAACTGTTAATAATTTGCTTAGCATGCAACAGGGTTAGAGACCAAAGAAAAAAAAACATTTTGAACAGAGTATAATCAAGGTTGATTTTTAACAAAATGGAATAAGAAGTGTGCAGGATGAAAAATAGTTACCCCCCACAAATATATTGTTTTAAGATTTATATCTTTAGTAACTATGAAAACAAGAAAAAATTAAAGTTAGAGCCAATAAAAAATATGGCAACACAATAATTGAGCAAAATAACAGTATTCTACTAAATTATTCCTCAATGAAAATTCTCAATTTTAATTTCCTTTTAAGAGTGTGCAGGCTTAATTCTGAAGACTTCATTTTTTTAGCTTTAATTGAAAGAAAAACAAATTGTTGCAATATTAAACCTTTTATAAGTAGTATTAGACAGTCTCCATGAGCCCAAAATATCAAAGGGCCAAAATTATATCCAGAAAGTTATTTGTCTGCAATCATTACCACTCTTCATATTTCTACTTTTTCATGAGAATCATCAAAATGCTATGATTTTTATTTAAAAAAAAATCTCTTATTATTCTTCAGACAAATCTAAATATGGTGCCTTGTTTTGTTTTAGTTTTTCTTTTTCTCTTTATTGGTGGCGGTTTATTATATCAAATAAAGAAAATTATTTTGCAAATGTCTCATGGAGATCAAAATGTAAGAATATTCTTATATGACATCCTGTAAGAGTATCAAACAAAATAAAAACTTAATAATTATTTTATGGATCTTTCTCACTGTATCTGATTCAGTCATAAAACATGAATGTGTTTTGTTTTTTAGAACTTTTTTTTAGATTCCTTTATTAACCCACATTTTTTTGTGTCTACCTACACACATCTGTTCCTAACATTTTAGTAAATAGCATACAACTATGTTCAAAGCTTTTGTTTAGTCTCCAAACCTATATATATATATATTCCCATGTTCAGAGAACAGAATGTGCCTGCAACTGCATCTATTATCATACACTGACAAACACAATAACCACCATCAAAAGGAATACCACCAGTTAATTGATGCTGTACAAACATGGTACATTCTTATATAGTGAAATTTATGAAAGTTTTTCATTAACCTAAAGACAAATATAGGTCAATAACTTTAAGGATTTTTTTTAAAGAAAGAAAATTATGATGTGGGATCAAAAAAATTGTTATTAATTTACTTACTTGCTGAGTAACTAGTATAATAAATTTACAATATCTAGACTTCTGTCAGTGTTAATAAGAAGTCAGTCACCACACTTTAACAAAATGTATTCAGCAAAACAATGGACTGTTCATAAGGGCAGGACCCTCCATACTCACCAGATCTTTAGCTCTGTGCAATTTTTACATCTTTCCTAAACTAAAAATTCATCTTAAGAATAAGATTTGAGGATATGGAGGACATAAAAATGAATACAATGGGGAAACTTCACATTTTTCCAAGAAGTTTTAGAGATACTTTGACTAATGGAAAACTTGCTAGTTTAAGTATGCAGAACACCAAGTGAAATATTTTGAAGAAAATGAATGTTTCATTCATTGTTTATTTCTCTGTTGGTAACTAAAGCTTCACACTCAATATTTATTAATACAACACATTCTTTAAAGTACTTCAATACACAATAAAACAATGCCACAACAAATTATGCTTTAAACCAGTGCTTCTCAAGCTATCTGATGTGGCATACCAGGAGGATATTTTTCCAATGCACCACGGACCAGTATCACTATTATTGTACATAGCTTTCATTTCTGTCCAAGTTCAAAATATTTCAGTCATATTGTCTCACAGTATGTCAAAAGAATAATATTAAACAATACAGAATGAGTTTATGCATTTTCATTCTTACGTTATATGTTATATTGTGAAAATGTGAAACTGGAAACTTGCCACATATTAGCAGTTGATGACTAGTGTACCATCATTGTGGGCAGCACTACTTTAAGATACTCTGTTGAATAAATTATAAATTTGGGATTAACGATTATGTTTTTGATGTGATCCCTTAAAATACCAACAGACACTAATTTTTCCAATTTGTTGCTTAGAGAACATCACAAATTATACACCAAGGGTGCTCACACCTTTTCAGCTTGCAAGCTCCTTTTAAAATGACCCAGTCAAAATGATCAACCTGTATTAAAAAATGCTAAATACATACACACATATATATATATATATATATATACATACATACTGAGTATACTTTATATATTCATATATATTCAGACTTGGTGGAATAGGATTTAATAACCTACATATGAGAAAAGGTTGACTCACATAAATAAGTAAAACCAAATAATACTGAGAGGATAGGTGATAAGCTAACATTTGTGATCTACCAGTCAATCATGATAGATATATTGGGTACCCTTGCTATATACCAAATTATTCATTTTTTGTATCTTAAAAAAGAAAAACTAACAGTTCAATTGAATGAATTAAATAAATGAAAAGCGAAAAAAATTATAATTTCCCGAGAGATATTTATGTTACTAATTTTATTTCATTTTACTCAAGTAAATATGGTAAAACTTCTTCAGCCTCCCTCGGAAAAACTTAAGGTAAATATGATAGTCAGAATAGAAGAGAAATGAGACATGAAAACTAATTTGGTAAATTGTTTATATATTTATTACCATTTGTATGAGCACTAAAATATCTAAGCTAAATAATTTCTCACTAAAAATATCATTTTTTTTAATTTTTTTTTTTTTTTAGTGAGTCAAAAATGAAGAGCAATAATACTTTAAGAGAGATAGTGATAATGATGATGTTGGTGATGATTGTCAGTGGACAAGTTCAATGCAGTAAACAGGAAGATATTCTGAAACCTGAAAAATGGTGGCAGCAGTATAACCAGCTTCAAAAAGGTGACCCATATCTTGTGGAATGGTTTGTTTGTTTTTTTTTATAAATACATACCCAGTCCATAATTTGTCAGAATAAGCTCTGGTGGAGTCTCAGAATCTAAATCTGCAGAAGCAATTCCTAATGGATCCAATTTAGCTACATTATGACCACGGATCTGTGGGAAAGGGAGAGATAAAGTGATCAAATGTACAGTCATTAGAAGTAGAGCAAAATGATAAGCAATAATTAAATAGTGTTTTAATGTTTTCTGATTTTTGGCAGGGTGGAGGGTCCTGGACTTTTATAATTTTCTCTGAATTTTCCAAATTACTTGCAAATGAAGTAATTATACAGAACACCAGAATTAATCCTGATTTAATATCAACTTTAATACTCATTAAACACACTATGAAAATATCTAATAATATAAAAGCAAAGTATAATACAGTATTTTAATAAAAATCAAAAAAGGTCTATATTTAAACTGAATTTGAAATTAAAATATAAAATGTAAGCTTCTCAAATTACCTTTTTTAAATTTATATGATTGAAATATATTTCATAAGACATGTGACAAAAAAAGGAATTTTATAGGACATAGTTATAAAATTTCAGAAATCTTTATATCAATTTTCTACACACATTAATAAAAAATTTAAGGAAAAAGAGTTCTGTTTAATCCTATTCATTACACAATCATTTAATTCTATTCATACAAAAGTTATAGTCAGTAATCAATGTTGGCAATTTTTTTAAACAATCAATCTGTAAAGAACTTTTAAAAAAACAGATAAATCAGCTCTAAACTCTTAAAATGATTTATTAGCTTCATTATTTAATGATAGGCAAATGCCAATTTCTTATGTCATCAAAATACTGAAATTATTCAATTTACTTCAAATAATTCTAATTTAATATCTCAGAAAATGATCAAACTAAGAGGTTCTAGACAAATGAAAGATGAAAAAACATTGGCCAGGCACCAGCCAAATAAATAAAAAAGAAGCACACAAAGCTGCAAAGAGCTAATTCCATTTTGGAAAGAAGAGAAAGCCACACACATGGAGAATCCTGAGTGTTCATATATTTTTTTATGACATCAGGAATTTCTCAAGGACAAAGAAATATATGCTAAATAAAAATTTATTTAAAAAAAAGAAAAGGAGAGGGGTTGGAAGGAGTAGCATCCAACTGAAGAAGTAAGTAGGGTATTTTGTTGCTTCGTGCTGTGTGGACTGATGAGAAAGAGAGCATAATCTGGATTTAGATAAATAAAAAGAAAAATTCATTCTTTGATTTCTCTTACATTTAAAAAAACTTTTAAAAAATCTCTTGGTGCCATTATTAATCTTTTAGAGATTGTAGGCATCAAATATTAAAAGTTCCAGATCATTTTTAATCAGAATTCGAAACAACTTTGAAATTTGCTTTTGAAAAGCAATATTAACCAAGAAACAGTGTCAGACTATTTCACTGACATTAAATTTGGTTTATATCTTATGTATGTATAATGTACATTAATGAAAGTAAAATAATTTTAAACAATTCAGAATAGTCTGTTCAAAGAGGATAGTGTGTAAACAAAAACATTTCTTTTCATATTCAAATTTTTTGAAGCAAAAATTTGTGTTCATGCATAGAATTACTAATGCCACCAAAAGTTCTTGAAAAATCAAATCTAAAATATGAAACAAACCAAGGAAAACTACTAATAAGCAATTCAAAGAAAACACTGGCAGAGCATGCTAATCTACTCATGTTGCAGAAGAGAACTGAAAGAAAAAAAAAATTTCTTATTTCACATCTTTGTATCTAAATGCTTTAAAAACTGAAAGAATCAGATAATATTTCAAGATCTGTTTAGACAACTTTTTTTGAGTTGCTGATAATGTTTTAGCCATTACATTCTATAGCCTACTAAAATGTTTAAGTTTAATATTGTTTGTGTATATGTAAAACCAACTTGGTTCATTCTCGCAATACATAGAAGAAAATTAGCCTATTTTCCACATAAAAAAGTGTTGCCCATTTCCTTAAGTATTTAACAAAGAAAATCACATAGCACTGACTTACATAACTAATAATGCATTCAGTTTCCCTGTTAATTACCTGAAACTCAGAAAGTAATGTGCTCTTCTCTCTTGAAATACAGTCCGCTATACCAAACTTTTACCTCTCATTTTGATATGGCTTCATGATCCTATCATCTAATCTCTAACTATTATTGAACAATTTCCTCATCTTAAATTTTTTTTTTTTTCAATTCTTTTTAAATCACATTAATAATTAGTTTATTACATAACTACTGAGATGACAATTTTTACTTCAACTTAAAAATGATCAATACCTTTCTTAACAGTTATAATTTTTACCACAGTAAAGTAACAATGTTCAACAAAAAGTTATCAAGTATATTTTTATATCAACATCATTCCTTGCTACAGCTAACATGTAACCCAGTACAATCTGTCTCAAGTTAATTGGCCAAATAACCCTAATTGTCTTAATAAATGCATTGAAGCAGGAATTCCTTGGCATAGCAGCACCCTGATGACCTAAAATGTATAATGTCCAATGAAATTCTGGGTTTGATGGTAACTGATAATTCATCCAGTAAACAAAATAGCTTCTAATGATAGACAGACATAAATCAAAAGAACACAAGTAAATTTGATATTGGAACTACAAATTTGACTATCTAAACAGAAAACTATCAAATGGATCCTAATAATATCATCAATTCAGTGGAATAGATATTTTTTTAATGTTAATCTTTTTTTTAAATTCAGCCTATTAAAATTTCACACACATACCTGACAATTACTTTAGTAGATTTTGAGCCTTACAAGATTTTGAAAGTGCATGGATAAACTAATGAATAAGGAAGACTTCTTTAATGCATAATGTACAGCAACATTAATGAAGATTAAATATTCATACAAATAAATCAAGAATAGATGAAAGATTTATGAATTCTTAATTCTATAGGTGCTGCCATCCAATTGATGGGACAGTTACATATATATTTATATTTTAAATAGAACCAATTCCTATAAATGGGACAGTACTTTTTACATGTAATAAGTGTTCATACCAATAAATTAATTTTTGAAAAGCTCCCATGCTCATCATTAAAGAAGAGTTTAAAATTTTCCTATGAAGTAATTCCAGCAGATATTGAATTTATTAAACTGGTCAAATCTTTTTGGCATTAAGTGTAGTTTATTTGAAAAAATTTTAAACCATTGTACTCATTAAGTTTAATTGAGGTCAACTAAGCTTGATTGACAGGTTCTAACCTCTAAGGTCAGTCAAAAACTAGGTCCTCATTGGTTGATTGTAAAGTCATGTGACAATTCTAGATGTAAGATTTAACTTTGAATTAGCCCAGAGCCATTGAGAGTGGCACATCAACAAAAACTGTGCTGTCATAATTTCCATCAGTGTCCTTAATGGCTAGCTCCCAGTTTTATATGAGTTTGTTGTGTAAAAGAGACATCTGAGATGAATAAAACAAATGTGTTCACAAGAGATGGCTTTGTCATTATTATTCATAACAAAGAAGATAAAGCAACTAGGAAGAAAATAAAGCCAAGAGAACTGAAAAGGATCAACCATCATCCAAGTACACAAAAAAATAACGGTAAAAAATATCAGTAATACACTTGAAAATTCCACAATCAACCAAGAATGATGCATACATTTACCCAAACTCTCTACCACAAGCAGGATGTGACACAAGGTTAATTTTTAAGCAGAATAAGACTGGTTTGAATTCAGAGATTTCCTAAATAAAACTTTAAAAACCCATTCTGCCCAACTATTTACCTATAGCAGGAGGGAGAAGAAATGGATTCATGCCTTTTCCAGGGTCATTAGCACAAAAGGAAACAGTGTTGTTCAGGATTTGAATATGGGTTACCAATTATATTCCCAACAAAAATAACTGTTACTCCAAGAATGATTTAAGTCACCAACCTGAATTGTATTGAACAAATAACTTCATACTGGAAGTTCTTCATACAACTGAACCTCTCCTTGGCATTCTTGGTTTTGTTAACACATTGTTCCTCCACCCCAGTAGAAAAGATTCCCCCCTTTTTCTCTTGGAATTTTTACACTTGATGAAGGCTGAAGAAAGAGTCAGCCAAAATGTGTAAAAAATGCCAAAAAGAGGTTCAATTGTCCAAGAATTTTCACTAAGTTGATGACTCTTCTTAAAGTCAACATAGTAACTTCATGTACAGACTAATTCACTCCAAACTTCAAATAAACAAAACCAACAACTATGTTTAAGAACTTCTAAATAGGAACAATCTTATAAAAATATTTAACTGATGATTCCAATAATAAACTAATAAAAAATCAAAAAATATTTTAAGCACTATACAGCTATCTTATAGAAACATCATATTGGTTGTGTTTTATGGCCTATCAACACTTGTAGGTTATTTAATGCTAAATCCAGTTTATAAATATTATTTAAACAAGCCAGGACTCATTTTTTTACAGTTAAATAGTTTCAAGCATAGTAAATCATCAAAGTTTTAATAGCCCAACATGTACCACCACTCAGGCTCACAATAAAGGCAATAAAGAAGAAATGAAAATAGGCTAATTAAGCAGAAATGAAATAAGAATGAAAAAACAATCCTAAAAATGCATACTGCAATAAGTATACATAACTAAAATATTGAATACAAAATTAGAGATACAAGTAATATTGTTAAACATTTTTATCATGAATACTAACCAAACAAAATATGACTGATATTGAAAAGAGAAAAAATTTTTTGATACTAAAGACTTAAGTTAGCATGATCATACAAGTAGTTAGAACAAACAAGAAATTGCATTAAAATGCACATGATATTACTGTTCCAACTTTTCAAAAAAATACTATAAGCAACAAATTTATAAAAATGGATGATTAACAATGTCCTGTATGATTTTGCTGTTATATTAATAGTCCAAAATTGAAAATAAAAATGCTTCCTCTAAGAAATTCAAACATCTTAAGACTAGCACTGATAAACAGTAAATCAGGGGTCTTAAACTCAAAGACATAACCAGAACCTTATATCCCAGAAAAAAGGTGCAGCAGGCCAAATGTAAGGTGGCTTCATAAATCGAGGAAAAAAGTCAGAGTGATGAGAAAAAAAAAGAGAAAATGAATCTTAAAACAAAAGTGTTTACTCAAATCTTTATGTCTAACTTGAATTATATATTCTTCAAAAAAACATAACCCGAAGCTTTTATTAAATGCCCAAGTCTAGGAAAATATTGTTTACAAAAATAATTTAACATTGGGCCACATATAAATAGTTCGCAGGCGACATGTTTGAGATCCCAAGCAGTTTCACAACTGTTGAAATAAAGCTGCGGCCTCTCAGATCTTCACTGTTGACTTTATTCTCTTTCACTTTTTGGATTATTACTGGGAAATTAACATCTACATATATCTAACCAAAAAAAGTGAAATCATACCTTGGAAGATCTTTTGTGTGAAGACATTACAAAACTAAGTTTTTAATGATGGTTCAAGATACAGAAAGAAGTTCAATTTCAGTACCTTTCCAAACAGGAGTCAGATGTTTAAATTTGTCAAGAACTTTGAAGCTCATGGCACTTGTGAAGATCATAGAGCAACAGGTTCTTCCCCATCTGGGCCTCTAATAACAATCCAAACACACAACAATGCTACTAGAGTTCAAGAGTCAATCGACCAGAGTTTGTCCAGATCTGAATAGTGAATATCTGGAGCATGTACTCTAGACCTCCCCTTGACATTTTTGGTTCATATTTGCAGATCCTAAAATGTTATCCTTTTACCTTTCAATAAATGTAATTTTCATGATACAATAATTTGTGGTCCTTGATTTGTGGCTGACAATTTTGTTTCAAAAATTGTGAAACACCCAGTATAGTATGAACAATCAGAGGAAAATGAACCTCTAGATAAAGGTAGATTTGACTGCTTAACCCAATCAGTAAGTGATATCCATGTCAGACAGGCTGCCAGAATAAGTGCTATAAGTTCATTTTTAATCAATGCAGCTTACTTAAAAAAGACAAAAAAAAAAGGATAGAATATTCCTATTAAAATGCTGAAAGCAATGGTTTGGTTTATTTGTTTATATCAACTTATTATATCAACACCTTATGGGTTATTTAATGCCAGAATTTGATTCATTCATAAATATTTGATTGTAATCATAACTAAAGTGTTAATATTCCATTGCATTTTCTTTTTTAAATTGATTTTTATTTATTTATCAATTATCATTTGTTTGCACAGTTATATATTAAATATTCTTATCTAATTTACATAGTTATATGGTTTCAAGTATTCTTATTTAACATTATAATCCAAGCAATTACATGGTTTCAAGTAAATATTCCTATTTGATAATCATTTGTTTGCACACACTTATTTAGTTTTAAATAGTCCAATCTAATTTGTGTACAGTAACATGGTTTCAAGTATTTCATGCAATTATATGGTCTGAAGTAACTAATAATTAATTTCTCTTTTCATACAATCACACTTAGGGTAATTTATTTAAGTATTTCTATTATCATTTTCTATCTATTCCTATCTAATATTGATGATTTAGATTTATCTAATGGCATATTAACTCTGGAGTTATTTAATGCCAAAATTTAACTCATTTATAAATGTTCAATTATATTAATAACTATTCCTATTTAATAGTCATTTGTTTGCACATTGTTATATGATATAAAGTATTCCTATCTAATACAAATGGATGTATCTGGACCTTAACAGTCATTACCACTCCAGGTCAGAGTGGACCTGGGAGTAATGGCAAAGTGGTACACCAGTCCACATAGATCTAGAACTGGAGTTTCATCACCGGATACAGTTTAATGTCATACTTAGGATACTCCCTGAGGAGGGATGGAGTTTTCCTCTTTTGCAAAGGATTCAGCAGTTGATGTATTCTAAGCCTTGCAGACAGGGTGACAGTCAGCAAGAGGGAATAACATGGGTAATATCTTTTTTTTTTCTTTTATTTTGCTTTTCATCAGCATGGTCATAGATGTCTTTCTTTAAAAAATAAAAATTGTTTATATATCAAAGATCTAATATCGAGTAAATGATATAGAATGTAACATTTATAAATGGTGTAAATAATAGAGTAAACCTGTCATCCAACTCTCGCTTCAAATATGTTAAAATTTTTATTTATTCATTTTAAAAAATTTCTTTTTGTGAGAAGGAAAAAATACATGATTAAAACCTAAAAGGGTAATATCAATAATGTATAACACCACAACAATAAAAGCCTGACCACCTAAGCATACCAGAAAGATCAAACCTTGTGACCATAGAATATGCAGCTTCCATAATCATTTTGTCGTCTTGAGTGGCTTGTCACTGGACAATAGACTCTGGGAGAGGGGAAGTGTTAAAAGAGTCATACAAGTGTGTAGCACTAAAAACCATAGGATGCAGCATGGTGGATGTGAAGCAAGATAGATAAATACAAAAGTAGGTCAATAGCACGCTTTACCTAATGCTGGGCAAAGGCGCCTCATAAGTAAATGGCAAAGATCAAATAGTTCAGTCAGGAAACTACTGCCACTCATCTATAAAGAGTGGCATCTATTAATGAGAAAAATAGCTATTGAAAGATAACCATGACTTCAATTTAAACCAGATGTTCAAAACACATCACTCTTCTAGCAGGTCAATAAGGGGTGCATTCTGCTGGCCTTAGTGTTAAAAAAAATCAGCTACATAGCACAAATGAAGAGTAATGGCTAATAGGGATAAATGGCAAGAGAGTGTCAAGTAAATCAAAGCTGTTAGCATGCCTTGATGATAGCTCGAAATTTGTCCATTGTTTTTATTTAATAATAATCTAATTACTAGCTTTATTTACATGAAAAAGGTTCTTAAAATTATGCCATTTGAGATTTAACTTTAATGAATGATATTTCATATCTGTTTACATTACATGTAACCATCTACCATGCTGTTTAAAGTAAAAGACATAAAAATTAAATGCAGTTTTTATTCAAATGTTAAACTCTTACTACTTCATGAGTGAAAATATAAAATCAACAAATAGCAAATAGTAAAGTTTACTTCATTACTGAGGTATTAATATAGGAGTTCTCAAACCAGGGTGCACAAGATGAATTACAAAGGGATACATCATGTATATAAAAACTCTGGTATTTTATAAGTAAGAAGTCAACAAAAACTTATCTTATAAACTTTAATGAATTTAATATCAATGTCTAAAAACTTAAAATCAGGAAAATTCTAATTTACCACCAGTATTTTTATTCTATATGTATATACATTATATATACACTATCACACAATAATTGTTGCATTTTTATAAACTTCATACACTAAATGTAACAATTATTATGGTACAGAGGCTGTAATATTTATCAAATGAAATTAAACCAATCTAATACATAAAACTTGAAATTTACATATTAGTAAAGGCAGATATAAATGTTTATCTCTAATACTAAATCAAAAAAAAATTTCTAGGCATTTCCATAAATCAGTTGATAGAGGAATATGGCTGAGAGAAATAATAAATTTTGGGGATAGATAAAGACTGAAGAGAGGAAAAAACACACACAGAGTTCATAATAGATGAATTAAAAAAAGAAAATTTGATTTGTCTCACCTGATAGGACCTGATAATTGACTGCACTGACAGGTGGTGTTCGATTAGCTTCTCACTGGGGACAGTAGGAGCAGGCATAATCTGTGTACTTGTTGGCACTGGGGCAGCAGCAGTAGTTCCTAATGTAGGAGGACGCATATATGCAGAACTGACACCCAGAGCACTGTTGCGGAAGTACACATCCCAAGACTGAAATAGACAATAAAATTAAGAAACAGTTTATTTCAGAACCATTTTAACATGTCAATCATATTCTAGAAGTTTAACATATGATGATATACAAGATTCACAGTACCAACCATGCTTTTTTTTGCATTAACAAGATTGGTCTTATTACAACAAGGGACACAAGCTGAAAATCCACCCTATGTACAATATTATAAGCTAATGGCATTGAACAATGCTTTTACATGGACTGATAAATTAATAAATTGGATTTTCCAGAAGACAAATTGGCAAACAGTTCAAGTCATACAATAATCAATCATTTTCTAGAAAAGCAAATGCAAAGGACTAGCTAAAAGATGTCAAATAACATGAAATCTTGTGGCAAAATGTGGGTTATGAGACTTCAGAAAAAAAAAAAAAGTATAACAAGTCATCATCTTCAAGACCAATAATATATCAATTTCATATTATCCTTAATCACCACTCAAAAGGTCAATGATAAACAACAACTCATTCCAAGATATACACAGGATTCACAGTTGTGCAGTAACAGAATCAGTTGGAATATGGTGAACAACAGGTATGACAAAATTTGGTTTTTAATTCTGATGTCAGGTATGGAAGTGAACTGAATATTATCGATTCAATATCCAGGATGAAGTTATATATATATATATATATGTGGATGACTATATATATATATATATATATATATATATATATATATATATATATATATATATTATATATGCTCCCCTTTGCCATTAGCATTTATGCAAGGCTCTTCATATATGAATTGAGCACTCGGTAGCCGTTAAGCAGATGTATGTAAACAATAGTAACGATGATTCATAACCATTTAAAATTTACTTCGCTGCTGCTGGTTCCCTCTTGGCTGAGGGGTAGAGTCTTGGATTGGCGTTTGAGTCAACCAGGTTTCGATCCCAGCTTCGGGAAGCTAGTATGTCTAGCCACACTGATGAGTTTTGATAGAACGAAACAGATCTGTCTGTGGATGACTATATATATATATATACATACATACACACACACACAGAGGCATATACATATAAATAAATATACATATGCACACACACACACACACACACATATATATATATATATATATATATATATAATGTTATGGCCAGTATCAGAAGGCAGGTGAAAATAAACCTAAATCTCTGATAAATATACATTAGTCTAGGACTTTAACTATGTTAAAACTTTCATGTAAATGAAACCCCCGCTTTTTACATATACATGGGAAGCAGCATTATGGACGTAAGTAATGTCTTACTTGGTCCTGGACGTGTGAGACTTGCAGCTCAACGTCCAGGATCATCAGTTCGATTGGGGAACTACTGCTGCTCATCTATAAGAGTGGCTTCTATAGATGAGAATAAAAACGGCCATTGAAAGATAACCATGACCCACACTCAAACCACATACATAGACCGCATCGCTCTTCACGCGGGTAAAAAAGGGGCGCGTCTTGCTGAGGTTGGAGCCCTGGCCTCAGTGTTTGAAGAATCCGCTACAGAGCTCAAAAAACAAAAATTACTAAAATGCAAACAAACAATACAAATAGCGACATTTAACGTTAGAACTTTAAATAGAATAAGTCAACTACCAGAGCTGACTGCATCGGCCGTCGAGCATAAGATAGACATAATATGCATACAAGAACACAGATACACGCACACCAAAGACATCAAATATCACGATACTGGCAATGGATGGACGCTAGCAACTGTATCAGCATGGAAAAACTCTGTCAATGCCACGGTAGGAGGGGTAGGATTGCTTATAGGACCTAGAGCATTAAAAACACTTAATAGCATCGAGAGAATAAAACCTAGGATGATGACAGCGACGTTTAAAGGCAACCCCAGAACAACAATCATCTCCTGCTACAGCCTACCAATGTTAGTGAAGAAACTGAAAAAGTCGCCTTCTACGATGAGCTATCCTCTCTAGTGCGTAGCATACCGAAACACAACGTACTAGTCATTGGTGGAGATATGAATGCCCAAAATCGGGAAAAACGGAAACAACAGATACAGCCTTCACAACACATCAAATAGGAATGGACAACATCTAACAGAATTCATGATGGAAAATAGATTCACATGCCTCAATACAAACTAACAAAAAAGGGAGGGAAAATTATGGACCAACACATTCGTGAACAATAGTAAAGCACAGATAGACTACGTCTTAATAAACAAGAAATGGAAAAACAGTGCGATGAATTGCGAGGCATACTCCTCTTTTGAGGGTGTATCCTTCGATCACCGAATAGTCACAGCAAAGATTAGACTACGCCTACAAAAAAACGCCACACGAACAGCGACCACCAAACACTATGACTGGGTCCTTCTTAACAACAGAGATATTAGAGATAAGTATGTTTTAGAATTAAGAAACAGATTCAAGATATTACAAGAGATGACATAAAAAGGTACCCCAAATGACGAATATGAGAATTTCGTCAACGCACACCTAGAGGCGGTAGAGAAGTGTATTCCAACAAAACCTACAACTAAACATAGAGTCCCATGGGAAACGTTAGCGGTTAGAGAAAAACATGCACACGTGAAAACAGCCTCCAAAAGCTATAGGAAGAACCCAAATGCCATAAAACTAAAAAAGGCTCAAGATCAATTAACAGGCATATATCTAAAAGAACAGACAGAATACATACAAAATCAGATAGATAAGATTAGAGACTCAGGGGAAGATAGGCAATCTAGGATAGCCTGGCAAACAATAAAAAAAGTGAGTAGAAGGAAGAGCACAACCAAAGCAAAATTAACAGTTGCAAACCAACAAGAAAGAATAAAACAATGGAAACAACATTTTGAAAATCTACTAGGAAACCCACCGAAAGTTACGCATGAACCAATCACCACAATTATTAGTAAGCAATTGGACATTAAACTAGGACCGTTCACGCAAGAAGAACTCGACTGTTCTTAAAAAACTTAAAAATAGGAAAGCTGCAGGGCTTGACAAGATTTCACCAGAAGTATGGAAGACCAGAAAATTTGTCGACATACTGCTCCGACACTGTAACGCTGTCTATAATCAAAATCCGATAGACAGATGGATGAAGGGATGCATCCTCCCTTTCCCTAAAAAGGAGGACCTCGGATTAGCCAAGAACTACTGAGGCATAACACTTACATCCATAGCAGCCAAAATTTACAATGCCCTACTACGCAACCACATAGAACCCAAAATCATCAACATCCTTAGGAAAAACCAAAATGGCTTCCGAAGAAATAGATCTATGACCTCACTAATATTGACCATCCATAGAATCCTTGAAAAAACCTACAGGCGGCATTACTATTTGTCGACTTTACCAAGGCCTTTGATTCCATTCACAGGTGGGAAGATCCTATTTACCTAACCCCTCCGCTCGGGCAGGATATGACACAAGGTCAATTTTTAAGCAGAGTTTAACAGGTTTGAATTCAGAATTTTCCTTCTCCTAGACTAGTTGCCTCACCAAGGCTGAAGAACCTAGTCTGTCCTACTATTTACCCATAGCTGGAGGGAGAATAATTGGATTCATACCTTTCCCAAGGGTATTAGTGCTATGTGAAATGCAATCAGTCAGGTCCAGGATTTGAACTCGTGTCGCCGTGTCCATATCCTGCAACGATAACCATTACACCACGGGCACCTCCATTTCCCAGGTGGGAAGATGGAACAAATCCTACTAGCGTACGGCATACCTAAAGAAACCGTAGCAGCAATAATGATTCTCGATAGAAACACCAAAGTAAAAGTACGTTCACCAGATGGAGACACAGAATACTTCGACATTGTAGCAGGAGTATTACAAGGGGACACGCTAACCCCATACCTCTTTATCATAAGTCTAGACTACGTGCTTAGAACAGCGTTCGATAAAATCAGAGAGAACGGCTTCGAGCTGATAAAGAAAAGAAGCAGAAGGTACCCTGCAAAAACAATTACAGACGCCGACTACGCCGATGACATAGCGTTACTAGCAAATACACCCAACCAAGCCGAAACACTACTGCATAGTTTGGAATGAGCTGCCACAGGTATTGGCCTCCATGTCAATGCACACAAAACTGAATATATGTGCTATAATCAAGCAGATGGAACCTCTCTGAAATTGGTTGACAAATTCACCTACCTAGGAAGCTGTGTCTCATCAACCGAAAAAGACATCGACATGCGGCTAACGAAGGAATGGACAGCTATCAATAAGCTAACGGTCATATGGAAATTAGACCTGACTGATAAAAAGAAACGCAGTTTCTTCCAAGCAGCAGTCGTGTCAATACTGCTGTATGGATGCACCACTTAGACGCTAACAAAACGGCTGGAGAAGAAACTAGACGGCAACTACACAAGAATGTTGCGAGCAATATTAAACAAGTCCTGGCAGCAACACCCCACAAGGCACCAACTATACGGCCACCTGCCTCCCATTACAAAAACTATCAAAGGCACGCAGGACACTGCTGGAGGAGCAGGGACGAGCTCATAAGTGATGTACTCCTATGGACCCACACATATGGGCAAGCAAAAGCAGGACGAACAGCAAGAACATACATACAGCGGCTATGTGAAGATACGGGATGTAGCTCAGAAGACATGTCAGAGGCGATGAGCGATAGGGAAAGGTGACGAGAGAGGGTCAGGGATATCTGTGCTAGCAGCATGACATGATTATATATATATATATATATATATATATATATATATATATATATATATATATATATTGGCAGCATTTCTTCATTGATACATATTTGATGGAACATAATAGATACTTTTTGTCCACATATTCCCTTGTTAATCCCTTCAAATTGCCATACCAATCTCATGATATTCGGAGGGAAGTGGTTGATAAACCTTCCATAATTAGTACTTTCTGCCCAACTTTGGGCAAATCATCAGAGGAGGATGTATTATAAAAGTGATGTTAATTTTTGCATGTACATGACTAGTTTGTAAGAATGAGCGTTTGTACTGTTGTATTGTGTAGCGTTTACTTTTCAAATTTGTTTCTATCAATAGCGTCAGTAGCTAGACATTTAAGTACATTAGCACTGGTTTCAAAATTAATTCTATTAAGTTTGGGTTGTATGTTCCTAATATGTAGTGCCTTGAGAATCTGTAGTTTTTTGCTTGTTATTTTGATGTTCTAATATTGTGTTTTCAGTCAGAATTTTCTGTAATTCTGTTGTTGG